>OZ059839.1:17912201-18521793 GCA_964057195.1 Orthosia cruda | reverse complement strand
TTGGTTCAAAATCAAAATCAATTTTTTTATTTCACATAGGCCTACATGGGCACTTATAAAACGTCGACAAAAGGTGCACGGTTCGGGTTGGTCGTTTCCTATGGAGAAAAACCGCCACGAAACTCCATGGTTACTCTTTTAAAAATGGTTTGGTTTTACAATATTTCCATGTTACAGCATTAGTACTTAGATATGGGGGGACAACTTAGGCCCGTCTTATGACAATAAGTCGTAAGAAACTAAAAAAATAAAATAAAAAGATTATATATTATATAAAAAAAGTTAACAAATGTTAACTAGCATCTAGAAGGCCTACGATGTTCACACATTCACAAAACAATCGGTAAAAGAACAAAGGTAAAAAAAAAAATAAGTATAACAAGACTAAATTTAACATGTGGCACAAATTTTGTTATCAGTGCTGTAACTATTCTTAGCATAGGGCTACAAAGATGATTGAAAACGATTGTAAAAAGTCTAATTAAAAGAAGAAAATAAAAAATGAGATTGAGAATAGTTAGAGACATCCACATATTTGTGCCGTTTACAAGTTACCAGGGAAGCTGCATGCGCAGAAGGTGCTAAGGCCAAATGTTTTTATCTTCAACGTAGTCCTTGATTTTATAATATGCTTTTTTAATAAGGATACGTTTGATGTAGTTTTTGAACTTTCCATCGGTCAGTTCTATAACTGACTTTGGAAAATTGTTATAAAAGCGTATACTGTTTAAAAGAAAAGACTTACTAGTTTTCGTTAATCTGAATTTGGGTATTACAATTTCGTGCTTACTGCGTGTATTTAAATTATGGAAGTCGCTTCTAGTTTTGAAAAGCCCCCGATTTTTACGGACATACAAAATACATTCCAAAATATAAAGTGAAGGTAGAGTCAGTATATCGATCTCTTTAAATTTTTCTCTGAGGGACTCGCGAGGACCCATTTTATAGATTGCGCGGATTGCCCTCTTTTGTAGGATGAAAATTGAGTCAACGTCTGCTGCTGATCCCCACAGCAGAATGCCATAAGACATAATACTGTGGAAATAAGCATATTATACTAACCTAGCTGTAGCTACATCGGTTAGCTGCCTTATTTTCCTTACTGCATATGCAGCCGAGCATAACCTACCCGAAAGAGTTCTAATGTGCGCGCCCCACTGCAATTTTGAATTGATAGTAATCCCTAAGAATACAGTTTCCGTTATAACTTCAAGATTTTTGCCGTCAAGATTTAAGTTTAGGTCATGTTGTGGTACATTTGGTAAAGAGAACTTTAGACATTTTGTTTTTTTCGCATTCAGTAAAAGATTGTTAGCTGCGAACCATTTTGAGTGAACAATTAGACTTTTGTTGACATTTAAGACATCCGTATCTTGCCTATCTATTTAAAAAATTAGCGAAGTATCATAAGCAAAGAGAATTATATCTGATAATTTGGCCATCATAAAAGGGAGATCATTAATGTAAACAAGAAAAAGGAAAGGGCCGAGAATTGAACCTTGGGGCACGCCCATCTTGACTAGAGACCCGGAGGACGTCGCCCCATTAACATTTACTTTTTGCTGTCTGTTTGATAAATAGGAAAGCACGAGATCAGCAGATTTTCCACGAATTCCGTGGTGGTGTAATTTACAGATCAGTGTGTTGTGGTCGACGCAGTCGAAAGCTTTTGAGAGATCACAGAAAATGTCAATGGCATCCTGGGACCTCTCCCAAGCTTCCAAGATGTGGCTGATGAGTTTTACTCCCGCGTCCGATGTCGACCTACCTTTCGTGAAACCAAACTGTTGACTATGCAGGATCCAATTTGAATTGAAGTGAGACAACATCTGTTCCAGCATGATTTTTTCATAGATTTTACTCAATGCTGGAAGCACGGATATAGCTCTATAATTAGAAGAATCACTCTTACAGCCTGATTTGAAAATTGGTACTACTTTACTGTGTTTCATTAAGTCAGAAAAAGTGCCGCTGTCCAAACATTAATTGAATATGCCTGTTAGGACAGGAGCAATTGAGTCAATAATATCTCCAAGAACCTTAACGGATATACACAAGTCTTCAGTATTTCTTATATTGAGACCATACACCTATTGGTTATCACCTCTTTTATGTTAGGCTCTAAGATCGAAAGCGCTCATTGAGCGAAAACATTGCTCAGAACGCGTTGTGGCTTCTATCAAACGGCCACAACGCGAATTTCGGATTTTGGGACTTTTAAACCGACCATTTTTGGCCGTGAAGAAATTCCAAAACGCGTTCTGAGCCTTAGCGAATGCAACCACAATTCGAATTCGCGACGGACAAAAGGGCGCCGACATGGATTAGCATATTTTTCGGTATTGGTGTAATTTTCATGGTTTTTGAGTTTGCTTATAACGAATATGGGGTCAAAACCAAAATCCAAGATAGCGCCGATGAAAATTTGGCTTTATTCGTCTTGGGTACGGATGGTACGAATTGGGGTGGGTGGTACGAATAAGGGGTCAAACCGAAATGCAAGATGGTGCCGACCAAAATTAGACTGTTTAGCAATGTGTCATTTTCATGGCATTTCTTTATTATTGATAGGCTCGCGCTTGACCACTATATTACTTGATGGTAAGTGATGATGTGGTCGTTAATAAGGAATATGGTTTCGAAATCATAATAAGGTTTTTGAGTTTGCTTATAACGAATATGGGGTCAAAACCAAAATCCAAGATAGCGGTGATGAAAATTTAAAAAAATAAGAAGTAAAAAAAAAGAAACGTTAAGTCAGGAGTGAAACTTCTAGGCAAGTGTGGTCTGTCGGCGACCAGTAATGTATATGTGTAGCGTATGATTCATTCATGTCTGGGATAGGTAAATGATATTTATATAAAAAAAAAATATTTGTTAATCAAAGAGTTTTGAACATTTTTTCGTTTGACTGTACTGATTATGGGTGGGACGAGTCGCCGGAAGAAAAATATTAAAATAAACGTATCCGGCAACTCGTCCCGCGGGATCAGTTAATTGCGGGATCAGTCGCCGGAACCCTCGTATTTGGACTATGTGTCGGCGCGGCAGCGCAATAATAACACTGAGGCACGCCAAAGCACTTAGCGGTTTGCGCTGGGGTTTAAAGATAGGCTAGACCTTGGGAATCTGACGGGTCGGTATGCTGAGAGAGATGCTGCATTAAACAAACTACGACTAACCTCAGAGGCGGGTGTGCTCGTGCTTAATCCTGGCAGCGCTCCTTCTCTGTTCCACTGGACGTCTTGATTCGAAGTTCCCTGGGTACTGGCACTATTTGCTGACGCGAGAGTGGACTGTATGCGGTGCGGTATAACGGCGAGCCACGTGACGCTGGCTCAAGGTGATGATCAGAGGTGACCACCACGAATCCGGCGGCGACGATAGTCGATCGCAGACGGTGCGGTTTTATAAAGCGGTAATACAGCGGTAGGATCTCACAGCGGGTGAGGAATCCAGGGTGAACAGCCAGGCGGTTGACTTATCACGAGCGGTGAGGCTACCCTCGACGAGGGCCGAACGTAGACTGTTCGAGAGTCGAACGTGTAGTTTAATGCAGCGAAAATTGACAAGAAGGGTAGATAAAGTATTAAGAGAAATGTGGGTAACTAAACAATGAGCGCACCTACAAGTGGCGCGAACATGCCCCCGGCTTGAAAACCTTCGGTTTTCATAAAAAATTAAAACTAAAAGTAAGAGAAAAGCGGTGGAAAACAACGAAGGAATTCAGGGGCAGAGTAAGTTATTGAGAAGGTAGAGTACAGAGGCGGAAAACGGGTCTCTTATAGACACCCGTCGTCGTCCTAACTGAAGCGACTCTTACAACGCCGTCCTTACCAGGATAGGTGGCAGTGACGACGCCGAGAGGCCATGAAAGCGGAGACACATTGTCAGTGACAATAACAACAATAGAACCTATAGTAATGGGATTAGAAAACGTATTCCATTTCTTACGAGATTGAAGCAAATGCAGATACTCTAGTTTCCATCGTTTTGCGAACGATTGTACCATTTGGTCTAGCAAAGCATAACGTTTTAGTAAGCTTGGCGCTTCATTAGATGCCTCACTAGCAGGTAAATGTTTAAGTGGTGTTGACATTAAAAAATGTGATGGAGTTAAAGCGGTAGGTTCCGATGGATCTTCACTTAGTAGGGTTAGCGGCCGTGAGTTGATTACACACTCTATCTGCGTGAGCACAGTTGTCAGTTCCTCATATGTTAGCAATTGCGAACCAACGACCCTATGAAGATGCGTTTTGAAGGCTTTAACATAGATTTCATAGTGACCCCCAAAGTGAGGGCTACGCGGAGGATTAAATTTCCAAGTAATTTGATTAGCGCTTAATTCATTTCTAAAAGATTCTATATGATCTTCAGAATTAATGAGCGTATAAATATCCGATAGCGCATTTTTTGCACCTATAAAATTTGTAGCGTTGTCTGAGTATAGGACAGACACAGCGCCTCTACGTGATAAGAAGCGTTTAAATGCGGATAGAAATGAGCAAGTGCTCATGTCACTTACGAGTTCTACGTGAACTGCGCGCACGACCAGACAAACAAAAATACAAAGATACGATTTAATAGAGCGAACGCCGCGTTTGCGATACGGGATAATATTTATTGGACCAGCGTAGTCCACAGCGGTATGAGTGAATGCCTTGGCTTCATTCACTCTACAAGCGGGTAAGTCACCCATTAATGGGAATACTTGATTAGGTTTTGCTCTAAAGCAAAAATAACAGTTATGTATAACATGACGAACTATATTTCGGCATGAAAGTATCCAATACTTTTGGCGTAAAATGGACATCAGAGTGAGCGGTCCAGTATGACAGTTCTGACGATGATAATGAGATATAATCATTTCAACGATATGATGTTTACGAGGCAACAGTATTGGATGCTGTTGGTCATAGCTGAGATCGGAGTTGCGTAACCGCCCACCGACTCGTATTAGACCGTTAGCGTCGAGAAACGGCATAAGCTTCTGAATAGCACGAGAAAAACCTTTATTAGACTTTAGACTTTTCATTTCGTCAGAAAAATAAGAATATTGTAACGCGAGTAAAACCTTTGCTTCAGCGTAATTATGATCGTCTGGAGTTATATGATTAGAAGGCGGTAAAATTTTTATAAATTGATAATTGTTTATGACTGTACGTAGGAGTACCAGCCATTTTGAAATGCGGTTTGATAAGTTAAGAAGCGGGTGACCATTGTCACTTACATTAGTTACAGCGGTTAGAGTCAGTACTTTCCTAATCTCTGGTAAACTATTATGAATTGACTTATCATCAGCAATGAATTTGGCGGGCCACTCATTTGTAGGTTGGCATAGCCAATGAGGCCCAGTGAACCACAGTGGATGGTTTATGATTTGAGCGGGAGTTAATCCTCGTGACAAGCAGTCACTCGGGTTCTGATCACCAGGAATGTGATAAAACTTATTAGCGGGAATGGCGGCTACGGTTTTTGTAATGCGCGTTGCTACGAATGTTTTGAATCGATGCGGTGAGGCGCTAAGCCACTGAAGTGCGACCATAGAGTCTGTAAAACAGTAGACATCATTAATAGAATGCCGGTTATCGTATGTATCGATAACGCGGCGAACTAGTTTTGCCATCAGTAAGCAAGCGCATAACTCTAGCCGGGCTACAGATACAGTCTTCAGTGGAGCGACTTTAGATTTTGCGCAAACCAATCGAGTAACTGGTGTTGAGTTAGAATCATTTATAATGAGAAGGTAAACAACGCAACCATAAGCCTTTTCACTTGCATCAGAAAATGCAGTTATTGAAATTTTTGAATTTTCATAAACATCTAAATGGCGTTTAAAACGTAAACTTTGAATAGTAGGTAACTCATTTAAATAGTTTTTCCAAATGTTTATAATCTCTAACGGTGGTTGTTCATCCCAACCAAGTTTTAATATATAAAGATTTTGTAACACAAGTTTAGCGTATAAAATAACTGGAGCAATGAGCCCGAGTACATCAAACTGACGAGCAATAACAGATAAAATGTTGCGTTTTGTGATTGGACGATTTTCTAAATGTACAGTAAACATAAATTCGTCACATGTGGGTGACCACTTTAAACCCAGAACCTTTAAATTAGGGTCCTGTTCTTCAAAGTTAATGCTATCAGTGTGAAGCTCAGAGGTAGAAAGCGATTCAAGCAACTCACATGAGTTACTTGCCCACTTGACGAGTTCAAAGCCCCCGGCTTTGAGCAAACCCCGGAGGTCGTCTCTGAGCTGCAAACCCATTGACAGGTTTGGTGTAGAGTAACAAATGTCATCCATATACGTATTATGTTTTATGACAGTAGATGCAAGCGGGAAACGGGTACACTCGTCATTGCAGAGTTGTCTGAGTACTCTCATTGCCAAGAAAGGGCTGCTTCGAAGGCCGAAGCAGACGCGATTAAATTGATAAGTAATTAGCTGGTCGCAAGCGTTAAACCGAAATAAAAACTTTTGATATTTGCGGTCATTTGCATGAGTTAAAATCTGCAAATACATCTGTTTGATGTCTGATATAAAGGCGATTTTATATAAACGGAAATCTAGAAGATTTAAGAATAAATCATTTTGCAGATTTTCACCCGTATGCAAAACGTCATTGAGAGACAGACCTGAACTGGTTTTAGAGCTAGCATCCATCACCATGCGCCATTTAGTGGTGGTTTTATCTAACCGAGCCACGGCATGATGAGGGATATAGTAACCAGACATATGGTTATCATTTCTAATGACTGAAATATAACCCTTAGCTATATATTCATTGATGATAGCGTTATATTCAATTCGTAGTTGAGAGGAACAATTTAATTTACGCTCAAGAAACATGAAGCGCTTCTTAGCAGTGGCAAATGACTCACCAAGAGAGTCACGATCGCGGGAGAACGGCAGAGATACCGTATAGCGGCCCGTATTGTCACGGGAAACATTCTCAGTGAAAAAGGTTTCACATTCGAGAGCGGCTGGACTCAACGTAGGTTTATATTCAATCTCCTCGAGGAGCCAGAATTTTTGAAGTACCGAGTCTAAGTGCGGTGGTTCCACGGCGGAACATAAAGAAATACATGCGTGTTCAAAGATATTAATCGGAGCATTACCGATTATCAAGTAACCAAAGATTGTTTCAAAGGCTGTAGGTGTGTCAGGCGATCCAGTGACACGACCTGACAACAAGATATCAGAGAATAGCGGGGCACCAATCAGAATATCTATTTCTGATGGCGAATAGAAATTGTTGTCTGCAAGGGGCAGATTATTTAAATACGAGAGAGCGGAAACATCAACTTCTGCCGTAGGCAATTTATCAGTGATACGATCAATGACATAAGCATTAAGTAATACAGAAGTATTATTTAGTCGCGAAGATAACTCGAGAGAAGTATCCCCCTTAATAGGGTTAGGCGCAGAACCTATGCCCTTAACTACATAGTGAGATAGTTTATTAAAATGTAAATCTAATTTTTGACAACACGCCGAAGTTATAAAGTTATTTTGAGAACCCGGATCTATTAGTGCACGAAAGCATTGTTTATGACCATTAGAATCAGTCGCATAAACTTGCACAGTCCCCAATAGACAGGTATTATTACGCGGTAACATAGATTGAATATTACATAACGAAACATCATCAATGTGCGTAGTAATGCAACCGGACAGCTGGTTATGTGACGTAGCAATCATAGCAGTGGGGAAGCGTGGCGGCGACTGCTGCGCAGGAGCAGGCGTAATGTCACTCGACGACGTCTCCCGGGAGTGATGGCTGTTGTCAGTCGTTTGTTTACGACATAACAATGAATGATGACGCGATTGACAAAATCTACATCTTGAGTTAGATTTACATTCACGATTATTATGAGTGATACTTAAACAATTAGTGCATGCGTTATGCTGTTTAATTAAATTAAATCGTTCATCGATCGTTAACTTGTGAAACTGAGAACATTTATATAAAACTAAGTGATTGTTTTGTTTACAAAGCTTACAGTTTTTATTTACGTTAGAGGACGTTACAAATGAATGAGTGGCTTTAGTTAACTTATTGTTGTTATAACTATGTGCGGAATCGATAACACTTCGTCTATTCGCAGGAGAAGCAGTACGTTCTAATATTTTAGTTTGCTCACGTAAGAACTTAACTAATTGATCATAAGTAGGCATAGATGTGCCTCTCTTATATAATTCGAAAGATCGTGCGGTACTAGGATCGATCTTTTTTAATGCAAGGTGTAGAAGAACGAAATCCAAAAGATTATCTAATTTTAATGAGTTTAAACTTGACACTGCGTAACCAAATTTATCTAGGAACGTGTCTAAGTTTTTATACGATGCGATATTAAATGGCATAAATTCCAATATTTGATCTAAATAAGCAGAAGCTAAACTACGCTTATCATCATATTTATCGAGAAGTGACTGCCATATAACACGGTAATTGTCCCCGTTGGGTACGATACCCGAACATACTGACAGTGCCCTACCCGAAAGTTTACTTATCAAATATTGAACGCGGTCGTGATCCGTTAAATCAGGATTTTCGTGAATAGTTCGCTTATACGACTCAGAGAATATAGGCCACCTAACAGGATCGCCACAGAAACTCATTATGTCGAGTTCTGGTAGACGAATAGACTTATGTTGCGGTAAAACATGAGAGTGTTGGACATTCTTCGAGTTGTCTAATTTATCAAAGCTAAACTTACAACGACAATACAAGTCTTCAAAGGCGTTAATAGATTGATAATTTACTTTATAAGATGCGTCAATATTTAATTCAACATCAACTAAATCATCAATAATTTCTTTATATTCAGAACGTAACGTCTAAAGATGTCATACTACATAAAAACAAATCCTTAGAAATATCGTTATCGAACGCCTTCAAAGATTGATCGTAAACTATTTGTAATCGGGAAAAGATACCATCACGTTTACCTATTAATTTAATACGTTTAATTTGCAAAACATCTAGTGATGTTGCATCTTCAAACTGTTCTTTAGCCTTTGTACGAGACATAGACATTTTGCAAAACGAGTGGCAATCAACTCAAGCGCAAAATAATAAAAGACTGAATTCGCAATAATACCCGTGACATACACGACACGAACAATAACGTGAGCAACGGTGCTACCGGTTCGAGAATGTTCACAGGACGATGAATTTTACTAACACCCTCACTACGAAAATATTAACAAGTTTTATAATTTTACTAGTTAAGTTATTTAACTACGTAGTTATCTCATAAGGAATGGAATAGAATGGTACTTAATATTACAAAGCGTAAGTATACACTTATAGGATAAGCAGACGTACGAGTGTACTATATGAAATAGGCAATATAATATAACTCAATATTAGAGTGAAGCGGGATATTTAGATATGCCTAGGTCAAAGTGACTAGGTGTAGGATTAGGAACCAGAACTAATATCCGGCTCGAAGAGACCAGAAATAATGTGTCGGCGCGGCAGCGCAATAATAGCACTGAGGCACGCCAAAGCACGTAGCGGTTTGCGCTGGGGTTCAAAGATAGGCTAGACCTTGGGAATTTGACGGGTCGGTATGCTGAGAGAGATGCTGCATTAAACAAACTACGACTAACCTCAGAGGCGGGTGTGCTCGTGCTTAATCCTGGCAGCGCTCCTTCTCTGTTCCACTGGACGTCTTGATTCGAAGTTCCCTGGGTACTGGCACTATTTGCTGACGCGAGAGTGGACTGTATGCGGTGCGGTATAACGGCGAGCCACGTGACGCTGGCTCAAGGTGATGATCAGAGGTGACCACCACGAATCCGGCGGCGACGATAGTCGATCGCAGACGGTGCGGTTTTATAAAGCGGTAATACAGCGGTAGGATCTCACAGCGGGTGAGGAATCCAGGGTGAACAGCCAGGCGGTTGACTTATCACGAGCGGTGAGGCTACCCTCGACGAGGGCCGAACGTAGACTGTTCGAGAGTCGAACGTGTAGTTTAATGCAGCGAAAATTGACAAGAAGGGTAGATAAAGTATTAAGAGAAATGTGGGTAACTAAACAATGAGCGCACCTACAAGTGGCGCGAACATGCCCCCGGCTTGAAAACCTTCGGTTTTCATAAAAAATTAAAACTAAAAGTAAGAGAAAAGCGGTGGAAAACAACGAAGGAATTCAGGGGCAGAGTAAGTTATTGAGAAGGTAGAGTACAGAGGCGGAAAACGGGTCTCTTATAGACACCCGTCGTCGTCCTAACTGAAGCGACTCTTACAACGCCGTCCTTACCAGGATAGGTGGCAGTGACGACGCCGAGAGGCCATGAAAGCGGAGACACATTGTCAGTGACAATAACAACAATAGAACCTATAGTAATGGGATTAGAAAACGTATTCCATTTCTTACGAGATTGAAGCAAATGCAGATACTCTAGTTTCCATCGTTTTGCGAACGATTGTACCATTTGGTCTAGCAAAGCATAACGTTTTAGTAAGCTTGGCGCTTCATTAGATGCCTCACTAGCAGGTAAATGTTTAAGTGGTGTTGACATTAAAAAATGTGATGGAGTTAAAGCGGTAGGTTCCGATGGATCTTCACTTAGTAGGGTTAGCGGCCGTGAGTTGATTACACACTCTATCTGCGTGAGCACAGTTGTCAGTTCCTCATATGTTAGCAATTGCGAACCAACGACCCTATGAAGATGCGTTTTGAAGGCTTTAACATAGATTTCATAGTGACCCCCAAAGTGAGGGCTACGCGGAGGATTAAATTTCCAAGTAATTTGATTAGCGCTTAATTCATTTCTAAAAGATTCTATATGATCTTCAGAATTAATGAGCGTATAAATATCCGATAGCGCATTTTTTGCACCTATAAAATTTGTAGCGTTGTCTGAGTATAGGACAGACACAGCGCCTCTACGTGATAAGAATGATATAAAAGACAATTGACAAGAAGGGTAGATAAAGTATTAAGAGAAATGTGGGTAACTAAACAATGAGCGCACCTACAAGTGGCGCGAACAGACTAGTTGCTATTAAGATGGGACCTTTTGAAATTAATTGGGTGTATGTTACATAGGTAACTCGTGGCAAACTAATAGCAACCGCGCAGGTCGATCTTCAAGGTTAAAGCTTGCCGAGTCTGGTCCATGATGCGTTAACCATTCATTACTTACCGAGACACAACAGTGACGAAAATGGTTTGTTATTGATTTAGGGCCGATTTCACCAATGGAACTAATCGCGATTAGTTTACAGTTAAACAATTCGCTTAGTCAAGAACGATGTGTTCAGAATAGGCAGAAGTATACTTTTAATGACACGTAATGTGGCGAGGAGATTGTATCTTGGATATATTGAAGATCAGACTGACAGCATAATTATTGTTTTCATCGAAAATGAATGTCACCAAAAGACAACTTACCTTTTGAGTTTATTTACCAAGAAGATTAACTATCAGCTATAATGATTATCAAGAAGTTCAAAATGTATGACATGCGCTACCGAAAACTCACGTAGATAATTATCCCATACATTTTAAAAATCATAAAATTCGATAGAATGTAATTTTGTCGACAGCCCAATGCTTACAAGCATTGGCGTACAAAAATAGATAGAGAAACTAACATATTCTCCAGTCATGCATATCGAATGAAATAAATAAATAGCCCTATCGGAACCTACTCTACAGATTATCTTACAAACCTACCCAAAAAAAAACTACTTAAAGATATCAACCCAATAACTTTCGGTGCATCCTTGCCCGAGATTCCAACACACATACTAACCTCTTTATTGGAAAGATAAGCCAATTTTATTCCTTAGCCGTAGATGTAACAATTTCCGCCTACGTACAATAAATTGAAATGTCTAGTCATAATAAAAAGATACATCTCTATTAGAGTTTTAATTTATGAGAACAGTTTGAAACTAGTTTGAGTCGTGGCAAGGTTTTAGGCTGCGTTCGGACCGGGACACTTTTATGTTGGGACACAGTATCGTTGTGTATGTGATTTTTCGTTCAAATCCATCGGTGTCGATTGGCTTAAGGACAATAACTTAGTTTATTGTGGAGTTTCGTTTCTGTCTACGTAAGGAAGTTATATGTATGCAAAATTAGGCCCGAAATCCAGATCATATTTTAATTGTTGTTACTTATCATCAAATCTGTCTCAGAAGCAGATTTGTACATATCTGTTTGGAGAATTTTGTTCTTGACATACCTAAATCTCGGATCACAGTATGCCATAGACGTTTTGCGTGGCAACGCTCTTATTCCTTTGTGATGTCACCCTTAGTTAGATACTCCAACTAAATCTGACTTACCTAACACACAGACAAGCAAACTCGATTTGGAAGTTTGTTTTGAACATCTATGATTTATCTCTTACTACTAAACATTAAAGCATAGGTAAAATCAAACCTAATGGTGGCTCGACACACTTCGCGTGTCACTGCTGAGTAGAAAATTCAATTGACTGTGGACACGAGGGGTAGACAGTACCCCACTACGCAGCTAAAAGCGAACTTCACGATGTCATTAAGTTTGAATCGACCTTTACTTTCACACAAGCTGCTATTATCTACAAACGATAGAATAGAGACGAGATCTCCTAAACGACCACTTTGTTTGCTTTGAAGTTCTAATGGATAAGTACTTAAGTACATTCAAATTCATGCTCAAGTTTACGGGTAGTTCTAGTCCTTGAATAGGGTTATGGCCTCATAATATTATTCAAATGGCAAATTCAAATTCATTTATTGCTCAACACAGTACATAAAAACGCTCTCCGTTCACAACAGCGTGCTGGTGCTTACACTTATGTATGGAAGTGAAGGGTGGTTATGGCAAAAAAGACATGAAACTAGGATTAATGCAGTAGAAATGCGCTCCTTGCGAAGTATGTGTGGGGTAACTTTAAATGGTAGGTTGAGGAATGAGGTAATAAGACAACGTTGTGGTCTAAAAGAAGATGTAGTGACTAAAATTGAAAAGAGTATGTTAAGATGGTTTGGCCATGTTGAGAGGATGAATGAAAGGCGACTAACGAAATGTATTTACAAGGCAGACGTGAATGGAAATGCCGGGAGGGGACGCCCTAGAAAGACATACATAGACCTTATAGGTGATGTTCTTCAAAAAGGCCAGGTGCGCAGTACTCATAACCGGCGTGTGTGTATGACTAGATGCATGAATGTGAGTGAAGCAAATGAAGTATGTAAGGATCGTAGCAGGTGGCGTTCTGTAGTTTCTGCCTACCCCCATGGGAAAAAGGCGTGAGTTTATGTATGTGTGTATGTATGTAGTACATAAAAATACACTTTCAGATGTCAGGTGAATGCACAGTCAACCGTTTTCCACCAATTTAGGCTTGCAAAATTATAGTTATAATAATAATTCAAATAATACAATGTTATAAATTAATTTATAATTACAATTCGAACGTATATTTCATAAATAAAAAATAAAAATCTAAAACGTATTCAATGTCATATTTTTTTTTTAAATAAAATGTCATAAATTAAAAACTAAAACGTATTCAATGTCATAAATTAAAACGCTTACAAAGTCAAAAATTTAAATATATCCAATATCATACAATAAAATACTATACAATGTCATAAATGAAAGAAATCAGATGTATGATATGTCATAGATAAAATTTGAACGTATACAATGTCATAAATTAATATTAAAACTTTAAGACGTAGACAATGTCATAAATTAAAAATTGATAAGTAATGTCAAATTAGACAATGTCTTAGTAATTAATAAAATAATAAGTAAACAAATCAGACCCAAGTATCCACCCCAATCAGACTTGAACAGATAAATTTCTGTCTAGCAGGTACTCATGTATTGTGTAGTATGTCTTGCTTAGCAGTAAATTATTCAATTGTTTTTTAAATAAATTTAAGTCATTAATATTCAACAGCGAATGAAAGTTTTTATGAAATACTGCTTTTTTGTGCTTTCTACCGCTTATTTTATTTGGCATTTAAGGCCATCAAATAGTGTGGATAGTCTTATATTCATGTAGGGCCTCGTATATCTTAAATAGTGTGCGCTGAGTTGGTGTATAGATTTGGCTTATTTAGGGTTATGATGAAAATAAGTTAGATGATCCATCTTATAGTATAGCTAAAGTACACACATCTTTCATAGGGTACTGTGTTAAATTCTATAACAAAATACCTTGTGAGATATTAAAACTTAATGAAAGAAAATTTTAAGCAATAGTTAAAAGCACACTTTGTAAGCAAGTATATTACAAATTGGATGATTATATTCAAGATAAAAATGCTTGGAAACATGCTGGTCCTGCTCCATAGGGCAATCTTTAGTGTAGACAATATCAAACTGGTTAATTTGTATTATATTCATAATTATAGTAAAGCTTTATTTTTATTATTTTTTCTTCTCTATTTGTTTAAAAAAATTGACTCGCACACTGTTCCATTGTTGTTGAATTAGGTAACTTACCTATGTTTGCAATATTTGTAAGTATGTGAGAACCATGTTCCTATTTATCAAGTGAAGGAATTTACCATTTAGTGTTTATAATACTTTATACCTATATATAGTAAGTGTAGTAGTTCTGGGTGCATCGTTCTCACGTACATGAATTTATTAATGTTTGTACTTATATAAATATTGCGAAAACTTTTTTTTTAAAGATTAAGTATGGAGTTTCTTGTGCGTTCTTCTCAAGCTCGTTTGCCGAATGCACGGTAGAATCAATTTTTTATACTTGTAAATGTTTTTTTAACGTTAGCTAAACTGTCCATAAAATGGAAGACTACTACGGTTGAAAGAGGGTTAAGTGCCATTTCAGTAGCTGATTAAAGTTGTTGCTGGCAGCTGATTAAAGTTACGGACAAAATGCTAACAGAAAACTGAATAGTTGTAATTAAAGTAATGCCGATATTTAGGTCCCATGTTACTGGCATGAGGCTTATATCCAGTACAGTGTACGTCTTTAAGCTGAATAAAAGAATAGTGGGTAACCTATTGCTATCAACCGGGAATAAACCCTTTTAATGTTTTGGCACATTTCATGTGATGAAAAAGCTGCGCTTTCTAATAACTCCATTCGATTGACCTACTTCATAAAGGACTTACACACGCATAATTTACTCTCCCAAACAACACAAATTCTACTAATAAACGATGACACACGTTGCTCGCGGCATTACGCTTCATCATATAAATTGTAACAAATTTTCACCGACATTATGGTTACTATGGCGAAATCAACAATGCAAGTCTACTAGCAAATTTTGAGAACATTTAACGATATTGGTAATTTTACTAAGGGGCTTTTAATTATAGTTTGAGGAAATGCACTTGTGAACAAATGTTGTCAGTTACCTATATTTATGCGATTAACAGGAAGTCACAGTAAAATATTGTATTGTAAATCAATCGATCAGCTGAATTTTTATATTGCGGTAATACATTATGTTAAATAATACTGTTTAATCAACTTTTTTTCTTCGTATCGTCGTGTTTTTAAGCGTTTGTCTATATCCTTTATCCTAATGAGTTGACAACAGTTGCTAAACCCTGATTGACAAGTGTAGTGATTATTATGACTTCATTTCTTCTCTCGTTTTTAAGAAACTTTGAAATTTTATTATCTGCACTTGTAAATTTCTTTGATTTCGTTCAATTCTATACGCGGAGAATAAACCGTCATCATCATAATCTTAGCCAGAAGGCGTCCACTGCTGGATATAGGCCTTTACAAAGCCATATCGACCGGTCCCTTGCTTTTTGGATGTATCCGACACCAGGTCTTCGATTAGACACTTTTTACCTGTAGCCATTCTTGGAGGGAGTTCCACTGCATTCCTCATGACTCACATACACTTCAGAGCACTTTTAAGTATAAATTTAGGTCAATCAAACATAACATTTTATTACAAAACCACTGAAGTGATTGAATGCTGCCAACATTTGTGACTTTTATAAGCTGACCTATAACCTGGGTTAATACCTTCTTTGTACATGAGTGGTATAATGTTTTTATGGAAAGTATTATATAGAATATTGTGGCGTCGATGGCGTCGTGAATAAGATGTTGTTATTTTTGATATCTTCATTTAAATTTGGAGTGAGACGTCTTGAAGTTGAGTGGGTTGTTAAGTGAGATAGGTATTTAACTTTATAGATAAGTACCTACCTATTTTTGTGTTTCGATAAGGGGAATAAACTACTTAATGACGGAAATAACTTTCTGTTATTTGTAACTACTCTTTTCCGGCATTATGACCCGCGTGAAACAACTACTTTGATAATCAAAATTCGCACAGACTCACATTCGTAATATAGTAGGTAAGAAAAGGTTTAAAATAAAATGAATTGACAATTAGTGTTTGATTTATAATGCTGAAAATTTAAATCTAAACTGAATTACACTCATGATTATTATATTTAGGATAGGCATAGCTAAGGCCTTTGTAATGCTTAACTATTACAGACGCCACCCTCGACGTTTCGTTATTCGCGGGTCCTTGGTATATTATAATCTCAATCACAGTTTCTGGCTGGGTTATTCTTTTATATTTTGAGGCTATATCATCGTAAGGACGTCACTCCCGAGCTTCTAGCAAAAATAATTATTTAAAATTGTATTACTACAAAAACTTACCTATTCTTAGAAAATATATCTCGTTCAAATATAAAACTTTTTTTTTTTTTTTTTTTTTTTCTGTTTTGTTTTCGGGGGGTAACCTTCAAAAGGCGCCTGGACTTTTGGGGAAAAGACCAGGGAGTGTGGGATTTCTACCTCACTAAAACCACCCCGGTGATCACCATCAGCACCTGAAAGGGGCCTCGTTACCTCTTAAAAGACCACCCCGGAACCCCCTCTGTGCATCGCCTGCTAGGCGCATCCCTGGGGAGGCTGAAAGAAGTGCCTCCCCTAAGCCTCGCTGTGCACGGCAGCACGTGATCACCGTGCTGCCGTCTTTCCCGAAGTCACTTGGTGGGCGGACAGAGTCCCCAATCTGACCACCCGCGACCCCAGAGTTCCGCTTGCTTAGTACGCAGGCGGGGTTTCGGCGTTTTAGGCATCGAGGCGGTTGCCTCCCCGACGCCTTCTTCTTCGAGCGGGATCGGCCCTCTCACGATCCCGCTCGGCGGCCTCCTTCTGGGCCATCACAGTCTCACAAAAGGAGGCCATTTCCCCCAATGGCTGTAAGAGTGATCCTTCTAATTATAGTCTAATTGTTCTCTCAAAATGGTTCGCAGCTTTAAAGATTATTTCTTTTACTGAATGCGAAAAAAACAAAATGTCTAAAGTTCTCTTTACCAAATGTACCAAAACATGACCTAAACTTAAATCTTGACGGCAAAAATCTTGAAGTTATAACGGAAACTGTATTCTTAGGGATTACTATCGATTCAAAATTGCAGTGGGGCGCGCACATTAGAACTCTTTCGGGTAGGTTAAGTTCGGCTGCATATGCAGTAAGGAAAATAAGGCAGCTAACCGATGTAGCTACAGCTAGGTTAGTATACTATGCTTATTTCCACAGTATTATGTCTTATGGCATTCTGCTGTGGGGATCAGCAGCAGACGTTGACTCAATTTTCATCCTACAAAAGAGGGCAATCCGCGCAATCTATAAAATGGGTCCTCGCGAGTCCCTCAGAGAAAAATTTAAAGAGATCAATATACGGACTCTACCTTCACTTTATATTTTGGAATGTATTTTGTATGTCCGTAAAACTCGGGGGCTTTTCAAAACTAGAAGCGACTTCCATAATTTAAATACATGCAGTAAGCACGAAATTGTAATACCCAAATTCAGATTAACGAAAACTAGCAAGTCTTTTCTTATAAACAGTATACGCTTTTCTAACAAGTTGCCAAAGTCAGTTATAGAACTGACCGATGGAAGGTTCAAAAACTACATCAAACGTATCCTTATTAAAAAAGCATATTATAAAATCAAGGACTACGTTGAAGATAAAAATATTTGGCCTTAGCTCCTTCTGCGCATGCAGCTTCCCTGGTAACTTGTAAACGGCACAAATATGTGGATGTCTCTAACTATTCTCAATCTCATTTTTTCTTTCCTTCTTTTAATTAGACTTTTTACAATGGTTTTCAATCATCTTTGTAGCCCTTTGCTAAGAATAGTTACAGCACTGATAACAAAATTTGTGCCACATGTTAAATTTAGTCTTGTTATACTTATTTTTATTTACCTTTGTATAGATTCTTTTACCGATTGTTTTGTGAATGTGTGAACATTGTAGGCCTTCTAGATGCTAGTTAACATTTGTTAACTTTTTTATAAAATATATAATCTTTTTATTTTATTTTTTTAGTTTCTTACGACTTATTATCATAAGTCGGGCCTACGTTGTCCCCCCATATCTAAGTACTAATGCTGTAACATGGAAATATTGTAAAACCAAACCATTTTTAAAAGAGTAACTATGGAGTTTCTTGCCGGTTCTTCTCCATAGGAAACGACCAACCCGAACCGTGCACCTTTTGTCGACGTTTTATAAGTGCCCATGTAGGCCTATGTGAAATAAAAAAATTGATTTTGATTTTGAAGGCCTAACAATATCTCGATCCATTTTGAGGCTTAAATTCAGAATGGCCACGGTCGGGACGCGATGCGTGAAAAAGCAATTAAAATTAAATAAGTTTTGTTTGTAATTAGTTTGAATGTAACTGGTAATAATTCAAAAGACCAGGAGTATTAACTTTACCCAGGCATGTGTTTATTGGCATTAGGAATTATTGGGTTCAGTTGGTACTTTGGGAAAGGTCGGGGAATAAATTTTACTGTTCTGATTCGTTAATTTGTAAGTCCGTGACCTAGCCTTGTATCCAGTTGAGGCTTATTGCTAAAACTTTGCCTGAAGAGCTACATGAACTACGAAAAGCTAAAGCTTGTTGCTTGATGGTGATGTATGTGTTATCTCTTGTCCTGTATTTTTCTCTCTGAACTAACTTCGGACCTTAGTGGGAAGATCTCATTTACCTAATATAACATTAAGCTTGTATTTCCAAAAGGTTTAGGCTAAATTACACCAGACGATTATGGGGACGAGCCTATTGCATGCAACCGGACTCCGAGCTACAACTTAGTACGAACTACAAAAAATTCCAGATAGAAAACCCAATAACACTTTGCCCTAATCGGGCACTGAACCCAGGACCTTATGCACAACAGAAGCGGTTGTGACCCTTAAACCAACATCAACAAGCAGTTACTCTAATGAAAATATAAAGAAGATGAAGTTTTCCTTTTATCACTCAAGTATAAATGTTTCAGTTTAATAATAGGCGTTTGCAAACAAAATCTAAAGAAGATGGAAACCTGTCTACTTTAGTATACTTTTATTTTCAGAACTGCTTTGAGTGAAAGATCAAAGTTAGGATCGTTGGCTGTTGCACGTGTCTGTCTGTTTAACAAAGAATCTACGAATGGTTTCATTGACTTTTTTTAAAGGTACGTAAAGCGAATACATCCGAAATTTCGCATCTGCTCGCGGATACAGCCTAAATCTATTGATAGAAGGCAAAATAGATGAAGGAGGTTGGACTATCTCCCTGCTCTACTGGGTCTAAGAGCGACCAATCAGCATTGGTCTTGGGTTCGACCGCCAAGTCGGGCAGTATTATTGAGTTTTTATTTATGGCTAGCAACAATTTAGCCCTCTACTGCATGCGACTTTAATAATGTTCGCAAAGTAAAGTGTTCATAAACCATCTCGCAATGCAGGTTTATATTTAATTCGTCACAAAAAAAAAAATTTAAATAAATACTCATATACCTTCAAACGTAACAGAGCTGCATTTAAACTCTACTCACCTAAACAACATCTCAAAAACCTCTTAAACTGGCAAACCATCGAATCGCCAAAAAAAAAAAACTTAAATAACGTCCACAAAAGTATAAAAGCGCCATCTTTATAACCTTAAACGTAAAGTCGGCCTCTAAATAATCTCGTTCGCATATAATATAATCAAAACGGCCTCTCTCATGATTTTCATCACAAAAAATATGAATCCCATTCAGCACAAGAATTAACAAAATTCCGGACATAATTCCTGGTGACAAGAGGCAGGGCATCCAGAAGTACCACTAGTATTACTTCTTATTTGCAGCTCCATAAGACATGAATTCGACGAAGAAGTATTGGGCGTTCTGCGGCGAAGTTGGCAGATGACATTGTTTACATCGTGTATAAAACCTGTATGAGGCTGGCACAGGAACGTGGGGATTTGCATAAGAAAAGTGAGGCTTATGCTCAGTAGTGGGCGAAGTCAGGCTGTGGGTGATGATAATGAAGACACGAAAATGCAAATTTGGCAGAAAGCTTACACAGACAGACGTGAATTGATAATGCGACACCGACGCGACGAACATTTTTCATAGAAATTGGATATGGATAATCTGGGGGCGCAGTAGTGCCCCCAACAATCAAGCAAATAAAGGCACAACCGTCAGCCATCCTTTTCTCGAAGCCATTCAGACTCTAAGAGATACATAATATACCTAGGCATAATCCCAAATAACATTTAATTTGAACTTGTCGTTTAGGAATTCAAAGTTCCTTAATTTCATCACTGAATCACTCACTCACCGATCATCAGAATTCTAAGCTACTTCTAGTAGATTCACAAGCTTTAAAGTCTTACAGTTATTGTTCATGTTGTCCTTTTTGCATGTATTTATTAAATCCATGGTTTTTCATCATGCAGAAAATATAATTTATGTACGAGAATTACTTCCACACATCAAGCACATCCTCATTTTTGTTATTGTGGAATTATTACATAAATTGCACACAAAGCTTGTTCCGCAATACAGCATGTCCCATAAATAAAAACTCCATCCAAGTTATCCTACCTTACATATTCTGTTTCGCGTCATGCCAGTGACATCAAATAGGCGTAAACGCGGTATTATGCACGTCCGCCATTTTTATGGCTGTTCTAAATTTAAAATTCTTTATTCAAAAATTGTTCTTTTGTCAGTTAGTAGGGCGTGACTGTGCTGAATTCACCCGTCTTAGCCATTTTGCCAGTAAATAATTTTAAGCGGATTCCGATAATCCGTGACGCAGGAATCCTTTCAAAGGTTTATGCCGCTTTTCGGTGACAAAGGCTGCCTGTCCACTTCCCGCGTAGCGGATAACTTGGATGGGGCTTTTTTTTAATGGGACATCCCATAAAAAAAAACCCCATCCAAGTTATCCTACCTTACATATTCTGTTTCGCGTCATGCCAGTGACATCAAATAGGCGTAAACGCGGGATTATGCACGTCCGCCATTTTTATGGCTGTTCTAAATTTAAAATTCTTTATTCAAAAATTGTTCTTTTGTCAGTTAGTAGGGCGTGACTGTGCTGAATTCACCCGTCTTAGCCATTTTGCCAATAAATAATTTTAAGCGGATTCCGCTAATCCGTGACGCAGGAATCCTTTCAAAGGTTTATGCCGCTTTTCGGTGACTAAGGCTGCCTGTCCACTTCCCGCGTAGCGGAGAAAAGAGGTCAGCGGAGAGAGAAAATCCGCTCTGAAGTCAGAGGCTTCCCTCTGACTTTTTAATTTCAATTGACTTTTGATAAAGTTGCCATCTGTCATACTTGTTTTATGCAAGTTTCATTCTAATGGTAATAATTTCTAGCTAGAAAAACATATCTGTGTATAGATAATATTCAGGAATTCAACTATTTGCTATGTTCGAATTTCTAAAGAAGTTTGCCCGGTTTTGCAACATTTTTCCTTTATGCTCCGGTCCTATTGGTCATAGAGTGTTGTTTTATAGCCTATAACATTTTTCGATAAATGGACTATCCAACACAAACATAATTTTCAATTCCAACCAGTAGTTCCTGAGATTAGCGCGTTCAAACAAACAAACAAACTCTTCAGCTTTATAATATTATTAGTATAGATGTTAGTATAGATTTGTTGTTATAAATAAGAAACCCTGTCTCCTGGCTGTCATAAAGGCTAACTTTATTCGTCCAATCAGTCTACTTCTTATTATTTCAGTCTAACGCTCAGTTTGGCGTCAAACTAATCTATCATAGGTATCATGGTCTTATCATTACAGCTATTATGTCTATCTAGTCGTTTCCACCCGTCTGGGCACATTGATGCTCAAATAAAAGACCTAACGTGAAAAATATCTTACTAATAATTTTTGTTAGCATTTCTCTTTATTTTTTAGACCTTTGTCTAAATAAATATTTCTTTTACAGTTCAGTTCTTTACCTACTATTATCAATTTTCCGTCTTTTTATTTGTTTATTTATTAGCCACCTCTTGACGTCTAAAAATGAAAATTAACAATAGGGAAAAAGTATTCAAATCCTGCGGCGCCTTTATAAAGCCAGCAACGTGACGAAATTAATTGAAACTATGTATAATTAATGTAAAAATTTAAGCTATGGCGTAGACTCAAGATTATTAATTTAAAGTGTTTTGTAATAAGAAAACGAATAAAGCAGGCGGAGTAGGAAACTAATCATTGTTTAAAGGTTGGAACAAATTAGGAGAGATTTGCCTAAATTTGCCTAAAGTTGACGTATCGTGGAGGCATAAGAGATATATATATATTTATTTTCATCATTAACAATATGCAGTAAAACAGGGAACATTACCTGTGACTTCGAAAACCCATAGTTTTGTTATATGTCTATGTTTCTATTTTTTTGTCATTCTCTTTACTACACGTTAGGTAAATTGTTCAATGGGTTTAACTTCCACTTGGGGCTTAAGGGATCTGTAAGCTTTCTGGCAACCACATAGCACGTCCGCTACCGCTAATAATTTAACCCATTGAATGATAACATGCGGCGATAAAATGAGGCTAGTGTCCATTAGGAGTACATTAATAAATACTCTCACAAAAGTATGTTACGACAGCTGAATTTTCTGTAAATAGTGCCTAGTCCATACATACATTAGTGGATTGGTAACCCCTCAGTTAGTGAAAAGGATTTTTGTTAGAATTAAGATATATATAAAGGCTGAATTAATGATGAACTTGGAATCCATTTAAGGTAAGGGTCTAGGTACTATAGAAACATCATCATCTGCCTATACTTTTCTAAACAATTTTGGTCTCAGCTTTTTTATTTTTACTAACTATACTATAAGCTAGCGCTTGACCACTATCTCACCTGATAGTAACCCATGCGATATCCCATACTAACTGGATGCAGCTATAGCAATACCTACTTAGATTGTACATGAAGCGACTGCCTTTTCCTTTTGATAGGGGATTATCTGGCAGAAATATTCTCGAGCAAGACCACCTCGGATTGGCATTTTATTTTCCCTTAACGACATATTTGGGCGCACGGTTGGCGCAGTTGTTGAGCGATTGACTGCTGCGCTGCGTGTCGCGGGTTCGATTCCCGCACGGAACAAATATTTGAATGTCCTACAGATAGTTGTTCCGGTTCTGGGTGTTTTTGTTTGTGAGTTTATATCTTTGTAAATGCACCCACGATACAGGAACCAATAAAAAAAAAAACTATATTATGTTGTATCAACCACCGCACAAGCAATAACATTTCACCTCTAACCACTTCCATACCGGTTTGCCAATTACAATTATTTAAATCATAGATTAGCACTTATCATTACAGTAATATTAATGTTATTAATGCCAGTCACGTTCATTTCATAAAAGATAGCTGAAATGCTTAATTCTTAATGAGATCTTAGGAATGGTGATTGTGGGAGTTACTTTGAATGATTATTATGGCATGTTAATAAATAAATAATAATAAAAATATGTAAGCATTTCTAATGATTTCGTTCTGACGAGAGCTATGGTTTTGAACGAATTTGACAGACGTCAACTTGACGTTCTATTCTATTCTATATATATATATGGCAAGCAAAGCCGATGTCGACTATTCTGCCAATGTCTAAAGTTACATGAAAGAGCAGGTATATTTTAATAATAATATAAAAAGGAACTGTAGACACAGACTAAGTTGCTTGAATGATACATTTGACACTTGTTGGGTTAGTATTGGACTGAAACAAACAGAAAAAAAAGTACATAAATAATAAAATTGTTAACACATTAAAGATAGGTACGTTTTATGCCACATAAATAGACGGTAGTTGAAAGGTTGTGAAACACTCATAATTTTATGTTATTGTGGCGGATAAAAATCATCAACGCCACAAGAAGTTCTGGGGAAGAATAAGTCAGAAGGGATGGGAAATTTATTGGAAGAGGGATCTTAAGTTTAGAGAGACGGCGGTATAAATCCAGTGAAGGGACATTATTTGGACGTTCAAAAAATATGTGATCTAAGGTGCCCTCGCCTAATCCGCACTCGCAGAGAGAGGAGTCGCGTACACGGATTTTATGAAGAAAAACAGGGGTGCAGCAAAAACCTAAACGGATTCTACAAAGGACAGATATAGCGGGTTTGGAGACCTTTCTGAAACCAAAGAACCTTGGTTTTGGGTTTATGACTGGTTGGATAGCATGGAAAAATTTGCCTTTCTTCCTGCCCGACATATTCCAATGTGCCTGCCATGAAACCTGGAGACTCAATTTGGGAAGGGACAGCAAGTCATAACTCAGGTGAGTGTTATGTCAGATATCAGCCGTAACAGATGAACAGGCATCTTTAGCCAATACATCAACACATTCATTACCCTTGATGCCACTGGGTATCCAAACTAGCTGAACCTCTCTTTGACTTCTAGCACAAGCTAGTAAAGATATTTTAACTTTTAAGATAAGAGGACTATGTAATTTACTTCTAAAAGGACTTTGTTCTAGGGCCTGCAAACAACTAAGCGAATCTGTAAAGATGACGGCTTTCTTAATGTTAGTGTGTGACTCTATAAAGAGACAAGCTTCCAATATAGCCACACACTCGCCTGTGAATATAGAAGACTCTTTAGGACACTTAAACTGTAATACAATTCTAGAGCTTTGGTAATATACCGCAGCTCCAGTGTTGTTAAGGCTATTTAATTTCGAGGCATCAGTGAAGAATAGTTGAAAACCATTCCATCTCTCACCCACCACCGCATTGAAGGTCGAATTAGCTGATGGGGATCTTTTGGATATACCAATATTATAGATAATTTTGGGGGTAAAAAATAATACTTCGTAAGCGAAGTCAAAAAGGGGTAATCTAGGATGCTAGAGAATCGGACAATCAAAATTTTGAACACTGCGAAAAGCTTTTAAAATTAATGGGATTTCTTTATTTCTCCAATAGTTGGAGTTTCTGCATAAGGCGTCTAGCTCCTGCAATCTAACTATAAGGGGATGGGACGACCTAGAGATTAACCTAGATACAAAACGGGTAGCAAGATATTGCCGTCTTAAGGCAAGGGGAGTTTCGGCGCATTCAACCTGCAATGCGTTAACGGGGGAGGACTTCATGCAACCAGAGATGATCCGAAGGCACTTGGACTGAACCCTGTCTAACCCCGCCAAAGCACCTTTGTTACAAGGAATCAAGTGATACGTTCCATAGTCCAAAACGCTACGAACTAAGGCGTTATACACTAACTTCATGGTGTAGGGGTGAGCACCCCACCAGACACCCACTAAGACTTTTAAAATTGAAACAATTCTTTCACATTTTTTAAAAGGTTGTTTATGTGAGGCTTGCCAGTTAATTTAGAGTCTAAGAAAACGCCTAAAAATTTAAATTTATCGACTATTGTTGACCTGACAATTGTTGTTTAAGCAAGACCCTATATCGGCTGTGTACAAATTGTACAGCAGAGGACTGAGGACAAAGCCTTGAGGGAGTCCCCTCCACGCCTGCCTCTTATCGAACTCCTCTCCTTGAACCCTCAGAACCAATGACCGGTACAAAAGAAGTTCACATATACACTGTATCATCTTTGCCGGTAGACTCAGCTGTTGCAATTTTTGCCTGAGTACGGGAAGAAGTACGTTGTCGTATGCGGAGGAGATGTCAAGAAAAGCGGCAACAACAGATTGGTTTCTGGAGAGGGCTAAACGGATGTCTGTGACCAGGATGCCAACAATATCCATAGTACTAAGCCCTTTCCTAAAACCAAATTGGAAATTCGGCAGTAAATCTCTCGATTCGACTAACCACTCGAGACGATTTTTTATAAGGTGTTCCAGTAGCTTGGCTAGGACTGAAGATAAAGCTATTGGCCTAAGGCCATTCGGATCATTTGCATGTTTGCCAGGTTTCAATAATGGAATGATGATCTGTAGCTTCCACTGATCTGGTACCCAGCCATGACTATAACAGAAGTTAATTATGTTCAAAAAGTAAGTTTTCGCCTTGTCGCCAGATTGAGAAATAAAAGAATATGGCACACCGTCAATACCAGGTGCTGAGTCCCGGACATGACGCAGTACCACGTTCAGTTCTTCCAAGGTAAATGGCGCATCAAAAGGATCCGCTGCTGAATTGGATAAGGGGACATTCACACATTCATAAAAGACGGGAACATATGGTGATGCTATTTTGTCAAAGAAAAGTTTAGTTGTTTCCCTAGTAACTGGTGAAGTGATAGAAAGAGAACAGCCTCGCCTAAATCTATTGATGCTTTTCCAGACTGCTGAGATTGGAGTGGAGGGGGACAAGGAGGTACAAAATTTAACCCAGCCAGCACGTTTCTTCTTGCGAAGAAGACGTCTGACCCTGGCATTACACTGAAGATATGCCAAGAGATTACAGGTACTCATATCTGCATTGTATCGCCTCCCGGCCTCATTCCTTGTTTTAACTGCTGAGGTGCATTCTGGATCCCACCACGGAGGTGAAGGGATTTTATTTCTCGCACTGTTTCTCAGGGGGAAAGAGGAATCTGCACTTGAGGTAACAACTGTGATGAAACCCTCATAGCAACTTTTGGCATGGTGGTGACCAGAAGGATCTGTTAAAAATGAATTTAAATTTGGAAGAGAATCAATTTTATCCTCCAATAATGACACAAACTTAGTCCAATCTGGTTTGGACAGGTTATATTTCAAAAGTGGAGGAGAAGTTTTTTCTAAATAAGTTCTGTTAATTAGGGATATAACAATAGGGTAATGGTCACTACCATGCGACAAGGTTGTACATTCCCAGTGAGCAGATGCAGCCAATTCAACAGAACAAAATGTAAGGTCTACACAACTCTTTTGTTGACCGGGAGGGGAACGACGAGTTTGACAGCCATTATTCAAAATGCAGAGATCTAAATCATCCAAAATCTAACCAGAGCTACACCGAAGGCATCACAGCGTTCAGATCCCCATCTATAATGGTGGCAATTAAAGTCACCCATGACCATCAATGGGCCTTGCACATTGGTAAAAATGTTTCTTAAAACAGCTATGAAATCAGGGTGAGGGTGTGCAATATAGGTAGAAAACACTGTGATGCCCTCAACCCTTCCTGCTACAATACTCAAATTGTCCTCAAATAAAGGCAAAGAAAAGGGAGAAAGTGGGACCCGTTTATTAACGAAGAGAGCCGACCCTCCGTACCCATCGGATCTATCACACCTAAGAATGTTAAAATGTGGTATACGGAAGCTGAGGCTTGGGGTGAGCCAAGTCTCAGCTATGGAACAAGCCAATGGCTTGTATTTATTCAAGAGGAATATGAGGTCGTGCTTTTTATGCCACACGCTCCTCACATTCCACTGGAGAAATATTTGGTGGGACGACATTTTTAAAAGATAATAGGAGAGAGTTGGACGGTATTTGAGAGTTACTAGAAGATGAAGTAATAAGTGAAGGTAACAATTTAATTAAAAGTTCAATAACTGAAACAGTATTATTGGTGGGGACATTATCGTTAAGAGCACAGCCATTAGACTGTGAGGATTGAGGAATGTTTACTATTTGCTGATGAGCAGCTTTATTATAAGATTGAGAAAGTGGGGCATGGGTCCTAGGCTTGAGAGTGACAGTTTTTCGGTAAGACTGTGATTTGGTGACATTGGCATAATTGCGGGAAGCTGCTGGGATTATTTTGCTTGCTTCAACATATGAGATAGATTTTTCAGCCATGACTTTCTTGATGGCTTTCTGCCTACCATGCTCAGGACAAGACTTGCTATTAGCGAAGTGGTTTCCCGAGCAAAGCACACAGAAGGCCTCGCCCTCAGAAATGCTGCAACCATCACCAGGGTGATCGTGGCCACATTTACTGCAGCGTGGATTCGACCTACACACATTTGCAACATGCCCAAATCGACAGCATTTACGGCATTGGATAGTGGGGTAGATAATTATATTGTTCGACAGGGAGGGATGTGTAGCAGCAAAACACTCGTTTAGGTAAGGCCTGTCCGTCGAATGTGAGTACACAAGTCTCTGTAGGTTTCCACTCTACTATACCTGCAGTGTGAACCTTCCGGTTGATTCTGCGCACTTTTAAGATTTGGCCAAAGCCCGAGGGCACAGTCAAATATGTTAGGGCCTCTTCTTCGGTTAAATCTGAAGGAACTCCTGTCACTACGCCCATCCTGGTAATATTAAAGGTCAGAATCGTGGCTGTATAACCGTGCTTAGATAGTAAAGCATTGACTATAAAAGCGTTTGCATCCTGAGGGGAAGCAAATTCAACGGATACCCTGTTTCTGCCGACTTTGTTAATTCCGCCACGAATAATGTTGGATATTTTATTTAAAATTAGAAACTTCCCGAAGTTCACGGGATGCAAAGTGGTGCCAGAATTAATCTGGGCTTCCACTCGAGAGACGTGAACAATAAATGGTCCCTTATCCATAGCTGAGTATTTTGCACGGCCAATTTGGCTCTTGGGTTGTTTGTTAGATGTCGGCGTAGATATTTCTGTATTACCGGGACGTTTACGCGATGTTTGCGTGACTTCCATCTCGGAAACGCTGCAGACTACATCTGCAAACTGCGATAGAGGGTTCGGCGAGGAAGGAAAAAGAGGTAAGGAGGCTGGGATGTCAGGCGGATCAGGATCGGGCGGTTTATTCCTCTCCATTTTTATGGAAACTAATAAAAAAGGGGACAATCACAGTACCAACCTGTTGACAAACACAAAGACAACACACTTTTACACAAAACAAGCCCAAAAGTAGCAAACTTAAAAACTTTTTCCACAAGTATTCGGAACTACACGTGCTTTTCCAGAAACCTGTGGCAAGAATCCCAACTTGACGTTACACTAAGCACTAGTTTTTGGCGCGAAGAAGGGACAGTGATGAAGGATCGAGTAAGGTTATGGCGGCTGGGATTGATTGGTTAATTTGGGATGAAACTTATGGAGAAATACAGTGACAGTGACCGATTGTTCATGTAGATAAAATCTACGTGCCTAGTGGAATGTCGTATACCTACGTTATTCGCCAACATATAACGTGATCAGTTACATTGTGACTCTACATACAAGCGAAGAAGTACGTTTATCTAACACGTACTAGTCCGAAAAGAACCCATGCAATAATGGCTTTTCTTGACAATGACACAGTCTTCCTTACAAATATGTATTTCATAAAACAAGGGCACATTGCACTGTATACATTGTAGTATTGTTATTGCGATTGGAAAGATTTTTTTAAGGGTGTCATTCAAACATACCCAAAAACAATTCTGCTAACTGTTTACAATGGACATTCATAGAAACCCAAAAAATCCATCAGTAAGTTACCCTTGCCTCCCTCTCCAAATCACAACACTACCTTTCACTATAACACAAACACTCCATCACAACGACCTACTCAAAATGCCAACAACAAGAGCCATAATTAATTAAACACAATTATTTACCATCACGTCAACCCAACTCAAGCAATCGGCCCGCTGTCAAAGCCCGCGTAATTTTTTTAATGAGCCAATAATCGTTAAACTTATTTACATTATAAGGTACCTGATTGGATTGACTGCTCAAAGCAGCAATCAGACGTTTTTATGTGAAATCAGTTAATTGTAGGTGCTACTGTTTGTAGTAGAAAATGGTGTACTTTTTAGCATTCATTTGTTTTATATGAGTCGCCCATGTTGACCGTAGAACCGATGACCGTTACATGTATTGTTAATAACAATAATAATAGCGATAATCGACAAATGTCACCTCGAATTTCTAAGGTTATATATAGTAATGAACTTTTCAGGGTGGCTCATAGCAGCTGAATGAACGTTATCGAGGATCTAGTTGAATGGCGTGGTGCGGTTTTTTCTCACCTTTCCATACTTTATAAAAATGTTATTTACTTAGAAATTACTTGTTTTTGCCTACCCGCACGGGAAAAGCCGTAACTTCATGTCCTGTTCAGGAAAAGAAAGGCTGATGCGATGTGGTCCCTTGATATATTAACACATGCAAATCTTCGTATTTTAGAGCTATGTCATGCATGACTTAAGACATGACGATAACAGAAGATATTTTTGTTCATTTTTTTTTTATCGATATTGATTGAAAATCGATTAAATTCGAATTGTAATCCTATCAAAAACAAAGTAACACTGCCTAACTTTGTTTTTCTTTATTTACAGAACCAAAACGGATCCTCATGAGAGATCAACTCCTCAAGTCACCAGTGAATTAAAGTGTTGTCGCAAGTGAATTAAAGTGCAGTCACCAGTGAAATAAAGTGCAATCACCAGTAAATTAAAGTGCTAGTGATGTGCCACCAAAAAGTGCGTCATATCGATAGAAACAGCTAGTGTTTTCCGCGATGTCGTTCTCGAGGTCGCATTTGATCTCTGGCGTGCTGTTCACCTTACTGCTGCAGGAATGCGTGAAGAGTCAGCAGGAGAATCTCATTGAGGAAGCATGTAAGTGTTCATAGTTTTTTTAGGTATAGTTAGCAGCGTTAGCATTTTTCAGCACACGCGAGCGCTTTTTCTTCTTCTTTTCGTTTCGATGGCACATTTATTGGATTGTCTGGGCCCAGTAGGTGGCCACACTTATTGCAGCGTCAGAAGCACTGTACAGGTCTTCCAGGGTGCAAGTGAATGGACAGCCAGGACATTCCAGCAAGTGGGACATAGTCTGTACAGGGGCACTACACTTGTACCGGGTGTTGGACGAATCTATAATCCCTCATTTTGCCAAATTATATTTACAGCGGCCTACTTGGGTACGTAGCCGATTCAATGCCTTCCATACACACCACTGCAATTCATGACCAAGCGGCAGATGTTCCTTGGGCTCAACAAAGTCATGGGGTTGTGGGCACTTTGATATTATGTCTATTGCAAACGTTTTTAGTTTAAGAGCAAATCTAAAAATATTTTGTGAAAATTACTGAAAAGTCTTGTTTGTGTGGTAAGGAGTCAAAAAGGCGGTGGAAAGTTTTACTAAAGAAAGGACATGTTTGATTTTGGGCTATCACTATGTAAACTATATAGATAAATAGGAAAAAAATAGGGGCCATTCCATAAAAATACTAACAAATTAATTTGAAGAAGGGTACAGGCGTACAAAAATGATCATTTATAGTTTTTTAATAAGATAACCCTATTTTTAGGACAGCCATGATAGTTGTGTTTGAGATGACGTTTGACGCCTTTGACAGTTTTAAGTAGTGACGTCTTGAAGTCTTTCTTTGCTTTGACTTTGAATTGGGTTTTGGAGTTTTTATTGATTGTTTTAGTTTTGCAGCCCAGTTTACTACTACTAATCACAACTTGATGATATTTAGAACTAATAATAATAATCATGTATTTTTTAAATTATAAGTAAATTCCTCCACTCGGCTCTATCAAACTAACAGTTAGAGCCAGATTTTAAAAATCTTAGAACACTATCCTTATTCTTACACTAGAAGCAGTTGTACCTAACCGTGAATCTTTTATTGTACCGGACTTTAACTGACTTATTAGTATTTCAGTTAATCCTACCAGATCAACAGAGAAATATTTTTTTATTCGTTACTAATTTACGGGGTACCTTGGGATAGGTAAATATCATGGTACAGTGGTTTTTCAAAGTAGACTATCAGTCCCTAATCCTTTTAACGACTTTTTTAAATGTCGGTACACTTTAAAATCAGTTTTTGCTTTTTAGTTCATCAGGTTTTACTTCCCTATCTTGCTTTTTAGTTTCTAGCGCCAATCTGGCTGTTTTTTAGCAGTTACAGAATGATATTTGGTAAAATTGAAATAGACCGAAAAAAGCCCGAGTCAGTTACTGATAGACTTTGGGATCGGCAGTTTATCAGCTCAAAACCAGAGACTACCAACATTTCTAGGTTGCTTAACCAGACGTGTACCATAAAACAGTTAATCGAGTTATTTGCTTAATACACAAATTCACGCAGTCGAAAAAAAATAACCATAATATAAAGCAATGGATTAGGAATTTCATTCGGTTTTCATTGAAACTGTGATTTTGTTTGTTACCTATTAGGATGCTGGTTTGAGGTAAGTGAAACTCATAGGGGTAGGCGTTTTACCTAATATCACCTTTTGTGTAAATAGGTACCGAAACATAAGTCTAGTAAGCACAATAATTCCATTGTATCTGCTCCATTCCACATTTTGTTGACAAGTGAACCCCAATTGTGTTCCAAACACAGCCAGCTTGTAAATAAGGCCGAGTCCCTAACCCTGAATCAAGAGCACTCGTAGGGTTGCCACAGTCAATATTAGCGATCGATTGTTATCTATAATAGGACGGGTTTTAAATCTAACACTGTTGGACGTATTCTGGGGGTTTGACAACCTTGTCTGTGTCGGGTGATACTTAAGATTTAACCCCTACTTTTTGGAATGAAGGATTTCAATTGTTTGGTACACAATTGTCTGGTTTGGAGATATTTTCGAGGAATTTTCAATTCTGGTGAAATTAATCTAAGTATTTTTTTTATTAGAACGAAATGTTTTGCCGACTACTATTATTATTGTAAGGGACCTATGACCCTAACTATATTATACCTGTGTGGGTAAGTATGTAAGTTAATTTCATTTTAGATATTCTCATTCTTAAAGAAGCTCTCAAATTCAAGTCGAAATGTCATATCGGCTACAATCAATGTCATAAACTTGTTATTTTTTAAATTAGAGTTGTTTTTCACAAATTGAGATTGTGAACGTTCCTTAAAAACTACGAGTATTACCTGTCCGATGCAGCAAGGGTTAATAAAACGTATGTTTAAGTATTTTACGACCTTTCACTCATCAATTTAATATTTAGAAAGTTTCGTCCCCGAGAATGCTCTAGAGCAATTATTATTGATAAACTTTTACAAACCAATATTTTTAATATTCTTAACATATGAGTATAATAAAGATTTATGACATATACAAACTGGAAGTGAGACTTATGTTCAATTAAATACACTAAAACTATTTAAAAAAATACAAATTAACACATTATATTACCCGCTAACGTGCGAGCGAACGGACGTATCACGGATCTTGTGTGTAAATTAATTGTAAAATATTATATTTAAATATCCTAAGTTTTTAAATGGGTACGAAATGTAGCAGCTGTGATGCTGTTATGGATGACTCACTATTCATGCAGTGCTCACAAGAGAGATGCAAGAAGAAATTTCATCTGAAGTGTCCTGCCTTAATTAAGGAAAAAGTTGAAGCTGGCATGCAGGAATTCAAGGATCAGGGGATTTGTCCCAAATGTGTATGTACAATGACGAAAAGGGGTGATTCCAACGTCCGAGGAACTACAATCATCAAAAAGACGTCTTCGTCGAGTAGTTTCGTAAATACCGCTGAGCGAGGCAATCGCCGAAATAAAAGTAAAACAGCGGTGAATAATGAGACTCAACTTCTAGATGAGATACGGGAGTTTAGGAGGGAAGTTAAGACCCTGTTGGAAGAGCAGCGCAAGGAATATATTTTACTAAAAAATAGTTTTATTAACACGGAAACTGAGTTGAAACAAGTGAAACAAATATTGAAGGTAGTACAAGAAAAAGCAAACAAAGTTGAGATCCTAGAAACAAGAATTAAGGCCCTAATGGAGAAAAATGAAAACCTAGAAGCTGATCTTCATAAAAGTCAGGTACCAAATCAGAGAGAGCAATGCCTTAAAGGACAGGCACTATCTTTTGCAAACGCGGTCAAAGATAAGCAGGTAGTCAGAAATAAACTAGCAAAGGAATGTATGGCCACAAAATCTGCGAAAATAGTATTGGATGACGAGTTGGGTCAAGTAGTATATAGTGAGAAGAAGTCTAAGGACGGTGAAAGCGGAAAAAAGGAAGAACCTGAAAAGGGAGGAAACTAGACTACAGTTACCAAGAAAAAAAAACAGATATTCGACCAACGAAGTAAAGAAAGGCGGAAATACAAGTGCAATTGATATACAGGGAATGGAAAAGAAAAAATATTTACATGTATGGCGTTTGCATAAGGAAACAACAGCGGAAAATATAGAAAAACATGTAAAAAAAATTATACGAAGATGAAGTACCCGTGAAAGTCGAACAAATAAAACACAAGACTGAAAGGGATTACGCATCCTTTATAATAGGGGTTCCCGAAAGCAAGTACGAAAAGTTGTGTCAACCGGAAAGCTGGGCAGTTAACATTGAGTTCGCGGAATGGGTGTGGTTTCGTAGAGCAAGCAAACCCAGAACCCCCATATAGCACCGTAGAGATACTGTACCAAAACGTGCGAGGGGTGCGAACAAAGTTGGAGGAATGTTACACAAATATTTCAACCGGAAGTGCGGACTTATTTGCCATAACCGAAACAGGTTGCAACGACTCCATACATGACGCAGAAATAATTCCACCAGGATACACGATTATACGATGTGACCGAGCAGATGGGCGTAAGCAAGGTGGCGCGTTTCTCGTGGCCACACCGCGTTTTGAGTTGCGGCGAGTATCACTGCCTGATGTAAACATTGACATGCAGGTATTTGAACTGGTGTGTGCTACCGTGTACCTACATAACCGATTTATGTTTTTATTTTGTGTTGTTTACATTCCGCCTACTAGTAGTGATAATGAATACATGGTATTATTTCGCATTATTGAACAATTGTGTAGTAAGTACAGGGATATAGTGGTTGTAGGTGACTTTAACTTGTATTCTTGTTCTGTAGCTATAAGTAATTATTATGAATAATTTTTATACATTTTGTGAATTCACTCAGAGTAACACGGTGGGAAATTGTAATGGTCGTCATTTGGATTTGGTGTTGAGTACATTGACGGAGGGAGGGAGTGTGAGAGTGCGCGCGTCGGAGACGCCGCTCGTGCCTGTGGATGCGTATCATCCACCGCTCGAGATCTCGGTCACCACAAGCTCGCGTCTGCGTCGGCCTGGCTCGGCGGGCTCGGCTACACCTAGCTCGGCGGTCTCGGCTGCACCCTTCGAAGACCCAGGTGCGCCTAAGGGTTGGAACTTTAACAAAGCCGACTTGTTGACAATGTATTCGTTAATTGCAGCTATAGATTGGACTCCTTTGTATGAGTTGGACTCGGAGACAGGTTTGGATTATTTTTATGTGTTGTTAATTCTGTTATAGATGACTGCGTCCCCAAAAAAAAGCGAAGTAGTGTAAACTCGGGGTACATTTATCCTTAGTGGTACACTAGTGAAATAATTCGCGACATAAAATGCTCGTCTACACAAACAGTACAAGGCAAGTGGGTCGAGGGTCGATTACGAGGCTTTTGCTAGGTATAGAATTAACATTAAAAAGATAGTAATTAACATTAACATTAAAGTAGTCGCACAGGAACAATATCGTAGCCGTGTTCAGAGTCAAATGATGAGTGATCCTAAATCTTTGTGGAATTTTGCAAAATCCAGGAGAGGTAGGAGAAGTCCGCAGGAGATTTTTAAGGATGGTGAGGTATTGTCAGGTCAACGGTGTGCGGAGGAGTTTGCGGAGTATTTTTACTCGGTTTACGGAGCCACCTGTGTTGGATGTAGACGCGGCTATAGAGAAAGCAGGTAGTGGGAACGGAGCGGCACGAGTGCACTTAGACCAATTGAAATTGGTGGACGTATGTTGCGCGCTTCGAGACCTGAAGCCGAAACGTTCCGCAGGGCCTGACGGCATTCCGCCTTACGTCTTTAAGGATTGTCGGTCAGTGCTAGCAAAGCCGCTTCTTCACATTTATAACAAGTGTCTAGAAGCTGCCGTGTTCCCAGAGCGATGGAAAGTGACTCGCGTTGTTCCTGTTCCTAAGGGAGGGTCAGCAAAATCTGTGGATGGGTATAGGCCAGTTGCAGTATTGTCGACGCCGGCAAAAGTACTGGAAACTGCCATTCACAAGATTATTTATCAACAGGTTAGCACACAGCTCTCAGACGCTCAGCATGGTTTTCGACCGGGAAGGAGTACCAGCAGTAATCTTCTCTGCCACATGGCTCATCTGGTGCCAGCAGTGGATAGTGGGGGGCAAATTGATGCTGCTTACTTCGATTTTCGAAAAGCATTCGACCTAGTCGATAATGACATGTTGCTTGCAAAGTTAGCTGGTGTTGGTTTCACCCCACATTCGCTCCAGTTTTATGCCAGCTATCTGAGAGATAGGCGACAGTACGTGGAATATGCGGGACACGTGTCAGATCCGTATTTCACGAGGTCTGGAGTGAGTCAGGGCAGTAACCTTGGACCTTTGGGGTTCCTCCTGGTGGTTAACGACCTACCAGAAGTAGTCCAAGACGCTCACTGTTTGTTGTTTGCCGACGACCTCAAATTGTCCCTCACAGTGAAAAGGAGCGAAGACTGTGACAAGCTACAAAGGGATATTGACAGGGTAGTGAGCTGGAGCAGAGAAAATCTGTTGCAGTTCAATATTTCGAAATGTGTGACAATAACTTTTTCTCGTGCACACAATCCCATCGTGCATGGCTATCATATTGATGGCTTGCCTATGACACGGGTCACGGAAGTCAAGGACTTGGGGGTAAGCTTTAACACCAGCTTGACATTTCGTGACCACGTTATGCGTTGCTGCAAGAGAGCATATATAAATTTAGGCTTTATGCTTCGTACGGTCCGAGGGTTCACGAATTTGAAAGCCATTATAGCTTTATAGAATGCATTGGTTAGGAGCCAGCTAGAATGTAACGCAGTCCTTTGGTCTCCTCATGAAGCTAAATATAGTCTCATGCTGGAGAAGGTACAGAACAAATTTATTAGATATTTGTTTATTACGGTGTTTACCCATTTTATCCATTAATGTATCCTACTTTATTTATTTTAGGTATGGTAGGATACAATGAGTTGAGGGTTAGGAGGGAACTGACACTCACCTCATATATTTTCAAAATATTGAGAGGGAAGGTGCATAATGCAACGGTTTTAGGACAGGTGTGTCTGTATGTTCCGGACAGGTACGTCTGGCGACGGCGCACAGACTGGTATTTGGCCCTAAAAGTTGGCCAAAATCGTTTTTTTTTATATTAGTTCTACTCCCTCTAAGCCATTGTTTTCAAAAACTAGGATAACCGCTCCAAACAACAGCAAAAAACACAAAGCGCCAGCCCCTTCCAGAACGCAGTGGGCTCAGTCGGAAGTTACCGTTCGCCAAAAGTGTTCGTGTGATTGTTCGATGCGCTCAGATTTCGCTGTTTTAAAATATTTGCCATCTTGTGACTGAACGATTTTGTGTTAGTTTTCACTATGGATTCTGCACAACCAGGTATGTATTTTATTTGGCACTTACTTTTAATATCTAATCTAAAGCTTTTCTTTATTTATATCCTTGAGAAGTAAAGACCAAGAAACTGCTATAAAAAAACACGCTTTGGAAGATTAAAGGGAGTTTTAATATATTTCTCATCATTTCTAAGCCAAAATTGTAATGGTTAGTTATAGAGTAGACCTTTGAGGATGTAATTAAGTGCAAAACAGCTACCCCAAAGTACCCCTCTTTTTTTGGTGAATTTCTTCCGTAGGCATATTCGATACTCAGTAAATGAAGCTTTACTTATATTTTGTGTCTTTTTTTTATAGGCTCTTCTGGAATGAGAATTATGACTCGAAATGATTTGTTTAATATAATGGAACGCTCAAATACCTCAACTTTTAATGAAAAGTTGCAATTTATGGAGCGGGAACTGCTTAATCAATATGCAGAAAATGACCAAAATATTGCTGATGTAAAGCAAAAACTGTCGATCATCAGACATCAATTTAAACAAAAATGGTCAGCTGCTCGCAATACAAAGGCCAGATTCCTAGAAAACAATGCCGAGTGGCTTAAAGGATGCATATCGCTACCGAAAGCAGGTAAGTGATACCCAAATTTCATTACCTCTATTGTTCTGTTATGCTTTGAAGCATTTTGTTTACCCGCACAATATTGTAGTTTAGAACTTAACATATTTTTTTGAGTACAACTATTGTCTTTTTGTTGTAGGAGAAAGTCCCGGCCGACCTCAAAAGTCGTTCTTAGACTTGAGTGAAAGAAGCAAAAGACGTAAGACTAAAGAACTTAGATCATCTGACACAGATGAATTGACGTATGCAACACAGATGAAATTACGGGAGACGGGCAAATTAGATGCGTCAAAAATTGTAAAAGATTTAACAAAAAGTCCCAGAAGAGCAAGGAAATATGCAGTAGCAATGAAAAAAAATATCTCTGAAGAAGAACAGGAGAAATCAAACAAATTGACACATTCACGTGCATTGTTTATGTTTGTTGAAGCGGGACTAACACAGGCGCAGTATGAAGTAGTGCGAGAAACTAATCCAAGCTTTTATCCGTGCTATTCGATTTTGCAGAAGTTAAAGAAAGAGTGCTATCCTGAAATTCACAGAGTTACAGAAACGTGCGCTGAAGTAAAAGTTCAAAATCTCATGGATCACACGGCACAGCGACTGATTTTACATCTTGGTGAGGCAGTGGAACAATTGAGTGGAGCAGAAAAACAATCATTAGTTTTAATAAGTAAATGGGGCTGCGATGGATCTCAACAGATGCAGTACAAAATGAAATTTGAAAATGAAGCCGATTCTGACGCAAACATTTTCCAAAGTTCCGTGGTACCGCTTCAGTTGGTTTACGGACCGGAAAGAAAAATACTGTGGCAAAATCCTACCCCATCTTCACCACGGTATTGTCGGCCAATAAGAATAAGATTCATTAAAGAAACCACAGATGTGACAAATGATGAGATTGATTACATAAAATCTCAAATAACAGCGCTCACTAAAAGCGAAGTCAACTGCATTTCCATCAAGCATAAAATGCTTTTCACTATGATCGATGGAAAAGTATGCAATGCTGCTACGCATACTAAATCAACAATGAGATGCTACTTATGCGGAGCTACGTCATTACAGTTTAATGATTTGGAGAAGGAGAGGCCATGCAAAAAAGAAAACTTGGAATTCGGCTTATCTTTGTTGCATGCTCGGATAAGATTTTTTGAGAGCATTTTACATGTTGCATATAGATTACCCGTAAAAAATGGAACGTTCGCCTTACTGCCGAGGAAAAGCAAGCAGTGGAAAAGAAAAAAAAAGAAATCCAAGATAAGTTCCGGGAGAAACTCGGTCTGCTGGTGGATATACCAAAATCCAACTTTGGCAATACCAATGATGGAAACACCAGTAGACGTTTTTTTGAGAACTTTGAAATATCGGCGGAAATAACGGGGATAGACGTAAATTTAATCTATAGACTGAAAGTGATTTTGGACACATTGTGCTGTGGTTTAAAAATAAACGTGGAGGTGTTTGAAACATATTGCCAAGAAACGGCAAAGTTATACGTTTCCTTGTACAACTTTTACCCAATGTCTCCTACATTACATAAAGTGTTGCGTCATGGGGCTGAAGTGATAAGGGAAGTAATTCTTCCCATTGGACAACTGTCCGAAGAAGCGGCAGAAGCTCGTAATAAACATATAAGAATGTTCCGACTCAACTACGCCCGAAAATTTTCCCGAGTAGCCTGCAACGCAGATGTTTTTAACAGGCTCCTCTTAACCTCTGACCCTGTCCTGACGGGCATGAGGAAGAGGAAGAATAAAAAAAATCTCTCACTTTCGGCTGATGTACAAAAATTATTACTAGAAAGTGATTTTTTTAATGTAAGTTTTGAAGATGACGACGAAAATGACGAATAAATGCTCGTATATATTACTTATGCCTTTTTTTTCACCGTTTTTAAGCTAAAACTGAAATAAAACATTGTTAGGCAGCCATTAGGCGAACAAAATATTTTTGGCCAACTTTTAGGACCAAATACCAGTCTGTGCGGCGGCGGCCGAGCTTGCTAGTTGAGCCGCGCAGTCGAACCAACCTTTTAAGAGAGGCGCCGCTGACGCGTGCACTCCGCACGCTCAACCTTGTGGCTATTGAGACGGACCTATACTGCTGTACTCTGGGTGAATTCACAAGGAGTGCATTGTTTAAAATTAGTTATAGATAAAATTTGTTATGTAAACAAGTTAACATAAAATTAGTTTAGATATCTACTGTTATGTATTAGATTAGGTTTACTGTAGTTAAGCGCATTTATCGTATTGGGTGTCATCCTGTAAAGATGTATGTGATAAGGTTGAAATAAATAAATATATAAAATAGATAAATAAATTCTCTTGGTTGTCATCGCTTCGACGCAGCGTAGACACTATGGTAGCGTAGTGTATACATTTGTTAAGAACGTAAAATTGCGATGACACTGCGTTTACATTGCGTTTGAACAGCGTGTCGACGAACTTGCAAATGTAAGATTATGTAATTGAGTACTGATTAAACTATAAGAGCATGAGAATTTTCTCTAGAACTAACCCTTAGATTATCAAAATATTGGCAGGTCATTTTTATAGCAGATTTTTTTAACATTCGACCTCTTGAACCTAAATACCCGTAGGTATTGTTCAAATAACTTAATCACCTTTTCAAACCTTTAAATAGGCCTTTATTAATCATAATTTATACGAATTCATTCCACAATTGATTACCAGTAGGTAGCCATTTAAGTATTGAAAAACTTTGACAACAATATTTAACTTTCAAACAAATTCAGATGTTCTCAGAAATATGCTGAAAGTTTCAAACAAAAATCAAAGTCGGAGGTAGATAGTTTAACGACTTCAAGAGATTTACCGTCTGCGACTTTTGTTGGTTACTGTTTATTTTATAAAGTTTTTATTAATGCACTAAAAACGCTTTCTAAAAAGTATTTGGCATAATTGATTTATAGTACTACTAAGTGCAGTTAGTTTTTGGATAGGAGAAAATTACTACGGTTTCGGAAAATCCAGACTATCCATTCATTCATATCATATCGGGCTTGTATTTGCTGCGGTCATGTATTTACTAAATAAATAGTAAAGACTTTGATTTGCACGCAGTTGATGTTTTCTACTGTCATGTTCCTTGTTCTTAGTTTTTAAACTTTCTGGCGAATACTACACCACACAGTAATATTTACACAACTCTGTTTTATCGAATACTAGCAATATTTTCACTTTATTTACAGAAATGTCTTACATAATAGTAATCTTTTCACCATGTTTTTTTTTCATTTTGACAGCCGACGCTTACCACAGATATAGATTGGCGCGCTCTGTCGTTTGTCTACGGTTTCGACAAATGATCATGGAGCCGTCAGGATTTTGGTCGTGTATTTATTGTGTTTTATTCATATATTTTGTATTAATACTTTAAGCATTGCTTTTATTTCTAGAAGAAGCAAACTACAGTTAACTTAAGCTACTATCTGACACTAGTTTTGCCATGGTGTAGTAGGTATTGAGTTATCCGGTTACTGGGTTGCGTCAAAGTCAAACCTTTCATTAATAATAGTACCTGGGCGATCAAGTTCTGCTCGGATAAAAATAGAGTCAACGACGTTTTCTAACAAGTAAAATTTTAAAAACCCCCGACACATTTATCTTGCGAAAACACCCCGATTCAAACAGTAAAACGCCCATAACTTTTGCACGTCTAAACTGATTTTATTCAAATATAGCTAAGAACACTCTCGACAAAATCACCTTTCAAACTAAAACAAACGAAATCAAAATCGGTTTATCCGTTTAGGCGCTGTGATGGCACAGACAGACACACAGATACACAGCAACAAACGTCAAACTTATAACACACCTCTTTTTCCGGCGGGGGTTAAAAATTAAACCTAGCTAGATTGATTTATCGCCCCGAAACCTCCTGCATACTCAATGTCATGAAAATCATTGGAGCCTTTTCCGAGATTCAGATTATATATATCTCTACATATATACAATAATTGCTCGTTTAAAGGTATTATATTCTAAGGATAAATGGCACTTTTGAATGTCAAAATTAAAAGTTAGAATATAATCATTATTGATACTACTGTCCATTCGCAAAGGTAGCTTGTTATGCCACAGAACGGACAAGAAACTGCACTGTTGGAGTCCAGCAGTCTAGGTAACCGTAACTTTATATAAGATACTGATTCAGATGTATTGTATTTGGTTAGACTGGAAACTGATCCAAACGTACATTGTTGGAAAAGGCTAGACAGAATGATTGAACTAAACCTACTTCTAAGATGAAGGCTATCCCAAATGTTACTAACATCATTTTATTCTTTCCAAAATGCTTCTTGTAACAAAACAGTCGTTACCCAGACATTATGAAACTCTACTCTCTGTCGAATAGGCGCTTTATAATATCAAAAGCATTCCTAGAATGCCGAGAACCATCACTGGCCAATAACACATAAAATCGTTCAAAAAACGTGAAAAAACGTTCAAACCGAAATAAAATAGTGAAAATCTTTAAAATGCCAATGAAAATGCCCGTCAAATTAAATTCAATTGGAATTAAATAAATGATGAATTGGCAAAGATAAAAGAGCTCTCCGAGTCTTTGTATCAATAAAATAATAGCATTGGCTCAATGCTTCCGGATAACGAATAAAGCCATCGAAAGGTTCGATAAAAAGTCGAGAGTTAGAGATCGAAATTCGGAAATTCGGCAAAACACGGCCCTCGAACCGGTCAAAAACATTATTTTGCAGAAATGTTAAATTAATATGCTACTCAATTTCTATTATTCCGTTCTTTTGACAGAATTGGCGAGTTTCTAAAGTTAATTTGGGCTGTGAACCACAGGTCGAGTTCGAGTGATATTTTTGTTCTATGCGTGTTTTCGTGCGAAGTAACGATGTTTTTATTTAATTTGAGGTAAGTCTACATTGACAAAAAAGATAGTTAAAGATGTTTCTCTAAATCATCATTTCGCGGAGTTCCGCAGACCTGATCGATAACGATATCTTATGACGTTAAACTAAAAATAAAAATATCTTTACTAGCTATAATTTCAAAAAACTCTACTGCTGACTGCGATGTCGACTATCTTGACCTTACGAAAACCACTGATAGGTATTGCAGTTACGCATTTTCGTTTTTTTTTTGTTTTAAAATGTTTAAAATACTTTTTTACAAAAAAAATAACCGATTAAATAACGAACAGAACAGTAAAAATATATATTTCAGTCTAGCATTGTAAGTTGGCGCTAAACAAGCAAACATGTAAATTAATTACCTAAAGCGAAGAATGATTGTAGCTAATTTGATCTCTGATGATTTGTTTGGCGCCGCCTCAAAATACTGGACTAAAAAGTTTATTTTTATTTTTTGCTTTTTAGTTCGTTACATCGTTGGTTGTTTTTTTTAATATTTTTTTTGTTGCGCTTTTTGGTTTACTTAATTTCAACAGAATCGGTTCATAATTGAAAATTCAGTGGTAAATTCATAAATAAATCCTTTTTTTCTACCTTGACGGGTGGATTTTATTTTTTGACGAGACCAACTTTAGTTAGAGGTATACTCTTTCCAATAAAAAGCATTTTTTGAAATCAAACCACTCTATAAAAAGTTATGCGTGGTCATTACAATGGCCGTAGATGGTTACAATGGCTAAAATTTTATTCCTGATACGTTTCTAAAGTAATAGCGCTAATTCTGCGATATATATGTATCTCAATTCTCCCATTTTTTTTAATTGTTCCCTTTTTTGTTTGCATTTCAACAGACACGGAAAATACCCTCCGATAGAAATGTCCTTTCGTCTGCAGTTTAACTAGAGGCTCACCAAAATGGTTAGTGCTTTTTTTGTTAAAAAACTGTAACGTTCGTTCGTTGGTTGTGCCAATTTTAAATGAATTTATTTATTGGTTTGGCGTTAGTGTTGCTTTTGTACCGTTGTGGGACAATTACATTGAAAATAGATTGAGTGTCTTTATGGATGAGTTAATAATTTTTCATATTTTCACTTCAAATGCTATTTGTTACTAGCTTCTGCCAGAGGCTACCGAGTCTAGGTGAAAGTTGAAAATGATCCTAAACGAATGTACTACCGGGATAATATCTATGCCTTTTACTATTCCAAGATTTAGTCAACTGTATGGCGAGTTTCTTCCGAATCCGTTCAGCCGTTTTACCGTAATTGATATTAACACACATCTCACACAAATCACATATAGATTTTCACATTTATAAAAAGATCCATAGAACCATTTATAGAAGATTTATAGAACATCCTTCATAATGCGCACAGCAAAAGTGTGGCACTCACTGCCTGCGTCTGTGTTTCCGAACGCATACAACCCGAATCTTTTCAAAGTAAGAGTGAACAGGCTTTTTCTGGGTAAGCTCACTCCATCGTCGACTTTGTCTGTGTCACCTCTGACCTAGACTAGAGCCAAAAGCAAGCCCATCATAAATCTATACTAATATTATAAAGAGGTAAAGTTTGTGGGTTTGTGAGTTTGTGAGTTTGTGAGTTTGTGACGTTGTAAGGGGTAATCTCTGGATCTACTGAACCGATTTTGAAAATTCTTTCACCAGTAGAAAGCTACATTATTCCTGAGTGTCATAGGCTATAATAAATTTTCAAAAATATTAGAGATCCTTATGAAAATTGCAATAATGTAAATCAAGGTAGGAAAATGTTGCTTATAAAATTCATTTTTTGGCGTGCGCTGAGAAAAACATTGATGATAGATAAAAATAGTAGGTAAGTAGGGTAGGCAGGGTAGGCAAAGTAGGCAGGGTAGGTAGGGTAGGCAGGCTAGGCTGGCTAGGCAGGGTAAGCAGGGTAAGCAGGGTAGGCAGGGTAGGCATGGTAGGCGGGGTTGGCCGGGTAGGCAGGATAGGCATGGTTGGCAGGGTAGGCAGAGTAGGCAGGGTTGGCACGGTAGGCAGAGTAGGCAGGATAGGCAGGGTATTCAGGGTAGGCAGGATAGGCAGGGTAGGCGCGCCAGTCAGGGTAGGCAGGGAAGGCAGGGTAGGCAGGTTAGGCAGGGTAGGCAGGGTAGGCATGGTAGGCAGGGTAGGCAGAGTAGGCAGGGTAGGCTGGGTAGGCAGGATAGGCAGGGTAGGCAGGTTAGACAGGGTTGGCAGCAGGGTAGGCAGGTTAGACAGGGTTTGCAGGGTAGGCAAGGTAGGCATAGTAGGCAGGGTAGGCAGGATAGGCAGGGAAATCTGGATTAGCAGGATAGGCAGGATTAGCAGGATAGGCAGGGTAGGCAGGGTTGGCAGGGTTAGCAGGATAGGCAGGGTAGGCATGGTAGGCAGTGTAGGCAGGATAGGCAGGGTACGCAGGATACGCAGGGTAGGCTGGGTAGGCAGGGTAGGCAGGATAGGCAGGCTAGGCAGGGTAGGCAGGGCAGTCAGGGTTAGCAGGGTAGGCAGGGTTGGCAGAGAAGGCAGGATAGGCAGGGAAGGCAAGGTAGGCATGGTAGGCAGGGTTGGCAGGGTGGGCAGGGTAGGCAGGGTACGCAGGGTAGGCAGGGTAGGCAGGATAGGCAGGGTACGCAGGGTAGGCAGGATAGGCGGGCTAGGCAGGGTAGGTAGGGCAGTCAGGGTTAGCAGGGTAGGCAGGGTTGGCAGAGAAGGCAGGATAGGCAGGGAAGGCAGGGTAGGCAGGGTAGGCATGGTAGGCAGGGTAGGCAGGGTGGGCAGGGTAGGTAGGTAGATAGCCAGTTGACGGGAGCGAAGCCCCGCGGGTCAGCTAGTAAATAAATAAAATGATCTTTTTTTGCCTAAAACAACATTAGTTTACTCCCACTTACACAACAAGGTTTCAATAATCTCACTTTATTAAGAACAAAAAAATCCTTACAGAAAACTTTTAGAAAATATTCCTTCCTAGACAGAAAAGGCGCGCGATTTTTGTATAACAGTTCAAGTAAGCTGAGCGAACTTTGATTAAACTCTTAAATAGTTTCTCTTTAGTTGAGCCCAAAGTTTTAATTGGATTCACAATTTCTACTTAACTTTCCCATTTTTATGTGCTTACTTAATATAGTGTGGTGTGGGTTTTATTAGGAAGGTAGATGTCACTAATTATGTTTTCAATGTAAGACCCTTTAAATTATAATAAATTATTAGGTAAGTTGGTACTGTTGGTAGTAAGTATAAGTCCCAAGTTTTCATTAAATATCTTACATTAATCATCGTATAATTTTGAAATATATAGTAAGATAAGAAGTAACATAAGAAACCCTTATTATGAAACCTTATTGGTGGCTCGCGACCACCATCCCACCGGAGTCCGGCGCCAAGCAGCTTGCTGTGTTCCGTCGGTGTGTGGGACTGCCAGTGCCTTTGGGGGAGAAGGAGGATGTCAGTTGCGCTGTTCAGAACCGGTCTTGGTCTCTGGGCTAAACTTGCCGGGTAACTCATCTTGGAGGGTAGCGGGATCCGAAGCACGGTGCCAGCCGTTGGCCGACCGCAGTCAGTAGGGGGCCCAAGTAGCACGCCAGCCACGTGCCAAAGGCTGCCCCGCCAACTCGCGAAAAATCCCGGTATGCTCCACCGTGCCAGCTGGCGACTGGATGGGAGGACCCGGTGGCCATATCCGGGGGGGTTCGGGCGTCCCCGCAGTCTCCAAATGAGTTCCCCACAGGTTGGGTTAGCTCCAGTGTTCCACTTGGTTCACTGAGCAGCGCCTCGACAGTTTAACTTCTTCCCCAGCAACTCTAAAAAAATTAAATGACCAAAGCGAAGAAGAATATGGTGAAACAACGGCTGCACTTCCTCCCACTAAAAGTGCACTTCACTAACATCAGGGGGTTGCACTCTAATCTCGATCCGGTCCACCACCACCTTGAGACCGAGAAGCCGCACCTGTTTTTCCTAACGGAGACGAAGATAACAACCCCGTCGGACGTGGCGTACCTCAACTACCCGGGTTACTCTCTTGAACACAAGTTCAAGAAGCAAGCTGGGGTCTGTGTGTACGTCCGCGATGACATTTGTTGTCGTCGTCTCCGTTGCTTTGAGAAATCGGGTTTTTCTGCCATATGGCTACTTGTGGACACTGGCGTGGAGAAGTCTCTCTACATCGGCGTCTACCGATCGCACACTGGTGACCAGGAGACGACAGCGCTCTTTAACTGCCTTATGGAGTCGGCCGACATGGCCCAGCAACGGTACCCAACAGCGAAGCTTAATTTTCTGGGGGACTTTAACGCCCATCATAAGGAGTGGTTGTACCCGTACCGGAAAACTGACCATGCTGGGTTAGAGGCGCGCAAGTTTTCTCTATCGCTAGATCTAACCCAGCTGGTGAATGTGGCAACGCGGGTACCGGATGTTAACGGCCATACACCCAATTGCTTAGACCTACTGCTGACAACTGATCCGGACAGTCATTCGGTTTCGGTCTCAGCCCCGCTGGGAACGTCTGACCATTGTCTGGTGAAATCCGTGTCGACTTGCTCTCCTCCAGATGAGAGTCCTAGAGGCACGAGGCGAGTATGGCGATACGATTCAGCAGACTGGGACGAGATGCGGCACTTTTTTGCGTCTTATCCTTGGCGGCATGTGTGCTTCGCCTCGGATGACCCCTCGAGCTCTGCTGACGTGGTTGCGGATGTGATTCGGCAGGGAATGGAGTATTTCATTCCATTCTCCGACATTCCGCTCGGTCTCAAATCCCGACCTTGGTATAATTCAGAATGTGCCCTCGCTGAGGCCCAAAAAGAGTCTGCCTACCAAGCCTGGGTCGGGGCCCGAGATCGCAAAGTTAGAGCGCGTAGGGTTCGTGCGAGGAAAAGAGCTTTTAATTCTGCCACCAAGTTCTGCAAGCGGGTTTTGCGTCGGGCACGTTTTGACTATATTGGACGTATTGGGGCCTAGCTGGCATCACACCCTCCGGGTAGTAAACAGTTTTGGTCCCTGTCTAAAGCTGTTGAATCGAATTTCTGTCGTCCCACTTTACCTCCAATGCTGAAACCTGATGGGTCGCTGGCTCACTCTGCAAGTGAGAAAGCAAATTTATTTGCATCTCTGTTTGCTAGCAATTCACGTCTGGACGCTGGATCCAAGCAACCACCTACTGTCCCTCATTGTGACTCTTCGATGCCGGAGATCGCTGTGCACACCAAAGAGGTCCGAAGAGTATTGTGCAGTCTAGACGTGAACAAGGCCAGCGGGCCTGACGGCATTCCAGCAAGAGTACTGAGGCTGTGTGCGCCCGAACTTTCTCCTGTGTTGACACGCTTGTTCCGCCTCTCTCTTGTAAAAAGAACGGTACCAAAGTCCTGGAAGCTTGCAAATGTGCAACCAGTGCCCAAAAAAGGCAACCGTGCAGACCCTGTCAATTACCGTCCAATCGCCATTACCTCCATTCTGTGCAAAGTTATGGAAAGGGTACTGAACAGTAAGTTGCTGACCTACCTTGAAGACAATAATCTCCTCAGTGACCGTCAATATGGCTTTCGCCGGGGACGGTCTACTGGCGATCTTCTTGTGTATGTCACGCACTGCTGGGGCGAAGCCATCGAGAGACACGGCGAAGCACTTGCTGTTTCGCTGGATATCTCGAAGGCCTTTGACAGGGTCTGGCACGCAAGTCTACTCAGTAAGCTTCCTGCGTATGTCATCCCCGCTGGTTTTTGTAGCTGGATATCAGATTTCCTTTGCGAACGGTCGATCCGAGTAGTCATAGACGGCTGCTCCTCTGACCTTATGGCTATTGATTCCGGAGTTCCTCAGGGGTCTGTTCTCTCTGCAACTCTTTTCCTGCTGCACATCAATGACCTTCTTCAGCTTGGTATTGTTGGGTACGCAGATGACAGTACTGTTTCAGAGAGATACCTGTCCAGCGCAAGAACCAGCGTGGATGAAGTTCGTTCCTTGAGAGAGACTATGGTAGAGCGGACAGATTTGACCTTAAGCCTTGTCTCCCAGTGGGGTGATGACAATCTGGTCTCCTTTAACGCCACCAAAACACAGGCGTGTCTTTTTACCGCAAAAAGGAGTCTTTTCGATCGGGCGCCTATTTTTCGTGGTGCGTCTGTTCCAGTGACTGATCGGATTGAGCTCCTGGGCATGGAGTTGACATCCAGTCTTAACTTCGGCGCCTCCATTGAGCACAAAGCCCAAATTGCGGCCAAAAAACTGGGCATCCTAAATAAGGTGAAGCGATACTTTACGCCTGGACAGCTTCTAACCCTGTACAAAGCGTAAATCCGATCCTGCATGGAGTATTGCAGCCACCTTTGGGATGGCTCAGCAAAGTATCAGCTTGCCGCGCTTGACTCGGTGGAACGCAGAGCTAAGAGGCTCATCGGCGACATTGAACTGGTGGATACCAAGCTTCACAGCTTGGCTCATCGCCGCAAGGTTGCCTGCTTGTCGGTCTTCTACAGACTGTATTTCGGTGAGTGTGCTCAAGAACTCCACGACCTCATACCACCAGCCCCCTTCTACCATCGGACATCTAGACGCACTGCAAGTTACCATCCTTACCTTGTTGCCATTCCACCAATTCGCACCAAGCGCTTCCAAACATCCTTCATAATGCGCACAGCGAATGAATGGAACTCACTACCTGCGTCTGTGTTTCCGAACGCATTCAACCCGAATCTCTTCAAAGTTAGAGTAAACAGGCTCCTTCTGGGTAAGCTCACTCCATCGTCGACTCTGTCTCTGTCACCTATGACTTAGACTAGAGTCAAGAGCAAACCCATCTCAAATAAAAAAAATAAAAAAAATAATAATTTTAAGAAACCAAAAGATTATTTTTACGCACAGAAATCCATAAATTCTTAAATCCCTAAAACTCGCCCAAGGCAGGGATATAAAGGTAATTTCAATATATGAATAAACCTGAAAACCGCTCAAATATCAAAGATTTTTTGACCTGTCATTAAATTTCAACAAAATAGCAGATTACAAAGTTTATATCAATTTTTTTACCGGGAGACGTAAATAGTAGGTTACGAAAAAAGAAAATCAGCGGAACTGTTAAAAATTTCAGCTCACCAATGAAAAGTTTTCTGTAATTACGAACGCCGCCTTCCGATAATTGTCGCATTAACCTCGCAGTCTGCCGTCCGCCGGAGCCACTGCACTTACATTTTTATTTCTGTCCGTTACAATCATTCTGTAGATTTACACATAAGATTCGTACAGTGGATCGTAACTCACACACAGAGAAACAAAAAACAAACTAGGTACTTTAAGTACTAATATTGAGTTCTGTTAACAGCCTGTATGCTTTCTACTGAATTTAGCCTTCGATGATCTTTCAAAGGAAAATCTAGCGTAATAATGTGGTACAGCATATGGGTAACCGAAGTCTTAAGTATAATATTATTAAATTAAGTAAGTCTTAAGTAATTTTAATTATAAAGAGTTTTTTTTTTTTACTCTCTATAGGCTTGCGCTTGACCACTATCTCACCTGATGGTAAGCGATGACGTGGTCGACGGTGAAGCACGCTTGCTTAGAAAAAACCCATTCACTCTTGACTTAAAGACCCCTAGATTGCAAAAGGAATATGTAAGGGTCGTCGAAGGTAGCTTGCCGTAGTTTCTACCTATCCTCATGGTATAAAGGCGTCAGTTTATGTATGTAAGTAAAATTATTTGTTTGAATGTGTTTATGCGTGAAGGTATCTCTGTAATGATTCGATTTCGAATTTGTAATTCTTCAGCTTCACTGATAGAACACTATAAGGTGAGGGTCGTATGCTACTTTTGATCTTCAAAATATTATCTTTTCCTGTAGGAAAGGCCTCGTGATCCCTCAACTTCGGGGAAAAAGCTAGTGAGACTATAAATGCCATCAGAATTATCTTCGCACATTGTTCCAAACGAACCTTTTGCAACAAGTTAACACCGGTCAAGCACAAACAGTTATTTAGTTAAATCGTGGCCAGTTATTTTAGGATTTAGCCATTCCGATTGAAGTTTCACACAAAACTCTAAATAACATCGGATGTGATAAAATGTTTCCGTTTTAAGCTGACAATTTATTTCCTGATTAAAACTTTATATTATAACCTAGTATTCTGGTATGGTCCATTGTATAAGACATTTTGAGCTGTGTGGTTTTTGTTGGTACTTTGCCAGAAAAAATAGATTGTTTTTTTTCGAGAAAGTTTTCGTTATGAAAAAGTTTTTAATTCGTGCAATGATACGTTCAGGATGACTTGTTGATATTTCGTTTCTTTTTGTGCTGGGTAAGCTTTTTTACGAACCTAGAAAATTCAATCTGCCAAGCCTATTTAACCGACTTCAAAAAAAGGAGAAGGTTCTCAATTCGTCAGAATCTATTTTTTTATTTCTGACTATGTTTGGCCGACTTCCAGTATAACTGGTTACGGCATTACTAGTATTTTACATGTGGCTACTGCCTATATGACCTCCACAACTCAGTAACTGGAACATACGATACCCCTTGGCAAGGCTTGTTTCAGATTTCCTAATTTCTTACTACCCGTAACGACTTTTAAAGATCTACAAATGAAGGTTTTCTGAAACGTGGAGGAGTTTTAAACGGAATATAATGAATGGTTGCCATGGACCGACTGTAGCAAGCGTTGCTATTATCCTTGAAAATCGGCCTGTGTGGCTGTTATTATTTACCCACAAGCTCAAAATAAAGTAAATTTCGGGGTCTCATAAGGGCAAGCATAAACCGACCGGAAAGTTGTAATATCTGATTTATTACCCACTAACTGAACGCGCTAAAAGTAACGTCATATTTTACGCGAATGTGGTTAGAAACAATAAATCAAACGAGGAATTATTAAAATGTGGTTTATATGAATTGCTGTGATATGAGAACGGCTGAAACACAGATGATTGGGTTCTGTATGAAGCTAAATGGATATCTCGTTGAAGACAGCGAATGGGAATAAAATTAGGACTCCGAAGCTAATAAAAACGCTATTCAATGAAACTGGTTAGTATGGTTTTTCCAGATCCTTAGTAAAGGGGAGGCCTATATCCTGAAGTGGATGTTTTTCAGCAGAAATGATGATGATGATACTAGTTCCTCTTCGATCACCAGTATTAGTTAAGGTGGATCCCCGACTCCAAAATTTTAGTATAACGACATTTTTAGTAACAGTCCAAAGTCTGGATATGTGACCTGGATGGATCACTATTTCACCTATTAAATCTTTCTATTTATATGTACCTATGTAACTACCTATACTTACCTTCCCCTTAACAAACAAAACAGAAATTATTTTTGCTACATATTACCTTTACAAAATTCCCTTACGAAGTAAAGTAAAAGATGAATAAATTTTATACTACAAACTACCGCAAACAAAACGAAGCATATCTTTTATCTTAGAAAAGTATTGGAAACGCCGAAATATCTCTTAACTTACGTGACGTGACTCAAACGGGATGTTCCTTATATATCAAAGTATTCAAACTCGTTTTCATTTCATATATCGTACCTATGTATCGTTTTACAGAAAAGCAATGGTATGTGCGTGAAGTGGCATTCGAGGAGATGGGTTTTGCATATTATGTCATTATTATTTTATATATTGATGTGCATTAAAACATATGTTGGGTTTACTCAATAGTACGGACGGCAAAACAAATCTTAAGCATGCCACCTGGCGGCAAAGCAAGAACTACGCAATGCCGCGCTTTTTCTAACCACTTGCGTTGTGGGGACAGCGGAATATGGCAGCTATGGCATACTTAGAGCTAACACGGCGTAGGATCAGTGTCGATCCGTAATATTAGTAAGCAAGATTGTAACTGCGAATATTTGAATAAACCCAGTGTATCGAATAATTTGTGTGATTTTATTTTCACCCTTGTACCCACCGACCTGCCCACACACGATGTCTTAACCTAAGGGAATACATCCTGACTTCCCGATGGTTTGCATCTATCGGCCAGCCCATTACTCATATAATTATGCGACACATAATTATTAATTAATATTATGGTAACTTTGAACAAAAAAAATTAACCGACTTCCAAAACAAAACACTACAGAGGGAAATATAACTTTATTTTTGGAACTCGGTGTCTTTGGATTTGGTACCAATTTTTTTCGTTTTAGACACCTTCCTTCTTTTACAAAGAGCTCAAAGATATTTTTCATTTGAACAATATTTAGATTTATATAAATCACCATCTATTAAAACAAAATCTGACACGTATCAGGTTTCCGTTTGCCCCGCTCCTCCCCTAAACTAACACTTTGTAAGAGATAGGGTGAAGTTGGGCTTTAAGAACCATGTCGGTTAGTCTTAAGCAAATAGTTTGCCTAACTTTAAGAGGACCCTTGTCGAACCGTCTATCGCCAACGCGAGCACGGTCGAAAAGCTTGTTGTTTCATCCAGCGCAATGCTTGAAAAAGAGGCAAAGCGAAAAGAGAGAGATAGCGCCTGAACGCTCGGTTGTCATTCGGTAACTTCCGCCGCTCACTCGCGGGCGATTGCCACCGGTCGCCGACCGGCCCATTCATTCATGATAATAATATCGGATTGCGCGCGCGCTTCCAGTTTTGTAAATTGTCTTGCATGTAGGTACCTAAACCTACATTTAGTACGAACGTAGCTCTTGGCCTAGTGGATGCGTGTTTGTATTTTTACCAATCTAGGTACCGTACCGTACGTGCGCTCGTTTTTACTGTATGGAAATTATTTAAAATATATTAGTTTTTTCGTAATTAATTCATGTAGGATTCCTACATAAGTAAAGGTATATATAATTTATTATTATATATAATTCATTCTGCTTATGGAATAGCACAAGCAGAACACATTATTATTTATCTATCCAGTCAGTATTGAGGCAGCTAAAATTATTAGTATAATTACACTGTACGTAGGTACCTACGCGTACAGGCGGTTGATCAAATAAAGTAGTCTGAATACAGTTTGGCATATACATTTTTTTTATTTTATAGAAAAATACATAAAACCCGGTTATCGAGAAGATTCCGATTTCCAAAAACAAACATATTTTTTTTTTACTTTTTATAGTCATTATGGATGTCCTCCACCCTGGGGCAAACGAAGGGTGTTTTTTTTGTTTCTATGAATTTCTTCCTGTATCGTGGGTGCGTTTACAAACATTTCATATACACAAGACACCCAGATCCGGAACAACTGTAGGCCATATAAATATTTGTTCAGTGCGGGAATCGATCCCGTGACACGCAGCACAGCAGTCGATCGCTCAAACACTACGCCAACCGTGTCGTCAATTTGACACATATATACTTATGTAATATTATTGGAACTGCACAATATTCGCATATGTTACTCTATGTGGGCTTCTAAACATGTGTGCCAAATTTCATGTATGTTTATAGAACTTGTTCATTTTAGTGATAGTGTACTAAAACTATAAAGAGAGAAATAAAACTTTTTCACAAAAAGAAATCTACTTCCAAAGCAAAAACAATAAAAAGTATAAAATAACTCTAAAAAAAAAAAATAACTTTAGTTTCGGAAGTCGGAAGTAGTTATACCTATAAATTTTAGCTTCCTCGATACGGATTGGATAGATAAATAATAATGTGCTACTCCGTAAGCAGAATAAATCATTCAGGTACCTATACATTTTCGTACTTTATGTAGGTATCCTACATAAATTACGATACACTTGGATGTTGTGTAAGTTGGCGTAGTGGTTGAGCGATCAGCTGCTGCGCTGCGTGTCGCGGGTTCTATTCCTACACGGCAAAAATACTTGTATGGCCTATAGATAATTGTTCCGGATATGGGTGTCATTGACAAAATAACTATAAAAATACTTGTGATAACTAAATTTACTCATTCGTGCTGTTTGTTGCTAAGGAGTTCGGTTGTATGCTCCATATTTTGAAAACTGCTGGACCGATTTTTGTGAAACTTACACTATTCCCTAAGTTGAGAGATAATCAATCCAACACAAAAAGAATGATAACGATCCGATAAGTAGTTTTGGAGAACATGTATTTCTACACAAACATACATACACTTATGACATTTTGCTCACGTGTTAAGAAGCCCAGATAGAGTAACACATTATGTGAATATTGTGCAGTTCCAATAATATTACATACATACGTGTTGAAATGATTATCTCCTTTTTTTTTTGATGTTGGTAAAAAATGAAAATCTTTTTTTTATTTTTTTATTGGTCTACAACGATATTCGTTTTATTGCCATAATGAACCCGGTTTAAGTCACATCGGTTGAATGGTTTCAAAGTCTGTAACGGACATAGGTAGAAACAATTTTTGTGTTTTATATATTAGGACAACTGGCTACCAAAACTTTTTATTTTATTTTATATTGGCTAAAACCGTCGCTTTGAGTATGCACTATGCAGACGATAGCACAGTTGCATAGAGGTAGGTACCTACTTGTCCAACGCAAGGGCTACTAGGGCGAGATCCGGTCTCTTCGTGAGACTATGGTGAAGCGCTTGAACCAGTCCTTGACGACAGGGAGGTCAACACACAGGGCCACATAGTATGCGACATCCCACAAGAGATTTTGTAAAACCGACCCCTGCACAACGCCACAGTTAACCCACGATTGGCCAGGGACTTCATCCGTGCCTGGTGCGTGTGATCCCTACGTGAATTTTGGTTTGTGAGTGAGTGATTGGTGTATCAAGATGGTTAGTTTGTATTTTACCTAAAAAGTTTTTTTTTTCGTTGGTTTCTGTTTGTTTTTTTATGAATATTACTTATTAGTTAGTACCTACCTATCAGAAATAGAGATATATTATAACAAAACAATAACATAAAATAAAAAAAGCAATAATATAAAGTAATTTACTTCGTTAAAATCGAGTGAAATTGCGTATTTTTCAAATGAAAATGGTTGTGTTTTGTAGGTAGGTACTTCCAAAACATAACCATTTGTCGGTAACTCGGTGTAGACTGATATAAATAATAATTCTAATTAGTCCGTCAGATAGATTATCGAAAAATATTGGACATTTGTATTTTGTTATTTATTAAATCCATAGAAATATAAAATATCTATGATTAAATCATTAATTATTGATTAAGATAAAGCTCGTCAAAGTTCAGGAGTTGGGATCGTGATGTCATGCGGAATTTCAACGCGCGGAGTAAGAAACTGTTGCGAATCGAATGGTTGCGAATGCGATGCTTTTGCTTGCTTTTAATCAAATCAAATATACGCCGCACACTGCACTGTTGCCGTTCCGTCACGCGTCAAGTTCGCGCGCGCTGTTCGCCCGCGCCGGTGATGTGCGATCTCGCAACGTTGCGTTGCAGCCAGATACCAGTACTGAGTAGCGATAAAAATATCTATAATTTTATACGATACTCAAGGAAGTATTGCAAGCATCTGGCAGATGTTTCGAGGGTCCCTACCTACCCTACTTACCCACATATGACATACCCTACTTACCTACCGACCTACCCTATCTACCAGGTAGGTAGAGGAGTAGGTAAGTAGGTCCTGCCCATCCTATCTACTTATCTACCCTAACTACTAACCTAGCTTACAGCTACCCAACCTAGGTACCTAAACTACCTACCTTCAAAACCTACCATCAAAACAAATTCGGTCCGTATTCGCGCAATGCCAGGTTCGTTTCTTATAAAAGTACTAAATCTTTTTGAAAGCAAAATCAGTGTCCGGTATAAAAAAGCAAGATCGTTGTAGTAGGTAAATAAATGAAATAGATACGATGCACACTCACGTACGCGCAGTACTCAACAAATTCATTACCTACTACGGTAGTAACCGAGCGAGCGGCGATCTTCATTCGACTCCGGCGTCTCACCCCGCCCGACCCCGCACAACTCGTCTCCCCGCGCACCTCATACCCCCTGTTGACTAACAAGCAAGTGAGAACGCGATAACATTGAGCTAAAAATGGTGTTCGAAAATTTCTTAAATCTTGTTCCGGGAAATACGTGTTTTTGAATAAGGCTTATAAGTTTTTGAAAAAAAAAAATGTCATTTGGGCGCACGGTTGGCGCAATGTTTGAGCGATTGACTGCTGCGCTGCGTGTCGCGGGTTCGATTCCCGCACGGAACAAATATTTGTATGACCTACAGATAGTTGTTCCGGCTCTGGGTGTTTGTGTATGTGAGTTTATATGTTTGTAAACGCACCCACGATACAGGAAGAAATTCCTAGTGTGGGCCAATGTTTAAAAAAAAAAAAAAAAAATTTCTCCATTAAATTTGTAAGGTTTCTATCGAAATATTTTCTTTACTTTTACAATTTATGAATATATTATGAACAGCCAAATTTCAGGTAAAATTTGTTTAAAAGATTTTTGGAGGCTTATACTGAATTGGTTACTCCAAGTTTTTAATTTCTGCTTCGATAGAAAACTAGATATAGTGCACAAGATACCTATTAGTTCAAAAAAATCAAAGATATATGTGTTACAACGGCATAATCACGTACGAGTGTTTGTATGAAAATTATGTCGGATTGTCCTATCAAAGTTTTGGGCCTAGGAGTACGAGTTATCGTGTCTATTTATTGTCGTTCTGAAATGCTACAATAAACTTGTGGTATGTTTGCTAGCTTTTGCTTGCTTCGGCACAATTTGATTTCCAATTTAACTTTTGTTTTGTTTAGGCTATCATATGGAAGACGATGGAGCACGCTTTCCTAGAAGTAACTATTCACTCTAGCTTAAAGACCACCAGAAACTGGCAAATACAACGGTCAGATCCGCTGTCTTGTATGGACCAGAATTTAAAAAGCGATGAAAAAAGGCAATTGCTCGCAGCTGAGATGATGCTAAGTGGGAATGGATAGAATAAGATATGAGTAGGTATGTAAGAGGAAGTGTCAAAGTGGCACTGGTGACCGGAAATTCGTGTGGATATTATATTCGTGTTACAACGATTAATCTGTCACAGTATGAATTTGGATGGTTCTATTATAACCTGGATAATAATATGTACATAAAAAAGAAATAATGACTGGATTGTAAGAAAGAAAGACGTTAGATATATGATACGAATAGGAATAGAAGAGAGAGATAGGTACCCAATGTACAATATAAATACTGTGCTGAAGATTGATAGAGATGATACCAATTTTATATAAAGAAGACGGCATAAAATACACTGAAATAAAACGCAGATAAATCTCATGTTTACGAATTCTATAAAACCAGGCAATTCATTCATTCAAATATTCCTTGTGTTTCTTAATGATAGATATTTTTAGTCAAGTTTTCTATTTCATGTCAGTAATCCTTACATAGTATAAAACAAAGTCGCTTTCCGCTGTCTGTCCCTATGTATGCTTAGATCTTTAAAACTACGCAACGGATGTTGATGCGGTTTTTTAATAGATAGAGTGATTCAAGAGAAAGGTATATATGATTGTATAATACACGCAGGCGAAGCCGCTGGCAGAAGCTAATAGATTTATAAAAGTAAGTATTAGAAGAAAAAGGCCGGGGAAATCTATTTTACTTGTAAGTAAGGTTCGTGACGAGTTGACAAATGTTAGCTCAAAGGTAAAACTGTGTACTAGAATTACTTTTCTACTTGATAGAGGTAAAACTTTATAGGGCGCTGAATGAATTCCTTTAGGGTTAGAAAATCAAATAAAATGTTGAGTGTTTGTGCGGTTTTTGTACTACAAGATTTTGATCTTCTTTCAAGGTTTGTGGTTTTAACCACAAACTGCTTATATAATATGGAAATAAGCAGTTTGTCTGCTATCCTAATAATACGCAGTGTTACTAAATTTGAGATGCAGTAATTCAAGTAATGAGACTGCCTCGTTGGTCAGGTGTCGAAAACACTCACGGGTTCGATGTCCGGGTCGGGTTAAGTAATTATTTAAAACACATAGCATTAAAAATCAACAAAATAAGAAACAAACTATCTGTCATAAGAAACAAACTCCTTTATATCTCTCTGTGCGTCCGTATATCATAATTGTAAGTTCCGAAACGTAAAAGTTTGGCGAGTTTAGAATTAAATAACACCTCTGTATTAAAATATTATTAAATAAATAAAAAATAAAAATTCGACATTCTTGATTAGCAAGCCGACGGCGTTCATGTTTATATTAACTACCCTTTGCCTTTCCGGTAGACGTTTGATCGGACCTACTTCTGATATTTTAGATTATTATGAAAATAATAATTTGGTAAAGTAATATTTTTAATATTTTCATAGGACAAGACATGTTTATCAGTTTTATTGTTTTAGGCTCTTTCAATATATGTATATTAAAGCCGATAAATCCACTTTAAAAAAAAATATCGTCAAATTAATTACTTAGCAACTACTTATGAAAGCAAAATGAACTTATGAAAGCAAAATGATAATTATGTTCCCTAATTACTTATTTGCAATGGCATGAACCCATAATCTTCTTATTTATTAGCGTTATATGTGTAAGACTGGAAGTTTGTTTATGACAACATATATAGGTAATTTTTTTTTGTGAATGTCTCCTCATTGACTGTGTTTGTTGAAGACCTAGAATAATCTGCTGTCAAATAGTCATATCTCCTGTTACTCATTCAGTCTCACCTAGGCATCTCGTACTATCTTGTAACTGGGTTGTGGATGTTACATGGACAGTCGTTCCACGTAAAATATTGGTATTCAGCTGCAGTCCATACAGATTATGAGTATACTTACACAGAAACATGTCGCTTACAACTATATTGTCGTAACCACTATACATACAAACCATAATTTGGATTCAAACTTGAGCCCTTTAAGCCCGTGTCGGGTATACAACTCGTTCTGGATTCCGTCAATCCAACGTTATGGATCCACGCATGGCCGCATGGTTGTCGAAATGGGACCCCAAGTGAGAATTTGGGTTCCTATTTCGACTGCCTTGCGTTTGTTGGTGTCATACGAGTTGTGATTGTAGCATGTGTGATATCTTTTTATTGTGAAAAAGGCGAAAAACATGAGGCTGATATTGTCACAACATGCGAGTGAAGCTAACTCTGAGATCGCGAAAAAAACAGCTTTTTTTTCATTTTTGGAATAGCTTTGTTTCGGTTTCAATTTGTATAAAAGTGTCGGTAGTACGGGTTTTGTGTCAGACGAAACAATGAAAATAAACTACATATCTAAAAAAAATGAAGACTACCTAATAACACTAATAATTTACTAACTTTAAAAAATTAAGTTAAGTGAAAACGAAAACTGTAGGTTCAGTTTTGATATTAGTATCGACAGTATTATAAACCTAATGGTGTCGGTATTGATCTATGAATATAATTATACCTATTTCTTGGTGGTCTAACAAATACCGCCAAGAAATACGTTGATAGATAAGCTAATTAAGTTATTAATACGGTTGTTTGATATGGTAATTAGTAGGTACAATAATAGCTTAATTAGTTTGGAGTTTTTGACGAAACTATTGATTGGTGACACTTTAATATAGCTTTATTTATCAACCTGTAATTTAAATTCCCAATGTTCGGAGTTGGGACTCAAGCCTTTTCTTTTGATGGGGAATGCTAATCGACCACGCATAGTTTAGATTTTAAGCGTCTATGACATGTTGGTTTTTCCCAGTTTAATTTCACAGATATGTTGCCAGTATGTACCTAGGCGTATTTGAAGCCTTTAAAAGAACAACTGCAAGGCAAAGGCGTCATCTCATAGAAGTGGCAAGCATTGATCTTCGCCATCAGTTACACCACGCTTGTTAGTCTCTAACCCAATCTTGCTCACTAGTTAACCTTCCATTATTGTGTTTTATCATATTTTTCTGACATAAACGAAAAGTTAGAGTGAAAAATAAAAAGTTGCAGAAGATACTGCTGTCAAACAAAACTCAATCATATTAATTTCAATCCTAATTACTGCACAAAAGAAAAACCCCATGGGTTAGCAACGTAAACGCATACTTATCTCAATTATGAAACCAAGAAAAATAAAAAGCAAACACACTTATCCCAACCTTTTTCAAATTACAATAAAATTCTCAAGAGTAGACCGAGGGACGTCTGACCCTTCGGAGTCAATATTAGCATTGCTATGTAAGGTTTAAACCTTGTTTTGTCCAGCCCTTTGATAACAAGGCACCTAAAAGGTATTCCGATAGAAGGCAAACTGGTCGTTTGATAAGGGGTTATTAGCCTTAATAAGGCTGATAACCCCTTATCGGTCAGTATGTTTAGGAAGGACTGCAATTGGCTGTTGGGCTGTTGACCTTAGCTTGTTGTTTGGGGGATTTCGTGGATAGGTTTTATTATGTTTAAGTTAAAAGAAAAGAAAAATGTGTAAGGTTCTATTTTTTGAGCGTTTATGTTTGTAGGTTTAAAACCTGGGTAGTACCAAAGTGACAGTTTTCCACTTTGTTTGTGGCCTCGTTTCCAGGCAGTCAACTCAATTACAGCAGGAATGAAAGGTCAAAGGTGTGACGGACACACGATTAAATGTCGTCACCCGTCATTATTTCAATGAATAAATAAACATTCTTTAAAAACTACAGAAACTCTAGTAGAAACTCTACTCTGGAAAAACTTCTAAAATATACGGGATTATCAAGCTATTAAGGAAGAAGGCTATTCTCGGCGTTTCCTTCCTTCCTTGTGATCGAATTAGAAATGTAGAGATTCGCAAGAGCCGACCGACATAGCCCGAAGAATTGCCAAACTTAAGTGGTAGTGGGCAGGGCACATTGCTCGCAGAACGGATGGCAGATGGGGCAGAAAGGTTCTGGAGTGGCGACCGCGAACTGCAAAACGTTGCGTTGGTAGGCCTCCCACCAGGTGGATCTATGACCTGGTGAAGGTTGCGGGGATCCGCTGGCTGCGAGACGCACGGGACCGATCAAGGTGGCGACGCTTGGGGGAAGCCTATGTCCAGCAATGGACATCTTTCGGCTGTTATGATGATGATAATGGTGATCAAGCGCTATTGAAATGCCACGTGGATTACGTGAATCCCTTACATTTTGGCATTGTCTGAGAAGCCTAGAACAAATAAAATTATTAATTAAAAATATTTTTTTAAACAAGTTTTTTTTTTTGTTTTCTTCTCAGCAAACCCTTTCGTTTAATAACTATATCATGGCAGTGCACAAAAAATAACTATACTGCCATCTTGGGCCGTCCGCCATATTGAATGTAGAATGACGTCACTAGCTAAACATGCATTGTCATCCAAACTAAACGTGTATGCAATATTTCATCTTAATCGGTGGAGGATAACTGCTTTCAAATTCAGTTGCAAGATTTGACTCGAAAACACTTACATATATACATACATTGCAAGTTAAAAAAAGCTTGTAAAAATGAGGACACGTTTTTTCTGCAACGAAAATGATTAAGTAACGTCAAAATCAAACGAAAGCCAATCGATTTGATTGAATTCTTCTCCAATCACAACATTTGACTCTCGTTTGATAATTCTTTAGTTAATTATTGCTTTTATTTTCGTTAAAGAACTCCTAAATAAATCTGTATCCTTATGTTTCTCAGAGTGACGTACCTTAATCTGTCTCGGCCCAAGATTTTCTGAAAACCTTAAAAGTAATCTTCCAAATATAAAAAGAAACGAAACCAAATAGTAAGTAAGACTAAATTAAATCGGAGATTTGCCACCACATTCGTCTGGGATGCAAATAGCACCGCACTTATATGCAAATCAAACTTCCAATTTTATAGACCTAATTCTAAAATCAACTGTGAAAATGGCGGGCAATCTCTCACACAAATATGGTGTCTATGTTTTATTGAGTGAGGCATTGGATGAATTGACGAGTGTTATAAAGCTTTAAGTAGGGTTGGACAGAATGGTTGGTCAGTCAGTCATCACATTTTTAGAAGCTATCACTTTTAGTAGAGGACTCAACTCATATCCATATATTGCAATTTAAGATTTTCAATTTGAATCTTTCGCAATGAAGCTTCCTTGGTTGTGATAAATTAGATTGACCAAGGAAGAACTCAGTAAAATGACATGGGCTGACAATGTCTCATGGCGACATCGCCTCACAAAGGCATCAGCCTAACTCACTAATATCGTCCCTTGTCCCCATTTTGTTGTTCATCCGCAGTAATTCATATTTGGCGTATTAATAATTCCATCTAGGCATATTCCATCCACGTGGGAACCATTCGCGTTATTTTACTACAGACACAAATCTTACAACGGGCTTCAAGATTGACAAACTTTGCATTACAAACGCTCACAATTTTATTGTTTCAGCTATAAAGTTGAAAGTTTATTGCGGCTACTGCAGTATAAGTTTGCATTTTACTGTATGGTCGGGTGTCAGATATAATAAAACATCCCAAAATGTGGTGTAAGACTGCCTTTATTATGTTGATACTATGACTTATATATTGGTTACACACATTGAAATAGAGGTTGCATACGTACTACATCACACCTCCCAAGGCAATAAAAAAAAAAAGTATTCCTTTGCATGGATACTTTTTTTTTTTTTTTTTTTATATAAAAAACTACGTAATGTGGTTACAAATTTAATGTAAAATTACTGTTTAAGATTACAGTTGTTGTATCGCTTATGTTTACAAACAAGCGAATTGCTTTTTTTTTTTTTTTTCCAAACTTATACCTAAGATTACAGTTGAGTTCTGTGTTTACAAATAAAACATGTAAGTACTTTTTGTTGGCACCATTCATTCAGGGCATCACGAGTGCATATCATTTTACAGCCACGATCGCAACGAAGGTCAGTAACCTAGGTATTGTTGCTAAGTGTACAATATATTATGACTTTATGAGTAATACAACTTCGTTCTGTTTTTATGAATAACATCAATTTTCCCATTAATGTTTACCTCTACATTTGGCGACAAATCTCTAATAACAGTGTAGGGACCAGTATAAAGGTTTGAGAGCTTATTACCAGTTTCATTTTTAATCAATATTTTATCATTTGGTTTATATTCTACAGGTCTTACATATTTATCATATCTGTTTTTCCTTTCTAATTTCGAGTTAATCAAGTTTTCCCGTGCTTCTGTTTGTGAAATCTGTAATCTATATTTAAGCTCAAGGGGATAACTGTCATAATTGTATAGTGGTTCTACTGTTCTTAAAAGGTTACTTGGTAAGTTACATTTCTTTCCATACACAAGTTCGAAGGGAGTAAATTTTGTCGATGAATGTACTGTGGTGTTGTATGCAAAGGCCCAAAAAGGTAACCATGAACTCCATGAGTCTGGTCTTTGATTGATGTGCATTCTTAAAAAGGCCCCTAGGGTTTTGTGAGAATTCTCCAGTGCACCAATGCTCTGGTGATGATAGGCTGTTGAGTTCAGTTTGGAAATATTAAGAATTGTACATACCGCTTTGAATGTCTCTGACATAAACTCCGTTCCTCTGTCAGTAGCGATTTCCCGAGGCACACCGTGCACGAGGATGAAGTTGTTGACGAACACACGAGCGACTTCAGCTGCTGTTCTATTCACTAGTGGAAAAGCGCATACATATTTTGATAGTTCACATTGAAGTGTTAAAATATACGTGTAGTTATAGTAATCTCTATCAAGAGGCCCTACTATGTCTAAAAATATCTTCTCAAATGATGATTGTGCCGTTGTGGTTATTACCATGGGTTCTTTTACCATAACCGTATACTTTTGTTTTTGACATATAGGGCATTTTTTAACATAGTTATTTATATCCTTTTCGAGACCCGGCCAGAAATAATATTTTTTAATGTTGTTAAACATTCTTTTTGTGCCTGCGTGGCCACTTGTGGGTAATAAGTGAAAGTCATTTAAAATGACTCTCCGATCTTCTAAATTATCTACTTTTTCTATATTATTTAAAATACACAATCGCGGTCCTTCCCATTTAGTATATCTTTTAACCTCATTAGTTATTTTTCCTAAGAATAAGTTATGGGATTTATTTTTCACGAAACATATTTCATGTATATCATTAACTTTACAGAAATCGCACATCGCTCTCACAAATGCGGCTGGCGTCAGTTGTGATCGAGCAGATGGATTTATATACAACATCATTTTTGCTTGATCATATGAAAATATATTATTTCCCTTATATATTCTAGTCGTTTTTTGTAGCCTGTTTAGACTTGTTTTATCAATGAATTGCAGCTCTACTGCATTACTAGGCTTGTTAATTGTTCCCACAATCCTTGCTTGATCTTCTTGATCCGGGACACAGTTGTCTGCGGTATCTTCCGGAATATGAGAAGTTTGTTCTAATCGTTTTATCTGTGCTCGTGTCATTACAAATAAACTTTCGTGCATGTTCTTTAAATCTTTCGATGATATTGGAATTCGAGATAAAGCATCGGCGGCTGCATTTTGTTGACCTTTGACATATTCTATTAAATAGTCATATTCTTCTAAACATAATCTAAATTTGAGCAGTCTACTTGATGGCTCCTTTAAACTAAATAAATATACCAGTGGTTTGTGGTCAGTTACTATTTTGAATGGACGACCATACAAATAGGGTCTATAATGTTTTACGGCCCATACTATAGCCAGGAGTTCTTTTTCAATAGTCGGGTAATTACGTTCAGCTTTGTTTAAACTCCTACTGGCGTAAGCGACTGGCCGACCATTGCCGTTGGATAAAACCGCTCCTATCGCGTACCCTGACGCATCAGTTTGTACAATAAACTGATTTTTATCTGATAAATCCGGATATTGGAGAACTGGTGGTGTAGACATACATTCTTTAAGTGTCTGAAATGCCTTTTGTGCGTCGCTATTCCAAATGAATTCTACATTTTTTCTACACAAAATATTTAAACTGTTTGCAATTTCAGCAAAATTTGGAATAAATTTGCGATAATAATTCGCTAAGGCTACAAAACGCTTTACTTCATTTGTGTTTTGGGGAATTGGATAGTTTTGTATAGCACTAATCTTTTCTGGATCGGGTAGTACACCGTTATCTGTTACGACGTGGCCTAAATAGAGCATTTCCTTTTTAAGAAAGTCGCATTTCATCGGATTTAATTTTAAATTGACACTGCGTAATCTTTCTAGTACTTCGATTAAATTTTTGTTATGATTTGATGTCCCGCCCCATTATAATTAAATCGTCCTGATAACATAAACATTTTTCATAATTAAGGCCCGCCATTGCCATTGTCATCATTCGGGCAAATGAGTTCGGGCTTGTCTTAAGACCCATTGGCATTCTAGTCATTTGATATTGACCTGAATGAAAAGCTGTAAATTTCCTACTATCTGGTTCAAGTTCCACGTTATAAAACCCTTGGCTTAAGTCTAAGTGCGTAAAATAAATGCAACCAGAAAGCGAGTCTAATATCTCATGAATATTTGGCAGTGGGAATTTATCATTTTGAACACAGTTATTTAACTTTCGGTAATCAATGACTAGACGCCATTTCTTCTCTCCATTTGATTTCTTTGGTACTAATAGAACGGGACTAGACCATTCGCTATTACAGGGTTCTATTATACCTTGTTCGAGCATGCGGTTAATTTGATTCTGTATTTCCCCTTTTTGTGAATGTGGGAGCCTGTAAGGTTTGCTGTAACTTGGTCTAGTACCGGGTTGTATTGTTATTGAATGTTTATGTATAGTTGTCGTAGTGAGTTGGTCTCCTTCGAGATAAAAGATATCGTTATACTTTGCGCATATGTTCCTAATGCTGATTTTTTCCTCCTTATTTAGATGATCTAATTTTAATAAGGGAAGCAGTTTTTTGACTCGTTCTGCATGTTTCTTTGGCTTGTCAAATATACAGATATTATAATCTCTTGCTTTATGTATTTTAGGATTAATGCTATGTACATAAAAATCGTTTTCTGTTGTGTTCAAAATTCTTATTGGTAGCTTTCCGTCCGCGGGGCTTGCTATTGTACTTGCTAAAAATATTCCGTTTCCTATCTGCTCTGCGCAAACTACACAATCTTCTGATATATCGGTCGTTATGTAATGTGTGCTTTCGGACCTAGCGGGTATAGTTAGCGTCTCGTTATGTTTGGTAATAGGCACACAAATTTCTTTATTGTTATTATACATAACTAAGGAGTAATTCTTGAAGTTAATAATCGAATGATATTTGCTCAAAAAGTCTTGGCCTAAAATGCCACTTGCCTTACAGGGTAAGGATTCAAATACGTAGAATTTATGGCTTAGAATTTGTTCACCTGCTCTTAATTCAAGATAAACAAAACCGATCGCTTCAATTTTTCCACCAATACCATTTACAACAAGTTTTCCTTTTTGGATGGGTTCATTCAACTCAGCAATGTGTTTATATTTTATGGCCGATATGGATGCACCGGTGTCGATTAGCCACGTATATGTAAGATTGTTATGTTTAGAGTGTAATGAAATATGATATATGCTACTACATGACATCATAACGCTTTTATTCACGAAAAAACTCTTCTGAATTATTATTATCATTGTTATTTTCAGATTGATTTTCTCGCGGATTTGAATCTGTCAAAATATGCGTATTTTGTTGCTGTTCCTGGTGAATAGTAGCTTGGTTAAAAAAAATCCTACCTTTAGCTCCACGGTTAAATGTGCCGCGGCCACGAGATCTCCATCCACCGCGACCTGTTTGCGATATTCGATCATCCCTCCGTTCCGCCGGTGGCGTTGATTGTCCTCGTCCTCGTGACATCCCCTGGCCTCTGGAATTCCTATATTGGTAGTAATTGTTATTACGACGCATAAATAAAATGTCACCTGACGTGGACGGTGTTGAAACTTCTTTATCGATGGCTGCTTGTATGGCATCACTTAAAGATGTAAACTGTCGTGCTGCTATTATTGTGCTTAGTCGACGATTTCTTAATCCGTCGGCAAAACTTTTAATGGCTGATTTTTCGTTAATAGGCTTCAATATATCGAAGCTAGACTCATTGCCTTCAGATTGGGAAATCGTCAAGTCAACAAACAAATCAGTTATTTTCTTACCGTAGTCATCTATAGTAAGATCATTTTGTTTCAAATTGTACAATTTGTGTTGTAGAGCTGTTGCTGATTTTTTTGGTAACAGACATGTTTTCATAGCCTTTACTAACTCATTAACACTGTCATACTTTGCATTAAGTTTAAGTTTAGCAGACTGCGAAAGTCGACTTTTTAAAACAAAATTTATCAATTTAATTTGTCCGTCTACGTCAAGTTCCGTTTCATAGTATTCTACGCCATCAATGAGCTGTTTCGTATTTGTGCCGTCGTCATTTAGAACTGGTAATAAGCTCAAGGCGATTTTTAAATCGAATTTCGCCATATTTTGTTCAATAATTGACTCTTCAGTCGATGAATTATTACACAAATCTAAAATATTGTCATACAGGTTAACAAAATCTTTGTTTAATTTATTAAATTTACATAATTCCTCGTCTTTTAATCCGGTTTTAAGTAGCCTTAAATGGTCTAAGCTCTCATTGAAATTACTCAGCAATTTATCGGCCTCTTTTAGTTTTTTCAAAACAATTTCACCCTTTCGTCTACTTGGTCCTATTTTTATTAAATATATTCTTATCTTACCAAGGTCATTGTATATCTGTAACAATTCGTCATACATAACTGTCCATAATTTTATAGTTCATATACCAAATGCAAGTTCATATCGCGACTATGATTCCACTGTTGCACGCATACACTGCCCATGTTATAATTACCACACTTTCACATTCATTAGAACACAGAACTCACAAGAACACTAGCCGAATTGTATGATTTGTTACACGCTTCTGTGTTGTCAGGGATTCTTGTTGGAAGCGTGGACCCGACGTTCCTCGCCTGCAGACACGTTACAAGCACCGTCGCGACACCTTCTGGATCGATCCACAGAACGCCTTAAGATGTGTCTCGTTATCTGCTCTCGCGCCCAGGACTCATGACATCTTTTGTAAATTTTAAAGATGGAGTATATAGTGCACCGATGAATAATATCGTGCAAATTATTGTTAACACGATACTTATGGCCGATAAATGAAATTTAAATTCCTCTACCGTCGCTGTGTTTTTAACGGCGCTATTTTGATTGAGAAAAACCTCCTCATTAGTTACTTTTGAGTTGCACATTTTTCAAAGTCACTTTTAATATATTTTTCACTTAAACAGTTGCCACACTGAGCAAAACCGATACTAATCGCGTACATGATTCAAGCCCTGTTTAGTGGCAGGGTCGCCATGTATGGTCGGGTGTCAGATATAATAAAACATCCCAAAATGTGGTGTAAGACTGCCTTTATTATGTTGATACTATGACTTATATATTGGTTACACACATTGAAATAGAGGTTGCATACGTACTACATCACATTACAATGGTACAGCATCCTTGCTTCTGGTAATTTTTATTGCGGTATTTGCAATGTAAATACACTATAGAGATGTTTGTCAAATATTGTCTTTTTGAAGGTTTCTTTTAGGTAGCTTATCGTAGGAAAATGAGATATTTTTATATTTGCTTTTAGAGATATGGATCCGTTTGAAGAATAAGGTGAAGTGAGCTGTCATTCCTACTAATCGATGCTCCATTCCAAATAAGGAATACAAGCTCACTTCAAATTTACTGTACCTAAATGTTCACGGTGAGATTTTTACAGAATACCACTGCAAGAACTGAGCTGCAAGAAATATTTTTCCTTGAGTTATTTCAGCTCAGACATCAATCATTTTATTTTGAAGTTCTGTGCATGCCGCGGTAAAAAGCTTGTACAATAAACAACTATACCTAAATGAAATCAATCAATGCTTTTGAGCTTGCAATTAGCCTCATCTTTCTTACTGACTGCTTGGCAAATCAAAAGAGGCTGTAATTGTAATAAATGTTTTGAGTTTAACCATTCAAGGAATGCAGGTGAGATTGTGTCAAATTCATCTATTCTCTAATCCTTCTAAAATTAAATGCACAACACACTACCTTCTCTTTAATAAAATAAAATATTATCTAGCTCCAAGCCTTACACATTGCTACGGTAGCTAAGCTCTCCAGTCTCTGAACAATTACCTCGATCCAGACAAATATTTGTTCCTCCTGTGACCTGCTATCCACCAAGCTAAAGTTATTTAGGGGCTGATTCGCTTCGGCAAACCAACAGTTGAAATTGGATTCTTTGAAGACTTATTTCGTGCGAATACTGGCGAATAGTGAATTGTAGTATATAATAATTATTATAAATTATTGTTCAAAAGGTGTTATTGTTATTGAACAAACGATGTTTTTTTTCCGTTTGTGAATAGTAATATGCACTATGATTAACAATTGGACCAATTTTTGGTCCATCAGCCATGGTCGTCATCAAAAGCGCTCTTATTCCCCGTAAAAGTGGTTTAAAATCTTACCTTAGATTCGCTTCATGTAAAATACTGGTATGAAGCTGCACACAGTTAGATTGGAAGTCTGAAATGGCTTGGCAGAAAATAATTTGAGGGATTGCTGAGATCCATAGCACGGCGCCAGAAGGCGATTAATTCGCCAGTTAATTTATCTATTTAAAATGCCTTATATATATATTGCATATGTTCAGATGATATCTAGGGGCTCTCTGTGCTGTAGACCTCGCGAGTCTGTCTTTTTACCCGACTGCCGAAGGAGGGTAATGTGTTTATCAGTCTATGTATGTATGTAAGTTTGTTCCTATGTGGCGTTCTAGAGACCAAACGAGTTGGCCGATTTTAATGATTCTTACGTCAATCGATTCGTCTTAACCCTGCGAGTGTCACTGGCTACATAAACATTGGAAAAGAAAAAAATGGCGGCTTTTGGGCGCTATTTACTAGGGGATTTTTTTTTTTCTTCCAAGCCCATCGTGTGGGGTATCAAAATAAAGGGTTTTAAGAAGTGATTTCAAAAATATATAACCCTTATATGTTTAAATGTACCTGATTAAAAAAAAATAACTAAAATGTTGTATTAAAAAAAATACATATGGTTTTGGTCAGCCAGCTCGCGAATGTGTATCCTCCGACTGCACAGTGTGATTTTCTTCTTTTTCACGTCTTTTTAGTTCGCTTTATAAGTAGTCGGTTTTTTTTTTGTCGATTGAGTTTTAGGAAAATTTTCAAAAACCTTCTCACAAAATTTCACGGGAATCGGTTGAGAAATGTAACCTGTAGAGAAGAACAGCCGGACATCCGGACATACGAAAGCATTTTGCTTCGCACTCGCTCGGTCGATTATACAGATACATAGACTATGTCATGGGTACCCACATGGGATCGCCTCTAGATTTCGTTAGGATGCGATCATTCCTTGGAGATTTAGTGTACAACTATGTTCTTCAATAGGCTGGAATTGCTGGATCAAACCAAATTACATTGATGGAATAGTTCCCAATAACAAAGAAATTTATCAAAACGAAGCCGATGGCACCAACGGCTTCGTTAAACTAAATAAAACATAAACTTTCTTCAGATGTTTATCCAGTAGAAAAAAAAACTGATAAATGATAAAAAAATGAAAAACTTTACGGGCAACGAATGTTCCGGACTTTTTCCTGATTCAGTAAATTGTGTTAGTTCAGTAAATTATGTTAGAATTCCTGTTTTCATTTCAATGAGTAAGGTGAGCCATTCTATTGGAAATATTTATTAAAATAGAAGACTTATTTTTTCCTTTTTCAAAAAGAAAAGTTTTGGCGAAACGGATGTTTTGTATTGTATCAGTACTCAAGCAATGTCGGGTTAAAGTAATCCAAAGAAGACACGATGTGCCGATTTGAGGAAATGGACAAGAGAGGAGGAAACAATATCGATAATGCAGGCATTTTAACATTTCCTCTACTGCTATGCTGATAAGTAAGAAAATGATTTCTGTTTTTTTTTTCAAGATCCTTGGAAAAGATGCAACCAAAGACAGGGAGCAATTTCTAACAACATTACTGTGCGGTCAGTATTTGGCATGTTTCTCAGATAAAATAATTCCAAAGCTCGTTTTAACAAAAAATATAATGATGACAAAACAAGCAAAAAAAAATATTCTTAACAAATATTATCTAAATTCAGCGAATTTCCTTCGTACCATAAAAAGTACCTAAAGACCTACTCCTAAATCTCATGTTTACCGTTATCAATTTTCGGACAAAATGACCGACTGGCATCTAAAGTTTAGTAAAGAAGGTCTGCTCCATACAACGAGCAAAAACAGGCGCATGCACAAATAGACGCGTACGTACGGCGATCTCAAACAAATGCCGGTCGCGAGTGCGCTTATACTCCCTGTAAATCAAATCAAATCAAATCAAAATTTCTTTATTCAATTAGGCCATTAAGCGGCACTTTCGAACGTCAAAAATAAAAATTAAATGTAATAATAATTGATTCTACCGTCCATTCGGAAATGTAGCTTGTTATGGAGAAGAATGGACAAGAAACTCCACACTTACTCTTTTAAAAAAAAAATGTGTTTTACAAGTATTTGGTTACAATAATCTTGTAGGAAAAATACATATATGTGAGAACGATGTAAAAAAAACGCACGTAAAAGCGTCTAGAGTAAAATAAACAATTAAAAATACAATAAATAGGTAATAAAAAACAGGCGGAGGCAGCTAAGATATGACCAATCCCAACTGATGGCGCCCGTTCACGAACATGACACATGGATCGGCACCACTCAGCTCAACCATCATGAAGGGAACCGAATGATCCAACACATGTGCCACCATCAGAGAGACATTAGAGAGAGCATGACACACTCAACTGCCAGGGCACACTAAAGTCAACGAACGACACATATTTACAGTAAATGGTAGATTTACAATTGGTGCATAGTACTCACATATGTGCTGTGCAGTTATATAATCCAAAAAATAAATTGAGTTTATACAACACAAATATACATTATAATTATTCGTACAGTCTTCAGCAGGTCCAACAATACTTCATAACTTTTCTGCTTATCACTTGTTTTTGTGGCCTAGTGGCTGTGGAGCTGGAATAGCATTGGGCCAAGCATTTTTATCAGCGATGTAATCCCCCAACCTATAATATGCCTGCCTGCATAGTGTGCGTTTTATACAAGTTTTAAATTTCGTCTCATTCAATTCTAGAATGTGTGGCGGTATTTTATTGTAAAATTTTATACAGTACCCCATAAAAGATAACGCTACTTTAGCCAGCCTGAAACCTGGTTGAATTAATTGGTCCCTATTTCTAGTAACATAACTATGTCTATCGCTGTTTTTACTAAAAAGATGTAAATTCTTTCTAACGTACATGATGTTTTCGTAAATATATTGACACGGTACCGTCATGATGTTAATGTCCTTAAACAGTTCCCTTAGAGAATCGCGCCGGCGAAGATTGTATATCGCTCTGATGGCTCGCTTTTGTAGAACAAAAATTGACTGAATGTCTGCAGCCCTTCCCCATAGTAATATGCCGTAAGACATTATACTATGAAAGTAACTAAAATAGACCAGCCTCGCGGTATCTACATCAGTAAATTGACGAATTTTTCTAACAGCATAAGCCGCCGAACTTAACCGCCCCGCAAGTGATATTAAATGAGGACCCCATTGTAACCTTGAGTCTAGCGTGATACCCAGGAAAACCGTTTTGTCGACGAATTCTAGCTTCTCGTTGTTTAATATAATGTCACAATCATAACTTTTGACATTCGGCAAGACAAAATTTACACACTTAGTTTTTTTAGCATTCAAAACTAAATTATTAGCAGTGAACCAATTTAGAACTTGCCGTAATGCATTATTTACGTCGGCAACGTTACTCGTACGTCTATTTATGTTAAAAATCAAAGAAGTGTCATCAGCAAATAACACCATGTTTAGTTTGTTTTTCAATACATGGGGTAAATCGTTAATGTTTACTAAAAATAAGAAAGGACCTAAAATTGAGCCCTGAGGTACCCCCATTTTCACGTTCAACCCCGACGAATTGACACCGTATATTTGAACTAATTGCTGTCTATCATTCAAATAGGATTTTACTAAATTTAATGCTGATTGGCCTAGCCCGTAATGCTCAAGTTTCAAAAGCAATGTTTCATGATCAACGCAATCAAACGCCTTCGACAGGTCGCAGAAGATACCTATGGCATCTTGTCCCTCGTCCCACGCATCAAAGATGTGTTTTATTAAGGTGACACCAGCGTCGGTTGTACAACGTCCTTTGGTGAAACCATATTGTTTCTCGTGTAGGATGTTTTTCGTATTAAAATAAATGAGCATTTGATTTAGCATTATCTTTTCAAATACCTTGCTGAATACCGGCAACACGGATACGGGTCTATAATTATTTGTGTCTTTCTGTCCCCGGATTTAAAAAGTGGTATAACCTTGCTATATTTCATTAGATCCGGAAATACTCCTTGATCTATACACAAATTAAAAATTAAAGCTAAGTACGGCGCTATAGTCTGAATAATGGAGGTACAAACTTTGATGGACATTCCCCATAGATCTTCTGTCAGTTTTATCTTTATTTGCTTAAAAGCTTTTATCACTGTTATTGGGTACGTGAAGCGTGTCTATGTGTGATGTGTCATGCGTTTAGCTGGTGTCGAAAGGTGTGGAATCGACCTTCTGTTGTATATTCTGTGTCATTACTGATAACGTCCTACACAAAAAAAAATGTATATTAAAGAAAAAAAGAAATAAAAATTTCAGGGATAGTAGGCAATAAATTCAGACAGTTTAGATAAATAGAAAACGTTTGCCTTATTATTCAAATAATTGGAGTATGTTGGCGGGAGTTTGTCTCTAATATTGGAGGATATTTTTTTTTGAAGTTTTATGTAAATATTTGTTACACCTGGAGTTCGCCATTCTACTAATAAAACAGTCTTTATTTTTTTCTATTTTTGAGCAGACAAAATATTCCTTTTAATTTTAAATTATGAAAATGAACATCTTAAATGTGGTGAATGAATTACAACAGTCTCTGTATAAAATATGCAACTTTTAGCGATACTAATAAAGTAACAAATGCTTGCATTACCGAAGTATCATGTGGTCAATCCATTACGGTAATCGCTATCGGTGATATAACGTCACTTTGTCTATAGTTAAAGATTTCACTAAAATTGCAAAAGTTGCTTCTTTAACAACCATAAACCAAAATCACCGCTTTAAGAAAACGTTGGTGGTGTCTTATTTATGGAACAGACCACACAAAGCAAAGCTTAGTAGAATCGATTGCTGATTCCGGTAATGATTAGCTTTCATTCATGTTTGCAAAGTACGGGGAATTAACTAATGACTTAGTTGTGTGTTTTATAAATGGTTGTAGAAGATATTCTGGGAAAGATATAGACAGCCATGTTGTAGCTGAAGTAATTGAGTTACTATGTGTCTGGGTTCTAACATTTTGAAGTAATGACTGCTCATTTAATGATTGATATATTGTTTGTAAGGATGTGAATCGTGAGGTTCGATTGTCAAATCAGACGAACAGATTTTTCTGGGTAGTAGTAGCTTTAGCTGAAAATTAGATTTAAATTCAGCAATGACTTATTAGCACTTTAGTGTCAACATTGGGTTAGGTGTCACTTTCCAGTATTACTTCGAAGTATTTTAAACGACTGGATTGGAACGACTGGTGTTGCTACTGCTGAGCTTGAGGTCCTGAGTTCAATGCCCGGATCGGGCAACTTTATAGGATTTTTCCATCTTCAAATTCTCGCACTGTAATCGCCCTCTTCCCCTATTAAGTACATAGAACTTAAACATAACAGGAGAAATGAGGAAGTAAACCTGTCCACCCCTTCCAGTACTAAAAGCGTGATGTTATATCATGTAATTTGAACATAAAAATAAAAGGGCTTACAGCGATTATATTAAAAATCTACATAACCAAGTGTACACACGCTAAGCACATTTCATAATACGGCCTCATAAACAATCAATTTGCATGAGTTGCCTTTTTATCTTGTAAATACAAAAAAAATCGGTCCAGCATTATTAGTTTATAAAATGACAAAATTTCGTGAATTTGTATTGTAAGGAACAAAAAAGAGGCAGATTTTTTTTCAAATTCGGCCTCCTAAGGGTATAAAGTAAGAAATTAAGGTTTGTATTGAAGTTTTTCTTGCCGATGGCATAACTTATCTTCCACAAGGCTAAGTGTAGTTCAGGAAAACCCGAACGAAACATTAATCTATAACAGACTCATAAACTTAACCCACTTTCATCTTTGTGTGACTCAGTGGAAAAACTAGGCAAAATTATTACACATAACAACATATATATACACATAAAAATAAATTATTTTATTATAAGCCTGACTTACGAAAATACCTTTTGTTAGACTTTTTTGCCTTTTTGAGTTTTGTATCCGTAATTATAGAAGTCTCGCAATGGAATTTACTATCAGATTTCAGTTGAATATTCCTATCTTCATGTTGAATTTGGTAGGTAAATCTTTATTAGGGTTTATTGTTGTAAATAGAAGAGCAACTTTTTACCCTCGTGCCTAGGTAAATATTTTTATAAAAATCAAAAAAAAAAAAATTGCTTGCTTGAGATGTTTACGTCAAGAAGCTCTAGACAAGTTCAAATTCTAAGAGCTATACGATTGTCAAAATCCCAAATGTAAGGGTTTAATCACATAACATTTCGATAGCTTTTGGCAACCCCTTACATATTTGAAATTTTAACAATGGCTATCACGATACTTTAGTTGGTATAATGACACTTGTCAAGAGACCCTCTGTACATATTCGATAAAATCATACTTTGCCTAAGCCCCTAGAGTAAGTACATAGTTGCTATGTTAAATAACAGAATAAAATACCGTAACATTCCAGGAAAAAGTATTGAAAAACATGTAAAAGACTTTGTATTCACAACAAAAACAGAAAAACATCTCCGTTCCCAGCTAATTCTGTTATAATATTTAACATTTTATTCTAAAACCGGCGTTTCCTTGCTATGTGTCTTGCGCTCCTAATCCTTTGAAGTACCTACTTTCGGAATAATATGGCTCACTTCACTCCCCAACCGTCTTTACAGCAATGAAATACAATTTCTTTCAAGTTAACTTGCGATCATGAAATAAGGTTTTGCTGTAAATAATAGCGGAAATGTTTTTGAAGGACCTGCAATTTACTTTCACTTAATTACGTAATTAAGTTAAATTGTAACTTAAGATATTTTGGGCGATGTTATTATGTGAAATAAGAGCCTCTGAAATAAATTTAAATAGTAAAGGTATGGCCGTCCGAACGTTTGCACATATAATTTCACCATACAAAAAGCTCCCTACAAGGATAATGTGTTTATCAGTCTATGTATGTATGTATATTTGTTCCTATGTCGCGTCCTAGAGACCAAACGCGTTAGCCGATTTTGATGATTCTTACGTCAATCGATTCGTCTTAACCCTGCGAGTGTCACTGGCTACATTACAATTAGAAAACAAAAAAGTGGCGGGTTTTGGGTGCCATTTTGTGGGGGGGGGGGGGGAAATGTTTTCCTTCCAAACCCATCGTGTGAGGTATCTAAATAAAGGGTTTTAAGAGGTGATTTCAAAAATATATTATATACATTTATATGTTTAAATGTACTTAATTCAAAAAATAAATTAACTAAAAAGTTGAAAATAAAAAAGTTAATTAAAAAAATCAAAAAACCCGACTGCTTAAAAAGCGAGCTAAAAAGACGTAATCAAGAAGAAATTCGCTTTTTAAGCAGTCGGGTTTTTTGTTTTTTTTTAATGTATGTATCTTGCACACGACTGCTTCCGAAGATAGCCGACTGCACGGCGAATTCGCTTCGGTCTGTTATGACCACATTGCTGTTCAAGGAAAACGAATAATTATAACTACCAAAAAATACAAAATCTGAACACATCCACTATCCTCCAAGTAAATACTCTATCAATAAGCCAAGACCTCAGCATTCACAAGAATATACTTTTGGGGACGAGAAGTCCCCCAAAAATATATTATGACCGGTCCTTCCTTACCAACCATTTCATGGCGAGTGTCTTTCCATGTCCGGGGCTCTAAATTGTAAAAAATATTTGCGACCCCTAATACATATATCTCTATCACGTTGACTTGCAAGGTTACTTAAGGGAATATTCTTATTTTGAGGGCTACGACTGCAGAATAGTGATTCTGTTATGATAAAACAGTAAATTTTTGTGGTGCCTATAAATAATTTTTATGTCTGGTCCCAAAATACTACTCAAAAATAATATTGTATCTGAAGGTGGAATCTGGGACCGTGGTCCCGGTCCCGAAAACCCCACGACCCAACCTGCAGCCAACCACTCGTTTTTGAAACAGTTTTGATTAAATCTGTGCACAGCCTTGGGGAACAAATTTTAACAACTTTAAGTCGTTTAACTCAAAATATTTAAATACTCGTAGGAAGATGGTCAGTTCAATTAATTATTTTATCAAACTTGACACTCAAAGTTTAAATACGCTCGAAAATTACCCTTTAAAAGCACATTGCGTTAACGTGTGTGTTTAGTTTCTACTAAAAGTTGGTAATTTAATATGTCTGCCGAACATTGGCTCGTCCGATAGCCTGCGGGCGGCTATCGACTCCTAATTAAAGACTTCGGCTCAAAGCTGATGGGCCAATAATTACATCTGATGTTTTAATTTGAACTGAAATGATTTTGGTTCAGATTTTAGAGAATTTGGGAGTTTGAACGCTTTTGATAATTGATGATTAGATTAGGTACCTGAAAATCGAGGTTACGGCTTTTGTACGGACTATTTTTTGATATCATCTTCAAATAATACTATTTCACAATGGTTTTGATTGTTTTGTTGATCTAGTATTCAAATGCTTATCTTCAGAGTATGGGATTCCGAGTTCGATCCTTGGGTTAGACGGTGTGTTGGTGGGTTTTACCGTTTAGAAGTGACTCGCTGTTAAATACTTGTCTGATTGTGTTACCGGTTTGTGAGAATAGATTTATTTTTGCACTGAACGTATAACATACTGGCGGATCGTATGTGTTGGTTTTGTAAACCTCAGCCTACATTTTGGAATTAAAATTAACCTCTCATTAAGGTCAGCAAATAGATTTACACAAACCGAAACGTCACTCGTAAAGTCTCTTATTGAAGACACACAACATAATATTTCATAATAAATACATATATCGATGCAGATATTAAAGCCCAATTCCCGTGCATTCTTTACCGAATTGCATTCGTGAACTACACAAAGGCTACACCGGTTCATAAATAACATTAGTAGGTTATCGATGCTGCGAATGAAGGGAGCACTGATTTTAAAAAGTGGTCCTGCTGCATATATCTTTATTAAGTTTAAACAAAATACAATAGGGTAAAGGCTTACATATGTTCTGTTTTTTTTTAACATTATAAATTGGATTAGAGAGGTTAGTTGTGGATTAATATAGAGTTTGTTTCCGCACACGTTTATTTTGGTCCCTTATAATAAACGAAGTTGTTTGACCCTTTTGTTAAAACTAGTAGTAGTACCTAGTAAATAGGGTTGAGATTAATGCAATTTTATTTGTTCAACAACAAATTTTTGATGTTTTCTCACTGCCGATCCCACAGACTCATAGGACCGATGATGGCCATAACTCCTATCACCTTAATATAACTATGTTAATCTAATCAAATCAAACTCTACTGCAGCTTGATTACTAGTTTATTTCAATAAGTAACTTAATTACAAAAACAATTGTGCTCATTACACATTGATTCCTATTTACATGTGTGTTGTGTGTGTACTGAGCCGATGAACGAAGATCTCAGTAGGTCACTTCTTAGCGCTGACAATGTGCCGGTGTTAACGGCACGTGGAACGAATCTATGTGGCTCTTAACGCTTACGCTGTAATGCTGTGGCTGGTGCATGTAACACAACGGTTGAACAGTACGATAGGTTTAGGTACTTCATTCTATGTCAAAGATTTTATATATTTTCTCTCAAGTTATGCGCAATGTTTTTCTTGGACTACACATTGTTGAATTTATAATTTACTTTCTTGATATACAATATAAAAAGAATTACAAAATAACATAATCTTATTTAAAATACAATCTGTATTCCAGAGAAAAATCACAAATATTTTTAAGAAATCTTTCAGACAGTCTAACATGGTTTGGTCCCACGAGCTCAGATTTTGTAAAAGATGGATCACGTCATGTCTGGAACTGATTAATTCAATTCGAGTTGATTGATTCGATACTATTTTGATTGATATGCCGATTAATTGTTGTTGTTTTATAAACAAAATTATAGGAGATGGAGTTTTATTTTTGGTTGGTGTCGTGCTTAAACTGAATTAGTGTTTTAAAACCCCAGTCAAGTATGCCAACTGTGCATTATTATCACCAGCTAAAGTATTTTCAAGGGATTACAAGGATCAAGAACGAACAGAGAAAACCAATTATCAGTGAAGTTTACCTTATTTGTACAAAAATGCTCTCAATAAATTACAGACCATTTACAACTATAGGAAACAATCTCAATCTTTGTCTGAAGATTATAATTCAGTTTCATTGCCAGTCCTAATTTTAACCCTTTGAACATCAAATTTAACTACTCAGTCCAATATATTATTCTAATGAATCTTATTTATCTCAAATGCCATAGATATATCATGGTTTAATACTAATATAAGGTACTAATAGAACTACATAACGCGCATAATTCACTGCGCCCGCTAAACTAAAAAATAATAATTATGGAATGTTGAAATTGTTGCTGTTAACTAAATATGGTATAAAGGTGACAAATGGAGCCCACTGGGTATTCAGATAAATAACGGCAATACGACGTCGCAATTTAAAATGGTTCCCTATTCATTTGTTATATTTATGGCATTGCAAAATGATCAATATGTAACCGATTGAGATATTTTATCGTTGTTTTATTTTTAGGGTTCCGTCTGTCCGTCTGTCACCCGCGTTTTACAGCCAAAAGGTTGGAGCTACAATCTTCATATTTTCACAGTATAAGCATCTTGTTGACCCAAAGCCATACAAACTGTCAAAAAATATATCGCGCGATAAGTGTTTACAAAACACATACAGCGCGGGTGAATCTGCGGTTCAAGCTGGCTTAAATATTGCTAAACTATATTCATAAAGGGATGCCGGTCAGAATCAGGTTATATATACCTTTTGCCACTTAAGAGTATTCAAAATCGCCAAAAAAAACATGAATATATTTTTCTACAAGTAATTCCTCGGGCTGTCCACCACTTCATTAAGGTACAGCAGTCATCAATACTTGCAATGAACCCTCACTTGCCTCGAGGGAAACTCTTAGCTGGATCGCCGACGATTAATCTTTGGTAAGTAGATTCTTCTGATATGTCCTACTGCATACAATATAAAGCGAATTCTTTTTTTTTATTTATTAAAAATTCATGCACAAAGTTACAATGGCGGACTATCTAAAGAATTTCGATAACCTCGAATGTGGGTCCCAATAATTACAACTACATTATCCAGTTCAAAACTACTTATCGAGATTCGCAAACTCTGGATTTCGAACACATGCTATGAAGTGCTGTGCGAACGATATTACATATGACTACATTAAATTTGTATTAAGTGCGACTATCATTGCAAATGGATGCATAACACCTCGATTCAGTCCACCGAGATATTTCTGGGACTGTCTATGCTACTGGGAATGATGATCATCAGGCTTTACGGCACCGAGTTGTCTTGTTTAATCGCACAGATTCCAATTTGACTAAATTACTGACTTGATAGTAGATATCTGTGTTGTGGCAAATTGTAGATAAGCCGCGGGAACAAGGTCAAAGAAAAAAACTTTTTTTTAATAATTTGATATTTATATTCTTAGGTACTTAAGAATATAAAAGTTAATAACATCCCAAATTTCATCAGCCAGACAGCGCTCCACTTCCGAGCAGATTAAACATCGGTAAAAGTAATATTCTAATAATGAATATTACCTTAAATTTATTACTTTAAAGGCCTACATACGCTTTAGTGTCGTAAAACGGTAACTTTCTAAAGCATACTGCTCAGTAACGGCTAGGTTAAAAGATTTGAAAAAAATATATATTTATTATTGATTCATGTACATCATTTTGAACACAAGGTTGTTTCGTGTAACTAATAGTGTTGCTTTAAAAAAATAATTAACAACACGATATTTTTTCGCATTTTTCGAAACTCCTCCATAACGACTTGGATGTTTAAAAATAATTTTATACAGAAAAATTTATGGCTGGAATTTCTTTTTACCTAACATAGCATATGTAAATCAAATAATATTTTGCAAACAAAACTGTTCAAAAGTAGATTCAATTTTGATATTTTGGCAACGAGCGGGCGCACGGCCAGTACTGCGTTACATTGGGGCGTATATATCACCTTAACTAATACACTTCAATAATTTGACTCGGATTTGCTAGGGTTGGTTCAATATTGATTTATATGGCGGAAGGGACGTTAAAGTAAGGGTCGTAGGGTACCTCTATTATAATATTTCCAAATGAAAACAAAGTTTGAACAGATTTCAAAATGATCAATGATGATGAATGATGATGTCGATGATTTTCTTTATGTCACTTGAATTGGTAATGGGCAGTTTCTCTTACAAATAACTATGATACAATTTATCAATGATTTAGTTTTGTTGTACTTGAGGTGAAGTGAAGGCAACACACTGAGAAGTGTGAAAGACCTTTGCTCAGCAATAGGACATTGACGATAATTATGAACAAATAGCAATTACTAATGCCGAGTAGTGTTGTTCACTATAAGTAATAATAATCATAATCAATGAATAAAAATGAGTGGGTAAGGGTATGTAGTTTTCTGAGATTTTATATTGGTTTATTCTGTGTTTAAGATTTGTATTATACAGTGTAATTAAATACTCATCTTTGTTTTCACTTCCTATATTTTTTAACCATTTTTTCAGAGGGGTTTCGTCTAGGAAATCTATGTCTTCTATAAAATATTGTACATAGTTACTGATTTTATGTATTTACCTATGTGTCCTTCAAATATTGAATCCGTATTTCTTTTAATTAAAGGTAAGTTTTGATCTTTGGGTTTTTAACTGAAGATCTTGCCATCTCAGATCCGAGCTGCCATAGGTACCTTATTAGCTAAGATGGAATACTAGTCACAGATAAGTAAAGAAACTAATGTCTCAAGACAAGAGATACAGAATTTTGATTTAACAAAGCCTAACGATTTGGAACGTGCCTATCAAGTAGTTAAGGATATGGACAGAGGTCACGCCCAAGATATCATAAAAAAAGAAATACTAACAGCACAAAGCTTTCTGCCTTTTATTATGAATTTATTAAAAGTTAAATAAGCAAAAATTCTGGCCAAAGAATCAACTAACTTAACCTAACCTAATTTACATGCATAAACGGACATAACAATAAAACCGTTATTGGTAAAATAATCTAAGACGTATTGTTATAAATCTGACATGATTTGAGGTTAACTATAGAAATAAATCATTGTTTGATTGATCACGGGCATCTAACGTCCCTTGTTTGGATAAACTAGTTTCAAACCATAGAGATAGAGAAGGTATGAGCATTTTTGTCACAAAATTGACATGTACGAGTAGGTTGTGGTGACGAAGGTGATACAGAAAGCATCTGACGTGGACCCATTACAATTCTAGAAAAAGACAGCAACTGGCCGCAGAATCGTTTTATCTCTCTCACACTTTGCTGACTCTTTACTTTAATATCTATACTAATATTATTAAGGAAAAAGACTTGTATTTTTGTATGTAACGAATAAACTTTAAAACTACTGGACCGATTTCAAAAATTATTTCACCGTTGGGAAGCGACATTATCCCCGGGTAACAAAGGCTACTTTTTATCCCTGTATTCCCACGGGAACGGGAACTAAGCGGGTGAAACCGGGTACTATATAAGTTATATATTATAAGTACTATATAAGTTCTATATGGATATTTTTCTAACCGTGATTTTTGTTTTCCAAGCAGTGGAAGGATAGCTAGTGTATTTTTGAATGATTTTTATTCGTTCTTGTAAAAATGATTGCTGTATTTCACTGTCTCGGAAAATGGAGATATGACAGGTTGTTCTGACAAACATAAGGAATATTTTTTTAGAAATATGTAGAATGTCTAATCTTTTAAAGGCCCTGTGTTTTTAGCATCAGGTTGCAGTTTAAAAACCTGCCTATAACCAATAGGGTTTTTTATATCCATGTTAATTTTGAACGTTATTTAAAATCGCCAAAACACAATGAACGAGCGTGGTGATTAATACTAATTCCTTAGCTATATGAGAAGTGGGAGGAGAGAGGAGGTTCCCTTGCAATGGAAGCCTGATTTTAAATTAGGACTTTTCATAGTTACATTATTTTTCGCAACTGATGAAATGAAGAGACATTTAAAGAAGTTATAAGACGGTCTACGACTAAGTAATATTCTATGAGTTATAGATCGTCTAAAAGTCATAAACATACGGGATTAAGATGCTTTGCTGAAATATCACGTGGTCAATACCATTTTTTTTTAATTTTGACAATGTTTATAGGTAATATAGAATATCACTTTGTCTAAAGCTCAAGATTTTATCCAAACAAGTTCTGCACACGTATGTTTGTAATGTACATATTCAAATATTTGAACATGAAATTGTTTCCTTGAGATGAGACATGATTTCAGCCAACATAATTTAATTTTCCGGAAACCGCAGGATGCCAGGAAGTACCAACTACAGGATATTAAATGTTGGATTAATATTTTAAGAGTCAGAGAAGTGTTTCAATTACTGAATTAGTATGTTTACAAGCAGCATTGCCGAGTTTCTTTTATTTTTTATTTTTTTTACAGCTACACATATTTTCTTCGATTACTTGTCTTATAATATTATTAAAAGATAAACTTGTTTCATGATTACCCTGTGGATGGCCTCAGTAGTGGGGCCTGTCCTGTTATTAGTAATATGTTTGTTTACTGGTTAATCTCAAGTCAGAAACCTGATGTGGAATTTGTGGAACCCTATTTGCACACACTTATCTATAATGTTTGCTAGTTAGCATATTGATGAAGTGAATTGCACGATACATTTTTTTACTCATCGTATTAAGAGTAGTACGATGGTCAATATTATTTTAATTAGTTATTTCCTGTATACGGGCAAAAATATTTTAACCATTGCCTGAAATTTTTGCGCCGCATTGCCTTTTCTCAACGTTTGAATTAAGGCTCCAACAGACATGTAGACATGTGCAATGCACTGTCGGTTTGTCGCTTTTTTTCCATTGTACCTCTGGGAGCCTTTTTATTCATGGCATTATTTTGAGAAAATAAATAATGCCAGAAACTAGACTTTTGAGCCTGAGTCCTTGACTCAGTTTAAAAGACTCTGCAAACAAATATCCTAAAATCAGGGTTCCATTGAATTAATTTTCTCACAATGCTGACATAAAAGAGAAAATTAGCACTAGTTGCCGAGATTCGTGTTATAAAAGTAATATCTTGCTTGTTTCTCTAGGCCCAACCAAAAACCAATCCTTTTTCGTTTTCATTATAACCGTCACAGACCTTTTAATTACAAGGACTTCGATTCATTTTAATTTGATCATGGATGGAAATAAATTGGGATGTTGAATTAAAAAAAATTGACAATTTTTTTATGTATTTCCTAACTTTACATATCATAAATAATATTGTCGTTTCAAAAAACTCTTTAATATTTTTTTTCAATTTATTATAAGCAATTGAAAATCGATAATATTTTAGAAAGAACCAAGTGACTAAAGACGGGCCACGATTGGTCGCCATGTTGCTGACGTCAAAACGTTCAAGGTATTCCACGATAATACAGTGACAAATACACGTGAACTGACCAAAAATATCCGAAAATTTGTGCAAAAACATTATTCATAATAGCAAATTTTATTTAGTCATGTGTGATAAAGGATTTATAAAGGCTTATTTCGATAATATATCCACCTGATGGACGATTTGGAAGTTTTGAGCATAAATAAAGTAGGTAGTGGTAGATAATGAATATTACGTGTTAGTGGATCGGTGTTTATTGTTGTTTACCAGGTACATTTAGAAACATAATTGTCATAACGTAATCGTTTTCACATATGGGTAAGTGATATTGGTGTAAAATAAAAAGAAAACAAACACAATTGGCGCGAAACTTCGTCTTTGAATATCAAAAAACTTAATTAGATAACTACCACTAAATATTAACAACCGAAATCTGTGGAGCCTTTATTTTTATTTATTTTTTGCACATAATCCTAAAAATGTTCAGTAATGCCCATTATTTACATATCTCTTAATTATATTAAACACATATCTATATTACACACATATTGACACATATCTATATTAAGTAAGTAAGTAATTTAACTGACATAGAGACAGCCTGTTTAGTATACTTTAGCTATTTTCATAGTGTAATGTCGTACGGTATTCTGTTGTGGGGAAATGCCGCCGACATCCAGACTATCTTTGTTTTGCAGAAAAGAGCTGTTCGATCAATTTATAAATTAAGCCCGAGACACTCTCTCAGAGAGAAATTTAAGGAGATTAATGATATGACTGTGCCTTCTCAGTATATTTATGAAAATCTTTTATATGCCCATAAAAATATAAAATTGTTTAACAAATACAGTGATATCCATAACATAAATACTAGGAACAAACACAAATTTGTAGTACCTACAACAAGGCTCAAGAAAATAGGTGGCTCGTTTAAATGTCAATGTGTACGCTTTTATAATAAGCTTCCAAGCCACGTACAAGATCCTAGTCTTACTAAATTCAAATCTTTCATTAAACGTAAGTTGTACCAGAAGGCGTTTTATACAATTAAAGATTGCCTTGAGGACAAAAAGGCTTGGGATTGAGCTGCTCCAATTAATTTTGTTTTTTTATTATATTTTGCACCGTGAATTTTGTTATTATAATTTTTTTTTGGTTTTCTTGCAATGACAAGAATATTTACTTTTTAAAGTATTATATTATTTTATTTTATTATTGTGAATAGACTATGTAGATCATTCTATTTTTTTGTTTTATTTTAAATTTATTTTGGTTTTTTATCATGGTCTGGCAGTTTGAGTAGTTTATGCGGCCTACCCGAATGTCCTTTCTTTGGTATTGTTCGTCGAATCGTTGAGCTCCTTAAATTCTGAGTTGAGCTGCTCGGTTATTGACAAATACGTGCACTGACTGGACAGGTCCACTCAATCTGGCTGGTTATTTCCTCAAAAGACCATTTCAGACATCAGTCTACATGGTTTTCACATGATCTAACCAAGATTTTGTCTGGATTTAAAGGAGACTGTGACCTCTGAGTTTGTTTCGGCCTTTCTTCTCAGAGTTAGTCAGATAGGAAACGCCGACCTCATCTAGTTTTAAAAAATATGTTTACATGTAAAATTGTTTGTACAAACCAACTTACAGAAATAAAATCATTTATCATTTATGAACATTAAATTGATGTTAACGATTTCTCGAGCAATAATGAAACCAAAACATAATTTTACTTTAGTTCAAGATTTACAGCTGAATTAGGTCTTATTACTTCTCCCTAGAGTATTTCTAGCTTATTACTTCAGCCATAGTTAAGCTCTAAATGGACGATCCCTGTAGACTTAACCTGACTAACGATCTGTAGCAAAAGTTAACACTTGTTTACAGCTCCGATCGACACAATTAAAGAGAGTAAACTCTATGGAATACTGCCAAACTGAGACAAATTGCAAACACATCGAATTTCTGGTCGTTACGCCCTGTTCCTTGTAAGATTTAATGACCTTCCTATTTTTATAAGTGGGTTGTATATGGAATCGTATAAAGATAAATACAAGTTAAGTATTTATTTGATATTTATTGCAGTTTTTCTTATCGAAAATCCGAGAACAGTCTTACCACGAGGTATCGTATTACCCAGTTACTGTGCTTGTATTTTTTTTGTATTTGTAACAGTGAGGTTTCGCTGTCTAATTTGTTTATTTGACCTTAGCTGATACCGTTTTCAATAAAATTAGCAAGACGTTAAATAAATGTTTGCAAGCTTAGCTTAGCTCAGTGCCTTACTGAACTGCACAAAAATAAACCATTAAAACTAGACTAGTACTTTTTTATGCCGTTTAATTCATTTACAAATAAACTGCATCTAATTTTTAACCGTAAATGTAATTTCAAGAAAAAGCAAAAAATATTTTGTTCATCTTTTTGGTGTCACTGATTTAATGCAAAATTCTCTATAGGTAAACGTGTAAAGAACATGTTCCATATGTGTTATAATATTGTAATTGTGTACGTAAAGATATCGTTTGTAACGAGGAGTTCGTTTTAATGAGTAGAAAATGTGTGCTCGGTGCCGAGTTAATTATATTCTTTAATTTATAATGCTTTGCACGTGTGTTACGTGTTGAGTTATAAGCGTTAGCGATTATGATGAAATTAAATATATTTCTTTTCTACACTCTGTCTGTTTTTCATCGTTTTACACTTTCTAAGTCTTTGTTGACTTAGAAAGTGTAAAACGATGAAAAACTGTTAGGAAAGTGTGTAAAATTTCTGGTTTGATCTTACCAGTTGCTTAGCAAGCTGCAAACATTTGTGATTACTATCATTAAAGAACCCTGAGTTAGTTGTGGCATGTCATCTCAGAGGTACTTACAAAGTTAGGAAAGACGAAGTTTCAAACCTGCCTTTCCATCTACACATATTTTAAGTAGAACTTTATATAACCACCAACCATAACTTCTCTACCACATTTCAACTCGCTACATCTTATGGCTTACTCCACTCCAAATATTATTGAATTTACCTAAATTCACGGAGGCCCTTAACGTTAAAGTGGAGAATAACGGAGCGCTCTTTAGTTCCACAAATTACTGAGTTAATTTTTCAAAGAAAAGGCCTATAGTCCTGTAGGGAAATAGTGTAATGAAAATATTGATAACCGTTTATTGGAATAAAATTATCGATATCGGGTTATCGAGTATTTCTTATCTATTGAAAATTTTCCTCTTTTTTGGTTGGGTGTTTGTAAAGGCGAATGCTGAGCGTGAGGTCTTGGGATCGATTCTCAGGTCGTCCAAAGTACTTTTGGGTGTTTATCTTTAAAAATTTTCGGTGGCAGACTTGAGTCTCAATTTGTCGTAGATAATCTAAACCAATTTTTTATCGAATTTAGTTCAAAGATATGGATTTGGAATCGGTAACATAATAATCGGTATCGTAATTAAATGCTAAGGTCATCATTATTATTTTGCCCATATCCTAATTTATTTAGGGTCGGCAAAACATGTCTTCTTCTTTTATACTTCTCTATTAGCCCTTTTTTAGCCATATGAGTTTTCATCGCCTTTTTTATATTTCCCTCCTCTTTTAGCCATCTACATTATTTTACATAAAATGCTGGCTTACTTTGTATCGATAATTTTTCGGATATACCCTAAGGCTTACTCTTAATTGGCTACTTGTACAAAGATAAATAACTCCTGGTTTAGTTTTAATGTAGGGTGGGCAATAAAAATAAAAGTCTGGACCGAAAATTAGGTAAGTCCTAATTTTCGGTCCAGACTATTTATTTTTATTGTATCAGGTAGATCTTTTTTATTCTATTTTACTGTTCGGTAATTGCTTGCCAAGTCTTTTTTCGTTTGTTCATTTTTTTGGTTTTGTAAGCACACATATTTCAGAATTGTAATTTCCATTCATTCATCATTTTACAACAACATGTGTGTAATAATCTTAATAATATTTCGTCATCCATCTTCAAAAATTGAAAATCGGTGCCGGTGACAATTTCAAACCAATTAATACAGCAATCATAATAACTACTAATAGACCCATGCCACTATTTTAATGAAAGCAATTCTCAGATTTACCCTCCAAGCCAATCTATTAAGTGAAATAAAAGTGAATAAAAATCACGTTTTAATTACCACTTGGGTCTCAACTGGCATTTTCTCGAGGGATTTCTGAATAAAAGGACCGAGTTGTAGCAATAAAGTCTAGTAATATAAAATTTATTTGCCATTTAATTTTGTACTACAGACATAAGCCATGTTATTGCAGTATGCGGTCCATTTTTTTTACGATGGGCCGCATACTGCAATAACATGGCTAGGTTTGCACCTCATTTTCTAAGTCATTCTTGTTAGTTGTAAACTTCGTAAAAAATTTAAGTCGTAAACTTAGAAGTATTAAGCTGAATATTGGTGGTTTCACCCTAACATTTCGATTCAAAATACTTTTGTTTAAAGCCGAATATTAAAACAGATTTAACCTTTAAAAAAACAATAGATACCAGCCCTAACTCTTCAAAATGGATACAATTCTTATTTAAGGTCAACGATCGCAAAATTACTAGAATACTATAAATAGCCTGGATTCGTGTGTGGGCTTTTTATTGGACCACTGAGTATATAACAAAGCATTTTGTTATAAAAGAGAACAGGTCTCAAGCGCAAATAAATGTCACACACTAAAATGATTTAATCTGCTGGGTGTGTCTGTTGAATAAAACGGAGAATACACACATAATAAATTGCTGATACTTAGTTAAGTCTTAAGATTACTATTAAAGGTAGAATTTTGACAGGAAAAGGACGCTTTATGCCTTGATTATCATGAATTTAATTGTGTTTGTCTAGTTGTTGCAAACGGTGCTATTGAGCATTAGGTCCAGGATTCGGTTGCCGGGTCGGATATTACCATATGCAATTTCTTATTAGCATTCCGGAGTCTAGATTTGTGCCCGAATGATCGCAAGATGCTCACTCTCACTACACTGGCAAAATGTAGGTGTATTAAAAGTACCTACACCTCTGCCTAAGGCCTCAGCGTATACTATCGTCATCATTTTATTGATTTATGATTATTTGTAATAGAAAACAAGTCCCAATTATCACAACCACACATAATTGAAATGTCCCTTTCAAAACAACCGAAGTTTATCAAACTAACTGCACTTGTCGCTTCACTCATAAAGTTTTTTAATCTAAATAATTTGTTCTCTCAAACCGGCCAGTACACGTTACAGTTAAAAGGCCTTTATAAGGCGTTAATAAGGCTTGCGTTATTAACGCCTTCTAAATTTATTATTTTATTAAAAATTATTAATATTAAAAATTACGTAAGACAATCCCTACGCATTAAGTCTGTATTAATGCGTAGGGATTGTCTTACGTAATTTAAGTTTAGTAGGTCGTCTGGTGAACGGGCTTATATTTCAGTAACATTATTTTGTATAGTATCCTACTGAATACTCAGTCTTTTGTCTATTGTTCTTTATTATTTTAATTTGTCTGTCATGTTATTTTCTTTTGCATGTAAAGTTGTTTATTATGATTACTAATTGTTGTTTATGGACGCATTCGGAATGAATATAAAGATACCTGTTTTTAATTTTTTATTGTTAGTACTTTATTATTATGTCCTCTAAGAAAAAAACTTGTTACCGTACGTGCGATCGCCATAATTATTTCCGACGAAAGACGTACACTGCTGGACATAGGCCTCTAATAAGCGTTGCCATATCGATCTTGCGTGAGTTTTTCGCAGCCAGTGGATTCCCGCGGTCCTCACCAGGCCATCAATCAAACTTGTGGGAAGCCTTTCAGCCCCATCGGATATCCGTTCGGCTAGCAATGTGTCCTGCCCTCTTGAATATTTAAATTCAACTTATATTGTTCGCCTCATTTCTAGAGTTGCTTCTGCCATCTTTGCAACTCTGAACACAGATAACGGTTCCACTTATCTCCAAAAACACTGAAAATAATGAACTGCATTGCATTGTTAATTTTTTGAACTAAAATGGATGCCAAACTGGTTTCAACCATTAGATCCAGGGAACTGTAACAAAATACAACAAAACGATCATTAACAATTAAATGGATGACTATGTCAATTCTAAAACAGAATAGTCATTCTTACAATAAAACAAAGCATTTTTAAATTAAAATGCACCGCTTCTACCATAGATCAGGGAATAGCCGCAACGGCAGCGAATCGAAGCAAAACATTTTGCAAAAAAATACTGCCGACTTCCAAATAAAAAACTACAAAGTGTTAAAAAACTTTATTTTTGGAAGTCGGTGTCTTTCGTAGGTACCATTTTTTTTTTGCTTTATGGACACCGACTTCCAAAAATAAAGTTATTTTAACACTTTGTAATTTTTTATTTGGAAGTCGGCAGTATTTTTTTAGTTGTTGTACTTTTTAGTTGTACCTACCTAATAGGCAAGTTTTATAGTAAGGTAACTATACCACGCTATGTCAGAAAATATTACCCCAATATTATGAAACTTGAACATAACCGGGGTGAAATGAGAGATCTGCGCATCCGTTAAGAGCGTACTGGCATGATGTTATGTTATGTAATGGTATAAAAAATAAACAGACATGCGATTGCAGCAATCCCGAGAGATTTTACGTTATTTATTGAAGAGTTCTGCTGTATACCTTCGAAGTTCTTCATCAGATCTTCACCAAATAAAAATGGCACCAATATCGGAACATACTCTTTCAAATAAAAAAAGAATTTTGAAAATCGGTCCACAATGGACACAAATAAAAAAAAAACATTCACAAAGTCGAACATAGAACCTCCTCCGTTTTGGTAAATCGGTTAAAAATTAAAAGGGCATTTAATCTTATAAGCTTCTTCGCAATGAGCATTGTTACATTTGTTACGTACTGGGAGGTACCTGGTATGTAAAATTTAAAGTTCATGTCAGAGATTTAATTTTAAATAATAACTGACTGTTGTTGATCTATTTTCCCTAATATTTTCAGTCAGAATAAATTATGTTTTGTTTAGTAACACTTTACCGGGATATTCTGCGGTATCACTATTTATGGTATAGGTAATTACGGCTGTGTAAGTAGTAAGTACTTAACTTTATTGATGACTGGCTGACCCCCGTGGTTTCACTCCCGTCAACTGATTATCTACCTACCTACCCTACCTACCTACACACCTACCTATCCACCTACCTACCCACCTACCTTACCAACCTACCAACCTGCTCACCTGTCCTACCGATCAACCTACCTAACCTATCCTATCCTACATGAACTCACAGACAACAGACCAGTCGTTTTTACACGCAGTTATACAAACATCAATTTTTCACCGCGGTCTGTTATCAAACTATGTTTCGTATCGAACAACGAATGATATCGAACCTAAAGCGTCGTATCGTTACATTTTAATTCACGCCCCGTGTTAAAGTAGCGATGTTTAGATAAAGTGAAAAGTTATGAACAGAAGGCCTACTAAGCAAGATTTCGATTTGTCTCCAATACCTCTTTCAGACAGTGTAAAATTGTGACTAGTGGTTCGACTTCGGCAATTTATCCTATTTATTACATTACTAGACATTATTACATTATTTTCATTATTTATATTATGTCTGTTCTATACCGCTTTAGGGCAAAGACCTCCCATTCTTACTTACTAGAATGCTCTCTACTCTATTTTGGGCTAGTGTGGCATATATGAAGACATTTTCGCATGTTCCTAAAGCACCAGTCTGGTAGTTCTTCAAAAATGGCGCAGTTACAGTTTTCATTTTAGATGCGTGGGGCTAAGTTTAGAACTCGGTTTATTACCTTTATTGATAGGTTATCGGGGTGTTAAAAGTGTTATGCGTATTTATGAAGTATTTAGCAGTAGTTGATTGGTTTGGCTGTTATGAATGTTTAATTTATCATAGGTGGTTCTGAAATTAGCCCGAGATAGATACATTCTCTATAGACGAATTAAAGATTCACCATCGCCAAAATGCCTGTACATACCAAGATATTCTAAACTAATAAAACTGTGCGGGACGGACGTGATCGATCAAGGCCCCAGGCTGACTGAAGGTTGTAAGGCTTCAGCTTGAACGCGTTGACGCCCCTTGCACCTATTGTTCAGTTGTCTTCGAGCAAGTACTGACCCTGCAGTGGTTGGAAGGCTGCCAAGGATGTTGAGGGGAAGGCGTGATGTCCAGTTCAGAAAAAAAGTCAGGTTTTCATGTCCAAAAGCGACGTCTCTTCATGGTCTCCGTTACGCAAAGTGACGTGGATTTAATATTTCGGAAATAATGGCTACGATTAGGACGGTGCCTCAGCGCACTATCCTACTACCACACTTGACCGTAACGAGGACCTCAAAACAACGACCGCGCATAAACTTTAATTAACAAATTAATACCTTACGGCTAGTCGCTGAAAACCGACAGAAACCCCCCTTCTACTGAACCGATTTTGATGAAACTTGTGTCTCTGGATAGGTCTCGAGAAGACCTTCCCTCCGGACCTTGGTCCAGGTTCATATCTGCTACCTTCACGGAGCCCTTGCGTGGAGAACGCCTAATAAGGGGAATTTCAGTCAGTTTGTAGCTTTATATGCTACTTTACAATACAATGGTGCACTTTAGTGCCAGGGTACCAGCGAGGGACTTGTAGCCCTACTCCTGGACCGTCGATCTGTGACAGTTCCACAGCTTCATCTGTCACCTTCACGGGCACAGCCACGTGAAAGTGCGAAAACATAGCTTCAGTGCCTGTTTTCGGCATATTTAGTGAGTTTGTACTCGAGCTGGTGGGCGGATCTGCATTCACCAACCGTCATCGGATAGCCCTCGCGATGGGCTACCCCATGGTGGAAGTCCGGTGGATACAGCTCCAACCCTCGATCCAGTATTCACTCTGATGTGGTCGATGATGCGAGAAAACCATGGAACCTCTTACTATATTAAGTCGGTTAGTTCCCTAACCACCAGAGCTAGGCTCCTTCCAAAAATGTGGTTGGGAAGCTGGAGAATTGGGCTATCGAATGGTAGTACCCTGATGGGTGTACCACCAGCCCTTCTGGGACTTCTGATGCCGGGAAGCGGCCGAAATAGAAAATATCGTGTTGTTCCACGGCTTTAACGCCTCTGTGTGTGTATGTGTAGCTATATATTAGCTATGTGTTGTGACTGAGTCCAGGCGTGTGCCCGAGGGTCCCCAAAGGTAATGCTTCAGATAGCATATCAATAATCCTTCAGGCACCAAGTGTGTCTGAAGGTAGTGGGCCCTCTGGCAGACGCGTAGAAACGTCCATGCTGGCACATACAGACACATTATTTCAAGTAAGTAATATCTATGTACTAGAACTACATAGATGCCATCTATATATAGGGCCTGGACACAGTTCCAGGTCACCTAGAAGCGCTAAAACGCTTATAACCAAAATTCTATTTACTTACTTGAGCAAAAATGCATGTATTTACCATCTCAGAGTGAAACTGTTTTAAACCTGGCTATGTACTGTTATTATGTACAGTTTTTCAGTCATAGCACCAAGGTATACTATCTAGAACACCTAGGTGGTGTTTCCTAACAAAATAAATGTGTAAGGTAAATAATACGATTGGTAGGTGGGCAGAGCGCACCTATCGATACTTGCGACCCGGCCATTTTCGGGGGGTCCAAAAAACGTAAACAAATATTTTTTATTTGCTTAAAATACTACTTACACATTTTATCTATAGTATATTAATTCTAATTATACTAGATAACTATATTTTACTATTGTACTATAGGCTATTATAAAGCCCTCAAAACGCTATTCTAAAATACCAAATTTGTCTGCTTACGCGCCAGACTATATATATCGTGCACCGCCATCTGACTGCTCATTTCGAACTAAATTGTCATGGCGGTAGGTCGTGTTTACGGAATTTGACTTGTTTTGATTTTGCTTTCTTTCCGTAACTACCGCATTTAGTATGTATGTAACGATTCTAATTTACTCTTTAGACCCCATATTTACTTAATACATACTCATATACACTAAAACATAATGTTTAGTGCCTCAAAAAGTGGTCGAAATTTTATGTTTGAAAAAACTATAAAAGAAAAATTCTCGTCTAAAACTTTTTAGTACGAGCTCGCGCGCTGGGGTAAGCAGACGTATGTTTTGTTTATACTATTTATATCTACAAAACTATTCTAACATTTTTGTGACGCCTCGTCGCGAACATCTCTCCCGCCGTGCAGTGTTGTGTCGACCCGATGTGTTGACGCGGCGCTGCATCACGCATAGTGAGCGACGCACGTCGGCAGCGCGCGTGCCACGACGCTCAGCGACACGTCGCTCAGCTCTCGCCGCGGGAACTCTGCTACGCTCATTTCGGTAGTGGAATGAGCTTCTTCACCGGACGCTTTAGAGTGCCGCCAGTGGTGCGCACCTCAGCGGTCCGGACTTCTCCATCAGGCCCAGGGTATATGGCCTGGATGCGGCCTCGCGGCCACGTGTTGCGTGGCAGCTGGCCGTCAGCGATAAGGACGGGGTCGCCCACCAGCAGGTCAGGCCCGCGGCTGTGGGGCTCCCGCCGATTTTGGAGCTCAGGCAGGTACTCTCGCACCCACCGGCGCCAGAACATGTCGGCCAGGATTTGTGACCGACGCCACATCTTCTTGCTGTCGATGTCTTGCTCGGTGAACACGCCGGGGGTTGGTAGTCTTGCCGACCCACCAAGTAGGAAGTGGTTCGGCGTGATAGACTCGTCATCATCGCCGTCAACTGAAACATGTGTCAACGGGCGACTATTTACCGTGTACTCTGCCTCACAAATCAGTGTGGACAACACCTCTTCATGTGGGTGTTTCTCTGTGAGTACGGTATACAATGCGTTTTTCACGCAACGAACTAGGCGCTCCCATGCGCCTCCCATGAAGGGCGCTGATGGGGTGATGAAGCGCCAAGTGATGCCTCGGCGACTGGCCTCCTCACGGAAGGCCTCTCGTAGCTCTCGATCGGCACCATGCATGTTGGTGCCGTTGTCCGAGTGTATCTCGGTTGGACATCCTCTGCGGGCGGCGAATCGGCGCAGCGCTAGTATAGCACTGTCTGCGCTGAGGCTGGCCGCTATCTCGAGGTGGACAGCTCGCGTGGTGAGACATGTGAACAAGGCTACATATCTCTTCTGATGTTGGCGACCGACGGTTACTGATAGTGGGCCGAAATAATCTAGCCCCGTATACGTGAACGGCCTCTGATGATGAGCGAGGCGCGTTCGCGGGTGATCGCCGGTCGCTGGCACTGGAGCTTGTGCCTTACGTATTCGACACTGAAGACATTGCGACAGTACTTTCTTCGTCGTGGGACGCATCCTCACGACCCAATAGTGCTGTCGCACCTCATTTATTGTGAGTTCCGTCCCGCTGTGCAGTAGGCTGCGGTGTGTCCAGTCTATATAGAGCTGTGTTATGTGATGGTCGCCGTGTAATATTGGCGGTCGCCTCACATCTTCTGTAATCTCGTCCGTGGCGGCTATACGGCTTCTTATGCGTAGTAGGCCATCTACTAGCTCTATTTGCAGCGAATGTAGTGGGCTATTCTTGTCCACTACTTCGTGCTCGTGCAATCGGGCTATCTCCTGAGCGAACGATTGCTGCTGTGCGACTCGTATGAGTATTTTCTCAGCTTCTTGGAGAAAACTCGCTTCAATATACTGCTTTCGGACTTGTGGCGCTATATATGACGGCTTTGTTGCTGCAGTCGCTGTCTTCTTTTTCTTCCGCCAGTCCGTGTCCTCTTCTGCGTTCTTCTGTGTTCTCTTATAGAACGTTTTCTCTGTTTTCTGTTTACAGAGAAAAATAAAACGTAGGACAGTCGCAGTCGCACGTAATAGCCGCTCCCATCTTGAAAAATTGACGGGATTAGGTATAGCTTCTATGAGCTTCGAAGTGTATGTATGTTTGGGGGTTCTGTCCTCCGAAACATCTTTTCCATACTCGTTGCTTGTGACAGTGAGGGTTCTTTCTTCTCCTGTCTCTTCAACCATTGGAGGCTTCTCTGATGGCCATGAAGTGGGGTCTTCATATAAAAAACTAGGGCCACAGAACCACTCGTGATTCGAATCGAACTTGTGTGGCACGTCACGAGTTGCTATGTCGGCGATGTTCAATTTTGTTGAAATCCATCGCCAATCCTCCACTTTGCTGCCTTCCTCTATGGCAGCTATACGATGAGCTACGAAGGCTTTATAGGTTCGTGCTCCTTTTCGTATCCATGACAGAACTGTTTTGCTGTCTGTCCAATACGTGACCGACGATCGCTCATTGTCGTGCTCACGTTTCACAGCTGCAGCCAGACGGGTTCCCATCACCGCTGCCTGCAGCTCGAGGCGCGGTATCGATTGTAGCTTCAATGGTGCTACTCTCGCCTTGGCCATGACTAGGCTCACCTTCTGTGAGCCTTCTGCTGTGGTGGCTCGCCAGTACACAGCTGCTGCGTACGCCATCTCGCTTGCGTCGGTAAATACATGTATTTGTATTTCATTGGCATCACTATACCCAGGATAGCATCTTGGTATGCTGATGCCCTTGAGCTGCCGCAGGTTTTCGATCCAGCTTCTCCACTGAGCTGCTTGATCGTCTTCTAAAAGCTGGTCCCAATCGATGCCTCGCCTCCATGCCTCTTGCAGTATTTGCTTGGCTCGAATCGTTACGGGTGAGGCGAGTCCCAGCGGGTCGTACAGTGACATGACGATCTTGAGGGCCTCTCTTTTTGTAGGGGCCTCCTTCTCTAGGATTCCTGGCGGCAGTCTCGCAAGCGTTAGGTTGAAACCTACCGTGTCTTCACTAGGTCTCCAAATCAGGCCGAGAATTTTCTCCGTGCCTGTCGCCTCTCCGATGTTCACAACCTCAGCGCAGGTTTGTGTCGGATCTAGGTTCTCTAGTAGGCGCGAACTGTTCGATACCCATTTTGATAGGTCGAATTTCGCCTCTTGGTGAATTTCCTTCACCCTGGTCGCGACTTCTGTCGCTTCTTCGACCGTTCTATAGCTGTCCAGATAATCGTCCATATAATGGTTCTCAATGATAGCTTTTACTGCTACTGGATGCTGTTCGATGTGCCTTCTTGCGTTCCAATCTTTCGCAAAGATGGCGGTTCACGGCGAACTTGCCGCGCCGAAAATGATGGACGTCATGCGGTACTCTTCTGGGGCTCCCTCTCTCCTGTTGCCTCTCCATAGGTAACGAAGTGAGTCTCGGTCTTCACTCCGCACCTTCACTTGCATGAACATCTCGGCTATGTCTCCAGAGATGGCCACGCAGTGTCTACGAAATCGCATCATGACGCCGGGCAGCGACTGCAGCAAGTCCGGTCCAGTTAGCAGGAAGTCATTGAGTGACTTTCCTCTCGATTTGGCAGCGGCATCATGTACTATACGAATTTTCTCTGGCTTCATTGGGTTGAAGACATCGAAATGAGGCAGGTACCAGGTCCTTCCTGGCGTGCTTGATTTGGGGGCCCTCTCAGCATATCCCTTCTCGATTAGGGAGTCCATCTGTTGTGAATATTTCACACGAAGAGCTGGGTTTCTATCCAGCTTCTTTTCTATAGAGACCAGCCTTGTAAGGGCTGTCCCATAACTGTCGGGCATTTCTATGGCTTCTTCCCGCCATAGCATAGAGGTTTCTATGTGCCCGCTGTCGAGCCGCCTTATGTCGCGGTTCAAAATATCTTCTGCCCTCTTCTGAGGGTCAGAAGCTGGCTTTCTTGGATTAATAGCCAGTGACTCGATGGCGAAGAATTCACGGAGCTGCTCGTTCAGTTCCGCATCTTGCCTTGACCGTCTTCTGTCGCGGTCCGATGCGTCTTCTGCCCTCTTCTGAGGGCCAGAAGTTTCGCTGGCGAAGAATTCACGGGGCTGTTCGTTCAGCTCCGCATCTTGCCTTGCGTCAACGGTCTGAGTGCCGTTGACTTGGTTTAACCGCCTTTTGTGGCGGTTCGAAGCGTCTTCTGCCCTCTTCTGAGGGCCAGAAGTCTCGCTGGCGAAGAATTCACGGGGCTGTGTGTTCAGCTCCGCATCTTGCCTTGCAACGGACTGAGTGCCGTTGACGTAATGCACCCGCTGGCCCAGTGTTCTGGTGTGTGCACCATGCAATGTCCAGCCCATCATGGTCCTTGACGCGATGGGTTGGTCTCTTGGTCCCCTCCGGACCTCAGTGGCCAGCAGCAAATGCCAGTTGTCCTGTCCGACGAGTATCTTCGGTACTCCCGCCGGATATGTAAGCTCAGACGTCAAGTCTTGAAGGTGCCTGCATCGTGCCAGGTCCTTATGATTGACTGCCTGTGGAGACAGGTTGAGCTTCGAAATGGTGCGCGCCTTGAAGGGCACCCGATTCTTCAACTGGCTTGTGAGAACGACCGTTATTCGTCTCGATAGTGGAGTATCGATCCTAGTGTGTCCTATGGCATCGATCTTCAGTGGCTCAATTGGGCCCACTGCTCCTACTCGCTGAGCGATTGCTTCGTCGATCAGCGAGAGGGTAGACCCATCGTCAAGGAGTGCGTATGTGTCTGCCTCTCCCGCCGGTCCAATAACCCGGACCGGTATCATCTTCAGGAAGGCTTTACTTGAGGCAGTTCGCGAACTGGCTACCGTCTCCTGAGACTCCTTCTTCGCTTCTGGAACAGCAGGCTTCCTTGTCCTGTCTGTCTGAGGCTTCCTTGCCCTATGAAGAAGTCGGTGATGAGTAGCTATGCACCCCTTGAAGCCACACTGCTTCTTTCCGCAGGTGTGGCCCTTACGGTGGTTCCTTAGGCAGCGAAAGCACAAGCCATATTGCTTGGCTAGCTCCCATTTCTTGTCACATGTTGCGTCTGTAAACTTTATGCAATCAGACGAGTATTGACCCTCTTTGTCGCAAATTCGACAGTGGCCTACCGGCTTCGCGGTAGCTACGTGCGTCCTCTGTGTGACGCGTTTTCCCGCCACCGAGTCCGTTTCTTTAATGTTCTCGGGCGGTGCGAATGCACTGCAGAAGTGAGCTTGCTCTGTTATAAAGTCGCTGAAGAGTGACAGGTCTGGCAGCGACTGATACTTTTCCGTGTACGTCCTGTACCATAGTACACGTAGAGAATTGGGCAGCTTCTCAGTTAGCTGGCGCATCAGCTCAGCGTTGAGTAAGTAGTGTCCCTTCTTGAGGGCCCTCAAGGTGACGACTCCGCTCCTGATCCGACTTGCAAAGGTGCATATATCTTTGGGCTGTTCGCTGCAGCGTGGCAGCCCTCTGAGTCGGTCGGTTTCAGCCTGAGCTATTGAGTCGGGACGTCCAAATTGTAGCTCCAATTCTCTCATGATCTCATCCGGTTTCGCGTTCCCGATGAGTTCTGAGCTCACTGTCTCCAGTGCGCGACCACGCGAGCTCCTTCTGAGTCTTGCTGTGTTTTCAATGTCGCTGAAGTAGGCAACAGTTGCCTCGTAAATGGCTCGAAAGGTCAGCCATTCTGTGTGAGCTCCACCGAAGTTCGGCAGAGTCAGCATAACCTGCGACGCCGTTCGGTTAGGCGTCCATGGTTCGATTTTTCTGTCGGCTAGCGACGCTATAGCGGTTGTCAACTCCGTTAGAAACGGACGGAGTGACTCTTTCGCTTCTATTTGCCCTGGTGGCTCCGTCTTGGACGGTTCGATGTTAGCCCTCGTCTTTGGTTGGTCTATATGGGTCTGGGAGTCCGCTACAGCGTCGCCGCTCGCAGGTGGAGGCCTATCTTGCTTCCCATTGGCGACGTCGTCCTCCCTCAACGGTGTGGGCTCTGGCGCCTCTTCGAGCCAGGAACGCACGTACTCTTCATTCGAGTCTCTGTCATCCATATATTCCTCTTCAGAAGGTTCTTCTTCTGCTCTCTGAAGGGCTAACTGTGCAAGCTCCAACTTAATCTTCAGTAAGTCTTCGCGTGCCTTAGAGATTTTTCTCTGTGACCGGGTCGTCTTGCTTGTAGACGGCGGTCTCCTATGTTCATTACGGGCGTCACCCCGGGTAGCCATTATTTCCTTATGTACAAAGGTCTTGTCTTGGATCCTTTGTTTTTCATCAGAAGGCTTCAGTGTTTCTTCTGAAGATCCTTCTTCTCTCGATGCCTTCCTGCATGTGCTCGGTTCCTGTGGTTCCTCCTCTTGGTGTGTGGGCGTATTGTCACCTATCTGTGACACGGTTGGGCTCCTGTTCGGTACGGACTGTTCAGTCCCATCAGTCGTTGTCGGCGAGCGTGGGGGCAATTGATGGTGTATACCTGCACCCGGTCGCTCCATGGCGACTGTCCACGCCTCAGGTCTCTTGTCCTGCGATCTGGTTATCGGCATTCCGACTGGTCCAAAATGTCAGCTCGAAACGGTTAAGTCCAACTCTAGACTTCAGTACGATTGGGTTAAGTCTATTTTCGAGCTTCCAAACGGCTATGTCCAAGTCCAGTCTTCGTTTCAAGACGTCGACTCGAAACAGCTAAGTCCAAACTTCAAGTTTTTTCTCGAAAAACCTAAGTCGTAACTCCGGGTTAAGTCCAATTTAAATCGTTGACTCGAAGAGGGTTCGCTTTTTTTTCAAAATTGAAAAAATATTTTTAAACTCCGGGTTAACTTTTAACTCCGGGTTAACTCTGGCCCTCTTGACTCCGGGTTATCCTTCAGACTATAAGTTTTTATTCAGTCTTCAAAACTATAAGTCCCAAATCAGCTTCAAAACTGCTATGTTGACACGACACAGGTTCACTATATTACTATCAACCCACAAGGGGTAAGCACTTGAGTAAGTTTTCACTGTACTTACTGTTTTATACGTGTCAACCTGTCCAGCAGCCTTCAAGGATGACCAGCTGGTCTGATACCACTCGCAGAAACTTCTGTCTAACACTTGACATTAGTAGTCAGTCCAGACTCCAGCTATCGAAGGTCCAAGCTTCGATTGAGAACTTCTATCTCTTATATGACTATTTGTTTCCAAACAAATTCTAAGTCAATAATAAGTCTTCAGCTATAACGCTTCAGGAAATTTACAGGAACTATTTTCCGTTCTATTTTTTATAGAACAAGTCGCCCACACGACTATACAATATGCCTCTGTGTGTAAGCCTCCTCTAGGCTAGCGCTTCAGCGATAATCCTTCAGCCGTAATCCTTCAGGAATTCTATGAACGTTTGTATGTTCGTTCTATCTCCTAAACAAGCTTTCGACACGCTGTATATGAAATTTCCGATTCTGAAATTTCAGCGATAACTCTTCAGGCAATCTACTTGTTCCTTCAGGATACAGTTTCTATGTATTCTCAGATACTACTGTTTCTCAGTATGCAGGTTACACAACAGAGGCAACTCAAAATTCCGTCTTTTTGCGACGGTAATCTGATCGGAACGAAATGCTTCTCTGGAAGCAGCTAGGCACCACAGGAAACGGCTCAGGAAAGGCAGTTGCGTCCCAGCAAAAATGGTTATGTTCTAGAGCTAGTCCACGCGTGGGTCCCAAACCACACGTGCACTTTTCACTCCGGTAGTCGCTCTAGAAGCTTCTACTAACCAAGGTCAAACGTACGCGCGCCTTTTGACGACGCTAATCTCCCAGTTACTGGGTTTCTACACTGTTTTTGACTGTTAAAGAAATATGATCTTAACCTCGACACTTGTAAGGTTTACGAGGGGGACGTCAGGTTTCTTTATTCACTGGAACTTTTCTCACGAACGTAACGTTACGTACCCCGGTCGGTACTTTGTGTAGGTGTGTACTCTTACCAGATTTCTATTGAGGGTAGATACGTCCTCAGCAATGGTCGTCAGGCTTCTTTGTTCTCAGGAATTTTCACTGGCTTGGGCCTCGGTTTTCTTTGTTCTCAGGCACAAGCTTCACAGGAACGATACGTTTGACTTTCGATAAAGAAATAGGAATGTAACCCCACTTAACAAGGTTACGGGACGTCTATCTTCTTTGTTCTCAGGAACGGGACAACGGTTTTCTTTGTTCTCAGGAACTAGGCTCTTCAATATTGGCCTGTATTTTCACTGGAACCCAGGACGCCAGGCTTCTCTGTTCTCAGGAACGGGACAACGGTTTTCTTTGTTCTCAGGAACTAGGCTCTTCAATATTGGCCTGTATTTTCACTGGAACCCAGGACGCCAGGCTTCTTTGTTCACTGGAACTAGGCTCTTCCTATTGGCCTGTATCTTCACTGGAACGCTGCGTAGGTCATTTGCTCAAAAATCCGGCTCAACAGGACCAGCAAATGTGCGGGACGGACGTGATCGATCAAGGCCCCAGGCTGACTGAAGGTTGTAAGGCTTCAGCTTGAACGCGTTGACGCCCCTTGCACCTATTGTTCAGTTGTCTTCGAGCAAGTACTGACCCTGCAGTGGTTGGAAGGCTGCCAAGGATGTTGAGGGGAAGGCGTGATGTCCAGTTCAGAAAAAAAGTCAGGTTTTCATGTCCAAAAGCGACGTCTCTTCATGGTCTCCGTTACGCAAAGTGACGTGGATTTAATATTTCGGAAATAATGGCTACGATTAGGACGGTGCCTCAGCGCACTATCCTACTACCACACTTGACCGTAACGAGGACCTCAAAACAACGACCGCGCATAAACTTTAATTAACAAATTAATACCTTACGGCTAGTCGCTGAAAACCGACAGAAACCCCCCTTCTACTGAACCGATTTTGATGAGACTTGTGTCTCTGGATAGGTCTCGAGAAGACCTTCCCTCCGGACTTTGGTCCAGGTTCATATCTGCTACCTTCACGGAGCCCTTGCGTGGAGAACGCCTAATAAGGGGAATTTCAGTCAGTTTGTAGCTTTATATGCTACTTTACAATACAATGGTGCACTTTAGTGCCAGGGTACCAGCGAGGGACTTGTAGCCCTACTCCTGGACCGTCGATCTGTGACAGTTCCACAGCTTCATCTGTCACCTTCACGGGCACAGCCACGTGAAAGTGCGAAAACATAGCTTCAGTGCCTGTTTTCGGCATATTTAGTGAGTTTGTACTCGAGCTGGTGGGCGGATCTGCATTCACCAACCGTCATCGGATAGCCCTCGCGATGGGCTACCCCATGGTGGAAGTCCGGTGGATACAGCTCCAACCCTCGATCCAGTATTCACTCTGATGTGGTCGATGATGCGAGAAAACCATGGAACCTCTTACTATATTAAGTCGGTTAGTTCCCTAACCACCAGAGCTAGGCTCCTTCCAAAAATGTGGTTGGGAAGCTGGAGAATTGGGCTATCGAATGGTAGTACCCTGATGGGTGTACCACCAGCCCTTCTGGGACTTCTGATGCCGGGAAGCGGCCGAAATAGAAAATATCGTGTTGTTCCACGGCTTTAACGCCTCTGTGTGTGTATGTGTAGCTATATATTAGCTATGTGTTGTGACTGAGTCCAGGCGTGTGCCCGAGGGTCCCCAAAGGTAATGCTTCAGATAGCATATCAATAATCCTTCAGGCACCAAGTGTGTCTGAAGGTAGTGGGCCCTCTGGCAGACGCGTAGAAACGTCCATGCTGGCACATACAGACACATTATTTCAAGTAAGTAATATCTATGTACTAGAACTACATAGATGCCATCTATATATAGGGCCTGGACACAGTTCCAGGTCACCTAGAAGCGCTAAAACGCTTATAACCAAAATTCTATTTACTTACTTGAGCAAAAATGCATGTATTTACCATCTCAGAGTGAAACTGTTTTAAACCTGGCTATGTACTGTTATTATGTACAGTTTTTCAGTCATAGCACCAAGGTATACTATCTAGAACACCTAGGTGGTTTTTTTTTTTTTTTTTTTTTTTTAATGATTGGCGTCTCGCAAACAGTCAAAGTGACCGACATATGCTTAACCGGACTTCCCTGTGGAGACTAATCTCTTAGCCTCCGGCCAGGCTTCAAAGTACTAAACCTAAAGCGACAGCGCTAAGGGCTACCCCAGTTGGGGTCGGACCTCGGCTCAGGGCGTCGCTGGGGGCAGGCTAAGGCCGGATCTAATAAGGTGATTCTACCATCCGTTCGGAAAAGCCTACGTGGAGAAGAACGGACAAGAAACTCCAATAATATCTGACTTGCATTTAACTATGGCTCAGCACGCGGGCTAGCTTATAGAATCGAAAAGGATTACGCGACGAGCCTCTGCGGTGAGGACGGAACGAATATGTAAGATAATTTTGTATGAACGGCGGGTTCGTACTATTTACGAACCCACTGACCGTCCTTGTAGATAAGGCTATCGAGCTCCTCAGTGATGGACTCATACCTCGAAAAGAGGTTGGCGCATTCAGCGGGAAGGAGAGAGCCCGCATTCCGGATTTCAGCATCCAGAGCACGGGCTTGAGGGGTCATAAAAATGGAGTACGCGCTAATTATATTTATACCAACGCATATATATGGCTTTTGCCCGGAGGGGGCGACAGGGGGCTGGCACTTAGCGGCAGGGGTGGTGGAAGCCACCTTCTGGCTTTGTGCGGTCATAGGGGCGGCCATAGGGGCGGCGGGGGGCATTGAGTCGGGTATAATAATTGGCGCTGCGATGGGAGTAGCCATCAGCGCTGGAATTGGCTGGGAGCAAGACTGAGGAGCCACACTTTGGTGGTTCAGCTTACCCCAGGGTGAAGGCCTCTGAGGGGCTAGTCTGGGGGGGAGTTGAGTGGTAGGGGCTTGACGCGCTTGGCGCGCGTCATTACGCTTGGCCATTTTAGGCGCAAGTTTGGGGGCTCTAGGGCAACCACGGTAATTAGCCGGGTGCCCGACTTGTCCACAAAGCACGCAGCTGGGAGGCTCCGTGCATTGTGATCGGTCTTTTGGACGGGAACAGTCCTTGGTATTGTGCTCTCCCAAGCACTTAACGCACCTGGGAGGAGCGAAACAATTGGTCTGAGAGTGACCGTAGAGTTGGCAGTTGTGACACTGACCAACGAGATGGGGACGGTATGGCTTTTCAATGGAAATGCCTGACAAGTTACATACAGTACTAACATTGAAAATGGGATTGTGACCATGGAAGGGGAAACACACGACAAGGACCATGTCGTAGAGATCTCCGCCTCTTGCTTTATGCAATCGGTGGACCTCTGACACAGGGACTTTTTGCGCTAATAAATCCTTTCGGATTTCTTCCGTCGGGATTTCCTTCGGAACGCGCTTAATGACAACTCTAGTGTACTTTTCTTCCGGAAGGGAGTACGTATGGAAAGATACTTTCCTGTCTTTTAGAAAACGAGTCAAAGCTCGATAATCATTGGGAGTGGGGACCTGAATTCTGATGCCTTGTTGGCATGCAGTGGCCTTGGTGAAATTAATTTTACGCGCTACACAGGCGCTTGAAATGTCGCTCCATTTCCCTTTATCTTGAAGATAAATGGGTGGAGGAGGAGGAGGCTTCCTAGTGGTAGTATTATTTACTACTACCATAGGGCTAGGCGAGCGGTTTGACCGCTGAGAAGGGCTAGCGGGGGCGGGGGCGGGGGAGGGTTGCCTGTCGGGCAAGGCCGGCGGCAGAACTGGCTGGGGAGAGGTCTTAGCTACTGGCTTTTTGGCCTTGGTAGCGTGAGGGGGACTTTTCCTCATTTTCCTCTTTCCTCCAGAGTGGAGAATGAATTCTCTGTCATCATTAGAGTCAGAAGAAGAGGACATGGTGGCATAGTCCTCTGACAAATCGGGGTTATTACTGGGGTCAACTGGGGGATTTTCTATGACCTGATCGATGTGGACAGCTACTGCTGCCCATTCATCGTCGGTACTTAGGGCTGTGTCCATCTCGATGGGAGAGTCATGCTCCTCATCGACCCAAGTATTTGATTTGGACCTAGATTCTGAGTGCATAGCTGCTACGCGCTCTTTGTACTTTTTGTACTGAAGACGGGCGGACATCCTACGAGGAGGACGAGGCTTAGCAGCCGAAGTCTGGGGCTTTAATGGGCTACGGTCCCTCTCAGAGGGAATAGGATCTGGCTTAGCGGCACTATTTGCCTGAACCTCGCCCTGGGAAAGGGTGGGTGATCTAGGCCCGGAAGTGGGCCTGACGGGTGGGGATGGGGATCTTGGAGAATCCTTCGCCTCACATGACATGGGGGCCATGCTAGGTTCAGGTTCCACTACATCCTCTACGGTCGGATATATGTTTGGTACTAGTGCTTCTAACACTGTGCCAAAAGGACAGGCGAGTCTACCTCGGAGATGACAGTCCTGAGCGAACCTCTCCTTGATGGTTTTAATGGCATTTTGCACATTAACAGGGAGCTGACTTACGTCAGAATAGGGCGGGGGGGCAGGGGCACTGTAAGGTGCACATCTGGCAAGAGATGAAAGAATGATCTTAAATCGGGCCTGGTTTTCATGACGCGGACTGGGATCGTCCGACATCAAGTCCTTGACGAGCTCTATCAACACCTCAACGGGATGCATCGTTGTCGATAGAGTCAGAACAAGGAGAAGAGAAAAAAGACTAAAAACTACTAAGGGGCTGATAACCTTATTCCCCGGGTGGATGGGCCCGGGGATGTGTGAATCCTACCCTCCCAGCCGGGTTAGACTGGGAGGTGAGTATCTGGTGAGCCCTAAGCTTGTTATCCTGCCACCAATCTTATTGGGTGGCAGGGGTCCTAGGGTACCGGTGAACCCACCGAAGGTGGGCCACCCTCCTCCTGTGTACCGAAAGTCTGGCACGTCGGGGTTGAGACACCCGACCGTGCCAGGTGAATCGCTGTGGGGCAGAGACAGGGGTTGACTAGGCTATCTACCAAGGCCAACTACCCTGCTCCCGACTCCTTCTGACTGCCGTGTCCAGACGGGACTTGGCAAGTGGGCGGGTCACCACTTCACTTGGCTTAGTTAACACCGTTAGGTTTCCACCAAGGACCACTAAGTCGTGGTTTTAACCCGGAAGGGGCCAAAAAAGATGTCCCTACTAGTAACTTCTACTAACGTTTATCGGTACTAGTAACCTGTGAGCGGCGCGCGGAGACGCGGCGACCGCAGTGACGTCACGCAGTGGCGCGACGAGTCGGAGAGAGGGGCGCGGCGGGGCGCGCGGTGGGGGCGGCGAGAGCGGCGGGCGGCAGCGGGACGTCCTCTCGGGGCGACGGCTGGTGGTGAGTGGGGGACCACCACCTAGGTGGTGTTTCCTAACAAAATAAATGTGTAAGGTAAATAATACGATTGGTAGGTGGGCAGAGCGCACCTATCGATACTTGCGACCCGGCCATTTTCGGGGGGTCCAAAAAACGTAAACAAATATTTTTTATTTGCTTAAAATACTACTTACACATTTTATCTATAGTATATTAATTCTAATTATACTAGATAACTATATTTTAGGTACTATAGGCTATTATAAAGCCCTCAAAACGCTATTCTAAAATACCAAATTTGTCTGCTTACGCGCCAGACTATATATATCGTGCACCGCCATCTGACTGCTCATTTCGAACTAAATTGTCATGGCGGTAGGTCGTGTTTACGGAATTTGACTTGTTTTGATTTTGCTTTCTTTCCGTAACTACCGCATTTAGTATGTATGTAACGATTCTAATTTACTCTTTAGACCCCATATTTACTTAATACATACTCATATACACTAAAACATAATGTTTAGTGCCTCAAAAAGTGGTCGAAATTTTATGTTTGAAAAAACTATAAAAGAAAAATTCTCGTCTAAAACTTTTTAGTACGAGCTCGCGCGCTGGGGTAAGCAGACGTATGTTTTGTTTATACTATTTATATCTACAAAACTATTCTAACATTTTTGTGACGCCTCGTCGCGAACAAAAACAATAATATGCGCCGACTTCTCGAATCTTCCTTAGGGTTCCGTACCCGAAGGGTCCAAAAGGTACTCTATTGCTGTCACTCACGTGTCCGTCGTCTGTCACACGGGTTTTTTTAGTATGGCTGGTTAAAAATTGGTACTTATTTTCTACTTTAAATCCAAATGCTTACGGCACATTCACTCAACCAAAAAATGACCGATTGACCGCGGTATGTGTTACGTAAACTTTGATGTGCGCAGTTTTTCTCGTCTCTAGTTACATTCTTTGTGGTTAATATTTTCTTAATAAGCCAACATTTTCATAAATAATATAATTACACCACGATGCAGACCACAGCTTGTTCGGAATTGCAAACTTCATTTCTACTTCGTAGTTGGCGCAAGTCGTGGTAAGTACAGTAAGTAAATCAAGTTCAGCAATTTTGGCGTCCACATAGCCCTAAACATTCAAAGTATCCATTATCTAATGACTATTAGATCTTATCATCCCACTACTGGGCAATGGTCTCTATCTGTTTTATCCAGCTTTTTCCATCCAGGGCTAAAATAGGCCACTGATCGTTTGCTTGGTCGTTCGGCTGTAACGGCGTTACAAAAGATTCCACATTATTTTGAGCACGCAGAGATTCAATTAAAACTGATCACACATGGATGTACCTTGTCAAAATGCGCTGTGATTGATGTTATTGGTGTTGATATGAGTGAATAATTATTTGAATACATGGCGTGATCCGCTTCCTATCTATTTATCCTGTTGACTGTACACTGACATATTTGAGAAGTTTCGTTCATGTAACTGAGATTATGTGGCGAATATGTAATGAGCAAATAACTTGGTATTCTAAGACTTTGAAATTGAAAACCATTTTTGTCATTTGTGCCTTTATGTTCTGCTCCTTAGAAAAACACTTTTATAACTCTCTTAGTAAGTACTGCTCTTGTTTATTATATCTAAGGTACTGCTATTCTGTAAAGTTCACTTGGAACTTTACTCAAGTGAGCACACAAAACTAGAAAGCGAAATCATTTGTTTTAAAATTTGATTAACTTTTGAAACAAACGTGTTAGCGAGTTCAAATCGAGACATCGTTTGAATTTTGAAGTTATGTTTAGGGAGACAATTTGAGTCATAGATTGCAAATAAGATGGCGGCCTACATTGTCTGTGGAAAAATATGGAGATATTTTGTTGCCTAACCTATATCAAAATTATTGATGACCTGTTCACAACCCCAGAAACAGAAATAGAAAATAAAATACAAAACACATATTTGTATGTCCGTACAGAATGTACAACAATATACAATGAACAAGCGATCGTCAAAATATCATAAAATACTCTCAAACATAGCAAGCCATACATTTCTCGTCGTTTATTTATAAAGTCGAACGAAAATAAAGATAGAATCTTCAAAAATGAGCCATAAAAGTCACACGCTGAGACAAAATGACTAACAAAAGATATATAAATATATTAAAATGTTTATATAAGTACGGGCAATCGTTTTTGAATTTAATTTTCAAATGGCTCGGAAGTTCATGGGGATTATTACATGGTAAGACGCTGCAGGGGTTTGACTTTGTCGGCAATTTTATTTTGACCTCCGCAACCATTTTGTGTTACTTATAAGTATTTAGTGTTTTATTATCTCGACCTAGTCATTAAGTGGAGTATAAATTACATACATTTCTAAATAAATTCAAAATATGGTAATACGTTTGCTAATTCGTGGTATCTATTCGTGACCATCCATTGTATATCGAGACCGATCCATGCACGTTAAGCCGTTAGTCCCATCTGTAACTTGTATATTTGACATTCGAAACGACTAGTCATACGCCTGAGAATCTGACAACCAGTCGTGTCATAATGCCGAATAACTGGGAGTCGGATAGGTAGTCGCTTCATGAATATTCAGCTGTATCTAGTTAGACTTGAATTCGACCCCGACATACTCGTACCTAGTAGGGAAAAGGCTAGGCAAATGATGAAGATGCTGTAGTTAACAGCTTAACCTAAGTGGTACTTCTTACCTTATCTGTTTAGTGGCATTTTTGTTAACTTTTGCACTTTTTACTCTCCCAGCGGGTTAGTTATTAAGGTCGGAATAATTATTGGTGATTTAATTCGAAACTGAATTTTAATTGGGCTTCTGTGTGAACTGTACCTGTAGTTTTTGTGCTGTTCATTAAAGTTTGAAAGCATGTTCTAGATTTTTGGGATATAGGAAATTTAAATGGTACGGTCCCACTTGTATATTTCACACGTTCCACAGCTGGGCAAAGGCCACTCTCTCCCTCTTCCACACTTGTCTGCACTCTACCATTGCGATCAAGTCATGTCAGTATCAGTAAATATTAAAATGTTTGAACATCAAAGTAATACACTAATTTCAAATCGGTAGTTAAGCATTATATATTCGCTTAAATCCACAGTTCGGCTTTAATTATTAAAGTATTCAGATATCTAGAACAAAGCTAGAATTGGAATTCAAATTTTCAAGCACCATTATTTTTGTGTAACTTTGAGTTCAGTATTCATTTAGACTTTAGCCTGAAACATATTTGCCACACAAAATCGTTTTGATGTAACTTAAATGGGACAAGTTTTAATTATAGCATAGGGCATAGAGTCTAGACTCTAGAAAATAGAATTTAGGTTTACAGGCCCGAGGGTGAGTGAAACTAGATTGGGGGCCTGAAAGCTAGTATAAGAAAAATGTTTTATTAAATTGACTAAAATCGACTCCATTCGAGAATCCGTTTTTAGTCCTGTACAAAAATCGCAATATTCTCGCGTGGTAGATAAAGACCCATTGCATCTCACAGAGAGAAGGCCAGTGCTCCAGTAGTGGGAACGTTACATGCAGATTATGCTATGCTTATAATATACAAATAAACCCCAGCACTTTAGGAGTAATACCTGCAGACAGACTGATGTTTTTTTCGTTAGTAGGTAAATCCAAAATTCAAAATACTTATCACGTATTTTTCTTCAGGTAAGTTCAGCAGTAGAATATCAGCCGAAGGAGCGAAGGTTTATTCAAAATCAAAATCAAAATCAATATTTTTATTTCACATAGGCCTACATGGGCACTTATAAAACGTCGACAAAAGGTGCACGGTTCGGGTTGGTCGTTTCCTATGGAGAAGAACCGGCAAGAAACTCCATGGTTACTCTTTTAAAAATGGTTTGGTTTTACAATATTTCCATGTTACAGCATTAGTACTTAGACATGTGGGGACAACGTAGGCCCGACTTATGACAATAAGTCGTAAGAAACTAAAAAAATAAAATAAAAGGATTATATATTTTATAAAAAAGTTAACAAATGTTAACTAGCAACTAGAAGGCCTACAATGTTCACACATTCACAAAACAATCGGTAAAAGAATCTATACATTGTAAATAAAAATAAGTATAACAAGACTAAATTTAACATGTGGCACAAATTTTGTTATCAGTGCTGTAACTATTCTTAGCAAAGGGCTATAAAGATGTTTGAAAACCATTGTAAAAAGTCTAATTAAAAGAAGGAAAGAAAAATGAGATTGAGAATAGTTAGAGACATCCACATATTTGTGCCGTTTACAAGTTACCAGGGAAGCTGCATGCGCAGAAGGAGCTAAGGCCAAATGTTTTTATCTTCAACGTAGTCCTTGATTTTATAATATGCTTTTTTAATAAGGATACGTTTGATGTAGTTTTTGAACCTTCCATCGGTCAGTTCTATAACTGACTTTGGCAACTTGTTATAAAAGCGTATACTGTTTATAAGAAAAGACTTGCTAGTTTTCGTTAATCTGAATTTGGGTATTACAATTTCGTGCTTACTGCGTGTATTTAAATTATGGAAGTCGCTTCTAGTTTTGAACAGCCCCCGATTTTTACGGACATACAAAATACATTCCAAAATATAAAGTGAAGGTAGAGTCAGTATATCGATCTCTTTAAATTTTCTCTGAGGGACTCGCGAGGACCCATTTTATAGATTGCGCGGATTGCCCTCTTTTGTAGGATGAAAATTGAGTCAACGTCTGCTGCTGATCCCCACAGCAGAATGCCATATGACATAATACTGTGGAAATAAGCATAGTATACTAACCTAGCTGTAGCTACATCGGTTAGCTGCCTTATTTTCCTTACTGCATATGCAGCCGAACTTAACCTACCCGAAAGAGTTCTAATGTGCGCGCCCCACTGCAATTTTGAATCGATAGTAATCCCTAAGAATACAGTTTCCGTTATAACTTCAAGATTTTTGCCGTCAAGATTTAAGTTTAGGTCATGTTGTGGTACATTTGGTAAAGAGAACTTTAGACATTTTGTTTTTTTCGCATTCAGTAAAAGATTGTTAGCTGCGAACCATTTTGAGAGAACAATTAGACTTTCGTTGACATTTAAAACATCCGTATCTTGCCTATCTATTTTAAAAATTAGCGAAGTATCATCAGCAAATAGAATTATATCCGATAATTTGGCCATCATAAAAGGAAGATCATTAATGTAAACAAGAAAAAGGAAAGGGCCGAGAATTGAACCTTGGGGCACGCCCATCTTGACTAGAGACCCGGAGGACGTCGCCCCATTAACATTTACTTTTTGCTGTCTGTTTGATAAATAGGAAAGCACGAGATCAGCAGATTTTCCACGAATTCCGTAGTGGTGCAATTTACAGATCAGTGTGTTGTGGTCGACGCAGTCGAAAGCTTTTGAGAGATCACAGAAAATGCCAATGGCATCCTGGGACCTTTCCCAAGCCTCCAAGATGTGGCTGATGAGTTTTACTCCCGCGTCCGTTGTCGACCTACCTTTCGTGAAACCAAACTGTTGACTATGCAGGATCCCATTTGAATTGAAGTGAGACAACATCTGTTCCAGCATGATTTTTTCATAGATTTTACTCAATGCTGGAAGCACGGATATAGGTCTATAATTAGAAGGATCACTCTTACAGCCTGATTTGAAAATTGGTACTACTTTACTGTGTTTCATTAAGTCAGGAAAAGTGCCGCTGTCCAAACATTGATTGAATATGCCTGTTAGGACAGGAGCAATTGAGTCAATAATATCTCCAAGAACCCTAACGGATATCCCCCACAAGTCTTCAGTATTCTTTATATTGAGACTTTTGAACGCGTTTTTAATTGTATCAATACATATTGGTTTAAATTTAAAGATTGGTATGTCTTCAGTAAAGTTTTCTTTAAGAAGAGCTTCAGCTAATTTAGATGAGGAAGGAAGAGACTTCGTAACCTCTAACGGAATGTTGGTAAAGAAATTTTCTAATGTCTCAGCGACTTCTTGCCTATCAGAAATGGTTTGATTAGTTATTTTCAAAGACAACTCATTCTGATCGCGTTGTTGTATCTTTCCAGTTTCTCTATTAATTAATTGCCACACAGTTTTTATTTTATTATTAGAAGCACCAATTTTGTTAATTTTTATTTGAGATTTTGCTTGAGCGCAGACTCTTTTGAATATTTTGGAATAGTTTCTAACATAAGTGTGAAAAACTTGATCGGAAGTCAAAGATTTTTCGTAATATAAATTATATAAGATATCTCAGCTTTTTCTTATGCCCACAGTGGCCCATTCACTAAATTTCGATTTGGAATTGTTGACTTTAACTGTTTTTACAGGACACGTTTTATTGAATTCTTGGCAAACTGTTGAAAACAACTTGCCGTAATTTATATTGGGGTCGTTTGAATCAAAACTGGCGTTACAAAGGTTGCTAAAAACATTATTATTAAAAGAGATTAATTTATTTTTAGTAAGTGGTCTTAATCGAATTGATTTAGCTAGGTTAATTTTTTTATTTGACTCAAAAGATACTAGTTGACCAGTATGGTCTGACCTAACGCCACTAATTAAAAACGAATCTTTTACTTTACAATTAGTGAATACATTATCTATGCAAGAAGCTGAAGTCGCTGTTATTCTTGTTGGTTCATTAAATAAATATTTTAGGTTAAATGATTTAAATAATGAAATGAGCTTACATTTTTCAGGCGAGTTGACTAACAGATCTATGTTTAAGTCACCACAAACAAAAACCAATTTATTATCTCTGAAAAGTTTACTTAATAATTCTTCCATTGTAATCAAAAACAATGACAAGTTTGATGCTGGTGGTCTGTAAACGCACAAGACAGTATGCCCCTCGACCTCTGCACATGCTACCTCACACAAGCGATCAACAGAGTAAGCAGTGATATCCTTCCTTTCCTTATATTTTAAATGACTATTACAAAGTATCAGGGTACCACCACCCACTGTGGATCTGTTGTACGCGCTGGCAACTGAGAAATTATTTACATTAAACAACATCCTATCTGGTTTTAACCAAGTTTCACAAAAACATAAGATATCCATGTGGTATTTATCTACTAACAATTCCACGTCTAAAATTTTGCCGGAGAAGCGATTTATATTTTGATGATATAGTAAAATATTACTATTCGACTTCTCTTTTGTCGGCTCTAATCGTTGAAAGAATCGTCGTTTAAAGTATTATCAGAAAAACTGGATAATACTGTTAAATCACTAAACCTAGTCTCAGTTAAATTATCAATAACTGCGTGTATATTAAAAGCTAACAATGTAGCTAATAAATGTCGACTATTTTTGGGAAGAAACATATGGTTCCCAATCAAAACAAAATCACTAACAAAATTGTTGGTGTCAAAAAACAATAAACGGTCACTATGACGACAAGATAATATATGCATCAGGTTATTCAAACTAGAAATGTATTCATTTTCATGAACAAGTAACTTGCCAGAATAGGGCAATGCACATAATATTAATTTGCCTAATCTTAACTTAAGTAGGGTGTCGATACCATTAACTATGTCCCTTTTTGTTATACTAAGGCTATTTCCAATAAGAAGTACTACAGTAGTTTGCTCATTCAATTGTGTCTGTTGAATTTTATGGATAAGCTCATTAAATTGCAGTTTATGATAACAATGGTTCACTATTGTATGTTTAGAACGGTTATTTAACAAAGATCCAAAACCTGTTCCTAATCTATCAGAAAATACTAAGACATTACTTTTGGTGGGGTTCAAAGTTGTTGCAGTATGATCAATGGGTAAAGTTGTAGTAGCAACATGTTGTGACATGAGAGGTGGCAGAGCGGCAGCACAACTACAGGTGAGGTTGTTAGTCAATGATTCGCACCTCTCTGCATTATACTTCACCAGGTCCACCAACTCACAGGCCTCCTGCATGCGTTCACTCAACATCTGTTGACTACATTCATATTTACAAAATATTTCCTTAAGTGTATTTTCCCTACTCAATAATTCCCTTTCAAGGTTCTGAATTTCAACATCATACATTTGTGTACTAGTTTCTAATTTACTATTACATATATTTAATTGGTTTTTTAAGTTTCTTAAATCTTTCCTAAGGTTAACATTATATTTGCAAACACTTTGAGTTTTTATAAGTTTCCTATATTTCTTAATACTTTTATTGATTTTAATATATTTCTTAATTTTATTATGACTACTTATAATTGGACATTTAGCAATGGTATCATCCCCTGTAAGGTCTATGGTAATGGTGGGCGGCTCACACTCCAGTTTGGATGCATCCATCAGCTCATTGTACAGGTTACTGGTGTTAGAAACCTCTTCGCTGACTTTCAGCGAGTCGATGGAGGTAATGGTGTTATGAGCCTTGCACAATTCTGCTTCTAGTACAGATATACGCTTCAGTGCCTGGTCATGAGTGTCATGGCACTGCTGATAATCTGACACCAGTTGACGGAGATGGTGATGCTGGTCCAGTATATCCATATGTTGGGAGTGTAGTTCTGCAAGCTGGTTCTTGAGTTGAGTGTTTTTGTTCACTATTAACTCAATTTCTACTTCACTTTCTTCTCGTTCCCGCAGTAGCTTGCTGCACTCATTTCTAGATGAATCCAGCTCTTTCAGCACTGCTTTCAGTTTGATACTCATGTCACGAACGGTAGCTGCCCGGGTCATCATATTGAATGTTTTCCTTAAGCGACACCTGTAATGTGACAGAAAACAGCTGAGTATGTGAAGAGAATACTATGTTAGTTGAAAACTTGAGAAATAAGGAGGGGTTTAAAAGTTAAAAAGAAGTAAAATGTTTAAAAACAATAGAAACGTTACAAAAAAAGATTATAAAAATATATGAAGGTATATGAGAAAAAGAAGAAAAAAAATAAAAAACAAACTAAGAACAAAGAAAAGCTATTTGAATTAATATTCTCAGACTTAATTACAGGTAATACTTAATGGAAAGGCTTTATTAAACATTGGCTTTTATTGCTCAATTAGATTTTTGTATAAGGATTGTTGCTAAGAACTTTAGTTTTAGTGGAAACAAAGTATTTACAATGCTTATGAACTATGGGGTTTACCTATAATATTTACAATATATTTAAGATATATATATTTACGATATATTATGTGTGAAGTAGGGTTTGCAGTGAATGTTATGTCTGGGGCAAGTGTTTTCGTCCTCGATTTTGCTTCCACAATTTGTCAAACAAAATGAGACATAAACGTGGCCGGTGTGTACTGGACGTCGCTCAGAGCCCTGAGCAGTGTATGAGTGGTGTATAGTATGTAAATAATACAGCAATAAATACGCAAATCAAAGCAAAATACTCCCCCGGTTCGAAGAATTCAAATCCACAGTTCAAACGTTGACAGCCGGTACATGACTTAGTGAAATATCAATTGTTATTGAGTATCACAATAAAAACTGGTCACAAACACTACGTGTGTCACTTTATACGTTGATTCTAATATAAATAAAGGATTTTTAACAAACTAAACACAATAAAACAATAATTTTAAAATAAATTAGTTACGAGGCCGTTTTTTTGACGACCTGTCGCCAGTGTTGCCAGCCGTAGAAAAAAAAAAAAAAAAAAAAAAAAACTTAATATTAATATTTGAAAACATAACATATTATACCTAGTTATCACCTTTCTACCCTTTGCAATAATAGGTTTCTATCTAAATAGGTCGCAATAAATTATCGTGACAAGCTGAGTGATTTATATTGGACGTATTTATATTAGTTAAAATGAGTGCTGTAACACACCTAATTACTATGAACCTTAATATTCATGTATAATGTATCTTACAACTAGCGCCATCTGCGTTCAAAGCTTTAAACTGCTATCGATTACGATTCCTTTGAGGAACGTAAGTAGTAGAGGACTCACTTAGCCAACTTCATTGACTGCATTGCAAGTGGTTCGAAGTAGTACTACTAGATGTCGCTGTTTATTGGTGTCTTGATCCTGAATCGCGGTGTTAAAAATTACCGCCGTTTAATGACTTCGACAGATTATTGTCGTTCGTCAATGCAATTCCCAACTAGCAGAAAAGTGCATCTGCGGATCCTCGTCCTACTTGGAAAGGTCACGTAGAACATCCCTGTCAGTTGGATTTTTGGATTAGAGGGCTATAAGTAGCCCGCCTTCGTCCAAGCGGACTTGGCTGTGTGTAATACGCCTTATTGTAATACTAAACCTTGTATCTTTCCTACTTGGAATAAACACCTGCAAAATCATCAGTTTCCTTCGAACCTGTGACGTCAACACGACTACACTCCTACAAACTGGCGCCCAACGTGGGGCAAGAAGACGAACCAAAGTACGTCACACGTTCCGGGCGAATCACAACTACAAGTGTCAGTAAGAAAGCAGAGATGCCTATCCTACACTGATAACTCGGTTAACTACCACGACTGTGCTGCGGCAGGCAGACGAAACAAAGCCCTATACCCTCAAGACCGATGCCAGTAGTTAAGCACCTGGAGCAGTTCTGGTCCAGGGGGAGAAGGAAGATGATCATCCCATTAGAAGACTGTTGCCCCAGAAAGAAGATCATTGCCGACAAGCCTTTACCTGGAGACAAAAGAGGACGCGGACGTCCTAAGAAACAATAATGCCCTATTATTCAGTCCTTCACGCCGAGACGTCTTTGGGGACTGAGGGGGAGATTGTAACACACCTAATTACTATGAACCTTAATATTCATGTATAATGTATCTTACAACTAGCGCCATCTGCGTTCAAAGCTTTAAACTGCTATTGATTACGATTCCTTTGAGGAACGTAAGTAGTAGAGGACTCACTTAGCCAACTTCATTGACTGCATTGCAAGTGGTTCGAAGTAGTACTACTAGATGTCGCTGTTTATTGGTGTCTTGATCCTGAATCGCGGTGTTAAAAATTACCGCCGTTTAATGACTTCGACAGATTATTGTCGTTCGTCAATGCAATTCCCAACTAGCAGAAAAGTGCATCTGCGGATCCTCGTCCTACTTGGAAAGGTCACGTAGAACATCCCTGTCAGTTGGATTTTTGGATTAGAGGGCTATAAGTACCCCGCCTTCGTCCAAGCGGACTTGGCTGTGTGTACTACGCCTTATTGTAATACTAAACCTTGTATCTTTCCTACTTGGAATAAACACCTGCAAAATCATCAGTTTCCTTCGAACCTGTGACGTCAACACGACTACACTCCTACAGTGCTTTTTAAAGTTAAATAAAAAAATACATACGCGCATCAATAAAATATGTACTAATTAACCTATTAAATGCTCTTGTACTTGAGTGAGAAATATCTTATAGACTTTCCTTATTGCACGTTTTAAAGGGTATTATCAATAGTATTAAAAAAATATTGTGTAAATTATTTTAAAAACAAGACGCTGTACTTAATCAAATGTATGGAGTATATCCTATTAACAAAGCGCTTACTTTGTTTTGAACAAAAGTTTTAATTATGGTAATGTTCAATTTCATCCCAGTTCTCTATTTGAGAAATTCGCGTGACAGCGGGTGTGAGAGGTGAGGAAAAATTGCGCAGCAAAAAACGCTCTTCAGATTCGCCATTATTTTTTAATCGTAATGTACCCGTATTACTAAAATCTTTAACAACATCACAATCCAAGATAAACCCGAACAAAAGCCTTCGGGATCGATATAAAATGGTTACTCGATTACAGGATCATTAAATCAGACAGGAATTTACAACCAGGCCCTCACCACCCCGTATTTATTGAACTTACTACCTGTAATCGAGTCCAATTAAAATGGATTCGATCCGATATTTGAAATATTACCTCTATTTTGTCATTTTCTAGTGGTAATAGAGTTGTTCGGGATAATAGGTGTGATGTATCAATGGTTTTTATTTCTTTAAGCCTCTGGGATATTATACGAGTTTGTTTAATGTTGTAATTTATTATGAGTTCGCTGATGTTAGTACTCATTCATGATCAGATCAACAAAGGGACTTCGTTTGTCTTGGAATTAATTACACATGTTTCTAAAATTCGATCTATTTTACGCTTTTATTATTATTAGTTTGAGGCATAGAACTCGCTGCGGAATCAACTAGATATGAGACGCACAGGATGTATGCAGTAAGGCGACTTATACTCTGATTGAAAATTAAATATGTGCTTTAGATTTTGTATCCTGGCAAAATCAAGGTTCCTGTGGAGTAGACCATGGAAGTGAAGTGAAGTGGGAAAAGCTAGGTAATTATATAAAAAAACTGCCAATTTACAATCAGTGTATCAATAGTAGAGATCGTGATAAAGCACAAAATCAGTGTTACATACACAAATGAATCTCATTCCAGTCTTTTTGTTTGATTTAATCTGCAATACTGAGTAGTACGGTGCCCATGTTGCTTGAACTTGCAAGAAAAATGGCGCACTAGATCCAAATCCGAAATACGTGGAAGCTGTGAACATTCATATTGGTATTTTGCGCTGCTTCTCTAGCCTATCCCGAAGGGATTATGCATTTTTAGATAATGTAACCAAAGATATAGATAAACTAACAAAAAAACATTAACCTTTTAGAAGTTTTATTGGCGAAATTCTTGTTAGTAAATGCTCATAAATAAACTACTATGGTAATTTTAAAGTCCGAAACCGATAGAACGTCTTCCGTTTGAAATTCCGAGTCATGGAACATTCTGACTCAGTTGGGTCTCATTGCAACACTTGAAGGCCTATTTTCAGCAGTAAACGTCTGTCGGCTGCTGGGTATAGTTGTGGTAATAGGTTTTAGTTGGTTGATTCCATGATTATGTCCTGGGTTTATTTAGTTTCGTCACAGTCACCCTACACCCAATACCTGCGGGCAACCGATCAGATCCAATTTGGTTATCTATTTGTCGCTTGAAATTGATATTGATGTGATAGTAGGTACTGCATACCAAAGTACCCACATGGTTGCTATGTGACTGATCTTTTTATCATGTTTTTTTTCTTTGTTATCATCATCTTAACATCTACCCTGGAACGCGAAAAGTATATTTCTTCTCCCCATTTTACATTAGCTGGTGAACTTCAACAAAATACCATTCTATCAGCTGTAACGATTGCCACAAAGTCTAAAATGTAAGGGTTTTAAATGCGCTAACGAAATTTCGTGAGTTAAATCCTGTAGAAAATAAATTGGTCATGTGATAATCATTATATATCTTAGAAAATGTCACTCGTTAAATTCCGTATATATTGGACTTTTAACAATCGTTATCGGTGATGGAATGTCTCGTTTGGATGTAGTACACGGATAATACTACTATATCTTGTAGAATTAAAGACTGGATTTTCTATCCCTTTTGAACTTTCTGTGAGATATTTTAGGGCTTTCAAACGAGCGCAGCCGCTGGCAAAGTTGGTAAAGTAGGAATATTCTGCCGCTTTAAAGATTAAAAATTGTAATGAGCGACTTCATTTCACAAACCGCTAAAACAGACTTATTTTAATAAATCCTATTTTATTTACTTCGGTCTTATTTACAATCGCGCCGCTAATCCGTTCTACTCAGCAATTCGCAGTCTGCAGGCTGATTTGATTGATTGAGTGAATCAATCATGTCCTAGGATTACGTGTGTTATTGTCACCCTTAAAGCTATTGATCTAGGTTTTGTTTGTTTGCCATGTGAAATTAATTTATAGGTATTCTATTTGAATAACATTATATGACCTTCGGTAAGAAATAAGAGAGCATATGGTAGCGTGACGCTTGTTAGAGGAGAATGGAAGTAGACAAATTGTTGCACCAGTCCCAAATAACATGAGACAAGGGCAGAAAGATGACGATGATGATAGCTTTCGGTAGGAGTCAGCCCTCTTAAATGAATGTGGAGCATAAAACCAGGCTCTGGGCTGCTATTGAGAAATATCAAATGAAACACAATAACACATTGTTCGTCTTGAAAATCGATCCCTGGACCAAAAAGGTGCTACTACTGCCAATTGCGTTACAGACAAAAAATCTGCCGAATATTTTATAACCATGAAACAATTTTTATTTTAAACAAGTTTATATAGGTAATCAAAAACACTTTATTTATTGAAAAAACATCAGTGCTCCAAACTGTACATTCACGTGGGCCACCCACCATTAAATGCTGATGTCTTGCACTGCGATTGTCGTGATGCGACAATAAAAATGCACGTTGTACCTCTGCATCAATATAATAATAAAAAGCGTTATAACTCCGAAGTTAGGAATTATTGACTTATTTACAATGTTGTGTGGGGAACAATTTTGTTTGTTCGTTGTTTATGATGGGGTATTTTGTTCCCCACACCTGTAACTTTGGGTAGCTTTGGATTGAAAGGGAACCCAGGATTAGTGATGGTTGATTTTATAAAATGTTGCTTCTATTGTGTTTAAAAAATGTTAGAGACGGGAGTAAGCCATTACATTATTATGTATTTTAACGATTTGTTTGAATACCATAAATAGGCAGTTCTTTAAACGCTGAAACAGGGATTTCATTTCTTTTAAGTTTTGATGGGCTCGCATTTGATCACTATACCATCCCTGATGGTTGATTTACTCTTGACTTAAGATAGAATAAACTTTATTGTACCTACACCACAATATTTCTAGTTATCTTCTTATTACCTGCCAGTTCCAAGTACTGTCCTATTAAACATTTTCATTATAAGTATATTATTATACTAGCTGACCCCCGCGGCTTCGCTCCCGTCAAAATTATAGCCTATGTTACTCGGGAATAACGTAGCTTTCCATAGGTGAAAGAATTTTCGAAATCGGTCCAGTAGTTTCGGAGCCTATTTGGTACAAACATACAAACAAACAAACAAAATAATCTTTCCAATTTATAATATTGGTATAGATAACAGTTTTACTCGAACGAATTTCCAACTAACAAGTTTGAACCTTTGAACATTTCAGCAAGTTCAGTTAGCAAGCTCGATTAAGCGTAGCTTTAATTGGTGTTGAGAAGCTTTCTGGTATATTGACATTTAGTTTGGAGCGCTGACGTAATTCAGGGCCCAACTTTTAGCTAAATATTTCTAGTTAATAACTCAAAGCGCATTATTTGGCTGTTCGGTCGATGCAAATAAAACCTTTCCTTAACTAAGCTTGTCTATGGAAAAACATTGTTTATGATTCAAATACAAATACGCATTTTTCTCCATTTAAGATTACCCTGAAGTAATGGTAAAGTTGGAATTGGAATTTGAAAAAGTTAAATTGAACGGTGCCTAAGCGGCTTCAGCGGTCTGAGCTATGGATTCAATTCTTGCTCGGAATCATAGCAAAAGCCCAAAAAAACTGGCCAAGTGTGAGTCGTACTCACGCATGAAGGTTTCCGTACCATTATCGCAAAAACGGCAACAAAATCACGATTGTTGTATGGGAAAAAAATAACACCCCACTTAAATATTTATTATAATCTGCTTTTAGTATTTGTTGTTATGGCGGCAACAGAAATACATCATCTGTGAAAATTTCAACTGTCTAGCTAACACGGTTCATGAGATACAGCCTGGTGACAGACAGACGGATCGTGGAGTCTTAGTAATAGGTTCCCGTTTTTACCTTTAGGGTACGGAACTCTAAAAATCGAACAGGACCTTAATACAACTTCAGAGTGAAATTTTCACAAAAACTGAAAACTTAAAATAATGATTTTTTCAAATTTTAGTGAACAATATGAAATTGAAAGCGCTTGTCGAAATGCCAAAATGTTTGAAATTCACCACAAGGCATAATTATCTCATTTACACAAAATTCATAAATATGAACTTACCCTTTTGTATTTATTAAGTAAATATTGTCAATTTTTCCGGCTGTGGTGTTTATAATTGGAACATTTATGTCTTGTCAAATTAATTCTAGAATTTATAATAATAGTATAACTACGGTATTTGACCTGGTGAAGTTTGCGGGGATCCACTGGATGCGGGACGCACGGCACCGGTCAATGTGGCGACGCTTGGGGGAGGCCTATGCCCAGCAGAGATGATGATGAAACACGGTATTTCCATAATATTGAGGACATTCCCGCAACTGTCATTCGGTATAGCATCCAAGTATATGAAGAATGCAAACAATGCTGAAGGATTAGGGTAGCTGCGGTATTTCATTAATACCCTCAATGATGTTCGTTTGGCGTAGTTTTACTTATTTCTGCTACCACCCTGAACGTCGTGTGATAAATGTGGTCTGTTATTAGACATTATAACCAGTCATTTGTGGCGAGTTTGATAAAGCAGATGTAGTTTGCTTCCCATTTACGCACACATTGGTTGTGGTCCGCGATTTTACCTGTTGTTTAATAAAAGAAAGAAAATACGTTCACTCCGCGCGGCGTACAACAAGTTTTTATGAAAAAAACTTTTCTTTCGTTCTTGTTAGACTCGTAAGGGCTTGCTTTTAAATAGTCCTTAACTTTCATCCAGAATTGGGCTATCAAATACAAATCATTTTTTAAATCCGACTGACTTTCTAGAGATTAGTGCGTTCAAACAAACAAACTCTTCAGCTTTATTATGTTACTAAATTTATAAGTTATGATTGTACTAAATTCAAACCTTATACATATAACAATTTTATTAAAATTAGTAGGCATACTAACACAAAATTAAATATAAAAATATTGGCTGCAAAAAGATACACAATAATTTAATTACCAGCGAATAAAATTAATATTGTCAATAATATAATAATACCCCAATATTGTGACGTCAGTAATACGATGACCACAGATCCGGATTACCGCGGACTTTAATATTAGTGCCCGCGTTGATAATTTATGACTTGGTATTAAATTGACATGTTGGATTAATTTGTTCCGACGACCAGATAATTTATTGGCTATAATTTAATTTTGGATAGCTTGTAGCAGACTATTTCGTGGGCTTTTGAATTTTAAGCACTAGTGGCATATTACATAATTATATTGAAATTTTGTTAAATAAAGGTCTTATAAAGATGTTAAGGCGTTATTTATGATTCGATCGGGTATTTATATCTCATATATATCTATTCAATATTAAAAATCTTGCTTCTTTTGTCCCCAAAATCTAGAATAGAATCAAGTAGATAATTTTCTTAGATATCTGACTGGGCCCCAGACTTTTAACTAAAAACGGTTGCAATAACAAAACTTTAATTAAACTTTGACAATAGCATAGGAAAAGAAATAAAATAGGATAGGCAGTCGCTCTATGTAAATATTGCAATTCAGCTGCATCCCATTAGATTGAAAGTTGACCCCAAAAATGTTAGCCAAAGACTATATAGTTAGTTACACAACCAGACCGTCAACCGTCGTATCACACAACCTGACTCTGACAGCTTGAATTCGAAGGCATTTTCGAAGCATAAGAATTTTTGTGGTAGCATCAATCACGCGACAAACCAATTCAACTAAACATACAGCCAGAATTACTAGAAACTGAATATAAGAACAGAAAAACCTAATTAAAATAGCCATCATAAGACCCATATATCCTAGAGTTCATTGGTCTGGAAGTGCTCATATCCAAACAGCAATGATTCCTTGCGACGGCGATGGGAAACCTATAAGTCCGGAGTAATTTGTTCTGTGGTCATCGTGTAATGTTTCGCAAATAAAATAATGTGAGAGGAGTATTAATTTCTATCTGATAGAGGGGGATGTCGATTCGTGTTAAGATCTTGGAGACAAGGCAATTTTTTGCTGAATTATTTTTGTTAGGTTAGGCTTGAGTTGTTCTCGGCAATGATTCCTAAAGACATTTTCATGTTTATTTTGATGGATTTTTATAATCTAGCGTAACACATATCTATCTTAAGGAAACAAAGTTATTCTTTCAGACATATTAGCTTAGTTTAGCTTATATGTCTTAAAGAATAACTTTGTCTTCCAACGCTGCATAATATATTTATATCGTACTTCACAAATATTAAAATAGATTGCCCTCACAATTTAATCGAAGTAAAATTCTCCATTTACTTTCTTTTTCGTTAATAGCTTAAGGCCGGGACTCCACCAAAGCGGAGATGTGCGGAGAAGTCTAAAGCGGAGACGAAAGATGTGGGAATAACGAAATTCTATTGGTTGTGTAAAAAACATCTCCTCCCCGCTTTGGACTTCTCCGCACATCTCCGCTTTGGTGGAGTCCCGGCCTAATGCGATTCGGTTTTGAAAAACGTTTTGGTATCTTTATGAAATTATTATGACGGTTTCTGGTTAGGCACAGCCAAATATTTATCTATCTGTCATGTTGAGTTCCAGAAATACCGATGAAAAACATCGTGCAATTGTAACCTCTATTTGGTTTTACTGATATACGGGTAATAAAATAAATTCCAATAACTCATACATGGAAAATTTTACACAAGTTCTTTGATCCGCAATAAATATCATATACACAAGTGGCAAATAGCAATCGAAATAGCAATAAACAATAATTGCTATCTAAATCATTATTGCTATCTACTAGCTTTATTGGTATCTATAAATACTGCTTGGATCACAGAGCAAAGAGATGCCTCGGCGGCTACTGCTAGAGATGACTTTGTCTAAACTAAGCGAGGTAGTGAGTGTCAACATTCGCTTGTAGAAATTGACGAACCAGGCAATTGTGACAGCCAAAACTTCTACTTGTTGCACATTTTGCGAGTACGAATATTTTTAGTAACTTAGGTTAACTTAGCCCTCTGCCAGCGGCTTCGCCCGCCTGGAAGTCGAAAATTATTCGAAAGTTAAGACGTGCAAAGGTAACAAACAAGTGCCCCAAGTGCCCATACTCGTGCACTACTCCGCACATTAAAGGTTCTAATGAAGCCACTGACGATGCGATTGACTTGTTCGGCTACTGGTCCCAAAACATCTAAAGAGTTTTCCATCGACTCAAAAAGAAGACGAAGGTAACAAGCAAACAGAAGACAGATGATGAATAGATGGCGTCTCTAGTCACTGCAGTTTAGTCCATTCCATGGTATGTGGCATGGATTGAAGCAATTACTTAGGGGCCGGGACTGTCTCAGGTCCTTTTAAAATCGTTGTCACACTAGTCCAGCTTAATTTATTGTCATTGGCTTGATAGACAAACGCAGGCTTTTGTTTATGTAGTTATCTTTTGTTTTTATGTTTGTCATTGTGTTATATTTATATGCCTAAATCGCCTTTTATGGTCATATCATATGAGGTTGTTATTGACTGAAAAATAACGTAAGAAAAGCCACGGTTATGTTTTTCACAAATGCTTACAAATTATCTGTGTATTTTAAACCAGAGTTATTCCGTAGAAATTGTGAAAATGATGACACAGTATTAAATCAAATTGTTCTTCACATATAAGTGCAAGGTATCTTTCAGCAACAAAGGTAAAACTTTATTAAGCTACACGGTCCAATAACGATATTAGGTTTCAAAAGATTGAGGACTGCCGTACCATATATCCGTCCCCGTACCTACACCGATATTGGGAATTTTGTTTCAACACGACCCTAATTCGACAATCCTTTGAGTCGGTAGTGAACTGCGATAGAATAAATTGATATATGTATCACATATTTATACAGAAAAGTGAATCAATAAAGAGGCTTCTAGTCACGAGTGAATAAGTTCTAACGTGTATACAGCGCTGACCAATCAAGCCATTACCCTTCAATATTCGTGTCTTCGCTTGTGACACCAGTCTTGCCAGTTACTGGGTCATGAGGTTCAGATAGACAGTCTCTCCATGTAAAATACTGATATTCAGTTGCATCTGCTTAGACTGGAAGAAGCCGACATAGCCACAGTCACTTGTGACACAGGCCTTCAATTGAGGGTAAACTGTGACACTCATTGACACGCTTGGTTTGTTTGAAATAATTAGCTTCCACGCCACGAATCCAATTCCGCACAAAACGATTATTTGTAAGGCACATTCTGTTTGTTCATGAGATATTTGTGTTCATAACCGCACTACAGGAGACGTTGGTCGAATACGCCTTTATACCCCGAAGGGATAGGCAGAGATATTTTGTACGGTCGGCTTACAAAAACCGTAGCCACATTTGACTCTATAAGTGACATTATATCAGCAAAAACAAATTGTTGAAAGTCCAAAATTTCTGCGATTGGCCACGTGATATTTCATAACCCTTTCCTTCAATGCAAGAGTGAACAGCCATCCTTTGGGCTCGTTCGTTCCATTATCCGTCAATCTTTATCCATCGCTTTGTATCAGGCGAGATTGAGGTCAAAATCTAGCTATTTATGATGATAAAGAGACACTTAAAATAATGACCAGCAATATAGAAAATTTTGTGTTTGTATAAAAAAAAGTTAGTAGTTAGGTTTGTTCTTTAACACTGTGTTCGCGACAAGGCGTCACAAATAAATATTAGTATAGTTTGTAGATATAAAATTGTACGAACAATCATACGTTTGCTTAACCCAGCGCGCTTGCTCGTAAATTAATTTTACGAGCAAGCGCGATAAATTTTTTTCAAATTTTATCGAGCAATCGATATAATTTTTTTTTTTATAAAATAAAAGTTTGTCGAAAATTTTTATTTTATAGTTTTTTTGAACATAGAATTTCGTTCCCCTTTTTGAGGCAATAAACATTATGTTTTAGTGTATATCAGTATGTATTAAGTTAATATGGGGTCTAACAAGTAAATTAGAACGTTACATACATACTGAGTGCGGTAGTTACAGAAAGAAAAACAAATTCAAACTCCGTAAAAACGACCGGTCGCCACGACCGTTTAGTTCGAAATGAGCAGTCAAAGCCAAAGTAGCCGTCCACTGCTTAACCGGACTAACCTGTGGAGACTAAGCTATGTAGCCTTCGGCCAGGCTTAAAATTTCTAAACCTAAAGCGACAGCACTAAGGGCTACCCTAGTTGGGTTCGGACCTCGGCTCAGGGCGTCGCTTGGGGGATGGCAAAGGCCGGATCTGATAAAGTGATTCTACCATCCGTTCGGAAAAGCCTACGTGGAGAAGAACAGACAAGAATGAGCAGTCAGATGGCGACGCTTGTTTATATAGTTTTGCGCGTAAGCAGCCAAATTTGGTATTTTAGAATAGTGTTTTGAGGGCTTTTTAATAGCTTATAGTACGCAAACAGCGATTATCTAGTAGTATTATAGTTAATATACTTTAGATAATTATAATGTGTAAGTAGTGATTTAAGCAAATAAAAAATGTTTGTTTACTTAATTTGGACCTGAGAAATATGTTAGAAGCAGGTGCCTGGTCAGCCAGGAGCAGAATGAAACAACCAACGTCTTGATAGCACAGCATATATTCGCAGACTGGCGCCGTGGCGCGGCGGTACTCACAATAACAAATTATAACCTACTACCTACTTAATCTAAATATCAACACATACATCACACCTCCCTTCTTAAATTACAATAGTTTCAATTAATTTAAATACATAAAGTTTTAATATTCAAATACACTGGTATCTGATAACGGGTTTGCGGGTTCGCTTTGGGTACTCTGCTTGCTGCTGAACTGACAAACCTGGTGACTGATTAGATGGGTGATCATAATCAACACCTCCTACTTCATCGTTTATTGTTTGTTTCGACTTACTTTCTTCACTCACACACTCATCACTGCGGTCATCCTCATTCTTCCCTGACGCTGTTGAATTGTCCCTAGCCTGCGCTGCGGAGCTCTCACCATCCATCGTTCCCTCCTCTTCAGTATTCGGTCCACCAACCGATACCCGAGATCTGCGCCGGATCTGATCCACGTGTCTTTTAATTAATTGGCCGTTATCCCTTGCTATCATATACCGACGAGTACTATCCACGTTTGTAATTGAACCTTTTACCCATTTGTTTGAGGAATTGTAATCCCTCATCCAAACAGGATCCCCCTCGTTGAAAGATCGCGGTACCCCACCAGATGAATCGATTTGTCTCTGCTGCGCATTCTGCACTCTGGTACCTACTGATCGTTCTGCCCGTAACAAATCTAACCTGGAACGTAGTGTTCTTTTCTGCAACAACATAGCGGGTGTCTCACCTGTAGTGCTGTGCGCTGTGTTTCTGTATGCTAGTAAAAATGTTTGTAAAGCTGTGTCTACGTCCACGCGATCTCTAATTGCCTTTTTAATAGTGCGTTTGCAAATGTTAACTGCATTTTCTGCAGCTCCGTTTGAAGACGGATGATACGCGGGTGAAAAATACTGCCTAATACCATTTTTCACAAGAAAATTTTTGAATTCTGTACTGGTAAAAGGTGGTCCCTGATCTGATACCAACTGTTCCGGTAAGCCGAATCGCGCAAAAGTCGAACGCAAGACTTTAATAACATTAGACGCGTTAGTTCGTGACATTTCGAATATTTCTAACCATTTTGAAGACGAATCTATCAATACCAGGAATGTCATACCTCGATATGGCCCCAAAAAATCAATGTGTAGTCTAGTCCATGGTTGAGTATAATATGGCCATGGTTGAATAGTAGCTCGCGGGGGCGCGCTCGCTTCCGCCGCACATGTCTCACAGCTTTTACCCAAGTCCTCGATATCTTTATCGATGTTAGGCCACCAGACATAACTCCTAGCCAGACTTTTCATCTTGACAATGCCCATATGACTGCTATGCAATTGTTGTAATATTTGGCATTGTAATGCATGTGGGATTACCATACGATAGCCCCACATTATGCACCCACATTCTACATATAACTCGTTTCTCCTAGCAAAGAATGGTTTAATCTCATCACTACTAGGACAAACTGACGGCCAACCTGAATGTATGTATAACATCACCCTACCAAGTATCTTATCTTTGGATATCACTTGCTTGATATCACTGCTAGTGACGGGTAAAAAGTTTTCTACAAAGTTAACATACGTACTTTCTGTTTTTGCCTTATCCGAGTAATTACTCTTACATGGCAGGCGTGATAAAGCATCTGCACTGTTCTTACTAGAAGTGATGTACTCAATCTTGTAATTGTAACCCGATAGGAGTACCGCCCACCGCTGTAGTCGTGAAGCGGCCATTACTGGAATACCCGTTTTGTCACCAAAAATATATGTTAAAGGTTTATGATCAGTTCGTAGTGTAAAGTGACGACCATAAAGGTATTGATGGAATTTCCGAATACCGAATATAATTCCAAGAGCCTCCCTATCTATTTGCGCATAAGCTCGCTCAGTTGGTGTGAGCGACCGCGATGCATACGCCACCGGGCGCTCGCCGTCCGCCGTAACATGCGATATTACCGCGCCCACACCCACGCTACTTGCATCCGTGGTCAAAATCAGCGGTAGCTCTGGATTGTAATGAACTAGTACTTCACCATCTACTAAAAGACGCTTCACTTTTACGAATGCTATCTGACAATCTTCGTTCCAATTGTATCTAGTACCCGACTTAAGAAGATTATATAGCGGGGCAAGAACTGTGCTAATATTTTTAATAAATTTCGCATAATACATCACTAACCCTATAAATGCTCTTAACTCGGTGATATTGGTTGGCGCCGGCGTCTCCATCACCGCCTTAACTTTCTCCGGGCACGTGTGCACGCCCTCTTTACTAATAACGTGACCCAAATAAGAGACAGACTTTGCGAAGAAAACGCATTTTTCCTTCTTCACTCTTAGTCCGTAGTCTTGCAAACGCTGAAAGACTTTATGCAAATTACTGATATGGTCGGCCTTCGTATTACCTGTCACGATTATATCGTCTAAGAAGACACCTACCCGCGGCATGTCAGCAAATAACTGTTCTATTCGCCTTTGAAAAATGCCCGGGCTAGACGCTAAACCAAATACTAATCTGTTGTACATATATAAGCCTTTATGAGTATTTATCACCGTGTATTTTTTTGTGTCATCGAGCTCAAATTGCGCGTACGCTTGAGACAAATCGATCTTACTGTAGTGTTCACCCCCTCGCAGACGATATAACAAATCTTCTACCCTAGGCAGCGGATAACGATCAATTTCTATCACTTTGTTTAAGGTCAGTTTATAATCGGCACAGATTCGAATGCTACCATCCTTCTTTACCACTGGAACTATCGGCGTAGCCCAGTCGGAACGCTCCACTGGGGTGAGAACTCCGTCGCGCACGAACTGGTCCAGCGCGCGCTCCACCGGCTCGCGCAGCGCGTATGCCAGGGGGCGCGCGCGCATGAACACCGGTCGCGAGCCCGGGCGCACGTGTATGCTCACTGCGCCGCCCGTGAAGCGCCCGAGACCCTCCGCGAACACGTTACAGTATTTGGAACTGAAAAAGGGTATATCATAATCATTACTTTCCCACATTTTATGCACATCATAACTTAAATCGGGTAGTTGTATTTTTAATGCCGCTATCCAATGTCGCCCCAAAAGTACAGTTTTCCCTTTTTCGATAACAAGCAATTCTAAAAATTCACTCCTATTCTTATACCGAACTAGCGGCCTTATTATACCTAACGGTTTTACAGTCTCACCAGTATAATATCTTAAAATTACTTTACAAGGTTGTAGCGAAAGATCGCTAAATAATCTACTGTAACACTCGCGACTAATACAAGACACTGCACTACCCGTGTCACATTCCATAGCAATATCTTTATTATGTATGTTCAGTGATATATAAATAGGTTTACAACTCGATATCGACAACTGACAAACATCAACAAAAATTACCTCGTCACTGTCCGCCTGATCGTCACTGTCTGCTGTTTGCACGTCTACCTGATACTGTCCCATCATATTGGGACACATACGTCGCAGGTGTCCTTGCTGGTTGCACACCCTACACACGTAACTTGCGAACTTGCACGTCGATTCGTTGTGGTTAGCGCCACACACCCGACACGGCCGCTGTGGCTGAGCTCGCTGCACCGGCCGAGCCCGCTCACCCGGCACCGCCATCACCGACTCGTGGCCCGCGCGCCGCTCCCGGAAATCTCGTCGCTCGCGCACATCGCGCCGCACGACGCCCGGCTGCCCGCCGCGCTCCGCCCCGCCCGTTGTATGCCTTGCCGTCGTCATCGCTTGACACGTCACCGTACTCGTATCCGTTCCCGCTGACGATTTAGGACCCTCTACTATAGCGGCGTCCTTCTCTGCTGATTCCATGCTGGCGGCAAGTTTATACGCCTTGGCAAAATCCAGTTTTGACTCTGCGAATAACCGTTGCCTAATATTTTCGCTCGCTATTCCGCACACCAGTTGATCTCTCAAACTTTCCTCTAGCCAACTGCCGAACTCACAGGTTTTCGACATCTTCTTAAGTACGGCCACGTACTCAGATATGGTTTCAACCTCTTTCTGTTTCCTATGTCTGAATTTATACCTCTCGGCGAGTTCACTAGGTTTAGGTTGTAAATGTTTACCCATTATTTCAGATAACTGCTCAAACGTCTTAGTTTTTGGTTTATTAGGTGTACACAGATTGACCAGCAACTCGTAGCTCTCTGCTCCCATAACGGTTATTAGCGTCGGTACATGTAATTCTTCCTTTATGTCGTTCACAACGAAGTATTGTTCTAACCGTTCGACATATAGTTTCCAATCGTCTTTGTGTACATTAAACTCGCTTATTTTTCCGATCGTCATGGTAACAGTCAATTTCACACGTGAAATGTTCACTTCTCGTCGCCACTGAGAAATATGTTAGAAGCAGGTGCCTGGTCAGCCAGGAGCAGAATGAAACAACCAACGTCTTGATAGCACAGCATATATTCGCAGACTGGCGCCGTGGCGCGGCGGTACTCACAATAACAAATTATAACCTACTACCTACTTAATCTAAATATCAACACATACATCACAGGACCCCCCTAAAATGGCTGGGTCGCAAGTATTGTACGGTGAACCCGCACATTAGTACAATTAAGTAGGTTTTGCTGCGTTTGCACACGCGCGACCATTTTATATAGTTGTTACTAAGTAAAATAAATTAGTGATTTTTCTACACTCAACACGGGCGGTTTTATTATCATCCCCGGTTTCTATCTTTTTACCATAAGTGTGCAGACTAACGTCGTACATTTTTTTTGGTCCTTCGAGCCGGATCTGATATCACGCGTAGTAACAGTCCGTCGGGTATATATATCAAGGTGCGCGGGTGGTTCGGATTCAGAACCCCAGACTTGATAATATTCGTTGTTAATTTCGCGACAGTTCCGTAAAGTTCAATTATAAGTCCATTCAGTGAATGCGTAGTGAATCGTTCATAGAAGACATCAGTGAGACTCTGAGTGCCTTCATCCGAGTGCCAGCATCTGCAGATCGCTGTTGGTATTACATCTCATCGGTGACCAAGTAAGATTGTTCCTTTTGTTTAATCGTCATGGCAGTGTCAAGCGCTCGTCAGTCGGAAATATTAGAAGGACTTAATAGGATAAAGGTCAATTTCGGTAAGGATCCATTATCGAGAAAAACTCCGGATTATATCCAAAAAAGAATTGAGTCGTTGGATAACCTCTGGGGAGAATTCGAACAAAATCACCTGAAGCTCTCCGAGTTTCCAGACAAGGAACCACAATACTTCTCCTCAGACATATTTCATCAGGGTAAGATTCTCTACCAGTCTACCCGTAACCTGCTTACTGCGTTTGGCTCTGATGAGAAAGGAAGCCAAGCAAACACGGAAGCCAATGAACTGTTGGCTCAACAAAGAACCAACTTTAGGGCCTTCAACAGGTTGGTGAAGAGCATCAGCGTGAACGAAATATCGGAAAAATGGGAACTTGAAGACGAGCTTAGGGCTATACAAACCAAGTGGAACACTATTGACTCGTTGCATCTGCGTATCGATCATTTACTTCAAGGCGGTGACGTATTGTACGAAGATGAATTTAGCATGTTGGAGCGTAATTACAAAGACATCAAACGTTCACTTAATAAGAAAATATCGTCCATGGTACATGTACAGCAAGCTACGCCGAAGCTCGAAATTCCTACTTTTACGGGGAAATACACGCAGTGGCCAACGTTTTGTGACCTGTTTACAGAAGCTATTCACGAAAACAGCACCATTACCAAGGCTCAGAAGATGCAACACTTGAAAGGGAAGCTCAAAGGAGAAGCTGAACGCCTTATCCAGCATCTTCATATTTCGGCAGAAAATTACGATACAGCTTGGGAAATCCTAACTCACAGATATAATAATGCTCAAGTTCTCTTTACTTATCAAATAGAGATATTTTTAAATCAGCCTTCTATTTCCAAGCAAACCGCTTATGAACTGAAGCGGCTATATGACACCACCACGGAGTGTATCCACGCTATACACAACCTTGGTGTGGACACAAACACATGGGATCCGTTGTTAGTGCATCTTCTCAGTAAGAAACTGGACCAGGAGACGTACTGTGATTATAAGGGGGCGCGTACAACACCACGAGAACTACCATCCTTGTCAGAATTTATGACGTTCCTCGAAAACAAATTTATTGCTTTGGAACCCTTACACCGTAGAGAGAGAGAAACAGCGAAGCCTGCTGTTAAACGGGAGTCAAGTTTGCAGAATACCAAACCTGTTAACCAGGGGAACCACTATAAGAAACAATATCAAGCGGCCGCTACTCAAGGACCTAACTGTCCGATTTGTAATACGCGTCACTTCATATTTACCTGTAGGAAATTCATGAAAATGACTCCAGAGGATCGTTTGACCTGGGTGACAAAGAGTCAATATTGTAAAAATTGCCTCAACTATCATCCAGACAATGATTGCACTAGTTCCAAACGTTGTAAAAGGTGTAACGCTAGCCACAACACCCTACTACACGACGTTTGTGTACCACAACACCAAACCACCGCAACCTTGAGCTCAACCGAGCAGCCTTCCTCGGCACAACATAACGTTAACCACGTCGCTGCTGACAATGAAGAAATCCTGCTAACTACGTTGCTGCTCACAGTTTTATCAAATAATGGTACATACGTTACGTTAAGGGCGCTTCTTGATCAGGGGTCTCAAATTTCACTGATTTCGGAAAATGCGACACAAATGTTAGGTTTACAACGGCGGCAATATCATGCCTCCATTTCAGGGGTAGGGCCGGTCTCTAAACAGAGCAAAGGCATTGTAACCCTAGATTGTAAGTCTATCTACGGAGATTACACCTTGCAAACTCAGGCGTTAGTTGTGTCCAAGGTTATAAACAGTCTACCTAACTCATCATTTAGCAAACAGGCCTGGTCACACTTGAAACATCTTCAGTTAGCAGACCCGGAGTATAATGTATCTAGACCTATTGATCTTCTTCTGGATGCCAGTGTATATTCAGAAATCATATTAAGCGGCCTTATAAAGGGTCCAGCTCAGGCTCCGATAGCTCAACAAACCAAAATGGGTTGGATCTTAGCAGGAAATGTCAAAAAATTCAATTGTCATGTCGCCATCAATAACTTTGAAGAGATAGCCATGTTTGGAGTATTGGATGACAGCTTTGCTCAACAATACAAACAGGATATAGAAAAGATAACCACCCATGAGAATCATCTCCAAAAATTACTCAGGAATCAAACACTGGTCTTGGAATCAGAATACAACATTCTACGACGCAGCGAGGAGACAATGAACAACCAGTTCCATTTCATCAAGGAACATCTTCGAAACGCCACTGCTGAAATCAATCGGCTGCGTCTAGACAATAGGAACGGTTTATATGTAACATCTACCGCCTTAGCCGCGAGTGTCATTCTGGCAAATCTAATGCGCATACAGCACACACTTATTGACACCGTGACAGACATCAGCCACGGTCGTATTGACCCTTACCTCCTGTCACCAGAACAACTGGCTCAACAGATCAATATCATCTCCGGGCAATTGCAGGGAAACTTAATGACCCCAATTGAGTCAACAAACCTATCTGACATGTACAAAATCATGAAGGCGTCAGCAACGTTATATGAAGGCTATCTTATCATAGAGATAAAGATTCCATTGGTGAGCAACGACATCTTCGAGTTAGACAGGATCGTACCTATCCCTCAGAAAAGGGGAACGAATCGCATCATTCGCACAGTCCCAAGCTCGCCATTTATTGCCTACAACATCCAAAAGGACCTCGCTCTCTTCTTATCAGATAGTGACCTGCAGGCTTGCATACATGTTCTAAGGAGCAAAAAATTATTGTGTACCTATGACAAACCTGTCTATAATCTAAAAATAAAACAATCGCTGAGTGATATTCAAGATGCAAGTGATATCAGAAACGTTTGTAAACAAGAAGTATCCACGTGCCACAATTATTGGGTCAAATTACATAATGTGAACTCCTGGTTTTATACCTGTTGTGAGTCATGTGAACTTCGTATTTCCTGTATTGCTGATACAACAACTACAGTCATTCAAGGCAGTGGTATCATTAACGTAGGTCAGGGATGCACATTGAAATCGGACGCTTATAGTATCCATGCGCACAACAACTTTCTACGTCACTTGAATATACAATCGAACATCGAAGTCCCAGAGGTGTCCATTCTAAACTCACTCATTAACACGACCTTGCCCATCGATTATGATTCTGCGGTAAACCACACCCACAGGTGGAATCAGCTGGAAGAGCAAATAAGAAACATTAAGGAACAATCTTCTACAGAGTTAACCGTTCACGACATTCATCACTATTCCGTCGCTTATATTGTCCTGGCCTTAGTTGTCATCTTAGGCGGGACCTGCATTTACCTCGTTACAAGAGGGAAGTGTCAGAACGCACTTGAAAAGCAGCAGCACGAGATGGTGGAAGTACGTGGGCAGCCGGACGAGCGCGCCCCTGGGGCGGAGGCGCGAGCCGAGCACGCAGGGCCGAACTCAACGGAGAGCGTGAGGGTAACTGTGCCAGTGCCAGTGTTCAGTGAGTTTAGTGATATAAGTAAATCTACCGAAAGTGTCGATAAGGGGACCTCACCCATGGTCCGTCAGTGAAAGTGAACTTGAGAAACCAGACAATTTAATGTTACAGACTTTACGACTTAGATTAGTTACATAGATATAAACCTAATGAAATCACCTTGTATCATCTTTCAACTGAAATATGTACCATTAATGTAAGTCATCAGTTTTCATGTGTTTAACTTGACCACTTATCATCTAGGATTAAACACGTCTCCTGTCTTCTCCTTTAGAGTTGGCAGTATGTACGGTGAACCCGCACATTAGTACAATTAAGTAGGTTTTGCTGCGTTTGCACACGCGCGACCATTTTATATAGTTGTTACTAAGTAAAATAAATTAGTGATTTTTCTACACTCAACACGGGCGGTTTTATTATCATCCCCGGTTTCTATCTTTTTACCATAAGTGTGCAGACTAACGTCGTACATTTTTTAAGGAATTTTGAAGGACCAAAATTACTACTACTTAATTGTACTAATGTGCGGGTTCACCGTACAAGTATCGATAGGTGCGCTCTGCCCATCTACCAATCGTATTATTTACCTTACACATTTGTTTTGTTAGGAAACACCATCTAGGTGTTCTAGATAGTATACCTTGGTGCTATGACTGAAAAACTGTACATAACAACAGTACATAGCCAGGTTTAAAACAGTTTCACTCTGAGATGGTAAATACATGCATTTTTGCTCAAGTAAGTAAATAGGAAACTCGTTATAAGCGATCTAGCGCTTCTAGGTAACCTGGAACTATGTCCGGGCCCTATATATAGATCGCATCTATGTAATTCTAGTACATAGACCTTACTTACTTGAAATAATGTGTCTGTATGTGCCAGCACGGACGTTTCTATGCGTCTGTCAGAGGGCCCACTACCTTCAGACACACTTGGTGCCTGAAGGACTATCGATATGCTATCTGAAGCATTACCTTCGGGGACCCTCAGGCAGGCGCCTGGACTCAGTCACAACACAAAGCTAACATAAAGCTACACATACACACACAGAGGCGTTAAAGCCGTGGAACAACACGATATTTTCTATTTCGGCCGATTCCCGGCATCTAAAGAACCAGAAGGGCTGGTGGTACATCCATCAGGGTACCACCATTCGATAGCCCAATTCTCCAGCTTCCCAACCACATTTTTTGTAGGAGCCTAGCTTTGGTGGTTAGGGAACTAACCGACTTAATAAAGTAAGAGGTTCCATGGTTTTCTCGCGTCGTCGACCACATCAGAGTGAATACTAAATCGAGGGTTGGAGCTGTATCCACCGGACTTCCACCATGGGATGGCCCATCGCGAGGGCTATCTGATGATGGTTGGTGGATGCGGATTCGCCCACCAGCTCGAGTACAAACTCGCTTTATATGCCGAAAACAGGCACAGAAGCTATGCTTTCGCACTTTCACGTTGCTGTGCCCGTGAAAGTGACAGATGAAGCTGTGAAACTGTCACAGATCGATGGTCTAGGAGTAGGTCTACAAGTTCCTTGCTGGTACCCTGGCACTAAAGTGCACCAATGTAATAGAAAGTAGCGTGTAAAGCTATAAATTGACAGAATTTCCCCTTATTCGGCGTTCTCCACGCAAGAGCTCCCTGAAGGTAGCAGCTATGGACCTGGACCAAGGTCCGGAGGGATGGTCTTCTCGAGACCTATCCAGAGACAAGTTTCATCAAAATCGGTCCAGTAGAAGGGGAGTTTCTGTCGGTTTCCAGCGAATAGTATTAGTGATTATTTTACTAATTAAAGTTTATGCGCGCACGCTAATTTGAGGTCGTCGTTACGGTCAAGTTTGGTAGGAGGATAGTGCACAGAGGCACCGTCCTAATTGTAGCCATTATTTCTCAACTATCAAATCCACGTCACTTTGCGTAACGAAGACCATGAAGAAGCGTCGCTTTTGGTCATGAAAATTGAAGTCTTTCATTAAACTGGACATCACGCCTTCCCCTCAACATACTTGGCAGCCTTCCAACCACTGCAGGGTCGGTATTCGCTCGAAGACAACGAACATAGGTGCAAGGGGCGTCAACGCGTTCGAGCTGGAGCCTTACAACCTCCGGAGTGCCTGCGGCCTCGAGCGATCACGTCCGTCCCGCACACACTGCTATCAATCATACATTAAATATTATATTGACTTTTACTGCCAAGTTTCTACAGTATCAGTATAAAACAGTGAAGAACATCTGCGAACTGGAATATAATAGCTTGAGTCATGGAGTATGAAGGAATGAAGTGCTAACTTAAAAAAATGCAGCCGCTAACAAATGTAGTTAGGAAAAGGCTATTCAGATTTATGGATGGTTAGGGTTAAAACTCTGTCGCAGCAGAAATTTTAGTTTATTTTCCAAATGTGTTATCAATTTAGTCTAAGTTATTTTTAAATAAACTTATTATTAATAGTGTACAGATTTAAGCATAATCATATAGCTGTTATGGTCTATTTATTTAATTTCAGTCAGTTTTGTACTTTGAAATGTTGTATTGACGAGTATCGTAATTGATTCAAATTTTATAAACCTAATCAGAGCACAGTACCCACGTAATAAAATCATAAAGATTATTTTAAGACTCATTACAGATTACCGCAAGATGTCGCATAATTTGCCGCGTTAATATTCTGAATATGTATAAATAAAAAAAAAGTTAATTAAAAAAATCTTTTTCATATATCAAAAAAGAGGGGTGTCGGCGTTGCGGGCGCCGTCGTAACAACGAGCGGCGCCGACGCGGCGGACGGCGTCGGCGTGGGGCGCAACATAAGCGCGGGTGGCGCCTTCGGAGCGGCGGGCGGCGTCGGCGTGTGGCGCAACCTATGCGCGTGGGGCGCCGGCGGCGCGTTTAACATCGGTGGCGTGGGGGCGGACGGCGGCGGTGCGTGGGACACTGGCGACTGGCTGGGCCTGAACAGCGTGGCCGGAGAATGTCGCCACGGGCGCAAATGATGCGCTGGTTGGCCGGTCGGCCGCCGGTTGGACGGCGGTAAGCGGCACATGCGTGGTACCGCGCGCGCTTATCGTGTTATGCGTTCGATGATACACGTGCCAGACGGCGCGGGCGGTTTGTCCACGTGTGGGGCAAGCGCGAGCCCACGTGTGCGCTCTCGGTGTAGGCCTTCGGTCAAGCACACGACAGCCAGCGCGCGGGGCGCCAGCGGCCAGCAGCGTGGGGCCAGCCAGCGACGAGCATGACGCAGGCGGCGCGGAGTACGCTGGCGGCGCGGGGCCAGCCAGCAGCGAGCAGGATGGTGGCGGTGCAGTGGACGCCAGCGGCGCGTCCATGCGTTTGCAAGAGGCCTGAACAGCGGGCCCGGAGAATATCGCCACGGGCGCAAATGATGCGCTGGTTGGCCGGTCGGCCGCCGGTCGGACGGCTGTAAGTGGCACATGCGTGGTACCGCGCGCGCGTATCGTTTTCTGCCTTCGATGATACACGTGCCAGACGGCGCGGGCGGTTTGTCCACGTGATCGCAGGGGATTGTAGCAGGCGGGCGATCTAGGACTTCGGTCAAACACGCACCAGCCAGCGCGGGGGGCGCGGGCGTTTTGTCCTCGTGTTCACAGAGGACTTCAGCAGGCGGGGAGAATATGACAACACGAGGGGCATGAACGAGCCCACGTGCACGTTCTCGATGCCGGTCTTCAATAAAGCACGCGCCAGCTAGCGCGGGGGGCACCAGCGGCAAGGCTGCGCGTTCGCAGGCAGCCTGATCAGCAATCGGGTAGAATGTCACAACACGTGGGGCATGTACGAGCCCACGTGCGCATTCTCGATGCATGCCTTCGGTCAAACACGTGTCAGCCGGTACGGGGGGCGCGGGCGATTTGTCCATTTCCTCACAGGGAACTTCAGCAGCAGGCGGGAAGAATGCCTTGATCTCGGCGATCTCCAATGCCAGCTTCTTTCTTATCAGCTGTTCTTTCTCTCTTATCAGCTGTTCTTTCTCTCTTATCAGCTGTTCTTTTAACGCCGCGAGTTCTTCTTCGGCTTTGTACACGGCAGCAGCACGGCGGGCTTCGCGGCTCAGACGGCTTGATTTCACCCGAATGGACAAGCACGTGGCACTTTCCCTCCCACGTGGTACTGTGGGAATACACGTGTTGTCATGTTTCAGGGCTTTGTGGCTACGGCTGCTCGCTCTCGACCTGAATATCGCACACGTGGCATTAATCGAACCACGCGTTACAGACGCGATATCCGATCCAGGTCCAGCAGATAGCGTAGTCATGGTATCGTGCTTCGCGGCTGTGGCTGCTCGATTTCGACCCAGATGACGCACACATGGCAATATCCGAACCATATGTTACAAACGCAATATTCAATCCGGGTCGGTGTTCGGCTCCAGCGGCTTTGCTCCGTTTGACAACACCAGTCATTTGGTTTTCCATTGTGATCCGGCTCGATAGGACCAATTTTGCGATTAGGACCGGATTATTTTAAACATAATGGAAACTCAATACCAAATTACTGGCAAACTTGTAGCATTTATTATACACACAATAATACTACTATACTACGGACACACAAAACAAATACAGCTACTTACATATTTCGCGGAGAAGAGCAGAAGTGAAAGAGGCTCCATAACGTCAATGGAGCAATAAATGGCCGCGTCCTACGCGCAGGTAGGATATTTGGCGACTGCCTTGAGCTCTGCGCCCGCACAGGTCACGGCGTTGCCAAGAACGGCAACGCTGGCTACAGAGCGACAAGGACAATAGGGCACGCCCGCACAAGGGCGACAAGGACAGCAACATACGGCGCATGCGAGGCTGCCAGCTCGCATGCCACAGATAACAATAAACTACAGCTAACACAATACAATAATAGACATAGACTAAAAAGGCACAGATAATGCAGAATGAGTTGCCTACAATAACTTTTTAGTTTTTTACATTTAAACATATAAGTGTTATATATTTTTGAAATGACCTCTTAAAACCCTTTATTTTGATACCCCATTCGATGGGTATGGAAGAAAAAAAAAATTTTCCCCTCTACAAAATGTACTCTTCCAAATTTTTTGTAGCCTATGACACTCGCAGGGTTAAGACGAATCGATTGACGTAGTAATCATAAAATCGGCCAACGCGTTTGGTCTCTAGAACGCCACATAGGAACAAACATACATACATACATACATAGACTGATAAACACATTACCCTCCTTCGGCAGTCGGGTAATTAACTTTAGGGCGGTACGTTCACATTAGGTCGGACCGACAGTTTTACCGGAACAACAAAGCTTTCGGAAGCAAATTGGCATATGTAATTCAATTGCGCTGTTCACATTAGGGCGACTCAATCAAACTGTCGGCTACGACACATTTGTCTGCTCGTAGAGGCAAAGCCATCTGCCCGCCACTCAACCACCCGCTCACGCCAGAAGTTTGGCCGACGTGCACACAGGGAGGACAGTTTTATAAACATGGAGGACGAAATTAATTTAGAAGTTTTGATTTCTCTTGTAGAAGATAAGAGTTTGAGAACGTCGTCGTCATCCATTGTACAGTCAACTCACAACTGCTTTGTGGTTAGCCGAACAGCGGTTAACGATGAATATGTTTACATTACACGACTCAGCGCAATACGTCGCCGACCCAACGGCGAATAGATTTTTGTAAACTTTGTTAAGAATTATGTAATAGTTTATTCTTGTATGTGTATTTTGTGTATTTTGTCTATGGGCCTTAATTGCCTGAAAATAAATTAATAATAATTACGTCGGCCCGGCAGCTTATAATGTGAACACCCGCAGGCTTATTACGTATCTTTTGCAAGAGCAAAACGATAGCGATTTTTGCGCAATAATTACTCTTCAATACAAAAGTTTTTAGAGTACCTGGCGGTTTTTTTAAAACTAAGTGCTTTTGACAAACAGCGAGCGATTAGCAAACGATTGTGTAGGACCTACCATACATACACTGCAGGTAATGCCTGCTTTTATAACATAAAGCGTTTGATCGCTATCGTTTTGCTCTTGCAAAAGATACGTAATCAGCCTGCCGAGAGTCGGCCAGCGATTAAATTGTCGGTCATTATACATATCTCTATCACAAAATCGACGCAATGGGAACCTCGTAGGTTGATTATGAAAGTGTTATAAATCCTCCATTCCTTAATACTTCGTGTGCCAACGTAACTGACCTAAATTATCTTTGAATCATGTTTCTCTCGGCTTCAAGTTTTTAGAGCGTTTTAAATGGAACTAACATGGCGTAATGTAAGACCTATTTTATGATATGACGAGAAATGAGGATATTTATGCGCTTAATAATTTTAGAAAGAGGAAGAACCGCTTTTTACGACGGGCTAGGCAGGTAGGATGTTGTATTTTACTAAAGAGCCCTTCCGTGAATGACGATACTAGAGCAGTTCGTTCACGGAGAGACAGTTTCATACTTTATAATAGCCGATATGATACCGATAGTCGAGTCACGTTGACTATTATGCCTATTTTTATCCGACGACCCCATGTCACTCGTTTATAAATAACTGAATTGGGTCATAGGTGGTGTGGTATCAAAGAGGTTACTTCGTTCCGGACTTTAGACGGGTTATACTGATAGTTTTATTTTCCTGTTTTCATTCATAAATTTTGATAGGTTCTGATAGCCGCATCAAATTTATTTATATATTTTTTTTACTTTGCCCTACGCTAGAAATTTCTCCTGTATCGTGGGTGCGTTTACAAACATATAAACTCACAAGCACCGTCCCAGAGCCAGAACAACTATCTGTAGGTCATACATATATTTGCTCCGTGACACGCAACGCAGCAGTCAATCGCTCAACCACTGCGCCAACCGTGCGCCTAAATGCTCTTGACAACAAAAAAAAAAGTCTGCAAAAGAACAGTCCCATGTAATAGAAGTTGAGCCTAGGTAACCACAAAAAAACATCAACCGGGCATAAATTGTGACTTCGGGCTGTTTCTGCGAAATTTTAGATGCAAAATCTATTAGCTAGGCCAGACCCAGGCCTTGAACTCGGGAACTATATTTCTATCCTTGATAACTAACCGAAAAAAAGTAACTACTGTTATAAACAGCAAACAAAAATTAATAATCTCACTAACACACAAACCGTATTAAATAAAAAACGTAATCCGAACAAAAACCATACAAAGATCATCCATAGGAAAAAATTCATTCTCAGTCCTCCAAATAGCGCTTTATCGTTCCCACAGGATTTCCCATGGATGCTATACTCGTTTTTTTTTCTTTAATAGCCTCACGCTTGACCACTATCTTACCTGATATTAAGCGATGATGTGGTCGACGATGTAGCATGCTTGCCTAGAAGACATCTATTCGCTCTTGACTTAAAAACTTCCAGGTTTTAGCTATCAGGAAATACAGACTCCGGCGGGGAATTCCACTCCTTAGTAATAAACGTAAACGACCATTATTATAAGAAACTATTTGGTAAAATGTTTTAACGGTATTTCTTTATTAGATTTACGGTGTTCTGTCATGGAATTAAGGATTTTACGGTTGAAGTTTTCGGTTTTATCTGCGACTGCTCTGCTGTGAAGTTTTAGGGACTGGTGTTTATAATTTTATTGTTGGGTTGATAAATGCTCTCGCTTATGTTTTTACTTTGTTCAACGGATCAACAAAAGGCTTCTTTGATATTGTGGGGAGTGAAAATTAAGACAAAGAAATTGTAGATGACGCTGTTTTTTAACCCCAGACGGATAAAGATGTGTTGTGGTGTGTTATAAGTTGGACGTGTGTTGCTTTGTATCTGTGTGTCTGTCTGCGGCATTATAGCTCCTAAACGGATGAACCGATTTTGATTTATTTTGTTTTGTTTGAAAGGTGATTTTTTCTTGACTTTGATTGAAATCGGTTTAGCCGTTCATAAGTTATCTGCATTTTACTCGAATCACTAGGTTTGCTTAAAGCGGGTTGGTGAATTTAAACTTATAGCCCAGTATTTAAGATGTTGTCTCACGCAAAAGGGTTTAAAATCGGGCAAGTACCACCATTTATGCGCTAATCCGATATTTAAATCTACTTGAATGAAAAAAAAGCCTGAGCAAACCACACAATACCATAATTAGCGTATAATGTTCCCAATGCTGGAACGCAGGCGTTCTCTCTAAGAGAGAGAGTCTATTATACAGAGAAGTGTGCTCTTCTAAAAGACGTGAGTTTGTTTGTGAATAGTAAATAAGTATACAAATAACTTAATTTAGCTCCACCTTAAGTAATTTGTGACGCCTTCGTCGGTAATTTAATTATTATTATGCGAAATTTGGGACTGCTACTTGCTCTCCAACGATAGCTGTAAGATCCAAGTTAAAGGTCAAGGCGGTGTGAAAGTAGAAAGGCTAAATATGATTGCGCCAGCTATTAGTAACTTATTTTTTGTTTGGGAACCAAAGCTAGATACATATAAGTAATATAATATGATATTACCTCGAAAAAGAGTTAGTTATTTACCCAACTTAAAATGAAGGATTACATTAGTTTACTAGTCTTCTAACGTGGTGTGGGTATATCGTAGCTCAGAAACTATTGATCCGGTTTGGGCAAAGGGTTTGTCAGGCATTACGTAATAAAAGTTTACTTGTTAAAGTGAAAAGGGTTACTAACAATTTTACCCGAAACCTCTTAGCTAAAATCTGGCTAGCGTTTGTGCTGACGCACGTGTTAACACAAACGCGAGCCAGATTTTATATTGTTATTGTGAACTAAGTATTTTGTCCAAAGAGGACACAAACTTTAGCTCCTACAGTAAACGAAAGATGATAAACTTTGAAAATAAATGAACTACCTACAATAAAGGAAATTTTTGTGGTCTGTTTGATATTCAAAAGGGCCTTTTAGTGGTAACAATTAAATAAATGTCCACATCATCATTTACCATCAGGTGAGAAAGTGGTCAAACGCGAATCTATCAAAAATAATAAAAAGTTTTTTTTTACTTTCACATCAACATTCCACCTTGCAGTAGAGTTTCCATTCCATACGGATCCCAAGGACCCTAATCACCAGCTTCTGGTCTCCTTTGAGGTTTCACTGTAGCTTTCACAAGTTCAGGAAAGTTAACATTAACATAAACCAGTAAACCTGAACAGTTGCTGTGGTGATAATTTTAAAACTATTATTTTGCAACTTAGACCACCCATCATATCCTGTTGATTTGATTTACCCCAACCCCTAATAAGTCGGTCGTAACTTCTCGTAACACTCGGTGCACTTTGAATATTTCAGCCATTTGAAGACTTTAATATTTGTGGATTTTGTGTGTAAACACAAAATCACAGTACAGTACTACTATTAAACTATTATCTATTTATACTTAGAATCATTTTTTCGGATAGCAAATGTTTGTTCTATTGTATTAGGCTTGTATATTTTATCAAATCAATTATATTTCAAAATAACTAATTTATTATCTGCTACTGAAGCTAAACTTTGGTAGTGGTTTCACCCGCGTTAAACTCAATTGTACGGGTAAGGTACATTTAAATGATAAACTGATTTAATTGCAAATAATGTATTGATATAAACACCCGAAAAACTGATATATGATCGACCCGCGGCGAATGAGTCAACCCAACAACGATGCTATGCAACTACTACTTTTACTCTAATGTGTGATTTTTATTCATTCGCTGCGCGTCGATGTCAGCATAAAAATGATACTATTGATATGTACGGGTTTGCTCGTACATGCTCCCCGAGGAAAAGATATAAAGACAATGTGAGAAGAAACAAATAATTATAATAAATGATTTGATATTAATCTAATTTCTTAGTGTCTCTATGTTAACACACTGATCACAAATTTGAAATGCTTGTATAAGAACCTAACATAGGGGAGGTGGCTTTATCTAACACTCGCGCACTTGTTACCACCTTCGCCCTTTCATTGTCACACTGGTACACTACACTATCACCAACACACGCACGTTGCGTGGCCGGGCATGCGCCGCCGCCGGGCACGCCAGCTGCTGCGGGCATCGCCGGCGCTGGTGCGGGGGCGCAGCGCGAGCGCGCGCGCCGCCACGGGAACACTCCGAGACATGCTGCTACCACGCCGATCGTAGAGTAGATCGCGGTGTAATGGTGAATGTCATGAGATGACAGATTGTCAAATAACAATCCACTCTCTTTCATGATTCTGATTTTTTCCTCAATCGTTTTAAGCTCTCGATCGCTCTCTATGCTGGAGTCGTTCAAGACATCTTGAGGAATAGACAGGTTTATAACGTGGTTTATGGATGCAATGACTGGAGAGTATAGGTTAGCACTAATACTAACATCGCTCTTTCTTTGTTGATGCGCAATTACTTCAAAATTATCTGATTTGATTATGCAGCCGTAATCTATAGTTATAAGTCCGGAGTGAGTCAGCTGATGCGCGGTAACTTGATCTCCACATACTGTTCGTAGGTTACATTGACCGCAGCAAAAATAGATATAATTGTTGATAGAATGGCTTTCCATCCATAGATTTTTACAGGGATCGACGTTGACTTCACACGCTGATGACTTTGATTGGCAGAAGTCTTTATCTCTGCTTAATTTATAGATAGGAGAATGAATATAGCACAGATGTACATTTGTCACTAGACATGAATCTATGATATTTTCTGTTATCATAATGTATGCATCCTTTTTCAGGTTCACAGCTATGAAATCTGACACTGGTTTAATTGAAAGCATTGTGTCGTTGGGTTTCTCTGTAGGAATTGGTATAAGCTTGAATATTTCATAGGTGTCCCTGCTTATCAAGGGTATTTGTACTTCAAATATTGAGTAATTTTTAAGCATTCTTGCTTTGACCCGTAGAAGTTTAAAAAGTTGTGCAAGATCTGCATGAATGTTTTCTACAGGTAACGTGACGTCATAAGACAAATGACTAGCAATAATACTCAGCTGATCCTGTAATTGTTCTGCTGTTATTAAATGTGGGTTAAATCGACCATGATAGATGTCTGTGATTGTGTCCACTAAAGCATTCTGTAAATCTTTCAAGTCGCGTAATAGATTGCTGGCGACCACAGCTCCCATAGAAACTTCACTTACTCTCGAAATGTTTTGAGTTGCAGCCTTTAATACTTCTAATGTATTTTCGATGTTTGCAAACTGCTGATGAATCATTTTATGTTGTTTATGCATTGTAGCCTCCGTCCTCTTTAAGAGACTGAATTCTGCTTCTATGACCGAAGTTTGATTTTGCCAATATGATACAATATGCTTTTGATTTTTACGAAGAAGAGTGATATCTTTCTCGTATTGTTCTGCGAATCGAGCGTCCAATACACCGAAGAGGCCATTTGCTATGTAACCGACACCGTCGATAAGACCTCGCCGCCACCTGTTCGCTTGCTTTGCAAAATGCTGACTGAGTAACATATGATTATTGTAATCGAGTTCATTGTACCCATGACGTAGTTGCAATAATATTATGTCACAATATGTTTGCTCTTGGATCGTACTGCATGTTTGTTCCAGGGCCATTATACTTTTGTTAAGTGCGGTAATTCCTTCCCAATAAGGATCTAAATCGTAATATATGATTAATTTCCAGTCGTCGCGTATGATCTGCATGTTTGTTAGTTTGTAGAAGTAAATATGTTGATTATTTCTGAATTGTGTGACGTTAAGTGCGCATTGGGAAGTTGTTATGATACTAAAGAATAACATGATTGCTGCAAATACTGCAGCTATATTGTAACGAGTGCCTCCTTTCCTTGTTTCAGAGCGCTTATTTATGTTAGAAACTCCCAACCGCGCGGTATTTGCTTGCTTGATTTGCGAGGTTTCATTGTTAACTGGGAGTTTTGATAATTTTGTGATAGGACGTTTAAGTGTTCCGTTTTTGGTTTTCACTGTAACCACGCGAACTTTGCCGTCGGAACCGGGATGTAGTTCGATGACTCTGCCCATCAGCCATTTTCCCGGCGGAAGATTGTCATCATGAATCATGACAATATCATCAACATTGAGGTTGCTTGTAGCTTGTCTCCACTTACTTCTTTCTGTTATTTGTACTAGGTACTCATTCCTCCATTTTTTCCAGAGATCCTGTACAATTTTTTGTGTCAACTGCCAACGGGTTCTCAAATCCGTTTCAGTCTCATGTATGGAAACCTTTGACCCACCTGTTAGGAAGTGAGCAGGCGTTAAAAAATCCACATCGTCTGGATCTTCTGATATAGCACATAAAGGTCTCGTGTTGAGACAAGCTTCAATCTGTGTAAGCACCGTATATAGTTGGTCACCAATAACCCTCTTGAAATGATATTTGAAGCTTTTAACTGCCGCCTCCCAAAGACCGCCTGCAGATGGCCATGAGGGCGCATTAAAGCTCCACTCGATTTCCATATTTAATACTTCTGCCTTTAGATCTTTGTCTTGCATGATATTCATTAGTGCTTGATATTCCTGTTGTAGTACCTTGTTGGCACCTACAAAATTGCGACCATTGTCACTATAAATATGACTAGGCGTCCCTCTGCGAGCCGCCATCCTTCTCAATGCTGCGATGAATGAAGTTGTGCTTAAATCACTAACTAGTTCTAAGTGTGCTGCCTTCGTTACCATACACACAAAGACAGCCACATATCCCTTTGTGCTCTTGATGCCTCGTCCTTTGCTTGATTTGACGTAAATATGACCGGTAAAATCTACGCCTGTGTGTGAAAAGGGACGGGATGGATTACTTCTGGCCTCCGGCAAGTGCCCCATAATTTGCTGTTGGCAGTGTGGATTTTGTTTTCTACATGTTACGCACCGACGAAGCTGCCTCTTTGTAGCGACGTTCCCTCCTAGAATCCAATATTTTTGTCTGATAAAACCCAATGTCAGCCGGGCTCCGGCATGTAACATGGTTAGATGTGCGTCCTCTATTATTAATTCTGTCAGACGTCCACTGTGCGGCAGAATAATAGGGTGCTGCATGTCATGGCTGATATGTGCCTTTTTTAGTCTCCCTCCGACTCTTAAGATATCATTTTGATCGAGGTAAGGGTTTAATTTTAACAATTTGCTTTTTAAATTTAGCTTTCCCTCTTGCTTTAAACATCTTATTTCATTCGCGAACTCTTCTTGCTGTACTTGCTTGAAAATTTTTTGCTTTGCTTGACTGATTTCTGATAATGATAGATAATGCTTTTTTGCTTTTCTTTTGTACGTCGTAATCTTCATAACTAATGCTAGAATACGTGCAATTTTGTTGATTGATTGATATTTGTTTAACAGGTCTGTAATGATGCTTGATTCATGCTTTGTAACAATATGAACGTCTTCTTGCTTCCTTATTTCCTCGTTTGTTGATTCATAGATTGCTTGATATCCTTTCGTTGCTTCAAAGGATTGTAACCATGTTGGTCCTTGCCACCACAAACGATACTCATTCAATTGAGCCACTGTGAGTCCTCTGCTTCCACAGTCAGCGGGATTTTCGCTTGATTTTACATATCGCCAAGATTCTGGTTTAATGCTATCTGTTATTTGTATTGTTCTATTTGCTACGAACGTTTTCCATCGACTTGGATTTCCTTGAAGCCATCCCAGTACGGCAGTAGAGTCACTCCAACCAAATATATGTAGGTCATGACCTGCTAAACATTGCTTGACTTTGGTCATAAGTTTGGCCAGCAACAGTGCTCCACATAGTTCCAATCGAGGTAGTGATATTTGTTTTTTCGTAGGAACTAATTTTGATTTAGCTGCTACTAATATTGTTGATGGATTGTTTCTTACTCTGCAGTAAATGACGCATGCATATGCTTTTGTTGATGCGTCACAAAAGCCGTGTAACTCCGTACCGTAACTTCCGTACCGTACCATCTTGGTATATTGAACTGATTGATACTTTCTAATTCTTCCCTGGTTTTGATCCATTCCTTGCTGATTTTATCTGGTACTTGCTCATCCCACTGAAGATTGGATAACCATGTTTCTTGAAATAAAATCTTCAATTTTGTTGTTACTGGCACGATCCATCCCAATGGGTCAAATATTTTAGACATGTCTGATAGTATGATTCTTTTAGTGATATTAGTGCTTGATGGTTCAATTTTTGATATAAATGTGAAGTTATCATGTGTAGGGTTCCAACGAAGTCCTAATGTCTTAGTTAATCCTGCTTGATTAAAACTCTTGCTTTCTTGTTTATAATACTCATGATCTTCTAGTTGCAGCAGACGACTGTCGTTTGATGTCCACTTTCTCAAGTTGAAGCCTCCTAATTTCAGCAGATTCATCAAATCTTGCTGCAACTGTTGTGCTGTTGATAGGGAGCAGGCTCCATGAACCAGATCGTCCATGTAGAAAGATTCTTCGATGACCTTGGCGGCTTCTGGGAATTTATCCCGTTCATCAGCCGCTAATTGTCTTAATGTCATCATTGCAAGAAATGGAGCAGGTTTTGTGCCGTACGTCACGGTTGTCAATTGATATTCTACTATTTTTTGCGACGGGTTCTCTCTCCACACAATTTTTTGTAAAGGTTGATCTTCTGGGTGTACCCAAATCTGCCTAAACATTTTTTCTATATCAGCCGTGAATGCGAACTGATATTGTCTCCATTTAATGATAAGAGACTGAAGGTCTTGCTGTAAATTGGGCCCCGTGTACATCAGGTCATTTAAACTTTTATTTGTAGATGTTTTTGCTGAAGCATTGTAAACAACTCTTAATGCAGTCGTTGCACTTTCTTCGCGCAATACGCAATGATGCGGTAGGAAGCATTCCAGTGTCTGGTTGCGAGGTGAAGGTTTCATGTGACCTAAGTTTTTGTATTCGGTAATGAATGACTTGTATGCGTTGAATAAAGAATTGTTTTTATGCAATTTCTTTTCTAAGTGTATGAATTGAGCAACAGCCTTATTTTTGGACTGCCCCAATTTCTCCTCAAATTGTGGTATAAGTGGAAGCCTCACTTGGTATTTTCCGTCTTCCAAACGATTTGTTGTTGCTTTGTAGTACTGAATGCACTCTTGATCTTCTGATGAAAGTGATTTTTCTTCTATAACATCTTCCATCTCCCAGAATTGCTCTATACTATCCAAATCAAATTGCACGACGTTGCATATTAGTTTAGTTTTGATATTTCCACATAATATCCAACCCAGATACGTTTCTTGAACAAGCGGAAGTGATTCGCTTAATCTGCACATGCCCGTTAAAAGAATATTCGAATATACGTCCGCACCCAATAAAATGTCTATGGGTCGGCTGATGTTGTAATCAGGATCTGCTAATTCTAAATTATCCAGAAATTTGCATACTATTTTCGGGAATGAGTATGATGGTAAATGTTTTGTTAGGTTATTCATGATGTAAACATCGATATTAAATTGATATAGTCTGATTTTTGAGTTTGACATACAGTTCAGGTTGATAATTCCTTTGCAACTGTTTTCTTTTTGCCCTATGCCTGTGATAATGCCGTCACACCTGGAACGCTTCAAACCTAATTGCTGAGCAGCGTTTTCTGTGATGAGAGACATTTGTGAGCTCTGATCAATAAGTGCTCGCAGGATCAGATATGTGCCATCTGCTTTCTGAACCTTTAGCAGTGCAGTTGAAAGCAAAGTTTCTTGCATCATATTATTATATTGTTGTGTCACGTGCGTGTTGCCTTGATTTGCACGTTCCTGATTATAACGGATGTTGTTTTGCTGTGTAGAAGGCGTCGAATTACTTCCATGTTTTGATAATTCCTTTGAATACGATTCATGAAGCAATGTGTTGTGAAATTCATTGCATTCGAGGCAACGCTTTTTTGATAAGCATTCTTTTCCTCTATGATCATATAAGCAGTTTTGACAATAATTCAAGTTAGTAACACATTGCTTTTTCTTCATTGGGGAAAAGTCAGCAAATTGTTTGCATAAAAATATTGCATGGGCATCATTGCAGACTGGACAGTTTGGCCGATTGTTTTGCAATTTCCTGTAACTTGGTGATTGCGAAATAGCCTTGTTGCTTGAATATGACTGCTTGAAATGATAATGTTTAGATTCTGATGGTTTATTGGTGTTCGAAGAAAAGGGTTTTTGATGATTGATCTCCTGTTTTCTTCTACTTGCTTCCATGCTCGTGAACTTCCCCTCTAGAAAGGCTAGAAATTCATTCAATTCGAGTAATTCTCGAGGTTGTTTGATAGCTGCGTTGTATTCGCTGAACGTGTCTGAATCCAATTTCTGACACAGGATGTGCACGATCAACGGATCCCATGACTTCACGTCTACGCCGAGAGTCTGTATGGCGTTCATCGTTTCAAGTGCAGTATCATGGATTCGTTTGATATGATTAATTGATGCTTGCTGTGAAATGGGCATATTTAATAAAATGTTAATATGCGATGTAAATATCATCATTTTGTTGTCATAACGATGGCTCAAGATGTCCCAACTTATGATGTAGTTGTCCGAGCTGATCGGAAGATGCTGTATGAGACGCTCTGCTTCACCTTTTACTTTCGATTTGAGGAACTGCATCTTCTGAGCTCCAGATAATGATGGGTTGCTATGAACTGCTTCTGTGAAGAGATCCTTAAAAGATGTCCACTGATGGTAATTACCGCTGAATGTAGGTATTTCTATTTTTGGCGTAGTATGCTCTCTATGTGAAATGGACGACATCTTCTTGTTGATTGCTTTGATAGCAGCATTGTATGTGTTTTCGTATTTGAGGTACATACGATGATACTCTTGATTTCGGTCTCCCAGCTCACTGTCTAAGTCCCAGTGCTGAGTGTCAATCTTCGCCCAGCGAGACATTACCATGCTCAACAGATGATCGAATTCCCATTTCTCCGTTACAGTATCCATGTCGATACTTGAAACAGTATGTTCAAAAGCCTTGAAGTTGGTCATCTGTTTCCTCATCATCTCATCGGTCTTGCTGTTTGATCCCTGAGACTTTAAAGATTGACCCGAAGTTTGCTGTACGGTGCTTGAGGTAGCTAAAGGAGTAGCAGGCTTTAGAAGCGGTGTTGATGGTCTTTCCTCTGTTGGCGGATGATTCTGAATAACCGCTCTGATTTTCTCATATCTCTCCTTCACAGTGTCAAATTGCTTCGAAGTGAAGTAAGTATGCGATCTGGCATATTCGATGCTACACAATCTTATATGATTCGATTGATACTCTTGCCAGCATGCATCCAAATTCTCTAACCTTCGGCGTATGTAGTCCGAGGTTTTGCGATCGGAGCCATCCTTTTTGAAGTTGGTGTAAACTTGCTCTATCTGATTGAGTAGCTGCTGTTGTTGGGCGAGAACGTCCTCCATTGAAGACATATTGTTGATGGAAATGATAATAAATGAAACGATCTTACTTGATTGTCCAAGCGGGAGCTTTGTTGCTCACGAAATGCGGATCCCTGTTGATCCCTGCTGATTGCTGTTGCTGCTGCTATGTACTGCACTCTTGCTGGCAGTACAAAACACCCTCACTGCTAGTTCGTTTGACGTCACTAGTGAAATACTTTACAGTACTTGATTGCTACACTGTGATGTACACACGCGACATCCGGCTCGAAGGACCAAAAATGTACGGGTAAGGTACATTTAAATGATAAACTGATTTAATTGCAAATAATGTATTGATATAAACACCCGAAAAACTGATATATGATCGACCCGCGGCGAATGAGTCAACCCAACAACGATGCTATGCAACTACTACTTTTACTCTAATGTGTGATTTTTATTCATTCGCTGCGCGTCGATGTCAGCATAAAAATGATACTATTGATATGTACGGGTTTGCTCGTACATCAATAATTATTATCTCATGGGTACACATCGAAATAAAAAGTATTCTATAATCTTATCCACGCCATGGTTTACCCATACACATACACACAACACAGGTAAACACAAGCACATAAATGTCATGCATTAACGGCTGACTGCAGCCTGTAATTGAGGCGTGATTGATTTCCAAATATCCACACACACAGACTCAAATTTATTAATACCGTATATGTATAGCATTGTTGTAAGTGTATCTAAATGGTGATTAGTAGATACTAGCTTATCAAAATTAGACCAGCCCTTACATCATATGATTACAAAATAGATGAATTTCCAAAACACCATTGACAAGTTTATCTCATAATAATCAAGTCAAGGTGGTCCTTTCGATACCTCTACTGACCCTCAATAGCACAACAATCATAGGTGCCGATAGGGTGGTCCTCTGCGTTAGGAACACGTCAAATCAGTTCGAACAAGATTCGTATTGAAAGTTGAATCAAAGTGAGGTTAAATGATAAAAAAAAACTGGATGAGCGGTGGATAAATGGAGCAATTTTTGCTGTTATTTGAATCATAGTTAGTACCTTTTGTCCTAAGATATGCATGTGCGTCTAACTTGGGACTTAATGTCACTTCAATTGGAATGAAACATAAATTTTGGTTGCCTCGTAAATCTAGTGGTCGCAGGCGCTTCTGCGGCACATGAGTTCCTGGGTTCGATAGCTGGAAGAGTAATGGGTTTTTCCATCTGGTGTTTTTCAGTAGCAGTCTGGAGTCATACCCAGTTGATGGCAATAGGCTCGCCCTCTACATGTAACATTAGCTGGTTAAATGTGGGTGAACTGTAAACCTCTAGCTATGCCTTCGGGGAATACAGGAATGATGTTATGTAACGTTTCAGTTTTTAGGGTTTCGTACCCAAAGGGTAAAAACGGGACCCTATTACTAAGACTCCGCGGTCCGTCTGTCTGTCACCAGGCTGTATCTCATGAACCGTGATAGCTAGACAGTTGAAATTTTCACAGATGATGTATTTCTATTGCCGCTATAACAACAGGTACTAAAATCAGAATAAAATAAATATTTAAGTGGGGCTCCCATACAACAAACGTGATTTATTTGCCATTTTAGCGACAATGGTACGGAACCCTTCGTGCGCGAGTCCAATTCGCACTTGGCCGGTACTTTATTTCTTAAAACGTGGCCTCACGCTTGGCATTTTTCCTTATCACATGGATGTGTTAACAAACATTTGAACTCACATACATAACACAAACACCCAGATCCGGAACAACTATCTGTAGGCCCTACAAATATCCGTGCGGGAACCAAACCCAACAACAACCAAACAACCTAAATGTTCCATGAATAAACCTTAAGGCTTAACATGTTTTGAGTGACCGAACAAAACAAATATCTGTCAGACCAAGACTGACATCTCAACATGCATATTCACAACACTGTGTCAATGTCAATTGTCACTGACATTATGTCTTCACTGTATATCTTGATAACTGTAATTGTCTACGATCTAACCAGTCAATGTGGCTCATGTCATATTAATTAGCTATTAGTTCAGTCATTAGCAGTAGTACAGTTGGCGACATTGTTAGGGCTAATGTTTCGTTAAACTGCTAATAGTAGCTGGATATTTTTGACATTGAATTTGAGTTAATTCACGAAGGATGTATTTTTTCTAAATTCTTAGTATTTCTCTTGAACTCGGCTCAATCAAATTAACAGTTATAAAAAAACATATAATTTGTAATAATTATATACAGTAATCAAGTGTTTTTTCGTTGCAATGGCAACTGAGTCGAGAGGAGTGAAGTCTTTTAAAGGGGCTTAAAATCCTTTGACTTGACTTGGTAATGTTTTTTGTTGGTAGGTATTTAGAGACAAAAACAAAAAGAAATAGTGAATCAAATTTTATAATTTTCAGATTCTTTCGTAAACAATGAAACATTTATAAAAACATATTAAAAGTGTCAAGTGATTAAAATGGAATCGTTTAATTCAAACTGCCGTCACATCAATAACTACCCGAAACATCAAACAACTGTGAAATAAGAACACACTAAAATTCCTGTCCATCGAAATAATAATCTTAATAAACCCATTGGGATAACTGAGTCACAATCAAGACATATTTCTAACAAAATCCAAGAAAAAAACACACAATAACAAATGTGCGGGAACCATAGATAAATCTATGGCGGGCACGCACAATGTGTCTTTGACGTGCGGCCACATTCTTGTTTCTTTTTTTTTTTTACTGGCAGGCGTCAATGGCTCCTCATTATTATGCCACAAAATAATCGAATAAAGGATGGATTTTACGTAGTCAATTATCTCAGTTAAGGTGCCTGTAAACTGGCTAGATTTTCAACAATTTCTTGCTGCAATTATATAGCCGTCGAGTTGCCAACTATATTCTCAATACAGTGCAACAATTGCTGCAATCTTGTGGTGTAGCCCGGCGATGTTGTCAAAATATTTTATAGTTGCCGCATGTATTAAATGTCTTGCCGGCTAGATTGCAAATGATTTACCCCGCTTTGACTTTACTGCAATATCTGATGTATAGGTGCATCTTTTTTCTATCGCTCGCCTCACCCCCGCCTCGTCCTGTCGCTGCCTGATTAGTGAAATTGTTTTGTACCCGCTGTTGATTTTATTCTGTTTTTTCGTTCTCGTCATGGCCGAGTGCTCAAACGAAAAGATTTTGTTCTTTATCAACGAAATCCATGTACGTCCTAGATTATGGGATGTAGAAGCTAGTGCGTATAAAGATCGTAATTTTAAGAAGGATTCTTGTGCCGTAATTGCCGCGATGTTTCATGTAACGACCGAAGAGGTATACGTAAAAATCGTCATTAACTACTGAGATCTAGCCGCAATTATTGTTCTACGTGTTCGAACAAAATTCCTCAGCAACCCAGTTGCACTATCATGCTGGACAACATCCAGCAATGTATTGCACAATGAAATTGCCGACCAGATGCAATTTTTGTAGCTCGTTTACAGGCCTCTTTACAAGGAACTATCGCTAGATTATACGAGAAATGAACGGCCTCTTTTTCGAGAAGAAATCTGGACCAGAGATAGAGAACACCTGGCGTGAGTCAGGTGTATTATAACTTTTATTAGGCTAAGGGTATGTTGTCGATATTTTTGTCGATGATTGATGTGAGGACCCGAGATATTTCTTTGATCCTGACTTTTTATTTCAGTGAAATATTTTATGAATATGTTAGTCGTAGTTTGTGATATATAATAGTCGTAACTGCTTATTGTTTTATTAAAGTTATAATAGATTCCTTCTTTATCCAATTACAAGTTGAAAGCTTTCATGTTCACGCTAAAGTGAATGCCTTAATGAGATAATACCCAGAGTAAACCTGTAATATTATTGAAATAATTACTTGGTTATAAAGTTGTAAACCTGTAATTAATAACATTGTACAATTACTGCCAACGTCTGAAATTACTAAGTCTTACATTTCTTCTTACTTGAAACAATACCATAATAATTATATTCACACTTAAATTTCTTTCTTCTTTATAAGGTTTATGCACATGATATAATATATTAAAATATGAACAAGTTTTAAAACATAACCTGAATGACTTGCGCCTTACACACAATGAACTTGCAAGAATTATTTAACTTTATTATAACGAATGTTAATTATGTAACGGTACAGCAATAATGTCACTTCTAATAGCAGATTCGTGTGCAACTTATGCGCCGTTTATATATAACTTGACACATTATAATAATAACCTTTTAACATTTTATAATCTGATGGACATTTATCAAACCTAGAGAATACCTACAGGATAATAGGTACCTACAGGATTGCGAGCCCATTGTAACAGACCTAATTAAAATAACGTACCAAAAATACGATTGCAAAAACCCTACATTACAAGGGAAAAAAATCACCTGAAAATGCTTGAATATTTCGTGCTTTACTCTTCCCTGATCTATAGGCTTAATTCGATTAAAATTGTCGTACAAAGTGAATATATATAAATATCTCCTTTTAACCAGTTTAAAAATGTCGTTAAAACCGGGGAAATTTAAGAAGAAATTACGTCACATGCAGTCTGCTACATTGTCATTGTTCCGGCAGAATGCCAGATGGGCGCTTTAATAAACTTTGCCATGTTGCGTCTAGTGAATAAATTTTATAAAGCGGCTGGATTTAGTGCAGTGCGCTTGTCAATGTTTCTGCTTAACCCATCTGTGGCGACGCGACGGTGCCAAAATCTGTCTGCTACTGAAATACAGTTTTTAAGATGTGATTGAATTTATAATTAATGTGTAAAATGAACTTTTTTCTAGGTTTTGCTTCTGTGGCCGTTCTAACCATGCAAATTTCCGTTATCAATTTAGTCTATGGCTTCCAGCGACCGTGTGAGCTTTCAATCAGTAAATGAAATTGTTATTTTCGGATCACTACTTCATAGTTTAACTTCCAACATAAATCGTCGATCTCAGAATTTTTATTACTTTTCCTTATAAATATATTTTATCCTTTCCATAATCTTATTAAATTAACATCAGTAAATTCTATATTTCAATCAATTGAACCGCATAATTATAAATACACATAATTCCACTCATATAAAAACTACTTGATGAGATGAGCTTGGATTAATCTGATACGGGAGGATGCGTAAAGATGAAGCGGAGTGATTAGCATGCAAATTGATGTTCATCTCGGTTGTATTCAGAGACACAGAATAGATAGATACAGAATTTCGGATTTCCTTTTAGTCTTTTTTTTATGGAGGAACTATGAAATGTTCGAAATAATTCATCGTTGATTTAAAAAATCTACCATTTGTGTCGTTTTGCGCAACTTGGTCCAGTGACAAACATTCGTCTTTATGGCATTGCATAGAAATCAATCGTTAACTAATGCAAATCTCTTCATAACATTTAAATTTTTCCTTTTAAGAAAATCACATTGATCTATCGGAAGCTAACACAGAGTGGAATTCATACAAGTCGTAGAGTCAGTGTGTCTAAGCCCTTATTCGGTACAAATAAACTGCTCTTATTAATATTTGGTTAGTCGTTACCGTCATTGTTAATATTTGGTGTCGTGGTACTTAGTTAATTTGTTATAACCGTATTACCTGAATAGGTATCTGTTGTTTCTCAGTTACTATTATATTAATTTTATTCTTGATACTGAGACGTTTTTTTACAGTATTTTTTTAAACATCCTGCTCCTGTCCTGATCCCAATTTTTGGGGTAGGCTCAGCATGTCATCTTCTTTAATACATCTCTATTTGCACGTCATTTTATCCGTCACCTCCTTTCTATTCCTATCATCTTTGACATAATCCGTCTAACGTTTCTTTGATCTTCCTTAATAACCATCTACATTCAGTCTCAAAACTTTCTTCACGACATGTTCCTCATTCCTTCGCATATGATCCATAGAAATTATAATTTAGACATTAATGAATTATACTACGAACACATTATTATTCTATAAAACCTCAGTCGCTACAGGGTCCAAAAAACAAAAACGCATTTCGCACTTTGTTACCGCGTCGTCGGTTAAGGATAATTCTGCCCGATCATGGATGCAAACATCCACAATTATTGTGCCCAAAAGCAATCATAAAAATAACGCCTTTGCTGCTATAAACTGCTGTATCATTTTAGCCTAACAATTTTTCACAGATCGCAATTTTATCGCGATGAAATACCACTTAAATAACCTGTTATCTTTTCACTGCGATTATTGCACATCCATCTGTAATACAGCATGGGCAAATTCGATAAAATTATTACTTTATTTTTTTTCGTTATGATCAGCAAACGATATAAAATTACGTGGCAAGTGATTGGTAGTTCTTCGCGGGATGTAATTCGGTAGTTAAGGTAAATAAGTAATTATTGACAGAAAGCGTTCAGTAATCATGCCTACAAGCGGTATCTTTAGGGAGGCTTCCACTATTTTGTTCCAAATAGGGCTGTCATATGCTACTGTCATCTCGCGGTTACATTTCTTTATATCAGTATCGGTGTTTATTTTACCCCATACTTATCGGCGTCCGTCGAATCAAAACGTTTCATTCATTATTTATTGATAACAACAGGATACAGGATTATAATGTGGATGGGGCCAATGTTTGAAATTGATACGGAACTAAAAAGCAAAAAAAAACTTTAATACAGGGTGGCGCAATAGAACGTGCATATTGCATCATTTTTTTTTGCGGGGTAGAAGGGGCGTGGGCGAGGGGAGACCGATATCGTTGGGTAGCGCGGTTCATGAAGTTTTAGTCACTATGAGTCACTTCGACGGGAAGCGTCGCGCATTTTGCGTGCGCGCATTTTACGAAAACTCTCGTTCGTACGTAGTTGTCAGGCGACTATTTTGTTCTGAGTATGGTGTACGGCAAATTAGGGAGGCTCCGAGTGCTAATTTAATTAAAATCTGGATAAAGCGGTTTGAAGAGACTGGATCGACGTTTAAACCACACGCAAAAGGTCGTCCACGCACATCTAGGACCGAAGACAATATTGAGAGTGTTAAGCAGTCGGTACGAGAAGATCCACAAATGTCTACTCGCAAGAGATCGTCTGTCCTAAACATATCGCGACGAAGTTTGCAACGAATTTTAAACTTGGATCTTAAATTGCATCCATACAAGCTGCAATTAACTCAAGACGGAGCTACCAGTCACACATCAAATGACTCCATGGCGGTTGTGAAGCAGATGTTCCCTGGCAAACTGATTTCGAAAAGAGGTGATATCCCATGGCCTCCGCGCAGTCCAGACTTGACGCCTCCTGACTTTTTTTTGTGGGGATACCTCAAACACAAAGTCTACACCAATAATCCGAGAAACATCAGTCAGCTCAAGGAGAATATTCGTGGTGAAATGGCAGCAATCACACCAGCACTACTTAAGAAAGTTTTCGGTAATTTCCGTTTGCGGTTAGAGGAGTGCCAACGTAGAGAGGGTCATCATTTAGATGATGTTATTTTTAAAAAATAAACTTCAGTTATCACTTAATAATTGCTTAGTTTTATTTTAACTATACCTTTTGTATTTATTTTTTAATAATTAGTGGAAGAAAACTGATGTGGTTTTTAGCAAAAAATATCCTTTTATAAATGTGAGAATCTTTATGTGATATGTGTGAGATGTCTGCTAATATCAATTAAAAACCACGGCTGAACAGATTCGGAAGAAACTCACCACACAATAGACTTAGTCTTTGAATAGTAAAAGGGATACATATTACCCCGGTAGTACATTCGTTTAGGATAATTTTGAACTTTCGCCTGGACTCGGTAGCCTCTGGCAGAAGCTAGTAACGAATAGCGTATAGACTGAAAATTTATGTGTAATTAGAGCGTACTAGTGTGATGTTATGTTATAAAATGGTGTAAACAATAAACATAAATGCGATTGCAGCTATCCCGAGTGATTTGCCGTCATTTATTGAAGAGTTCTGATGTGTATCTCCGAAGTTCTTTATCAGATCTTGATGAAAATTAAATGGGACCACATGACAAACACCAGCTTTCAAATAAAAAAAGAATCATCAAAATCGGTTCACCCAGTAACAAGGTCTGAGGTAACAAACATAAAAAAAAAAAAAATACAGTCGAATTGAGAACCTCCTCCTTTTTTTGAAGTCGGTTAAAAAAAACAATAGACGCCTTGTGTATCACTTTTTTTTTTAAATTTCGAAATACTATAAAATAGATGGTTACAAGGGCTACAATTTTATTCCTGTTACGTTACTAAAGTAATAGCTAACTCTGCGATATATTTATCTCAACCCATTTTTTAAAACTTCTTTCTTTTTTTTTTGGAATTCCACAGGCACGGATAAAATAGAAATGTCCTTTCGTCTGTCAGTCTTACTAGAAGCTCACCAAAATAATTGGTGTATTCTTCGTTAAAAAAAAAGTTAATTCAAAAATTTTTAATTAACTTGTTTTATTTACAGCATTTAAAATGTACCTAATTTAAAAAATATATCAAATTTTTTAAATTAGGTACATTTAAACATATGTGTTATATATTTTTTTAATCACCTCTTAAAACCCTTTATTTTGATATCCCACACGATGGGTTTGGAAGAATAAAAAAATATTTTCCCCCACAAATTGGCACCCAAAATCCGCAATTTTTCTTTTCCAATTTGTATGTAGCCAGTGACACTCGCAGGGTTAAGACCAATCGATTGACGTAAAATCATCAAAATCGGCCAACGCGTTTGGTCGCTAGTACGCCACATAGGAACAAACATACATACATACTTACATACATACATACTTACATACATACATACTTACATACATACATAGACTGATAAACACGTTACCCTCCTTCGGCAGTCGGGTAAAAATGTAACGTTCGTTCGTTGGTTCTGCCAATTTTAAAGAATTTTTATATTGGTCAAGGTTCTGGACTGTAGACAGCTAGGCATAAACTTTAATGGCGAATACATCACTCACCTTCGGTTTGCCTACGTTATAGTGGTCATGGCTGAGACCATGAAGGACCTCAGTACAATGCTCGATGACCTCAGTAGAGCTTCCGAAACAATGGGTCTAAAAATTAAAATGGACAAAATCAAGGTGATGTTGAATGCCCATATTACACCCACTCATTTCAAGGTCGATGGCTCTCCTCTCGAAGTTGCGGGCGACTATGTCTACCTGGGACAAACGATCCAGTTGGGTAGGGCCAACTTCGAGAAAGAGGTCAACCGTCAAATCCGACTGGACAGTGTTCGGGAAGTTGCGCGGGTTATTCTCATCCAACTTACCACAGTGTCTCAAGACGAAAGTCTGACCATTGTGTTTTGCCAGTGATGACTTAAGGCTCTGAGACGTGGTCGCTTACAACGGGCCCAGATCACCTAGCTGCATTTGGGCCTTGCAATGACGAGTTGCAATTTTAATGTGAGGCAAGAGTATCGGATGTTCTCCCATCCAATCTCACCCCGCTACTTAATCTCACTACAGATCCTCGTATAAGCTTCCATCTCAAATGTCAGCAGCACGTTTGTTTTATAAACTAGTGCAGAAAGTTATGCCAACATAAAGTTTTAAGTACTTTCGCGAGTTAGGTGGACAAAATTATTCGCTCTCCTTTGACTCAGTTAATGCTGAAGTCCAGAGTGACTGAGCGGTGGCCGAAGCGGTAGCTGAGGCGGGAGCGGGCGTGATAAGGTGGTGATAGTGCATCGCGAGTTGTAGTAGCGGGCAGTAGAGGCTAGACGTGTTTCCTGAGGGAAAAATAATAGACGGACGCTCGCTAGCTTATTCGCTCAGATCCGTTGCGATAAGCGTTATAGGTCTTGTAAAGAGTGAATACGCGTTATTAGAGATAAGGTGAATACATTCATATTCATAATCTTTATTGTACATAAAAATAAACATTACAAATACAAAAAGATTTTTCGCTGTTTTTGCGATGATGGTACGTAACCCTTCGTGCGTGAGTCCGACTCGCAAGCTGGCCAAGTGGCTTTTTTCCTTTTTTGCCGTTCTTACAAATTGGATGAGACAAACAGTCTCATCCAATTTGTACGAATTTGCACGCTTTAATAACTATAATTTCAGCTGAAAGATGTCCACAGCTGGACAAAGGCTTCCTCCAAGCATCGCCACATCGACCGGTCCTGTGCATCGGTCATCGATCCACCTAGTGGGTGGCTTTCCAACGCTGCTGCTTCCGGTACGCGTTTGCCACACTATAGTCATCCGGCCATTTAAGGCTAGTTTCACCTAGCCAAAAAGAAACATAACGTATTAAAAAAAATTGTAGTGTCCATGATTTGTCTGTTACGCGATTTGAGTGGTGAGGAATGGGGGCCTAGATAAAGTGAAAAATTATCACCAATAAAGACAATCATGACAACTAATGGTTTGCCTTTTGAAAAACCACGTCACATTTCAGCACAATCATTATAACTGATAGTAAATGATTTTATCTAGTAGGCCTTTTGATCCTCTCTGTGTACAATCAAAACATATAGTGTGATCAAACGCAGTCTTGGCTCAGGTCTACGCACAGCCTTAGTTTAAGCTTACTTTTACAAGATAACCACCCCCGCTATCCATTTAATACCCGCCACTTAATATCCTCCATACAACTGAACAGAAATTATAATTTAACGAAACTTTAATCCAGCATGTTCAGGCTTTAGTTTAATAAGATTATGTCTCAGTTTGCAGTGGGACATAGTCGGGTTATAACTAGCAAGTTTCTTGCAAACTTGGCTGTGTTTAATGAAAAGTAAAGGGGTTTATGTCAAGCTTATTTTGTAATGTTTACTGTTATTAAAAGTAATGGGATTTTATGTACAAAGATTATCTTGCACCAGCCATGTGGTGATGAGATTTCTCATCGGTAAAACTGACTTCGTCCCCTATTAATTAAGGAATTCATTTTAAACTTAATTTTTTCCTTAGGTGCTCACATTTATTACAAAAGGAATTCTTTTGCAACATTTCATGCCTGTATAAACCCAGTGGTTAGTATAGGATTTTAGTATCCGAAATTATCCTTATATAATCCAAAATAATTCTATCAATAAAAATCTCGACACTTTTTAGCCAGTAAACTATGATGACACAGGTACAAACATCAAACTTATAACACCCCCCTTTTTCCGTCGGGGATTAAAAATGTTGTCGCAATCGCCCAAACCTAAAGTAGTTCACATTCTATTGATTTAATCAGTTGTGGCTCTTGAATTAATTATTATGAACGCGTATAATCACTAAATAATCATCTTCACCTGCTTACCCTCTGTACAACAACATACCGACCTACAAAAATTCAGTATCATTTAATAAGACAAGGCATGTCGAACTTGGACTCGGCGGCGATCTATCATCATATATGACGTCATTTGTCTAACTGACCCTTCGCTGTAGCACGCCATGGGAATACATAAGATATTGTGGACAAGTTATCGGAGGAGAGCGGTTTGAGAAAATTTTGAAGGATAGAAGGGGTATATTTGTGTGCTTAAAGTATTAAATGAAATAAATTCTTCAAATGGCATGGTACTCGCTACAAGTCTATTACTGAAACCCCACACAAAGGTCACGTGCCCGATATTTACGGCAGAGGATAGATATAGTAGGGCCTGTCTTTTATTTTTATTAGTAAATCACAGCACTACCATACGATTCCATGTCTTACTATATTATGTTAAGGAAACCGCTCAGATTAACCGGTATTTTGCCGAAAGTTCTAAGTTTTCCTCATGTCATTGTAACCGTGTTAGTAAATGTTTAGAAATCTTGTAAGAGTTCTTGCAAAAATGTTATACATTTAGAGAGGGCATGTGAGTTCAAGTGTAAGCTATTAAATATTTTACCTTGTGGGTGTTGGTAAAGGTCACTCAACTTTGGTAATTTCAGCATGTTAGCTTAGGGTCACTAGTTCGATCATTACACGAAATATATTTTTGATCAGCCTACAGTTGTTTCTTTGCTTAAAGCAATTTTTTTTGTGTAATACTTTTGTACCTTTTAAATGACAAAAATGGAGGCTATTCTGAACTTTTCACTTACATCCACATACATTTTTTTAACCTAATATTATTAAAACCATTTATCATATACTACATTAATTATTCATTATAACAATAATTAAATACAATTTCTATTCGATCCAGTATAGTTTCACATGAATAGTTAAATTTTAAATGTAGTTAATGCATATTAAGTTAGATTATAATACTTGTTATTCTAAATAAGGACCTCTTTTCGAGTAAAGGCCTCCTCCATTTTACTCCACAGTTTTCTGTCCTTGGCTTTTGATTCCCAGTCTTTTCCTGGTGTCTCTTTAATTTCATCAAGGCATCTTTAAGGGGATCTACCTCGTTTTTTTTTGCCGACAAGGCCAGCCCAGTGTAATAATTTGTTGGACCATTTGTCATTATTCATACGTGCAACTTGGCCTGACCATTTCCATTTTAACTTTTTGCAGTGAGTTACAGAATCTGTTACGTTGGTCCGTTTCCTTATAAGTGAGGTCTTTTGTTTATACAGGCGTTATAGGTTTAGAATGCTCCACTCCATTGCTCTCTGGCAGGTTTGAATTTTCTTTCAATTTTTCCATTACAGATCAATGTTTGGCAGGCGTATGATAGCAGTTTTGTAGGGCAGTAGGCAGGAATCCAAAACAATCGACTTTATACTGTTGGGTAGTTTTGACTTTAATAGTTCTTTGTAGCTCCAAAATGTATTCCATGTCATGTTTACACGTCTGTTTAATTCATTTATTTGTCTAGATTTTTTGAAGGAGATTAGTTTGCCTAGATAAAAGAAAACCTCCAAGTCGCAGTCTCAAGGGATGACCGCTTGGCTACTAGTTCTTTACAAGCTCAACAGTTTCTTTATGAAGGATGTTAAGATTAATTTACGCCTGTATTCCCCGAAGTAGTACCGGACACAAATCCAGCAGATACCAAGAGTGTTGTAGTAAGAAAACTCAATAACACTGCCCGGCTTAGATAACGTAACGTAGAACAAACCCATTGTTATCTTAATAGCACGCTAGCTATCGATGACTCTAAGCTTTCCACTTACTTTTATCGTTTATGTGTGTGTTCGGTTATACAAATTAGTAATCCATTTTTGCATCACTTCCTGGCATCCAAATAAGCTTAGATTTAGGATACTTTGACTTGAAGACAATAATACTGTAATATTATGGTAATATGGAGCTAGTCTAATTATGATGCTGGATGGTGGTGACCACAGGAACTTTTCAACCAAACAAGATAGCACCATCGTTTTCGACCTCAGTGTATTGACAAGGTATATTCAATTTTGGCCCACTTGCACGAGGAATTTAACTCAGAGTTAGTTGCTAACACGATGTTAAAAAGACAATATTGTATGACAAACTGTCAACCCTGAATAACCCTATTGCACTCATCATCTGCGTTGCCTTTTCCCATCTATGTTGGGGTCGGCTTCCAGTCTAACCAGATTCAGCTGAGATCCAGTGTTGTACATGGAGCGACTGCCTATCTGACCTCCATAACCCAGTAACTGGGTAACACGGTACCCCTTGGCTAGACTGGTGTCAGATCTCAAGCTTCTGACTACCTGTAACGACTGTCAAAGATCTTCAAATGACAGCCGGGACCAACGGCTTAACGTGCTTTCCGAGGCACGGAGGAAACTCGGTATGTTGAAATGGTCACCCATCCACGGACCGACCTCATCAAGCGTTGCTTAACCTTTATGATCGACCAGTGCGGCTGTTATTATTTAGCCACGTGCTCCTCCCTAACCGTTAAAGTTTTCACGCAACATGCGCCGTGATGCATGGCAGTGTGATAATCGCCTTACCCATCAATTAAAACACAAGTTTCATAAATTAACATTGTCCTTTTCTAATTCCAGGTATGCCCCATCCTGAATTAACAACGAAGTTGAATTAACGAAATGTAAGCAATTCGTATGGTGTCGGACGTTAAGAATCTCACTATTCCATGTTTGCCCGTGGGTGTCGTAAGAGGCGACTAAGGGTCACAACAGAGAACTTTATTTAGAAGGGGCACTTTATAACAAACTGCGATTGCCAACCCGCCTGCCAAGCGTGGCGATTATGGCAAACCCCCCCAAACCAAAATGTATAGCACACAGAATAAAAGGCCCCGAGTGCCCGGCAGCCCGTCTACCCTCGGCTACGGTAGCGGTCAAGGCGGTGGCGTGGCAAGGGGTGCAATGAATCCCCGGAGTGGACCCGGCTACCCCAATAAACACCGACGACTGGACCTGGGAACTTATAACACGCATACACTCCGGATCGACGAGAATATAGCCGAATTCGAGGAAGAGTTGAGCGGGTTACGATGGAGTATCATAGGGTTATCTGAAGTTCATGTTGATTCCGTACTTACCACTTTTTGCGTTGTTTTCTGGACTTAATTGCTTAACGAATACGGAGATGCGCAGTAAACAAAGCAGCGTAACGTACTGATTTGTAATTGTGTGTGCGTCTGCGCTTACAAAACAGAACAATAACTACTGCTGTCTCATTCGCACTTGTTAGAATCATGAATGGAATTCTATATAAAAGTATTGGTATCTACCAAGATAGCAAGCTTTGAATGTCAAGATGGTTATTGGTTATTTACTGTGTGTCAGAGTTCTAATGTATGTGGTGTGTAAGGAAAGGGTTTTATGAATAAAAGCACAGAAAGACAAGACTAGGTATTTATTTAAGTAAGGCTTGTCAATTAATTCATATTTAGAAGGCTAATTAGCTTACTGCCCGTTCGCTAGACTAGTTCTCGTGGGGAAGAAGGGCAACAAACCCCACGGAAGCTCTTTCGTAGTATTTGTCGATATCTTTTACAAACACAAAGTATTTACAATATTATAGATTCAAAATAACAAGGATAAGGCAAAGGACAGAGTAGCCCTTAAATCAATATAACATATTAGGCATAAAGGCCATAATACAATATAGATACAGCTTCAACACAACCATTAGAAATAATAAAGTTATATTAATATCAAATAACTTACGTTAGTCTTGTGTAGTCGATCTTACACCAAGTATTATAAAGTAGTATACTTCTAAATAACAATATCTGGCCTGTACTGGCTTGTAGTTCACCAAAAAGTAAGTCCGCTTATCAATTACACTATATTTTATAATATCGGGTCTATCTGTGTCTCAATACGTCCAATATGAGAAAATGGCGCGGTGTCCTGCCATTTTCTATATTGCTTCAAATAATCTCAAAATTAGGTGAACAATAATCAATTACTATGAAGTGAATATGTTTTAAAACGTATCAAGACTATTAAAGAATTTAGTATCGCCTATATAGTAATTCTTAATCAATATTCGTAAGAATATTGATACTAACAGACAGTATTGTACTAATTGTTTTAAAGGACTTATAATAGCAATATAGCATTATAAAATCCAGGATACATCACAATGATCATTACAAATTACGTAATCATTTATAGGTATATTATCAACGTGGCTTAAATATAACTTTAGAGTTATTTCCTGTACACACAACAAAATTTACTTAGGTTGGTACTATTTTACATTTGAAGGTAGTTGACACCACAATAATAATTAAGGTAGGTACTTAGACATTTGTCGGTAGGTGCTTAATAAATATGACAGGTATGTATTATGTAGCAAACCATTGAAAAATGAAAATTAACGATTTAATGACGTCACACATACTTCAAATTCTATCACACTCATCGGTAAATTGTATCTCCGTTTCATGATAAAGGTTGTGTCACTGATAAAGGTGGCGTCACTCTCTGTCTCGCTCACACTTCGTAAAATGACTCTATCCGTCTCTATCGAATTAGAAACGGAGTTTAGCAAAGCTTTAGGTAAGCTAAAGTCATTTTAAGGAAGTATGGACATTTTGGGTAAAAACCGATACCATTTACAAAAAAAAAATTGACCAATTATTGAAAACGTAATCTAGCAAGTGTTACACCATTTTTGAATCCTTATTAAATGCGCCAATTTTTCATGTTACTTGCCAAACTAGCGTAGTACATTTTATTTTCAGTACAGTCAGTTAAAGTTGGGCGAAATAGTAAATTTGAATAATTTGGTTTTGAAAAAGTTTAATTTTCTTCCAAGTAGGAGGAGTTGGCTTTGAATTTTAGGCAAAAATCTACACAAGCATTATTCAAGATTACATAATAATAAAAAAATTAGATAAATTATGGGATTTGTAGCAATTGGAGTTAAAGAACCATTACAGGGATTGATTTTTTTAGTAATTTTTTTAAGTGACCATAATTTTTTAAAAACATGAGATAGATTTTTTTTCGTATTTTTCTGAGAACTGTTATAACTTGGTCTATCACCCATTTACGGCTTGACGTCGATTTCTGGGACACCCTGTATGTGAGAATGATGTAAAAAAAACGCACTTAAAAGCGTCTAGAGTAAAACAAAAATTAAAAATACAATAAGTAGGTGTAGGAGTAGGTGTCGTGTTGACGTCACAGGTTCGAAGGAAACACTGATGATTACTTGCAGGTTTTTATTCCAAGTAGGAAATATACAAGGTATTACAATAAGGCGTAGTACACACAGCCAAGTCCGCTTGGACGAAGGCGGGGTACTTAGCCCTCTAATCCAAAAAATCCAACTGACAGGGATGTTCTACGTGACCTTTCCAAGTAGGACGAGGATCCGCAGATGCACCTTTCTGCTAGTTGGGAATTGTATTGACGAACGACCATAATCCGTCGAAGTCATTAAACGGGGGTAAATTTTAACACCGCGATTCAGGATTAAGACACCAATAAACAGCGACATCTAGTAGTACTACTGCGAACCACTTGCAATGCAGTCAATGAAGTTGACTAAGTGAGTCCTCTACTACTTACGTTCCTCAAAGGAATCGTAATCGATGGCAGTTTAAAGCTTTAAACGCAGATGGCGCTAGTTGTAAGATACATTATACATGAATATTAAGGTTCATAGTAATTAGGTGTGTTACATAGGTAATTTAAAACAGGCGGAGGCAGCTAAGATATGACCAATCCCAACTGATGGCGCCCGTTCACGAACATGACACATGAATCGGCACCACTCAGCTCAACCATCATGAAGGGAACCGAATGATCCAACACATGTGCCACCATCAGAGAGACATTAGAGAGAGCATGACACACTCAACTGCCAGGGCATACTGAAGTCAACGAACGACACATAGGTACAGTAAATGGTAGATTTACAGTTGGTACATAGTACTCACATATGTGCTGTGCAGTTATATAATCCAAAAAATAAATTGAGTTTATACAACACAAATATACATTATAATTATTCATAGTCTTCAGCAGTTCCAACAATACTTCAGAACTTTTCTGCTTATCACTTGTTTTTGTGCCCTAGTGGCTGTGGAGCTGGAATAGCATTGGGTCAATCATTTTTATCAGCGATGTAATCCCCCAACCTATAATATGCCTGCCTGCATAGTGTGCGTTTTATACAAGTTTTAAATTTCGTCTCATTCAATGTCTATATAAATTTCGTCTCAACATAAGCTGAAAGGCGGGTTTAAGCATGCAATAAAGAAAATACGCATTGGATTGCAAACCCATACCGGCTCAAGAACGTCAGTTTCCTAAAAGTGCAATAGAAAATGAAAAATAAAATGAAATTTTGTTGAAAAATTCTATGAAACTTTTATTATTTCAAAACTCTGACTTCTATAGTTTAGAAGAAATTGTAATTTTAAAAATACTAAAAGTTACTAAGTTTTGAAGACCAGTGTACATAAAAAATGTTAGCATAAAGTGTATTTTTCTGGACTTTACTCTGTTCAAAACGATTTATTTGAAGAAATAAAGAAAGAAAGAAAAATATTTATTTGTGACCCGCACAGGAGGCACGAGATAAGCAAAACACAAACAATAATAAAAATTTGAAAAATAAAATTGAAAATTTGATTGGCAGTAACAATTTTACAGCCTGATGTCATTGTCCGCATCTAGTCGGGTGCTTTGATTTCCAATCTCTCTTGTAATACCAAAATATAAAGGGTACTTTTAGAACGGTCCAGTCCTCTAAAGCTATCGGCAATTAAGAATCAGTCATGTAGTAATATGTACCTAAGCTTTCTTGGAATCTTCTCATAAGATAGTATTTATGTTCCTGGTTCATATGTATGGAAAAGTCATGATATCGTAACCCTAACGGCTTATCCATGAATAACTTCTTTTTTTCTCACAAATCCTCTTGAACCATCTAAATTTCCAAGTAACATGAATCTAGCCTGCTGTGTTTGTATTGAACACCTACAAAGCAAATAAGAACTTATACCGTAACTACCCCAAGTGGTTTTTTTGACCCAACTCCCATTTCCAGCCAATAAATCTGCTGAAATAAATCCCCCCTATCTGTTTGTGTATCGTGCCACCCTTGAGCGTACCCCATATGCCAGGTAGATACAAGTAGCCTTTTTTTAAATATTTTTAGGGCTGCAAGGCCAAAGATCACTAAAACCAGGAGAATACCTACCAGTATTTTACATAGAGCGACTTTCAGCCTATTTTGAAGTCCACTATTACACCCCACTGACCTCCATAAAAAAGAAATAACTAAATATCAAAAACCAATCTTAATCTCAAAAACCACCACCAACGAAACAAAATTCTATCTTGCACCACAACCGCCAGCTTAAAAAGTTGCACTTTTTTCAACACCAATCCTCGCTGATTAATTGAAAAAAATGGAAAATAAATTATTATATCGTGCTCGGAAACTTTGCCGCAAATACATAGATTCTCCGTAACGAACCGAATCAAAATAGAGGAGTGTTGAATGCGAATGGGTGATCGTATCTTGTCGCCGTCACTTCGGTAACTGACGCGAATAAACTGACCACTTTATAACTGTTAATTCACTGTTTTTCAGCAGACTCCAAAAAGGAGGAGGTTCTCAATTCGATTGTATTTTTTTATATGTATTATCTCAGATCTATTTTACTAGGTAAACCAATTTTGTTTTTTTTTTATTTGAAAGCTGGTGTTTCTCATGTTCACTTCGGCGATATAAAACAGAACATTCAATAAACAAAGGCAAATCTCTCAGGATAGCTGCAATCGTATGTTTGTTTATTGTTTTCGCTATTTTATAACATAACATCACGCCGGTATGCTCTAAAGGGGTGCGCAGATGTCTACAGTTCACCCTGGTACACTCTCATTTCAACGGTCATATTCAAGGATTTATGTTATTCGGCTAAATTATTCTGGCACGATTTTGGGCAATATAAGCACCTTATAATAAAACTTGCTCACTAAGTACTACAACTAAAAAATAAAAACATTTTACAAAATAATACAACCGACTTCCAAATATAACACTACAAATTGAAAAATAACGTCAAAAAACGAAGAAACAAAAACAATAACATCGACTTCCGAAGTTGATGTATTTTTTACTTTGTAGTGTTTTTTACTTTGTGTTGTTGGAAATCGGTAGTATTCTTTTGTAAAAAAGTGTTTTTAAGATGGTAATGCAAATCGGGTCGTTGTATTTGCAAGTGGTGGAGAATCGAAATCAGTGGCGAGTGATTTGAGTGGTTTATATCCAGCTGTGGACTGATATACGCTGATGATGATTTAAATTGAAAATTTAATTTTCATGCTTGTGTCTTGATTAAAGTATTCTGGCATTCTGGACAAAATGACAGTCACTCCCACCGTCCGTTTCAGTATCTCTTGAAACTATAATTCTTGGAAAAAAATATTTAAAAGACACATGGAATTCCTTTACTTGATAAATTCTCGACACGGTTCTCATATACATAAAAATATTGCAAACTTAGGTAAATTACCTAATTCAACAATAACGGAAAAGTGTGCGAGAATTTTTTTTAAACAAAAAGAAAAGAAAAAAAAATAAAGCATTACTATAATTATGAATATATTAAAAATCAACTAGGTTGATTTTATCCACACTAAAGAGCCAATCTTTAGTGTGGATGAAATCAATCATTAGAGCAGGACCAGCATGTTTCCAAGCATTCTTATCTTGAATATAATCATCGAATTTGTAGTATGCTCAAAACAAGCATATTACAAATTCGATGATTATATTGAAACTGAAAACTATTATAAACTAAACTATTATATTTAAACTCAAAGAAGGAAAATTCTTTGTAAACACAAAGAAATTTACCTTCATTCAGTTTTAGTATCTCACAAGGTATTTTGTTATAGAATTTAACAAAGTACCCCATGAAAGATGTGTGTACTTTAGCAGATCTGTAAGGTGGTTGATCTAACTTATCTTTATTTCTAGTATTATAATTGTGTCTATCACTAACTTTATTAAAGAGATTTATATTTTTCCTTACATACATATTTTCTTGAATGAATTGGCAAGAAACTGTCATAATATTAATATTTTTAAATAGAAACTAAGTATAATCACTTATCCGCTGTATTTTACCATTATAGGACATTTACACCCATTTTCCCCTAAGCCACAAACTTTTTCAAAAACTCATGTAAACACACCACATAATAGGCATTTAATTTTCTAAGCGAAACTAAATAATGACGTTAGATTTTGTTTATAGAAGAGTATTTTTTACTAATATATCAGATACATGTATTATTTGAATGTTGGATGAATACAATGACATAGTTATCTTTCAAGTTCATTAGATATAAATCTAAGAATTAGATTTTTGGCTAGCTGGCCTGGGCTATCCTCAATTTACTTCATCGGTCTCGTACCTTTGCGACTTCCTAATATCAGTTTGGGCGGTACCTATCAAGTTCGTCTCACCATCTGTTTCATGGTCTGCCGTGAACTTAAAAAGACCAAACAAGTCTGCCAGAAAGCTAGAAAACTGAAGGCCAACTTGCACAGAATAAAATTATGCTGGAAAACATTTCTCACCAGCATTGTACACTTTGTTTTAAAAAATGTTTGTTCTGTATGTTTGCATTTTTGTGGTGTACAATAAAGTATATAATAAATAATAAAGGAGTTCCGCGGACAAATACAGGAAAAATCGTGAAACCGATAGTTCTGCCCACTCTTAGTTACAGGGTTGTCAATATCATCACAATGAAATAAAAACTATAGTCAGATAAACAATGGTTTCTTATCAATACTGGTATTCAGCAGCATCCGGTTAGAATGGAAGCCGACTCCAACAGGTTGGGCAAGTGGTAGGCAGATTATGCTAAACTAGTCAGAAGAAAAGCGTCAAAATCAACAAGTTCTAACACTCACTAGGTAGCAAATCAAATATCAGCACCTCGAAATACCTAACATGCTTGTCCTACGTAATTGTGCCCGCGCCAACGTGACTGACCTACAAAGCAGGGCTGGCACTGAATCTTGTAACCGACCGCGGACTTTGATTTAAATTTCAAATGGGCTGCTACCATTAATCGTCAGGACACAGGGCCGTCAGTCTCGGGCTGGCAAGCATTGATGATAACGAGGCGTAGGCTGTGCGTTGGTCACGATTTCATGAACTGGTAATTTTTTAAAGATTTACCAAGTTTACTGCAAAATAATTATGGAAAAGGCTAGGCGGAATCAAATATCAAATTGTGCAATTCCATCGCACACCGAATGTATCCTATAAAAAACTGACAGGTTGGCAACTCGGCATCGATGGCTCGAGGGTCTGGAGCTTAGACTCAACCAGTGCAACATTACCACCGATGAGCCCCCCTGGCCTGTCTCTCAATTGATTCCAGTGCATCTAACTGGTATCTGGCAGATCCGTCCCAGAGATGAAAGCAGTAAGTACTCCATGCACGATCAAACTTGCGCTAGATTGCGGTTGAGCAGCTGATCTGGCGTGAAGAACTTTATAGCAGCCAGCGAAGCCTTTGCCTCAATATACCTTCATGCCAAAATTAAGGGTGTGGATGTCAACGTAACGCCAAGAATATAATAGAAAAATCTTGGTATTGGCTTCAATCAGGAACCGGCCATTAAATATGCACAACGTTTGAATACCCTTACCTACATACTTACCTACTATGCTCTATACATTTTACTTATAAAAGCTCTGCTCTAGTCTAACCTTTCGCGATACTTTCAGAACTCGTAAAGGTTGCCTGGGCGACCCCAACCAGACTACAGAGCAAGTTACTTCAGTTCCGACACAGAGGACATTTTAAATATAAACTCGATATGTGAACCTTAGTTTTAAGTTTTAGAATGTACGCAGATACTAGTTGTTGAAACTTGTATCCACATTTAGCGTTAAATATTAACAAATTAAGATCAAAATTACCTCCTACTAGAGTTTTTGGACATAGACTGCGCTGAAAATTGCTGACCACAACGACCGGTAGGCTTATTACGTATCTTTTGCAAGAGCAAAACGATAGCGATTTTTGCGCACTAATTGCTTTTCAATAAAGAAGTTTTAGAGTTGTTGGCGGTTTTTTTTTAAAGAAGTGCATTTGACAAACAGCGAGCGATTAGCAAACGATTGTGTAGGACCTACCATACCAACACTGCAGGTAATTTTGCTCTTGCAAAAGATACGTAATAAGCCTGCGGATTTCGGCGAACAACTGCTGTGTCAACCCACATTTTGGGAGGCCCACCCATAGTAAGTGCCCACTCTGCATCTTCCGGCACGTGGTTGCCATTCCATACCTCTTCGGCCCCATCCTTTCTGTCACCCGACCAAGCTGTCACTTAAATTAATGTAGTATTTTTATAAAATATCTATTAAGCACATCATCATCATAATCATCAGCTGTTTAATATTCCCACTATTGGGACACAGGCCTCTTCTCTGTGAGAGAGGGTATGGGCCTTAATCCACCACGCTGGCCCAGTGTGGGTTGTGTGGATGTCACGTCTTCGAATTTTTGGTTCTAGGACATGCCGGTTTCCTCACGATGTTTGCCTTCACTGTTTTTAGAGCGGTGGTGAAGAAAAAATTTACACTGGCTAAAGCGCCGGCCTGGGTTCGTACCCACGACCTACGACACGTAAGTCGGAGCCGTTACCACTGGGTCAACCTTGCTCTCCTAAGCACTCAAGCAGCATAAAAACTCGCATCTACGTAAATAATTTATTTATCAAAAACGCAAATCAAACACGAAAGGTGCACACTGACGATTCTACGAGTCGGGTACTCGTAGAATCGACTGTGCACCTTTCCTTATGCATAAGGATAAGTTGACACGATGTCAACTACTGCTAAGCTACTGCTACTGCAAATGGAGTGCCTAGATAAAAGCTGGCTTTCATAACGGCGTCGTCACGGCATAAGTAGTAGTAGTTTATGGAAATCTTGTAATTGGGTTAAAATTTATAAGACCATTAAGATGCTGGCTTAACTATAAATAACAACTCCTTAACATGGAGAGATGCTCTCGCCTCGAGTATTCAAATAGATAAAAGAGATTATAAAGTTGAAGGATAGAGGCCATAGTAACACATATTTTGTGGAATTGCAACTAGTTTTCACTATGGTTAAAAAGACCGGACAGACAGACCAGCAGACGGTGTAGTCCCAGAAAACCTTAAAATGTTGACAAAGCGTGTATCGGAATGCCAATATATGAAAAATGGCAGCATTTCAGTACAAAAAAATCGAATCACAGTTTGACGAAATTTCATGACAATTCTCATCATCATCATTGCAAGCGCTTGTAATCATAACATCTCTGTATTTCCTGAAAGACGTCCATTACTGGATATACGCCTGCCTTATACATAATCTCTGGCAAGTTATGGTTCCTTGTTTTCTAGCTTACCTGACTCGCATAGACTATAACTACGAGAAACTCTTCTAGTGTAAAAGAGACTTGCCTTTGAGATTCGTTAGTTATTTTAATAAGAGTATCTGCTGCTTGAGATGATATTTGAGCTAATATTTTGTCTGGAAAGTTTTGTTTAGTCTGTTTATTTGGATATTTAGACTAACTTACCGTGAACTCTATACTCAATTAATATTCAAAATAATTGTATAACACAGTAAGCTTTACTTTTGTAAGTATACTTGTTTCTGTTTCAAGGCGTTTAGTGTTACAATATTTTTTTTGTTGTTGCTAGGGTCGCATTTGACCACTGCCTGGCCTAATGGTAAGTAATGATATGATGTGATAGACGATGCAGCAATCTTTCTGATCACTAGCACGAAAGATACGTTACTATGTTTTTGTAACTTTCCTCCTATAATAATAATACTCATGTCCATATTAGTGGTATCAAACAGATTAAAGTCTTTTTTTTTCAAGAACAGAATTGTTGTGACGTAAGAAAAACTTTGTTTCCAATCCCAAGCTTATACCCAATTAAAAAAAGAAAACCAAAGTTTATTTTCGTTAGAAAACCACACTTTTCAGCCCACGCCCGACTGAAAAATACCTCCAAACTAAGTTGAGAACATCGGAAAATAAGTCACAACACTTGTATATTCGTTAGGAATTTCGCGTTCAGAGAGATTGGCTTGGCTATAAAAATAAATTACCTACTCTGTAATGTACGGAGGAGCTACACGGTTATGCCGTAGACGAGGAATAACTGCTTTGTTATGTGAGAATGTTTAAAGGTTATTAAACTTCAGCTAAAAGTTGACTGTTAATGAAAATATTATAATACATGACGTAATGAACAGCATGCCTATATTATCTGAAGGGTAAGGCTGAGTTCTTTATCTACAGTACACTCACATTACGCCAGTTATGTTCAAGTCCCATGTAATAGGGACAAAGCTTTTGCAATTAACTGGGTACAAATCCTGACTCCGGGCTAATACTGAGAAATAAGACTACGTAATATGTCAATATTACCTATATCAATGTAGTAGGTACGGGTAGCATATTGAGATCAAATTAAATATCTTCTCAAGAATCAGGGTTCTTCAAAGTAATGTTCTAGACTAAACACTATGTGCCTTATTACAACAAGCAGTTTAATTAAAACCCAGGTTTAAATCTTGTTTACACCGTACATTACAGAGGTTTAGTAAACAAGGTACTGAGTTTGGTAAGCAGTTACATTAGTTAATGAACATATATAAGTCACTCTTAGTTAGGGCTTGATGGAAAATTTGTAGCTTTTTTGCGATCAAATTATATTTCGATGAATTATGTAGATTGATCGCGTGTTAGCCGCCCTTAATAAAACTTTAATATTTTCTTTTGTTTTTCTATTTTTATATCAGTATTTTTAGATTTTGCTAAAACTTTCGTTCAAACATCAGCGCTACACGCTTTCCTTTAATTAGGTCATGGTCGAATTTCAGAAAAACCTTTCAATGTTATTATATAGGTTACATTATTACAACTATTTTCGAACTAGAGTAGCAGCCATTCACAATCCAATTTAACCTACCAATAACCTATTAACATTTTATATTTCCTTGCTATATCGTGGCTACAAGATTTGCAAATCGCCTCAACACGATATTTCCTCACACCAATAATAAGACCGATTGGTATAAATATTCTAGTCCCGCGAAATCTGCCTCGAAGAAAATTTCTCAATAAGTAATTCTGATAGCGAATATATAACTTGCTACGTCGTAGCAATGTCTATGAGCTACGGTGCTAAGCTTCACGCTACGGTGCGCTGAGAAATATCAGGAAAACCGAAATATCATATCTACTATTCCTTGTTTCAGCAAAACATAAGTACTTTTGTAAGAAAATTGTATTTAGTATTAAGGCAGGTCCTCTTAGAACTTAATCCCTTAATAACAAAGTAACTTGAGCGTAACATATGTTTATTATTGCGGAGGTAAATAAAACTGAGGTTATATTATTCTCTGTTTGTTTCTATGAGAATATTGCGCTGCGATGTGTGCTGTGTATTGTTTTGCTTTTCGGAGTACAATTTTTAAATAAAAGGATCGCGTGTGTTCAGGAGAGCTCACACTGCTCACAGTGATAATGCCGGAGATTAGTAGAGTAGGGAGGAATTTTCTTATTTTTGTCCATGGAAATAACTGAAAAAGCGAAGTTTTCAAGATGGAGGTTTTTGGGTCGTAAGAAGCGATTGACATACTTACGACACAAAACACTTCTCATACACAGATAAACCAAAACCTATTAATCACATGTTGCAACTCACAGGTAACACACACACACATTCACAGGGTTAGATGTTGGGCAATTCAGGTCTTAGTGAATAGACAAACTATCAGGTATTAGACGAAGTCAAAAATGGCCTAAACTTAAAAATAAAATGTTATTGTTCCTTACTAGGTATGAACCCGCCATCTGTACATAAAATATCCTACCGCCTCGACCTATCCTATTAATCACCAAACCCTAATCTGAACCGTTGTATCCCCTTATTAATAACTGTGTAACCCCATCGATATCAACCTGTAACCCTCTTACTTGGGTAATCAATACACCCCAAAATTTCGCGGTGCTGGATATAGACAGACAACCATTAAAACTATTTTAATGGCTTTTGAACTACCGTGGTCTGATAACTGTCTAACTAAAGGGTGATATTTTTATATAGACAAGGGACTTTATGACAGCAACAGTAGATAGATAGATTCGATTAGATAGTTTCGATTTTCCGTCGTGAATTTCTAATTTTTGTAACAACAATTTTTCTGCGCTAAAAGCAATCAAATGTGTAATTACGATTCCTAGAAATGAAATCCGACGCTTTAAATAAAAAATACAGAGTAGTATATTTTTTTAAAATTACGTCATGCCTGTATTCCCGGAAGGGTTAAGCAGAGGAATACTAATTAGTACACGGCACATTTTGCCAGTTATGTTTAATTATTAGTTATATTATTATTTTATTTGTTTTTATTTATTTATATTTTATGTGATAGAGAGAGAACCTATTGCCATCAACCAGGAAAGAATCTTCAAAATGAAAATCACATTTTTGGGTCAGCCTGTATAGTCAGAATATTATATTATACTACCCTCAATTCAACTAAAAGTATTCAAATCAGGTTAGGATAAAATGTATGTTCTAATTTCGGTGGAAAGTTCAATTTTATGATTAAGGTGAATTACAACGGTTACTAATTAGTTGTAAAAGCCATATTTTACGAAGTTTTGGGTTAAATCGTTGGCTCTTTCAATGTCGTTTATGATAAAGGTCGATTATTTATTTGGTTGGTAATATAAGTTAAGGGCGGTTAAGTTGGCAGTTTTTGTGGTTAACAATTCCTTTTGCAGCTGCGGTGTGGTGCTTTTGCTATATTGAAAATGATTGGAAAAAAATTAAGTTATATCGTTAAATCAGATTTATAAGATCCAGCCAATAAGTCCGTGCTGGCCGCACGGAATTATTGGCTGATTTTGTAACAATACTAACGTTTAACAATCTTCGTTTTTTCCAATCTCCAACTACAAACCACCTACTACATTTTCTAACAAATAACTTAGGAATTATGTTGATGATAGTTCCGCCTAACTAAAATAACTCAAAAATGGCAAACGTCTTCAAAGACAATATCTTCAGGTCTATCGGAGGCATAGCAATGTGACTGATGACGGCATTTGTCGCTATCTACCGGCCGTAACGTGGTACCTATGAGTTATTTCCCATCCAAATGTCTGAATACATTGACTTCAAGGAAAGAAAGAAAGAAGGAAGGAATGGTTGTCGTGTATGTAGGTAAGAAGAAATATATTTTTCTTTGGATGAAATAGATAGAGGGCTGAATTTAGTGGAGGTTTCGACAATTTGAGGGTGTCGTGTTCAGTTTGGGTTTGAAGTTTATTGTAAGTCAGGGCTGCTACCAGTGGGCCACTTACTCTCAAAAACAGCTAGAAAACATATTTTTCATAAACATAAAATATTCGCAAAAAATAATAATTATATCCTGAAGGAATTACTCGTTTTTCCGGGATAAACATTAGCCTACACTCAGCTATACTGCCTAAATTACTAAATTTTATTTCTTCGAACGGCCAAAAAAAACAGGTTCACAGTCCTAAGACGCACATAATATGTCACAAAACAAATGTCATATGTTTTAATTATTGTTTTTGCTATGTGGACCAGTGAACCTGTTAAGAGGAAAAATAAATACAGATGGACTTAGCTACAGACCAAATATGTAGTGCCTAAGTCGGCTTTTCCCTGAATTTGTATAAAAAGCGAGATTTTTATGGCCGTTTGATAAAATAAAATTTAAATATCTACACAGAACCAATTGAAATTCTCCCCTAACTTCAAACATACACAAAAAATAATTAACAACTTCGCAAAAAACTTGAAAACGTTCTGTAACATTCAAACAGGCGCTAGTTATACAAGAAGGCACGGTTACTTTAGTATTCCGCGCGTCTTTCGAAGTCCATTTCAATAATAAATTATGTTGAATACAAAGGTCGAAGTTAGGAGGACAATTATTTAGAGCACAAAGAGTTTCGGGAAGAGGGAACTTTTTTTTGGGTGATAAAGCTGGGTATATTAGATTTCGTTGCAGAATGGGTTATTTTTGCAATCTTTGCGCATAGTGATGTCACCTTTTATACCTTGTTGGATCAATTTAGCCAACTAAACGCATGGCAGAGTAAAAGTACTAAGCGTATAATGTTCTCACTGCTGGGACATTTAGGAGGCCTGCGTTCCTCTCTGTGAGATGGAGTGGTCGTGGGAGTGAGAACATGACATTATATTTAGCTAAATCATTGTGTGACCTCTACAACCCTAAAACTGGGTAACCCAGTGGCAAGACTGGTGTGATGGTGTCAGGTTTTCTGTTTTCTGACTACTTGTAACGTTTGCCAAAGTTCTACAATTGTACTATAAGAAAATCATCACTATCTGTAAATATCGTTGTACGTCAATGTTCAGTTTAAATTCATTCAATTAAGGCTAATATTTAATGCATCCTAGTTAGGAAGTTGGCGTGTGGTGTCTCATTTAATTCAAACATTTGGCAAGGTCGTCCAACTTATGTGAAATCATACAGATATCTATATGATCAATATCTGTACTTAGTAATGGTTATCGAGTATTATTTAAGTATTTAGATAATGGTTAATTGGACTTGACCGTGTGGCTAATGATGAGTTTATTATGGACCAGAAAGTTCTCACCTTTTTTTCGTTTTCATCGGAAGAATAAATTCAAAAGGAAAGGTAACTTCAAATATGTACTACAATCACTATTATTATCTTTTGAAGCAGGCTGTAGTGAGTCACACGTTCAAAGTTACATCACGCCTGTATTCCCCGAAGGGTTAGGCAGAGGTGTACCAACTACCATAAGTCCTCATTCTCTGGGGCGATAAGATTAATGAAAATCAAAGGTATGCCTGTATTATTAATTGTGTTTCATACAATTATACTGTTGGTTTGAATACTGGAGTTGTTACAGACATAGGCATGTTTCGGTTTCATTTTAATGTGGAACAATAAAACCTTGCCAATTTTTAAAGCCCAATATTGCTCGAATTGATAGGAAAAGATACATCGAAGCAACTAGCAATTCAGATATTAAGTACCTAACGATTTACTACTAAATTTACTGTTATTCGCCTTAATAAAAGTGTTCTAAGCAAGTAATCTTACTAAATCTTACATAAAAGCTACTAATTTCTCCAATATATTCAATGGCTTCAAAAAGTCACCTAACTGAAGATTAAGGTTTTTCTCTAAAGAAAATTAGATGTAAAAATTGAATGAATATTTTAAATGTTAACATAAATCTTTTGAGGGTTGTTTCCAGAGTGCTATAAAGTGAAACAGGGCTTTTAAAGGGTTATAAAATAGATGGATGGAATACTCGGGAATAGTTTTATTAGCATATTTATGGAGTCTATTTTAGAACTGAAGAATCTGGTCGGGTAAATTAGAAGAAACTGTGAAGTGTTATCTTTTTATCCTAGATTTTATAACTAGCGGAGTTAAATTGCACAAAAAATTCACACAATTGATCGAAAGCCCTTTCATTTTGTCAATCCAATAGTAGGTAGGTATACGTTACGTGTTTTACGTTGTCGAGCAGACGTATTTTTTAACAAATGCAGCAATGGATTAGTAATATTATGTATAGGTTGGTGTGTAGCAGTAAAGGGAAACCAAAAAAAAAATGCATAATCTGTGTAGTAAGGATGAAATGGCAAGTGGGTGAATGCTGAGATGACAACTGCTAATGAAGCTTGGAAGAAGTGGACTAGGTTTGAAGCAATTAAATTACCAATATACCTTGATACACATAAAGTAGACTTAGAGACTTAGTTCCCTGAGAATAAATATAAGTAGGTAAATAGCTAACGACCAGTAATTCTGTCAGTCAGTGGCTAAGAGACAATCTCTAATATGTAGTGAATTTGGTCCCCGTACTGGACAAAATATTTAGCTAGTTTATTAACAGTTCTTCCGTGTGTGTGTTTATGTTAATGCATATTCATCTTTATCATCCGCCTTTTAATGTTCCCACTACTGGGTCACAGGCCTCCTCTCTGTGAGGGAGAGGAGGACTTTAACCCACAAAGCGGGTTTATGCAAAGTAAAGCGTCTGCCTCGGTTCGAACCACGACCTACGATATCACTGGGCCCTCACTGCTCTAATGTACGTGCGATTAAACAATAAATTACAGCATAAAACTAATATGGTATGTTTTAAAGGCTGCCTCATAATACACATAATATGTAATAACTTTGGAACAATAAACAATTTATTATTTATTTAATAATATTTTCCATAACATTAGTGACAATTTCCCAACCAATAAATTAATAAATCAACATCCAGACCCGTACCATTCTATAATAACATAACGAGCGAACTTTCAATACTTTGGATCGAACGCTCGAACAAATTCTAATATTAATGACGTTTTTACGTTTATGGATGACGTAATCGTTTCACGTTATCGTGATAACCAATGCTCCAAATGCTGAACGATTCGTATCTTGTTAAATGTGCTTTATGATCGGTTTAGACGTATTTTAATAGGAACTGGAGTACTTATTTTGAGACTTGATTTATTGAAGTTCTAAGTTTTATGGTTTGGAATTGGGTGGGGGAGGAACCGTGAATTCGTTGATAGTTCTTTACTTTTAAATTCTAGGTAATGGCTTTTTTAACCTAGGATGTTCCAAAGAAAATATGGGTGGATTGATATGAACGAAACGGGGATGAATGTTAGTGTGAAGGTCGCCGCCAACAGAATAGAAGATAAATGTATTGCGCCGACCCAAAGTAACATGGGACAAGACTTGGAAGGTGGTGATAATTTACCCTGGCATTAAGCATAAGGGTTGTCAAATCTGTACGTTTAAAAAACTTGATAGGTGGAGTAACCTTCCTGAAAGGCTTAAGAAATCATAATGTTTTGTTCAAATAGATAGATAGAATTACTGTAAGAAAATTTTGTAAAAAGTATTACCTAGAATTCTTTCTACTCAGTCAAATGCAACTCAACTGCAAAAATATTATTTACGTTTTGAGGGTTTTGAACTCATTACTTTTATTTTGAACTTTCCCTAGCAAAATAAAATCAAGTCAGTATGAGAACTACTTACATGGCAGAAAGCAGAGGTATGTAATGTGTCTAGGGAAACCATCACAAATGTGGGTAGTCTGAACTCTGCGTGACATATTAGAGGGTGAACTAAAATATTTGTCTGAACTCTGAAATTATTTTCATAGATTTTTCGGGTGACTTTGTAATGGGCATTTTCACAGAAAGTGCTGGTTGCAACTTTGTTTGAGAGAAATGGTTGCTCATATAAATAATTCACAATTCTAATAGTGTTATTTTTTGTTTACAGGTACATGTCCTCCATGGCGCAATTTAAACTGAAAATCGTCGTAAGTTTTTTTACACCAAAACAACAATTATGCTTACTGTCCCTAAATTGATAGCTAGAGCTGTGGAAGAATACCTACATCATCTACAATTTTTTGTTTTATAAAGTATGTTGGGATAAGACTGCAAATCCATCCACAACAACAGCTACTAGTTAAATACCCTTGGTTAGACAGGCTGTCAGACTTTCGGACTTCTGGCTGCTTACCTTCGCTCTAATGCTTCTCTGGAGCCCTGCAGCCCTGGTACCCAATGTATAATGTCGTTACATAACAACATTATACGTTATACGTTCATACGTTCTGAATGAGATATGGAATCCATTACATAATCCAGTCGGAGGAAAATCGGTTTTCTTTGAAAGAGAGGTTTGATGATGATGCTTAAGTTTTGCTGTAAAAGTTAAGAGTGACTTAAAAGATTAAGCGACTATCTTTAAGTGAAATGTGGTCTTTTGCTAGTGAATTTAGAAGTAATTGTAACTTTTTTTTTGAAAGGTTTGATTGGTCCGGTAAAAAATAAATATATATATTAGATGCATCTGATTAGACCGGAAACCGACCCAAACATAATTATGTTTTATGTTGTTGAGAAAAGGCTGGTCAGATTTTTGCTTAACAGACCGTATATACTAACCAAAAGACAAACTATGATAGTAAGATAAAAATGTAGTCTCAACGGCCTGATCCTCAACGTCAAGAGAAGTCATTGCGACTTTTTAATTTAAGCTGTTAAAATATGACCATACAAATCAATGCCAGCTCTAATAATACCAGGCTTGCATAATGTCTGACTAATATCATTCGTAATGACCCATTTATAACGTTTACAACTTCACCTCCAAGATTTAAATCACGCAAAATTAACCTATGGCTAGCACAGTTCTGCTGGTGCCAAAGAAAACCTCTGCCAAACAGATAAATATCTAGAATGCATATTTAGTGGGATGTTTTCGCCAAAAAAATAAAGACTAAGACGTCTCATTTTAGACTTAGTGTGGTGATTATCACTGTACTTTTTCACTGTTAAGGCACTTTTTACTGTTGCTCTCGGTCTGCTACTTTGAGAATCCCTTGGCAAAAGTTTCCATACAATTTCCATCGAATCTCAAAGTTTCGAGATCGAATTTAACACTTCATACACTCGAAATTAGTCTTAAGAGTGAGGGTAAGGATTTGTTCAGACAGGGACACATTTGTGTTGTCACGCACGTTGTAACCGAGTTACATTATTAAAAGATTGCCGACTTTGCGCTTGTATCTTGCTACTTTTACTCTGTATCGGTGTTTAACTTGCGTTAAGTTAGACTAATTGAAATGTTGTGAGTGGGTAGATAGATAATGGTGGTAATAATATTATGTACGTGTTTTTAATGGGAGCTTAAGTTCAATGTTTACGTTTGGAGATAAATTTTACTCATATTCATTCGAATCGACACGTTCAAAAACCAAAACTGTATTTAATCATTCGATTAAGTTCAGTTTTGGGTTTTGAACGTGTTTATGCACACAGTTTATCTCTTTAATTCTGATAATTTGTCTTAAATGCCTTCTGAATATAGAAAATACTCTTTTGAGCAATACTAAGTTATGCTTATCGATTAGAATGAGATTAACAAATCACAAAATCATACAGAAGTAAATAAAAATCTGTAATCGTTTCTCAAAGAGGAACTGTCTCTTGCATACTTCATGGAATTCTGGATATGCTCTGATTGTTTTATAGTTTCTCCCGTACCTCATTTCTTCCATATTTGTATCTCTGTTACAAACACATAAAGTAAATGTCTTTATTTCTAAAACAAACACAAACTTACTCGTCTCCAAAGTAGCTCATAACTCTATCATGAACAATAACTGTACCACCTCCATACGTAACTAAGTTTTCTCTCTCTACTATAGACATGTAACCCAACATAAATAAACGTCACGACCCACCATACGCCCGATACGTCACTCTCGCTTCCCGATACGATCCATTACTCAAACATAGGCGACATATTTTGTGTCGCCGTCTGAACAAACCCTTACAAATGGCCAACATTATTCGAGTGTTAGATAAGTAGGTACTTTCTTTTTGTAACAATAGTAAAGTCTTGCATCCTCTGCGAGGAGAGGTTTGACATGTTAGCTGGGCGGTTCATTGTTTCGCTAGCCTCGCACTCGTACGTAGCGAAGTCGTGAGTTGCAGTCATCGCCTATCCGGCCTCTAGAGAGTCTATACAACTAAAGTTAGACATTTCTCATTAAAAAAATCTTTATTGATCCTCCCGATTGATTGTCAGGTTTAGACAAAGACTCAACCAAAAGATTAATAAGATTAGAATAATAGAATAAGATTTGAGACTAAGACGTAAAGTACTCTTTGCATGTTTGTCTAAAGAGGATACATAACATCTGAAATTCATCGCCTATTATGCAGCGTTTAATGATTGAGTAGTCGATAGTCGCATTGAACAATCCCGCCCACATTTTCCTACAAAGCGAAGCTACACATGCGTAGTTTAGCCGTCTTGGATTTCCGCCTTTACTAAGAGCGTAAATGAAACAGTATTACAAAATACCTAAAACTATGCTAGGTATACTGTTAATATGTCATGTATGTCATGTTTTTGTTTTGTATTTCTTTAGCGTGCGTGTATATGTTATGTTTTGGGAGGCAGTTTGCGCGAAGTAAAACCTTTTTTGCTTTGATAATGTTATTTTCTTCTTTGCATATTTTTTTAGATTACTATTTAGTATGCATAAGTAGTATAATTATGGTTGTTATTTATTTCAGCCTGCGGGTTTGTTGCTATAATGTGGTTTAAAATAATCCTAAATCTTAGAATTAACCCAGAAATTCTAAAATTAACTTTAACCGGCTGATTTGCTAGAATAAGTTTACCTGAATTTATCTGGAGGTAATGAAACAAGGCAGGCAAAGTACATTTGTAGTAGTGTGTAGTAAGTACAAATGTTTGTCCCAAAGAGGTTGGTCCAGCCAAACAATCCAAACTAATATTATAAATGCGAAAGTAACTCTGTCTGTCTGTCTGTCTTTCTGTCTGTCTGTCTGTCTGTCTGTCTTTGCTTCACGCCTAAACTACTGAACCGATTTGTGTGAAATTTGGTACAGACATTGTTTGGAACTTGAGAATGGACATAGGATAGTTTTTATTTCAAAAAATAAAATATAAAATAAAATTTATTCCGGACATACAGCGCCATCTATTGGTCAAGAGTGGAAGTCACTATTCCACGCGAACGAAGTCGCGGGCAAAAGCTAGTAGGCTATAAATTATGGCGAGCTAACCAACACTGGAACAACGGTCAGTAGCCATTCAATTTGGCATTTAATAAAAATCATCACTTGTTTCAGTTGCCCATTCGTTTATTATGTCCATTGCAGTAGCATTCACAAGGTAACTGAGGGTTCAGTTAAAATGAATGCTAGTAATTATATTGTTGTGAGTCATGAGTATCCTGGCTTTTACCCAAGTCGGTTATATAACTAGTAAATTATCTAGGTACCTATGATTTTTCTGTACGTAGTTTGATTTTGTTTGAATTCTTTGAAGATAATTGAAGTATACCAAGATCTGCCATAACTTGTACTTTCTTTTCTATAAGAAGAGCGAAGAAAATACCCAAGAGTAAGAGACGACCATTCAATGTTAGCGACACCGACTTATTTAATGAAGTTCTTTTCAAATAATCTATTGCGTTGATTTCACCTCATATAACCAGGTATAGCTTGAAAAAAACAAAAACAAAAATTGTGCAAAATAGCTTTTACACGACTGTCCATAGTCATATCGTTATGTTTTAATGATTTGGTACCTGTGTCATGGCTATATCTTAGCAGTCAAAGTCTGTATAGCCACAAAAGGCCTTACAAATCTTTCTTTTCAATGTAACAACATAGCTGTACTAAGTAATTCAGTCTATTCCAGGTAACAGCATAGTTTCCCTGTTTCATAACAGACACAAGTATGTGTGCACTATATATTCACAATGTACATTTCCACAAACTGCGCTCTATGCATAAATCCATTGATACCACGCTCTTGTGTTCACAGTAGAAGAATTTCTAAGCAATTTTCATATATATTTTGAAGGAAAATATTTGAAAGTAAAAAAAATGAATGTAGTTATTTGAAAGCTGCTCTGCTCAAGTACCAACATATTAGGCTGATATTAAGCTTGCTAACTTTATCGACTACCTAATAGCCCTATTTCAAGATAACTGAGAGTGTTTTGGATCTTGATTTCTCATGGTAAACATACTTATTAGCCAGTCAGTGTGGTAAATTGACTAACTGCACAGGGTACACTGAAGTTAAAAACTTGCAACTACATCAAATGATTATTTATAATCCAAAATGTGAACATAACTAGCCTTGAGTGGAGCTATGCACTAAAACTGGGAAGTCAACACATCCCAATGTGATCCAACAAAAAGCTGCCCAGACAAGGTTTATGCTACATCTACGCCACTGGCATGTTACCAAATAGACGTAGATATATTATGAGAGATATGTTTGTGTCGCCTGCCAAATATTTTTATGGAAACTATTAGACTCGCCATTTGCCATGCGAGTTCTTACACGAAGTTCCGTATATGCTTAACAGAAATAACTTGAAAGGATGTTTGCTTGTCGGTATTTAGAATGTTAGTTAATAGGTTAGGGAGATGATATGTTTTTTTATTGATTTATGGAGGGGCCTTTTTAGATTTAGTCGTTTGAAATGGTAGCAGAGATTTCATTCCATCCTATCTTACTTTTTACTTATAGTTGTTACAAATGTGAAAGTTTGTATATTTTTTTATAAATAAATCACATTTCGACTAAACGAATTTGTATCACGGATGGATCAAGCTTTGGAGTACACACAGCTTTGTTCCCGGTTGTATACTTTCTTGCGATAATTTCCCACTTACTAGGCGGACAAAACCGCAGGTAAAGATTCATTCGATACATTGCAAAGATTTGCGGTAATTAGAGACACTTTTGACCTGAGTAAAAAATATGGTTCATAAATCTTACTGATACCATTACCAAGATCTACAAAATAATCATAATTATTATCTGCTAAATGGTTTTAAATACCTTTTTTTCCAACCCGATATCGTCTTGACTACCGTCCATTGAACCTTTATCCTCCATGGCTGACCACACTGCAATAACCGGTCCAATATTCATAAAATCATGGCCTGATTAAGCCGAAACACTTTTGAAATCCTTGGACTACAGCCAAGAGGTCAGCAGAATATATTTTTCTCCTCATAACCACTTGAGGACTGGTATATTTAGAGCTTCCTAAAAGTTGTTCGCCGTACTACAGAATTGGATTGTCCGAAATTCTCTTTGGTCTACATTGGGCTTTTATTCGAGCAAGTTTATGTACAGCTGTTTGGATGTTACTGTGAATGCTTGAAATCAATGTTAATTGTATTTTATGTTCGTTTTGTACTTGTACTAACTTAAAATAAGTTTTGACATTGTAGGGTTACGTTAGCCCAAAAAACTAAACGTTAGCTACGTTAACAAAATTAAGAGTAATTATAAATTAAAACTAAGAAAAAGGATATAGATAATAAAAACTAAGGGGTGGCTAAGCACGACGTGGGTGCTTGAATTAGGCAGCTAACCGGGCAGCAGGACGGACAGGAAGACGTGGTATGCCCGAGGTAAGCATCAGGGCATACCGCGTCTTCCTGTCCGAATAGGCAGGCATACAGGTAGATGGTCAAGGCAGTTGAACTAATAGTCAGGCTATCGGGCAGGTAGGCAGTACAGTACACAGGTAGTTTCGCAAGCATCAAGGGGTGTGGAGGTCAGGTTGTGGCTTCATACGCCGTTCAATGAGCCCATTAATATGAGGCGATGACCGACGAGTTAAATGAACCAGTAAAAATGCTCACATTTAAGTTCCACACTCAATATATAATATTTAATGCACTTCATAGATTTGTTTAACATTAATAGGCTGAAGGTTTTACAGTATCAATAGTTTTTCAGATAAGATCTTTAAGATTTACACTTCGTAATACCAAGTAGAAAAACCGATTTTCAGCGTTCCCTGCAAGAAACAAAACAAAAAAACTGACGCCCTTTTTTTTCCTCGTTTGTCATCTCTTCTAAATTTCAAATTCAAATCTCAATTAATAAATCAAGACCAGAACGAATAAAAAACGGTTTACAGAATGTGGGCAGTCTGCCGCTGCCCTTATAATAATGTACAACTAGCTTAAGGAAGTTCTAGGTAGTCCATGGTATATTATGTCTTTGGTTTAATAAAATGAAATAGACAGACAGATATCAGAGTATAAAATATTCCAAGATTTACAAATTAGTAATATAATTTAAGTTGTTTTAAATTATAAAATTGTGTTATTAAATTAATCAGAGATAACTTTTTCAAAGCATATTATAAAATATTTTTTTCAGGTGTAACAGTATCAAAGAATACATGAAAAATAGTCACATGAGTTGATAAAATATCAAAAAATAAAAAAGGAATGTTTTGTATAGTGTTATAAAACGTAAATGGACTCAAAGATGTGGAATGAATAACACAACATGGGTATTCATACAAACAGGCTACAATAATGAACATCTTCCTTTTTGTATAGAACTGTTATGTTGTATTTTTGCCTACTATCCGAAGTTTTGCGGCGATTCACGAACGCTCTCAATGATACAGGTTCTCGACAGAAATTTAGGTTCACTAGTCTTGAAATGATAAATTCAAATTGAATTTGCATTACAAGTAAAATATAATTATAATACCAGCCTGTTAACGTCCCACTGCAGGACAAAGGCCTCTACTAATATAGAGAAGGCTTAATAAATAATCAAAAACCAAAAAATACAAATTCAGTTTTCTTCCAAACCATGAAAGTAAAGAAACGGCTTTCAGTACCTTAGTACTCCTAATAAAACAATTGATCTTATTTTTAGACAATCTTAAAAACTGCTACTATCCACACTTTTACATACTTACTTTAAACTGTAACTCAAGCCACAAATTTCCTAAAATCATTCCAGCTGTCAAGCCCTGTCATACACAGGGTGTCTTCAAGCTGTTCATTTGCAGAGTTAGCAGATTTCCATGATGTTTCAATAATGAGAATATCAACGTAGCTTGAAGCGCTAATTATGACGGTAATTAGCGGTTTGAGCTCAAAGAGTTTGATTAGTTGGTGGATATTCATGTTAGGGTAATGCTTTATTGTTAAGGGTATGCACTATGCTAACTACCTAGATGCGGATTTGTATTTTAGACTAGTTTTGTGTGGCTACCCTGGTGTGTATACCACATGAATTGAGAATTTGCCGAGATAAATTCGTCTATTAAATCAGCGATAGAGCTTACTATTGGTGAAAACTAACTTGTTCCGAACATTTAACAATAAATAATTCTTATTTTTTTTGGAGAGAACATTGATAGGTAGTGTCAAACAAGTCACTACATATTTTGCTGGTTTAGCATAGTTAATGACTAAATATTTCATGATTACTTACTTTTTGCTACAAAATTCATGTCCAACAGATATTTACTCTTTCATTCCAAACACTCAAACATCCTACATAACAGTTTAAAGATACCACACCCAAATCAGAGCATCGTCTTTCCCTTCCGCAAATATAAGAAAAGTATCCTGATAGCACTTATGAAAAGGATCACAGACATCTTCAAGTCATAATAAAATGGAATTCGTCAATGCCAGCTTATCGAATGAACCAAATGTTCGTGCCATTGGTCATCGCAGTCTTAAGGCGCCTTCAGACGGTGCGTGATATTGCGCACGGATGCGGACAAGCCCGCACTATGAGCTGAGTGGCGTCTGTTGGACCAACAGCTATTGATCTCACCGATTAACGGTATTCCTGTAAGGCTAGAAATTCCTTAAGTAATTAGCACGGTAACCACGACCTGGCTAGCCCACACGTCATTAGTGAAATTACCTAATCTAAGAAGAAACACCGAAACAAATTCAGACTTCAAGTACTTTTTAACCCCCAACGGAAAAGAGAGGTGTTATAAGTTTGACGTAAGTGTATACCTGTGTATCTTTCTGTGTCATCATAGCGAATGAACCGATTTTGATTGGTCGATCGAGAGTGTTCTTAGCTATGTTTGGTGAAAATCGGGTCATCCTTTTTGTTAAATACAGGTCTTCTGGTCCCAAGCCAGGAGTTAAACACCGGGGCCCATAGCGGCGTTGGAACTCCTGGACCCTGTCTGAACCTGTATCCCACGAAACCGCAGTTCGCGGCAGTGGAAAGCTAGGGATTTGCTCCTTATTGGTAGATATACTGGTTCCTACTACGAGTATAAGGTGGCACAAGGGTTGGCTGGTAATATTATATGCACTTACCTTAGATTCCTGCGGTAGACTCCTGGGGGTCGATCAATATCGTGCCGTGAGGTAAGGGATAGGAGAATATATATATAACAAAGGACAATGAATAGATTGGGACCACCAACGCGTTCTGATCCGGGCTTCGGCTTCCAAGCAGACACACACGCGTTTCCCACAAAAGCGCTTCGCTGCGCGTGAATATATACTCTAAACCCACTTTGGAGACGCCCCACAACGCCGATTGCGAACGGCGGGCGCGATTAACAAATACAATGAGTGAAACACATCTCGATTAGATTTGTTTCTACAAGACCCGACTTCCGCGTGTTCACGTTACAAACTTTTTCTTTCAAATGTGTAGCTGTCAAAATCGTTGACAGCCCACCGAAACGGTGTTGCAAGTAAATATCGGGACGAAACATCCCCCCGTCTCGGACATAAGGAGTAATGTCCGCTAATAAATGGGCAAGCGTGCTAAATTGCTACTGCTCGCTTCAAAACCGAATCTCCGACCATGACCCTTGCAACTCTGGGATCTCCGTCAGACCCATAGAATAAATCTACAATGCGTCCACGACGCCAATATAAAGGCAACAAATTAGGTTCTTTAACAAATGCAAGGTCTCCAACTTTGGGAGGGACAGTTTTGTCAGTCCACTCAACGCGCTGCTGCAAAATATGCAAATATTCCAAAGACCAACGATGCCAGAAACTTTGGGACATTTGTTGGAGCAATGCAAGACGCGTCAATTGCGAAAATTTAATTTCCCTGAAGGGGATTCCGGCAGGGCGTTGAGGGGCTGGCCAATCAAAAAATGACCAGGGGTCATGACTTCCAGGTCATTTGGTTCTGAGGAGATCGGACAGAGAGGTAGCGAATTGAGGACGGCCTCAACTTTACAAAATACCGTAACAAGTTCCTCAAATGTGAAAATAGTTTCACCAACAACACGGCGGAGAAGCGGTTTTGCTACTATCGCAATATTTACAAAAATGCTAATTAACTTCCATTCGCGCCATGGCAAATCTCAAATTCTGTTTATCCTTATTTAGATAAATACAAATATCATTTAAATATCTATCAGCGCCCTTATAATTAGTACCGTTATCAGAACGGATCAAAGATGGTAGTCCTCGGCGGGAAACAAATCTACCTAGCGCTGCAACAAACGCATCTGTGCTGAGGGCAGTAACAAGTTCCAAGTGAACTGCCTTGGAGGCCAGACAAACGAACACACACAAGCAGGCCTTGACAGCCTTGGCGTTCCGAAGTTGAGAAGTCTTCACCAAGAAGGGACCAGCGAAATTGGTTCCGACCGAAGGAAATGGTCTGCTCTCCGTCACTCGGTCGGATGGCAAATCACCCATTATGGGTTGCGTAGGAGCCGCCTTCAACTTATAGAATAGAATAGAATACTCTTTATTATGTACACCAAATATGTTACAGAAAGCATAAATAAAGAAAAAAAAAAAAAACATGGGTGACACAATGGGCGGCCTTATCGCTAAAAGCGATCTTTTCAAGACAACCTTTGGATGGATTTTAAAAAAGAAAGGAAATAAAGTACTGTAGGTAGTCTATTGGTGTACTATTTACATATAAAATAAATACATATATATAAACATACTATATATAAAAATATATACAGTTATAAGTATGGAACAAAAACATAGAAATCAAGAAAACAACTACTAAAGAGAGAGATAGTGATTCTTTACCATAGTTTAAAAAATGGGCAGAGATTGAGCTCGCCTTATTGACACAGGCAAAGCATTCCACAATCGCACCGCTTGAACCGTAAAGGATTTGTCGTAAAATCTGGTGGAATGCATCGGCATCTCTAGTCCCAAGTTTTCCACTTATTATAGCACTTATAGCTTTATAGCACTGCATACATTTAAAGATGATGCCACTAATAGTGCGTATCGCTGACAAAATCCAAAATTCACGCTGCAAAATGGCTACGAGGGCGTTGCAACCGGCGTGTGCCTTATAAATGTGTCGATCGGACACCAACAATTTCACCAACGCTCCTCCTTTAGGGAGCAACAAAGGATGGCGAGCACCATAAGGCAAGTTCGAAATCCGCAGTCGTCCTCCTCTCTCGGACTCGGAGCAAACCAGATTTGTCTAGGAATGGATTAAGACGAGCGATTGAGCCTTTCAAAGCTGAGCATTTCTTCAGGGCTTCAATAGTCTGGTCAAAGTGCTCGGCTTGTAAAGCACAAATCAACAACATCAGGGCCTCTTGGCGTTCATGAAGAGACAAAACTGGGGATAACAGTTTATTATTAGGGTTCCGTCTGTTACGTATAAAACGCCGGATCCAAGCGGTGACTCCTAACAATTTCGACAAAGAACTGTATCTGTCCAAAAGTATGTATCTGCAAATAATCCAAATTATATGCAGGTTGCGTTCAACAATTCCAATACGCAAAACTGGCAAAACCTCTGGAGAAGAGAACCTATTCTGGGGCCAGGACGACTTGTGATGCGTCAACCAGTCTGGTCCTCACCAAAGAGAATGGTCAACAAGGGCAGCAAGGGCAACCATGTGATGCGCTGTCTGCGGGGATTAATTCTCCTGGGACATGTCTCCAGATCAGTTTAGTCTCAGAGTTCTGACTCTGTGAGACTCTATTCGCCACAAAAACCTCCAACTTATGAGGACTATCCCATTATCAGTTCTTGGTCCTCAATCCGCGGGGCGGAGCCCTTCAACACGGGACCCGTAAGTCCAAAACCAAAAACCGTCGGTACAGCTACTAACCCATTCATCTGCAGAACCCACTTGGTCCCGGACAAAAGCAAACCCAAAACATCCGCACCCATATACGGGTCCGGGTACCAACCACTTCGGGTCGGCAGGAGGTAGGTCCGACGTCAATTTCACCACTGCAGGTCTATTGGTTACCTGCGGGTGTCTGCCCAAAATATCATTCAAAACAACGGCTTTGGCCAAGATTCTTGGCCCACAATAAACAGGCGAAACACAAATTTCAATATCTCCCCGTTCATCAACCGCTTCAATACCACCCATATGGTAGAAGGGTGGAATCTACGTGGGAGACCTAATCTTAACACTAAACAAAAGGATACAAGACAGCCTTGAGCACCCGAATCCAAAAGAGCACGAACTAACAAAGATTTACTCTTCGGGCCACATATCATTACAGGGACAGTTGGCAGAAGGACTGTCTCTGGCTGGGTGGCTGTAGTGGAGGAGAGGGAGGCGACTACCTATTGTTGATAACCCCCCTGGGGTTGATAGTCGTCCTGAAAAGCTGACGCCTCCTCCAATTGAGGAGGGGGTGGAGGGGTGCCCCCGCCTTTGCGAGGTATACCCCGTCGAGGATCCACCTGGGGTTGGTGGGGATGCGCTCCCCCGCCTATGGGGGAGCGTCCGGCATCATCAGGGCCACCAACACAATTTTGGTCCGGACACAACACGCGGTGGTGCCTACCTTGACAGTGCGGGCAAGGATCCGACCTCTGGCAATCCCGCTGCAAATGCTGTCCCAGACAAGTGAAGCACCACTTGCGGCTGTTGGCGATTCCACGTCGGTCCTTTGTGTTCCGTTCTAGGAACTTCGGACAGGACGTGACCACATGGCCATCCGTGCTACAATATGAGCAGCGCATACTGCGAACCTTTGTCGCTACGTATTGATGAGACTGGCGTCGTGGCTCACCCATCCCACAAGTGGAGGGGCGCGCACCAACACGACGCTGGTCCGGAGTTGACCGCTCTGGGGCCCGCGAGGGACCTTCAACACCAGAGTTATCCAAAAGACGACACTCCTCATCCAAAGACTTCAACAAATTATCAAAAGGGGGGAGGTGTGTGGCATCATCCCCACCATATTTCTCATGTGCAAAACCCCTCAACTTAGCAGTTGCCTCAACAATGTCATCCGAGAAACCGTATAACTGCGTGAAGTCTGCCTCAACCTCAGCGGCCAACTCAGTGTCCTCGGTGGACAATAGCGCCAAACACTCCGCAAAGCATTCATCCACCCTGGCTTGACGGGCTGGGAGTTCACTAAAACGGGCCAACAAAGCCTCTGATCTATCAGATCTACTTATTAAAGAGGCCACCAAGGTCACCCATCTCAATTCCGCTCTAATCTTACAAGCAAATGTATAGGCAGTCATACTTTCAAAATGTAAACAACGGTGATTATATTAATTAAATACACAAAATGGTATTATTATGGTATTTAAGTGGTGTACAATAAAGTATATAATAAATAATTAAATAAAATGTTCAACAACTTAAATTAATAATATATGTGTGTAACCAAAACAACAGATTGACAGTAATTCTCTTACCAAATTAAATATCAAATCATAAAGTCTGTAAGAGAAATAACAAGTTAATTCAACAAATAGTACTGAACCCTGTTACATTTACTTAATTATTTTCCAGTACAAATTTATTATGGAACCCCAAATATTAATTTATAAATTATCAAAAACAAAGCGGGTATGGAACCCCAAATATCAATTTATAAATTATCAAAAGCAAAGTGGGTACCTCACGAAAATAAATTATCAACACACAAGAGGGTATTCAAAAAAAACAAAAATTATCAACACAAAAGTGGGTATTAAAAAAAAACGAAAATTATCAACGCACAAGTAGGTAGGTTGATTTTACAATAATAATTAAATATTCAATTTACTTTAATAGTTAAAAAAAATGACTTTAACTTGAATCAATTAGAATATTACTGTCAAACAAACTGTTATATCATAAAAACTAACCAATTTTCTTATATAATTCGTAACAATATACTTTACAACAATAACTTCTGTAGCGGGCACTGAGTATTTTTATAATGTAAACAAACTTACAATACCAAGATAAAAGGTTCAAGGTCCAACAATAACTATGATTCAATTAAATACAATTAGGGAAGACTATTTAGTCTGCACGAAACCTATATTGTATACCACAAATAAACAAATTTCAATACTAAACTGTAACCTCCTATCCCGGAGTGACAATATTAAGTTGTGAGTTGTACACTTTATTTTAACAAATTGGAATGTAACTGAGGGGGTTTTTTGCCCCTAACAAGACACAGCTAACTCTGAGTGACTCAAAATGTACTACTTTCTAACCCAGTATTCTCAACAATAAAAGGCAAACCGTCAAACAATACTTATTAGACTACGACGAATTCGCATTATTACGAGATAGACAGCGGCAAGTTCACGAGATTTGTTATAATAAACACGTGCAGGAAATGGAACGCAGTTTAAAAAAAGAACCAAAAAAGTTTTGGACCTACATAAAAAACATGCGTGGAGGCTCCAATTATCCAAAAATGTTATCTCACAATAACGTCAATTATTCAGAGGGTCGGGAAATTTGTGAGGCTTTCAATGACTTCTTCCATGACGTATTTGGTGAGCCCTCTGACAATAGCCTCGCCAATTCTTTGATAGCGGACGAAAAGGATCACTGTCCTGACATAATTTCTAACTTACAATTCACTTCGTCAACTGTGGAGAGGACGTTGTGTGCATTAAGCGTTGATAAGGGCCCTGGATGTGACGGTGTGCCCCCAATATTTTGGAAGAACTGTGCAAAATCTTTGGCACCTCCAATTAGTACTATTTTCAATATTTCTTTAAAAGAAGGCACCTTCCCAAATGAATGGAAAAAAGCTTTCATTGTTCCAATTCATAAAAAGGGTTTGCGGACAGTGATAGGAAATTATAGGGGTATTTCTATACTAAATACAATTGGTAAAGTATTTGAAAAACTGGTATACAACGCTATCTATCCATATATCATCAGAGGCATCTCTTGCAATCAGCACGGTTTTTTAAGGAAACGCTCGATTGTCTCTAACTTAGCCAGTTTCTCAAACTTTGTTCTTGAGAATACAGATGGCGGAGGGCAGGTTGACGTGATCTACACGGATTTCGAAAAAGCTTTTGATCGTGTGGATCACGTCATCTTGCTCAGTAAGCTGTACATACGTGGGGACAAGCGACAAGCTGTCGTACTAGGAGGTTACCGTTCCAACAATATTGAAATCCCTAGCGGTGTACCACAGGGATCTCATTTAGGACCTCTTTTTTACAACGCCTATCTATTTGACATCACTGATTCTTTTGAACACTCTGATCACTTAATGTACGCTGATGACAAAAAAATATTTTATAAAATAAGAACACCCGATGATTGTAAGGCCCTTCAAGAGGATCTTAATAACTTAAATAATTATTACACAAAAAACAAAATCACTGTAAACGTTGCAAAGTGTCAATGTATTAGTTACACACGTAAGAGGAACCCGATTGTTTACTCATATAATTTTAATGGAGTTGTCATAAATAAAGTCCAAATGGTTAGGGATTTGGGAGTTATGTTTGACAGTAAATTAATGTTCTCAGATCACATAGACCTCATTAGCACAAAAGCTTATAAGAACCTAGGATTTGTTCTTAGGTCATGTAAGTTATTTAAAAACATTGGGGCTCTTAAATCTGTTTATTTTGCATATGTGCGCAGCGTTTTAGAGTATGCGTGCCCAATTTGGTCCCCACAATACATAATCTATAAGAACCAAATAGAAAAGATTCAGAAAAGATTTATTAACCATCTTAACTATCGCCTTCGTAAACCTCCAATGTCTTACGAGGATAGCTGTCGAACATATGGTCTGCTAACACTCGAAAAAAGGCGTAAAGTGATGGACATGTGTCTGCTCCATAACATACTCAATGGACGCCTTGATTGCCCTGATTTGGTCGCACAGATAACTTTCAACACTCCCCTACGGCGCACTCGTCACACGCCAATGTTTCACGTTCCTCGGCTCTCCACTAACTATGCCAAGAACTGTGTACTGACTCGCATTGCTCGAATTTATAACTCGGAATTCTCAGAAGTTGATATATTTAACTGTAATAAGCCTACATTCAAGAAAAGAATAGTAAAGGCTATATAAGGAGACTAGTGACAGTCAACCGATCTTCTATCTTCTCCTGTCTTCTGTTATTCAACCTTTTTTGTTTGTTTTAACCATTTCTAAATTGTGATATAACTTAACCTTATGTAAATTTGGATTGTATTTTGATTGTATTGCATCTTTTAATTTAAATTTGTGGCATTAGTTCGTTCGCATGTATTATATATTTACCCCAGTTACACAGGGAAACCTATAATTGGCCATACAAATTGTAAAACGCATATTTTGTAAAATATTTTTAAGTATCGCTGTTGGTTACCTAAATAAATAAATAATACAGCGTTCACTGTGAACGAATGTCCTAGCGTTTACTATGCTCGTGGAATGCAAACCACGCTCTTGCTACCAAATGTTAAATACAGGTCTTCTGGTCCCAAGCCAGGAGTTAAACACCGGGGCCCATAGCGGCGTTGAGACTCCTGGACCCTGTCTGAACCTGTATCCCACGAAACCGCGGTTCGCGGCAGTGGAAAGCTAGGGATTTGCTCCTTATTGGTAGATATACTGGTTCCTACTACGGGTATAAGGTGGCACAAGGGTTGGCCGGTAATATTATATACACTTATATTAACATTATAAGCGGGATATTTACCATGTTTACTGTTTGTAGCGAGTTTCCGATATTTCGGTGCTGTTGCAAGCACCATCGAACAGTACCGAAATATCGGAAACTCGCTACAAACAGTAAACATGGTAAATATCCCGCTTATAATGTTAATATTAGTTTTAGTGACCATGACAGTTTAAAAACTTATATATGCACTTACCTTAGATTCCTGCGGTAGACTCCTGGGGGTCGATCAATATCGTGCCGTGAGGTTAGGGATAGGAGAATATATATTTAATAAAGGACAATGATTAGATTTGGACCACCAACGCGTTCTGATCCGGGCTTCGGCTTCCAAGCAGACACACACGCGTTTCCCACAAAAGTACGCGTGAAAATAAACTCTAAACCCACTTTGGGGACGCCCCACAACGCCGATTGCGAACGGCGGGCGCGATTAACAAATACAATGGGTGAAACACATCTCGATTTGATATGTTTCTACAAGACCAGACTTCCGCGTGTTCACGTTACAAACTTTTTCTTTCGACTGTGTAGTGTCAGCTGTCAAAATCGTTGACAGCCCACCAAAACGGTGTTGCAAGTAAATATCGGGACGAAACACGTTCTAAAGTTATGGGCGTTTTACTGTTTGAATCGGGGTTTTTTCGCAAGATATCGTGTCATAATGACGTGTTCAATAGATTCTCGATCGAAGCGTATCTACTACTAGATAAATTATGTACCATGAAATAAAAATGTGGCGAGGGTTTTTAAACTTTACTTGTTTAAGTCCATACATTAATGTAATGTTCAAATCATACGCGAACCATGTAGTAACCTACATGGTTCGCGTTTCTCCGGTGGTCTTTTGGAAAAACCACCACACAGATGTAAGCAAACCTTTCCAGATAGTGCAAACATTTGTTAGTTATCGTGTAACTCAAGTCAGCACTCTAAGGAGGTCAACAATCATTGCGAAAGTTGCGGGGTGCAGTGCGTGGCTGTCCATGGTCATCGGTCGCGTGCTTATAATCTGCAAAATCACACATCGTGTGAAGCCTGCTTTAGGAATCAAAGGGTCTATTGCGAGCGTCCACATAGAAAGGTAACGTCTTGCGGTCTATAACTTGATTGTGAGTTATGGGTACGGCCATTGTTGGTGAATTGGAGATTTCGAATGACATGAGAGACATTCGTAGCGCAGTGTTCAGTGCGTTCTTCCCACTGACCTCTATCATACATTGTACACTGGACTTCATATTAACGATGACAAAATGAAGACATTTGATTATCGCCATTTTGGCGCTGATAACAACGTGAATTAACGTGAGAGTCGCATGGAACTAATATTAGAGATGGGACACAGCTTTCGGTGAAATACTTTTATGGGTTTTATCGATCGAGAGAATAATTTAATACGTAAGAGAAAAAAAAACAGTTATTTTTATTATGATTAATTTTTAAGTAATAGAATAATTGCTGTAAAGGTTACTAAAAAATATTTTCAGTCAGATTGCAAGCTATAAACTAGTGAATAGCGTGCTAGTAAAGTTATAGCGCATTTCTGTCAGATCAGTGAGATTTAAATATGGGGTATCAAATTTGAGCAAGTATCTCCTCGATCAAGTACACTAGTTGTACGCCCATCGGATTCGTGAAGTGAATATCATTTATATAATAATAATAATAAATGAGATGGATAATCATTTACAACGGACGTATTTCTCACTCTCATCGCTGAGATCTTGTCTCTGTAGTGTTAAGGTGCAAATAAGAGTGACATCGCATTCCAGCAAGGTGAAGACTTATATTTATTTATTTAAACTTCATACACAAAGGTACAATGGCGGACTTAATGCCTTAGGCATTCTCTACCAGTCAACCAAGGGTGGTGAAGAGATAACATGGCAGGTGCATTGTTTAAATCTGATCTAAATATTATATGATACATGCCTAAATAAATATATATATTTAATAAAGTAATGAAAATAAGTTATCGAGATGACCCAACCCCCGCTGAAATCAGTTTTCAGCTCTGTTTCAGATGCAGATAATAAATTGTTTGACTTCAAAACATTTGTTAATAAAATTATAATTATCATGATATTGTTCCAGAATTAATTCCAGGTTCAGGAACGTAGTGATTGGTACAAGAGAGAGGCCTGTGCTCAGCAGTGGGTGAAGTCGGGCCGTGGATGACCATGATAATGATTCCAGAATTTAGTATTACACATTGCTATTGAACATATTATAACTGATTATTAGGCATTCATATAATATTCATCACCAATACAAATATGAGATATTTAGTTCCAACATACTACGAGAAGTCAATACAGTAGATGAGTGATACGCCAAGTCTACTATATTGATATTAGTGTAATTTAAAAATATCACTAATACTGATATATTAGTTACAATATTATAATATTTGCAGTCAAATTTATTAGTATTACCTAATTTTTATAAATATTGGTAGTATCCAATCTCTAAATGTGTCAATTTTAGTTCCTGATACGCTCGAGCGGGGCGCTTTGAATCAGCACAAAAATCAACTGTCATTTCATATAGTATGTTTAGTCCAGCGTACTTGTATAATAGAGGTCAGTGGTTCTTCCAGATATCTTATATTTTATGTTAACTGTATGGTCGGACTATCATACTGCCACGTAGATTTATTTGTTTAATTAGTTATCAAGTATGAATAAAAAGATATGCGACAGTAAAAAATAGCGTAATATTGCGAAATGGCTTCGTTCTTGTAACCAAATTAAAATCATTTGGTCATCGCGTCATCTGTTTATCAATCCGCCATAGTGTTACAGTATAAAAGACCGCTTCGCGCGACAAAGATAGGAGGGCATTCCAAGACCTTCTTATTTATTTCAAAGATAGTGTTTTTCTGTTGGATATTCCAAAATAAGAAAATTTTTGACTTTGCCTACCTTAATGAAATGTATACTCCATATCTAAAGTATATTCACTGTTTACCAGTGCCTTGGAAATAGAAGAAGGAAAAAGTTTTCCGCTTACCCCAACCAACATGGGACAAGGACAGGTGATGACGATGAAAGAACTTGAAAGCTTTACCAATTAATTAAAATTTACCATTTAAGGCCGTACCCTGACCAAAAAATCAGCATGAGATATGAGCATTCATATTGGCCTAGCGGCACTGGTGGCGCATGAATTACAGTAGTGAATACGCCTAGATTTTAGAATAAAATCTTTATAAAATCGAAAATTGGTCTTTTAAAAAAAAAACCTTACAAAATGTTCGTTATCAAATTTTCTATCCATTAATGTTAGTACAAAAAATGATTAATGAACACCTTACGAGGAGATGCATGCTATCAATCTTTATTTCTCATTTTTATGGTTTTGTTGGAAGGAGATTAGTGAAACATATACACCATTTAAAAAAAAAAGAAATCTACATTTTTGGAATCAATAACATGTAGAAATGTAATGTATTTTTATTAGTTGTTATTTCATTTTAAATAACAAGTAGATAGCTCCTAAAACTACACGAAAAACGGCTAGCGCGGCGTTTTGCTCGTGGTAGCGCCTTAAATTACTCCCAACAAAAGTTTCATGAACCTTAAAACAGACAATTTGATACGCCAATTATTTTGAAAGGGATCCAAAAGACTCTTCACTCCTCCAACATGCTCACTTTTAAGGGTTAAAACTGCTTGAAACACCCGAAATTGGAGCAAAAAGTTTGTTGATGTCATTCGTATACCTTTTGAGAAAAGTGAGAATTTCGGGGGTTTTTTTGTTTTTTATGTTGGTAATCAACTATTTATATAGATCCCAGTCCAGCATATTATTGCAGCCATCAACTTTAAAAAGCGCGCGAGGGCGAACCACCACGATCCCAAACCTTTAGATATTCAGCGGTGCAGAGCTGAGCAGAATTTTTTCATCTCAGAACATAAATCACGCTTGCGTCTGAATGGTGAAAAAACAATATTTTGTTCGGAATATATAGTTTTTCTAGCATGAGAGTGAACTCCTGATAGGATTCTTAAAAAGTTTTTCATGTTACACATAATATACTTATGGTTATGTACTTTACATTTAAGATTTATGTCAGATATTATGACAAAGGGGCATCATAATAAGTTATGGACTCAGTAGCTACGGGAGAACTTATAGAACTAACCTAGATACAATTTACAAACTATAACGACGCATTCTCAAAAATATTGTCCCCCTCAAAATAAGAACAAAATATCAAAATTATTATTCTGAACTATTTCATTACTGCAACATATTGCCAATACAAAACATGACCAAACTTTCAATATTAAAAGACCAATATAACAACATAAATAATATAACTAAGACGACACGTTATCCTAAACTGAAAACGTTAGCTAACATGAAAACTTTTACCTTGCCTAAATACAACAATACATATGGTATGAGAACATACACCTACATACTTCCAAAAATAATAAACGAACTACCTGCGCACATACAAAATAAATACCTCTGCAACCCTAAAAAAGCCATAAAATTACTAAAAAAGCATTATATGCTAATTACAAATCATGAGTATGTACTTTAGTTTGATATACCTACCTCCTGTATTATCAAGTACTTAAAGATATTGTTTTCCTTTTTGAAACTCACAGCTTTATCATTGTTTGTCTCAGAATTAATTATTCCGAACTCATTAGCCATATATAAGCCATAAACGGCTTCTATGGTTCTAATTGTAATTGAAACTCTGCGATATATATTTTGAACAATAAAAAAAAAAAAAAAAGTTTTATTGTGTCATACCGTGAGAGTGTTACTTACAATCTGGAATGGCGTTTGTTTGAGAATAGGTAAAATTTTCTTTAAGTAAAGGAGATGAGGGCGATGAACATAATATTATGAACTTTAAGTACAGTATTGCTTTAAAAACCTTGGCAAACAAATGACAGTCTAAAATCGCCAACACGAAGTGGACCATAGCAATCAGTGCCCGACTGCCTGTCTCTTCTTAGTTTCAGCTTAGCTTGCCAATCCTATGCATTTTGCACTTTGTGACGATAGTTTAGAATCTCAATTTGTCTATAGAGTCTGGTTATTTTGACTTAACAATTTTTCCTTTTTTCTTTCTTATAGAAAAAGCAATATAATTGATTTTTATTTACACAAAAGACCCTTTCTTTCCAGTAGTGTCCAAATTTTTGTATTATGTTAAGAGTAATTTTGACCCCGACGGCCCTTGAATACAAACAACGGCCCCAACCTACGTCTAATAAGGTTTTTTGCCAATATGGCTCGAGGGTATAGGAAAATAATAAAGATGAACTCTTGAATGGGATTGCCAATGGGCATTATTTTACTATGAATGCTATAGGGAGTAAAACCGAAGATGTATCAAAGATTTGTGTGGTATTATTTAATCCAGTATGTCTACTTATTGATGGATTGTGGTACCTATACAAAAGAAAATGTAGTGACGGTTGACATGGTAGGATATCAATCTGCCTAGCTTTATTATATCGGCGTTAATTTTCAGGCTAACCGGATGCTATTGGATATAAGTATTTAAGGTAGAGAGACTTCTTATCTGACTTCCACAACCCCGTAACTGGATGACACCATACCCCTTGGCAATTCAAACAGATAAAATATAGACATATTATCTGGTTGGATTGCATAGTTCAGAATATTTTGTACAGGAAGATTTGTATCGCAACTAAGCTGCACAAACGCTGCAAAAGCGTTGTTCTCAATTCTAGAATTAATACCTACTTCAGCAATGCCTGAACAAACCCTAAATCATATTATGTAGGAACGAGAACTCTAATAAAGCAAGCTTCTCCGGCGTTCCGCTTCGAAAATGAGGTACAACTACATTGTAACTAAATTACTCTGTATAACTAGCATTTCAGACTAATAACTATAATGTCTTCCATATTTCTAATTCCATATGTTATTTTAGCTTCTGTTCATACGAGATATTGCCTATTCAAACTTTATTCAAATTGAACATTCGAATGTGAGAATACCGCGTCGGCGTAATGTGTTGGCTAATGTGCAACAACGTTGTCAGAGTGTCGACGAAATACAGACTACATGCCGAACAAACGCGCCATTGTCAGCGAATGGCGTATGGTTTACCTGTGTTTTGAATCCACTAGTTTGTTTGATTCATAAAAACAAGGAAAGCTTTAGATAAGTAAAGCGAAGATTTGAAATATGCAACCCGTGTGTTATGATTCCGCTTGCACATTCAGAGGAAATGTAGCAAGAAAATATGCTGGCATATGTTCGTAATATCTACTAAATAAAAATACCCATTTGAACGTGTGAATTGCGCGTCGGCGAAGTTTGTCGGTTTAATGGACCTCGGACGCCAAACGGTGTCGGCGAATACTGCATGCTGACATGAGGAACAAACTCCCTAATCCGGGTGCATTGTCAGCGAATGTCTAAATTTATGCAGTATGTTTTGTGCTTCTTCTGATTTTTTTATAATTCGTCCTAGCTTGGAATTTTGAAGTTGTTTTTCGTAAGTATTTAGTTTTATTTGTTTTTGGCAAAAAGGTTTGCCATTACAAAATTTGCTGGGTGTTTTATTTTATACCGCATCCAATTTTATTTCTCTAGATTGTAGTTACAGGTGACAAATTCCTGGCTATGTCATAACGTGACTCTATTATTAAACGAAGCAATAGAAATATGTAAGCATCGTAGTAGGTGTCAATCTTTTCTTACTGCCTATCCAATGGAAAATAGTCAGATGTATCTATGTGTACTTTAAAACTTACTTATACAGGTACGTCATACTCCCTGGCTACTTTTGAATGTTCCTTTAAAAACCAATAAAATGTACAAATTAATCAACCCAACTAAACATAAACCGAAAGTTTAGCCAAACAGTCAAAATATCTTCTTTGCTTTCAAGCAACTATACCAGACCACATGTGTATGCTACCTATCCATTGCAATCCCTTAATGGTATCTACGACACCCCTGAGAAAACTGGTCTGACCTTTATACAGGCATTACTCTAAAATGAATATAATACCCATTTTTCTACCGTCACGTCTAGCCAAGTAATTTCCGGCAAGGAAAAAGTCTTATATCATCATGACTTGGGTGCTCAAAGGGCAACTAAGGGGCTGGTTTAAGAGAACGGAGAGAACACACGTTTTTTTAATCTTAAGTAATAGATAAAAATGAAAGTACCCAGTATAGTCATGGTGGCCCTGTGGCTATAAGACCTCGCCTTTCGTGCTAGAGGTCGTGGGTGCAAATACAGTAAGTATGTACCAATGAACAAAAATAATTATACCTTTTTCGAATACAAAAATCATTCACTGATAGAAATCTATGTGTACACAGTCATCGTCATAAATGCACGATTCCTGTGGGATACGCCACAAGAGAAGAGGAACAGGAAATAAGTATTTCTATACAGCAAAACCGTAATCGCCTGCAACGGCAACAACCAGTCATTTATGTAAGTACTAGCTGTCCCACGCGGCTTCGCTCCCTTCAACTGGCTACCTACCTACCCATCAACCCTACCTACTCTACATACATGATTGTTGTGTAATTAAATCGTTTACGCAGAGCACGCAACGGAAGCTCTCAAAAAGGAATAATTTTGCCCGTTTTTGCAACATTTTTCATTTATGCTCTGCTCCTGTTGGTCGTAGCGTGATGTTATATAGCCTATAACCTTCCTCAATAAATGGACTATCCAACACCAAAAGAATTTTTTAATTCCAACCAGTAGTTTCTGAGATTAGCGCGTTCAAACAAACAAACAAACAAACTCTTCAGCTTTATAATATTAGTATAGATAAACGATATTTTTGCAATACACTGAGATTTGTGAAATTCAGCCAGAAACCTTTACAAGTCTACAAGAACGGGAGCAAAATGAATATAGCTTCTGCCAGCGAAACAAATCGAAAATGATCCCGACGGAACATATTCCCGGGCTAAAATGTATCCTATGTGCTATTCCTGACTATAACCTTTCTCTGTGCCGATTTTATCCAGCTCCAACCGTTTGAGCGAGAAGAAGTAACAAACATACAAACACACACATACATACACTTACAGACTTTCGCCTTTATAATATTAGTGCGATATTTTCTTACGTCTGCACCACGTACTATCACAGTCTAAAGTGCAGTCCTATCTTCACGAAACTATAGCATAGCCAATCAGTCCCACTTACGACCTTCTTCTATAGACATATCACACTCATACACACATCTGTATGTTGAACTCTTTCATAATGAACTAATGTGAACGCGACATGGCTGCAACGTCATACTATTTATTAAAATCACAAAACATGTGGGTGGTGGTGTTTCAAATCCATCCTCATTAGTAGATATTATAATATAAAACAAACGTTTACCTAAACTTTATAACATTGTGGGTAGATGTCAAACACAATACCCACACGTTTTGTCGCCAACATCGATCGCAGTTACTCTCGTATATTGCTATTCATCAAGAATCCTAGAGAGCGCGGTAAATAATTACTAAAAAACTTTGAGTTACTTTGTTTAGAATGAGGTATTTAATTTCAAAGCCAAACTTAAGTGTCCATCTGGTCTAGCGGTTAACACTGCTTGATAAACCACTACAAGACTGGTTCGAATCCCGAACACATAAAAATAATATTATTTTATGTTTCTTCACTTTTTTTTTCTATACACATTTTATACATTTTAAAATATTATTTTTAACTTAAAAAGTGTTTAGTTAATTGGATCTTGAGCCTTGCATTTGAATGAGGGTAGAACTTTTTATTTTATTCGGTAAAATCACCGAAGATGAGGGTATATTGAAAAATATGATTTGCTTGAAGAAACAATACGACGTTGTTGGTTGGTGAACTTTAATCAGAGCGTTCGAGGTATTATAATAGCGGTGTTTATTTGAGCATCATAATGCAAGCAAATATAAGTTTAGAAACTAGGGCACACATTGTTGCCTTGCATATCTTATAGGCTAAATACAATCACAAATTTCTGATGAAACCGGATTATGTGTAAGTTAAATTATAAAATATGGAAATATGGTAGATGATATTTTAGTGTCAATTAAGAAAATAAATCACTTTTTTGAAATGTTTTTTGAAGTGTTTTTTTTTAGAGGAGAACTGTGATTCTTTGGATAATGAGGTTTGAGGAAGAAGGAAGTCTGAAGAGTCGTGCATGAAGTGGGAGACCACCGCTTATAAGTCAGTCTCAATGAAGTGTTATGGTGAATGAATATGAAAACAATGGTGTTAGCGCCGCGAGCCTTTTGGGTGGTTCTTAAACGCTAACATGAGGGGGTGCGGGGAATTTACCCTGAAATGGATAGAACTGTCTATACAGCTCTTTCCAGGCTTCTAAAAGACTGGAGCGGTGATTCAAAGCCTTGCTATGAGAATCGGCGGTTTGTGGGCTGTTATAAATTTTATATGGCAGCATACATTGATTGGAAATGAGGCTATTGTTTGGTATGAGGAAACAGGAATGAGAAAAGGATGCAGTGCCTTACCTTTATAGAGGTCTGGAGTCGCCTTCCTGCTGCTAGGACCTTGTATGTCCTCGATTGGTTGATTGTGGTTTCACTGATGTTTCCTATTTCTTACACAGCACTTTAAGTCAATGTAACTTGATGAGTAGGTAGGTCTAGTTTCATAAATAGACCCGAAAACCTGGATTTATCACGAAATGCAGATATATTAGCGGTAAAAGCTCTGAAGAGATGCTTTCGCGGCGGCGGATTAGAACGAACTTGCACTCCTTTCAATATGGCGTCCGTTGCGGTCAATCTTCTTCTAGCCTTGTATTGCTGTCTCGCTCTGACCTATGGTAGACGCTGCAGGAATGAATAGGAAGGAAGGTCACTGACGGGAAATGTAATGCTGATCTACTACCGCCACATTCTGGTATAACTAAAAGTTGAAAAGACTTGAAGTAGATAAATTTGAATATGAGCCATGCATATGGCGGTAACAAATGGTTTTATACCAACTAGGCGTTTTGCTAGTGAATTCGATAACTACGCCGCGCACTTCATGCCGAAGGAAAGAAGCTACTTCATTTCGTTTTTTTTAAACAAATTATTCATCATATAATGTTATAGTTATTTTTTTTTGTGTTGTTTTTTTTACAATGACGAGACACTGCATTGAATTTCTTTATTTTATTCTATAGTGCTTACAAACTAAAATCAGTGTTGGAAATATTTTAACTTAGACCACCGCCTTATCTCGGGAATGTGTTGAATTCGTTTCTTAACTAGTCGACAACGAATCATTTGTTTTTCTTTTACCCTCACTGGGATAATACTGCTAAAATGTTAGCATATTGTTGTATTGTAAGTGACAATTTGTCTTAATGTGAATAAAGATATTTAAACCGATCTAAAAAATAATTTATTATGTATAAAAAGTTTTAATTGTATCACAATATTATTACTATTAAATTGATTGTTTCTATTATCGGTATTCTATGTAAACATCACTGTATCATATTTTATTTAAATCATTATTTATTTAAATCAATAGTTGGTTGGTTTTGAAACAGAGGATGTCCTGGCAATAGTAAACATTTAGCATTGTATTGTTGAGGTTAAGCTTCAATCCTCTTTTCCTAGTGAAAACGAATAATTAAGCTATGGCCTCAATAATAACAGTTATCATATTATTATTTTATATTTTTTTTTATCTGCCCACTATATAAATTAGTGTTTATAATATTTATTAAATCAATAAATAACTGTATTTTTAACTTGGTTTCTCTTTTAATGGTTGGGTATGAACAATATTAACAAAAGACGCATAAAAACTTTTATTTTTATTTTATACCTATTCTAAGATGCATACCTTTCGCGTAACTTACTAGTCATTATTTGTTACCATGAGTATAAGTTACCAAAAATACAAAAAGAAATTTCGTGCAGCCGAGATTTGAACTAGCGTCTATTAGGAGCCCGCTTTGGAGTGACACTCTCTCACGGATCTGCCACGAGTTACGATAACTGCTACGACGAATTTTAGACTTAGTTTTGAACCGGCTCGATACGGACTTTTGTAGTTATATCTAAGTGAAACGAGTAAGTATATATTTTTATCTTTGTGTGGCGTTGACCACGCCCCTTCACCTCGTAGTTAGACTGTATGAAGTCTAATTGTTTGCGTTAAAATATCACGCACACATTTCACACAGAACCGTTCTGGTGACTATAAATATTGAGATGGGACTGCACTTTTGACCCTTGACTGTACATAAACTACATTAAAATCCATTAAAAGCATACTTATACTATATGCTTTTGTTGGATTTTATATGCATTATATGCGTCCTAATGTGCTTTATTTAAAATGTTTGCTTGCCGCGTATACATCAGCCATGGCTTGTGTTTGCAGGTGACTCGGAGCCGGGCTTTCGGGATCCTGGGTCCCGGGATGTCTCTAAGGAAATGCATGTGTGTCGCGTTTTCTTTTTTGTTGAATCTTACCTGCCAATGAGTGAGGAGAGACGAGGTTGAACGAAATTTGGTGGCGTTATGGCCTCAAAATAAAATACGGTCTGCAACAAAATATGAAAAATCATAACTTTTGAGAAATAAGCCTAATTTTCTACTGTCTTAACTTTTCTTTCAATTGAGGGTCTGTAAAGCTTGCGATCAAAGTTATTAACATTTGTTAATAGATTTAAATTACGGGGCTTAGAAGTTTTATTAATTTGGTTTTCAAAAGTCTAGGAAACATTATTCTATTCTCAAACAATTATAAAGATGATTTTATTAGGACATATATGGTCGTCACATCCATTTAGAATAAAATCCACAGTAATAAGAGTAATTCATTTATCCGTTGACATTCAACGTAAAATTAATCAAACATAATATTCTTCCACGCCAAAAACCGGATTCTGAAAATGTACAAAGCGAGATTTATACTCCTAGCCCAATTGTAGGTAAATATTACACAACAACGGAAATGCTGGGATTTTACCACAGTTCCCGTATTTTCCATCCTGATGAGTCGCATAACATAGTTTCTTTTTACTAACGGATGAGCCAAATACAGGTTGCAAAAATACAGGCAAAATGCTTTTGTTAAAGTACCTGAGTGACACATAAACAAATATGGGATTAACGGCTGACTGCTAACGGATGTGGCTTGCCGCTTTTTATGGGGTCTGTGCCTACGAGATGCGAGGATTTTATTACTGTAATTCAATTTGTTTTGGAGGATCTATTGTTTATTTTGCTTGAAAATGGTCTAACAATGACTTATGTTGTCAGCCTGTAAATTAACAACAATTAACATGGATAATGTTGGTTGTTTTTACAGAGGAATCAAGAAAAAACCTTGAGAAAAGTTTTGGTTTTGAATGCCGATGGCTTTAAGAGTAGGGGCAGAGCAAAGAAATGATGGATGGACTAAGTCAGAGATGATTTGACTAGAAATGGGGCGACTGCTGAGATGAAGACTATAGAAAGGTATAGAGGAAGAAGAAATATTGCACCGTCCTGGAATAAATTGGGATAAGGACAAAAGGATGGTGAATACTGAATATTATTTTGATTAGAATATCGATGGTAAGTTTTAATTCTTTCAATAACTCCTAAACCATTTGTACCCGACTGTGGTGGAGCGCAAAAAGGGTTTAATATTTTTTCAGTCCTCATATACATCGGTTATCGTAATCGATGTCCGCACAATGTTGAGAAATTGATTTTTCAAGTCATTGCGAGCAGCCGGTACTTTGATGAAAGAGTTTAAATTGTCATTTTTGGCTGTTACCCAAGTAGTACGGTGTTAACTACCGAGTGGAAAGTCGTTATTTCATTCGTGTTAAACTATTTTTTATAGATTTACTTGCAACCATACTTGATTGTCGTATGGAATTTAACTTGGATAGAACGAGACCGAAAAGGTTTTGCTTCGCAGTGGGACACTATGTATCTATGTTCATAATATTTGGAATGAACCACGTAATATTTTGGTAGCGCATGTCAATCTCATACATTTTGGAAATTTAGCTATCGTTATCGCTGATAGAATGACACTTTGGCTAGACCTACTTTTACATGGATCTTAAAAATGTGCCAAAATGTTTGTGTGAAGATTATACCTCTGTCTAAACCTTTGAGAAATACAAGTGTTATTTTATGATACCTTTTAAACCAACTTGCGTGAATAACTAAACTCAGACTAAGTTGCTGACACGAGATTAAATTAATATACATAAATGTCATAAGAAACCCACAGTGGCGAAAGCGGGTCTTAATCGGTTCTTTAACTTAAACTTAACCCTGAGATGTATGCGAACAAAGTCGTAAACAACACTCGCCTGTTATATACTAGATTCTTTACCTAGCCGGTCATCAGTTAAACATCGCAGCTAATTTCATAACGAATATCAAAGGCAATCAGTATTATAATTTATTAAAATCAATCTACAAAGCTTCCGCTGCGAACATAAATATCCATCTACCCTTGTGTCGCCTGAAAATTATATATTAAACGAACATCTTCAGTCTCGTCTGCTTTTTAAACAACACTTTTAAAGACTGTTTTCACATAATTATGCAGAACCCGACCTACATGATTACGTTTTAACTCTTGACGTTGTAATGAGAGACCCCAGAAGGTACTAAAAGCCTGTTTTCGTTGGGAAAGGTGAAAGGGTTTTCAAAGCGTTTGTTTACAAAGAAAAGTACTTTTTACCTGTAAAATGTTAAGAATAAGATGGGTCTGTTTAATTTTGTTATGTTCTAAGAATAATTTGCTGGCATTCTCATGAAAAAAATTGTGGCTAATTACAATTAATTTATTTATTTATTTATTTAAACTTCATGTACAATGGTGATACATAGGCGGACTTAATGCAGCAAGGCATTCTCTACCAGTCAACCTTTGGGTTAAAAAGGACAAACAGGTGGTAGGAGTACAAAATAAAAATGAACAATAATTAAAGTCGGATATTAATAAACTATCTAACAAATAAAATACATAAATAATTTCTAAAACAATAGACTAATAAATATCATATTCTAAATGAAACAGAAATTAAACATAATAACTAAGACGAAGACCGAGCTATGTAAGAGAGGACAAGTAATAGTTCCGGATTCTACGCTTAAATGAAAATTTACTCTCAGTTTTTTTTATGTCAAGGGGAAGGACGTTCCAGAGTTTTACAGTAGAGACAGCGTAAGAATTAGATATAAACCCAGTGCGGTGAGAAGGAATTTGGAGAAGTAAGTTTTTGGAAGCTCGAAGGTTAAGATCGTGAGAACTGCCCAACACTTTAAAATATTGTTTTAAATAATCAGGAGTACAAGGATCGTTCATGATGTTGAAGAGCATGCAGAGGGATCTTAGGGATCTCCTCTGACGGATAGGCAGCCATTTAAGCTGAGAACGGAAGGAAGAAATGTGATCATATTTACGAAGCCCGAAAATAAAGCGAATACAGTTGTTAAGAAGTCGATCCATTTTGTTAAGAAGTTCTTGGGATAGATCAGAATAACAAACATCAGCATAGTCGATTATAGGCAATACGAGAGCTTGAACCAAGGTGGTTTTGGTGCTGGACGGAAGAAAATGTTTGAATCTATAGAGAGACCGCAGTGAGAAAGTGACTCTCTGGCTAATCTGAGCGACCTGCTTATTCCAGCTCAACCTGTCATCAATATATAGGCCCAAGTCTTTAACGTGAGGCGAGAGAGGGATAACAGTATTGCCGAACTTAAGCGGCATTAGAAGACTAGTGTCCAAGGTTCGTAGATAATACGAACTACCAATAAGGATAGCCTGACATTTACTGACATTGACAGTAACGCCAAATCTGCTAGACCAGTCAGCGATTGCTTGAAGATCAGCATTCAACAGCGAGATGCAGCGAGATACAATCGTTTTTTATTTTAATTTTAACTTGCAATGTTTGTATGTTCAGGTCAAATCTTGCAACTGAATTTTAAAGCAGTTATCCTCAACCGATTAAGATGAAATAATGCATACATGTGACGATATAATACATGGTAAGTTAAAAATCTGGCTTAAAAAGTGTATTTTAATTGAAAAATATATTTTAGATCTATTGTATCAGTTTCAACAATTACTTTCAAGACCGCTTCTTTTATTTTTATTTTATCCTCATCAGATAAATAACATTTGGCTTCGCACATCTTGTGCATAACCGCTTCTTTCTTTTTCTTCAAACATCATTTTGAAATTCAAACGGTGTCTCAATTCGCGATGATTTACTTTTAAAACAAATGACTTGGTTTTTGAATGTGTGCTGTCATTAGAGTAAGGCACCAAGTAAATTTTGCAGCAAAGTACTTACTAATTTTTACAACTTCCTGATAGGCTCACGTTTGACCAACACTATCTCAGCTATTGATAAGCATGATGTGATAGAAGTTTTAGCAAGCAAGCCTGGATTAACCTGTTCACTCTTAAGCTTACAGGAAACTGAATCCGGCAGGAAATTCTACTTTGTAACTTTACGTATAATGAATGTATTGCCAAAACGTTCGTGATGTAGTTAAAAATGTATATTATTTATATGTTTTCTTAAAAATCATCCTAATTATGATTCGTGTTATCGTCCACCCTTATTATGACCTTATTGTGGGTTAGGTAGAGTGTCTGAAATTTTCTAAATTGTGTTGTAATAAGGGTCTTGATTAGTTGACTTAATTAACTTAGGAGGTTGGTTGATTTGTTCAAATTTGTCGTGAAATGTTTCGGATAAATTTAAATTTTTGACAACCACTCAAACGAAATTGCAGGCAGAGCTGGTTCAATAATAAATTCATTACTAACAACAATTATACTAAACTACAATTTGCTTACTAGGACCTACATAGTAACACTAATTTATCATGATTTATGAACAATTAGTCGAACTCTGAACACAATATATCAGTTTAAACTGTGTATACCTCATGACACAGTTTTCAATATAATTCTACGTGTTGGTACTTATGTAACTACAGAATAAAACATGTTTCTAACTATTAGGCTCTGCATAGACCTGAGCCAATACTGTCTCTAGTTATACTTTCCTATCTTTTGATGTGCAAAAATGTTGAGTGGGTTACTCAGATAAATACGAGTAAGTTATCTTAAAATAGCAATAAATAGGCATCCAAGCATGTAATTTAAAGAAGATTGTAGAAACTTTCTCAAAATATTGTAACTGTTCTATTAAATTTATTAGCTTATTTGGTTGTTAATTATGGTGGTAAATTTTCCGTAGTAATGTATATTTTTTACACCATCAGAACGGAGAGATTTCAATAAACAAAAAGCCCTCCGACTTAAAAAAAAACATATATTTTGACGTGAGAATTTTCAATTGAAAATTAGCATGCTTTTTTCAACATTAAGTCAAAATAAGGTGAAAAATAAATATATTAAATCAATAAAATTACAGTGTATTTGGGATATAAAAAGGTAATTTTTTTTTTGTTGTATTTGAAAATAAGCTATCTCTTCATTATACAGCTGCATTATACAGCTATCTTCTTCGTAACGGAGGGTAGACGACGACGATCGCGCGCGCATCGCTCTATGTAAAATATATTTTAAAAAATACTAGTTGTCTGCAAAAATAAATAAAATTAAGTCAAACGATAGAACAGTGAGTAATGAAGTAGTGACAGTGTTATCTACAAGTTTCATACACAAACTGTGAAGATAATAACAAAATAACTAAAACTATAACAACATGAAAAATACAAACAAAAACAATAAATAGAAATCAAGTGAAGTGACACCTAAAACAGTGACATTTAATAAAAAGCAGTTTCCAAAACACAAACAAACAAAAAAGTGTATAAATAGTGTAAAACCTTTAACTTACAAAACAAAAACAAAGTGACCAAAGTGTTTGACAGTGAAAAAATTCCACTTGCATGAGTCATATCAACCGTTTTTGCACCGTTCAAATATTGGAACTCAATGCTATGCTTAATTTCAACTTGGCAACTTAAGTTCATTTGGTTCGGCGGTATTGAATGCGACACTTCTCCACTAAGTGATCGGTCGCCGGTTCGAACCTCAGCCCAGATTCCAACTCTTTTTGTGAATTCTAAACTATCATTCGGATTCTATCAGTACTTCATACACAACCATGACCGAAATCAATAACGTCACCGTCAGACGCGCACGAGCACACTCAAACTCAGACTTCAACTTGGATGAAAGCTTCAATAATCACACACTAGATGGCACTGTATGTAGTATGCCAGACATGTCAGGTGATGATGACATTGATTTAATTACTCAATTAAATAAAAATATCGATGATCTCACCATTAAACTTGGTAGTGCAAATGGAGAAATTGACTCACTAAGCCTTGAAATTGAAAGGCTTAAAAAGGAGAATGAGAATCTGGTAAGAAAAAACTCACTCTACAAACAAATAGTGAATAGTCCAATACAATCTCCTACCACCACGCCAAAGAAAAGGGGGCTTAAATATTCAAAACAAGCAGGATGTATAAATAAACAAACCCAGACTGATTCTGATATAGTAGCCAAAGAAAAAGTAAGCAAAAGCTATGCTGAACAAAAACACATCAATACACATTCCAGTCCAAAGATGGCGCCACAACCTTCGAATGAGCAAGTCGCAATGAAAAATAAACTAGTAAACAAAAATAAATTGAAAAATAACCTATGTATATTAAGTACTAATAAAACTAACAATAATGTATTAACTTTGGCAGAAAAGTACTTTCAATACAACTATCAAATATGTCACTACCTAACACCAAATGTTGGTATTGTGCACCTTCTTCGAGATATACAGACAAAACTCAGAAATTACACAATTAATGATTTCTGTGTAAAAATGATCGGCGAGGAAGATTTTAAAACTACAAAATGTTACTTTGATATAATTACATATATGAGAAACGCATTACAGGACATAAAGAACACAAATATAATTATTGCTTTGCCAACATACAAATGTAGTGATAACTATAATATTTTATATAACTCAAGACTGGAAATGTTCAACAACATGCTATATATGGACATTATTACCCATCAATACTCATATATTCTGGATTCTAATTTGAACTTAAGCTATCACCATTCTACGTACACAAAGTCGGGCGCCTTAAAAGACTACACCATGGGAATTATTTTTGAGGACCTATTCAACCTTCAATTGGAAATCTTAGAAGAAAATGCGCTCAACGCAAAAAATGAACCACAAGAACAGTTTTTCTCCAATAAATATATTAACATTTTACACCAAAATATTGCAGGTTTATTAAATAAATCAAATACTCTTACCGTGTGTTTAAATGAACTATCTGATATAAATATAAATGTGGATATTATATGTATTACCGAACATTTTATCATGAAAGGTAACGAAAAACAACTATGCATACCAAATTACAGTTTGGCTGAATGTTATAGTAGACAGGAAAAGAAGAGAGGAGGAGCATGTATTATTGTTAATAATTGTCACCAATGGAAGGAAATACCTCAAATATCAAAATTGTCATTGCCAGGGGTTTTCAAGTGTTGTGCTGTTGAACTAAAATCTCATACGGTGTACCACAAGGAACCGTTATGGGCCCGTTTTTGTTTATATTATATGCCAATGACATGCCCATGTCCCTTGAACAACCTATAACAATGTTTGCAAACGATAGCACAGTAACGATCCCTTGTAAAAACGTAATTACGTATGAAAATGACATTAATAATTCTCTTGACTCACTGATTAAATGGCTAGACAAGAATAAATTAACTATAAATTTAAATAAGACAAAGATAATGCATTTTAGACAGCGTACTCCCGGCTTAACTAATCTTCATATACACTACAAAAATAACAATATTGAGGAAGCAGGAGATACGAAATTTTTAGGACTACAAATAGATTACAGCTTAAATTGGAAAGCACATATAGATATTTTGTGTAAAAAACTGAGTTCATCTGCATATGTTTTATATAGATTATCCTCATTAGTAGATAGCAAAACATTTCTCACGGCTTACTACGGCATAGTTGAATCTCACTGACGCTACGGCATCATTTTCTGGGGGAACTCAACTGATAGAGACACGGCATTTAAGGCCCAAAAACGATGTCTCCGGTCAATGTTTAAACTTAAAACTACAGACAGTTGCAAGCCCTATTTTAAGCAATACAAAATCTTGACACTTCCTTGTATTTATATTTTCGAGGTGGCTGTGTTTGTAAAGCAAAATCCAAGTCGTTTTGAACGCCTAGCTGATGTATTCCCAAGGAATAGGCGTGACAATAGCAAAATATGTCAAGTATCATGTCAAACCGCTTTGATGCGCAACAGTGTTTATTGCATGGCCCCAGTTATTTACAGTGGTTGGAAAGATTTAAATACAGTGCTGTTTAAGAGTAGACTACGTAATTATTTAATAAATAAAACGTACTACAGTGTGGCTGAATTTTTGACAGAGAAAAATGTATTTGTTGATTAATTGATGTATTGAATGATAATTGTAATGATATTGATAATTATTAATTGATCTAATGTACGATAATTGTAATGATAATAATAATTTAATTGTGATCTATTGAGTGAATATTGTGATGATAATGATTATTTATTAATTGATATATTTAATTGTAATTGTGATGATAATAATAATTTATTAATTGATCTACTGAATGATAATTGTAATTGTATTTTATTAATTGATCGACTGAATGATAATTGTAATGATAATATATTAATTGATCCATTTAATGATAATTGTAATATTAATTTATCTGGTTTTAAAAAGTAAGTACATGTTGCATAAATAATGTAAATGTTTGCATGCCGAATGGTAAAATATGGCTGAGCTTTGATATTATAATAACTATTGTATGTTACCCATATTTGCAAAATAAAATTCTATTCTATTCTATTCTATTCTATTCTAAACAAAAAAACAAAATCTTGGTTATTTGAATTTTTCACATACATTTTGAGGTTATGTTAAAAAAGTGTGAATCCAAAAGTTGTTTTTTTTTTATATTATCTACAACTTTGCCATTTAACTTTATTTCAATAGGACTTGTAGTTTTAACTGAAATCGAGATAAACCATTTTACCCTTAAAATCTCACCCCCTTCCACTGCCCGACCTCAGATCACCCGTAAGTTATTTTTACTTTAATTTTTGTTTTATTCTCTTCTCTAAAAAGTAGGTACTTACGTAAACCTTTTCATAATCTCCGTAAATATTAATGCAAACGTAACGTTGAATGACTTACTAAACTTTTACACGAAAAGCAAACAGGCAATTTGCCCGAAAATATAGTCTCACCATAAAATTCCCCAAAAACCAAGTAATGAGAACGAACTGACAACACCTTAAGTCAAATTAGGAATCGTCGGCAAGACAAGGATTATTCGTAATCCCACGTTATCCGGTCCAATTAGCTCAGCCGTGGGACGATCATTACATGGCGTCCCATAATTTCATCATGTAATATTTACAAGAAATTTCGCTTGTGGCTGAGAGATTTTGGAGATAAGAACGTGCTGGTTTTGCGTGAGAATTCGCTCAGAAAAGGTTGTCGTCACTGTAATAAGAATAACCGACGAATGAACTTCATACCTACATAAGTATATTGACTGTTGGGTTTAGTATGTATCAACATGTATTACACTTTTTATATTTGTCTGATAGTAAATTCGTAATTGAAAGGAGAATAGATTGCAAGCTTTCTCCTGATGCTAAGAATTACGTTCAAACACTGAATGCGGGGTAGTCAAATCTTTGCCGAACTGGCTTTATTAGCGTTATTGGATATGTAGATTGAATAGGTTATTTTTATTTTAATCCATAATAATTACAATAATTAACTTTTTATTACGATTTGTGGTAACAGACATATAAAAATAAAAAAATTAAAATCATTTTTTACAAATTGTTACCTATTCTGCAAACCTATTTAATAAAAAAAACATTTTATTTTGCTGATCTCAACATACTCGCCAAACAAGCATTCTTAGCATTTTCCCTCCAAATATTTTGAAGGCTTTTCTCACAATCATTTTCCTTCACTTACCGAAAATATCTGTCAATCAGTCATATGTGTCATTTTACCATGTCAGCCAATCAGAGACCGTAAGCGGGCGAGAGACAAGGAAGAAAGGGAAGTTAGGTGAATTTACTTATATTTTCGACACAGATAAGCTTCGTAAATCCACTTTGCTGACAGGTTTAGTACTAATCTCAAGGCTAATCTAGTTTTGAATAATGATTTATGTCTGTGTTCTAGAATTTGGGTCTTCTGAATCGTAAAATTTTACATAAGTATACGAGTATCACGGTTGTATTCCCCAAGTAGTGTATAGAACAGTAAGCGAATCGTCAGTAAGTACAGTAACCTTGAGCATACTGTGGAGTTTTAACAGAATCTGAGCCTAGATGTACTGGTTTTGGCAACACTGTCCTGTGGCATAAATCTAGACTCCAGGATGCTACTAAGAATACTAGAAGCTCTCTTTCTGCCATCACTCTCTGTTTTTCTTCTATTCTCCTCAGTAATCCGGCAGTTACAATGAGTATCTTCCGGGCCATAAACACAACTCGTCGGATAATCTGTCGACAAGACTGCCATTATCTCCGAAATCCAATTAATCTCTCTCTAATCTGTGACACGGCTAAATTGAAAACTTTTTTTATGATCTATTTTACTTTTTTATCGCAAAGCCTTTCATTCTTAATCTCAAGTTATTGAAAGAAAGATAAGACCTACAACACAAATCTTAAGTTTTGGTTTAAAACTCCATCTAACTCGGCACTGTTATTAATACTTTTAGTTTTGAAGTACTAGAATTTGGAGATATTAATTTTTAGATTAACAAAGCTTCTGACTTAATTTGAGTCTAGTCTTAAAACCCAAAGTTTAAAGACTAGACTCCAATTAAAGGAATAATTTATAATACTTTGGAGTGACACTTAGAGTGACGATCAGATTGATGAACATGTTTAAAGTATTTAGTATATAGTAGTATATAGTTTATTATGTCTTATGGCATTCTGCTGTGGGGATCAGCAGCAGACGTTGACTCAATTTTCATCCTACAAAAGAGGGCAATCCGCGCAATCTATAAAATGGGTCCTCGCGAGTCCCTCAGAGAAAAATTTAAAGAGATCGATATACTGACTCTACCTTCACTTTATATTTTGGAATGTATTTTTTATGTCCGTAAAAATCGGGGGCTTTTCAAAACTAGAAGCGACTTCCATAATTTAAATACACGCAGTAAGCACGAAATTGTAATACCCAAATTCAGATTAACGAAAACTAGCAGTCTTTTCTTATAAACAGTATACGCTTTTATAACAAGTTGCCAAAGTCAGTTATAGAACTGACCGATGGAAGGTTCAAAAACTACATCAAACGTATCCTTATTAAAAAAGCATATTATAAAATCAAGGACTACGTTGAAGATAAAAACATTTGGCCTTAGCTCCTTCTGCGCATGCAGCTTCCCTGGTAACTTGTAAACGGCACAAATATGTGGATGTCTCTAACTATTCTCAATCTCATTTTTCTTTCCTTCTTTTAATTAGACTTTTACAATGGTTTTCAAACATCTTTATAGCCCTTTTCTAAGAATAGTTACAGCACTGATAACAAAATTTGTGCCACATGTTAAATTTAGTCATGTAATACTATTTTTATTTACCTTTGTATAGATTCTTTTACCGATTGTTTTGTGAATGTGTGAACATTGTAGGCCTTCTAGATGCTAGTTAACATTTGTTAACTTTTTTATAAAATATATAATCCTTTTATTTTATTTTTTTAGTTTCTTACGACTTATTGTCATAAGTCGGGCCTACGTTGTCCCCCCATGTCTAAGTACTAATGCTGTAACATGGAAATATTGTAAAACCAAACCATTTTTAAAAGAGTAACCATGGAGTTTCTTGCCGGTTCTTCTCCATAGGAAACGACCAACCCGAACCGTGCACCTTTTGTCGACGTTTTATAAGTGCCCATGTAGGCCTATGTGAAATAAAAAATATTGATTTTGATTTTTTGAAAGCTTTACTGAAGAATATCGCCAAACATACTCGTTGTTGTTCCAGTATAAAGGATATATAGGTGCCAATCTATTTACATAATACTTTTCAACTTTATATCTTGGAAGGTATCGCATCAACTACAAGGTGTCTGGTTTTGCTCATATCCATTCATGGTCATTGTTTGCGAGGTATTCAATCGAAAAGACAATGAATTAATAATTGTTAGATTTTGTTGAATATTCTCACAGCCTTCAAATTAGTTTAGTTTAGGATCCTAGTCGTTAGATAGAATGACTCAGAAGTTTAAATTAACATTATGTTTCAAAGGTTAATGATTGGACTTCGTCCGCAGAAACAATTACAATCTCCGATGTTGGCAATCCCAACCCTGCGATTCCTTGCGTTGAGAAAAAGTATAAACACTCACCTGGATAGGCAGGGATTGAAGGTAACCACTACACTCGGGACTCCGGGCCGGCCGGCGTGGCGGATATTCAATATGCACTACAAGCTCACGTTTCTGCTTGATTTCACTTCACAAGGAGGATTACGAGAACCAATCAGTTAATCAATTTCTAGCGAAGCCTTTTGGGTAATTTTTAACCCTATTTTGAATCGGACCCAGCGCGGGAGCAGTTATCTGCTTTTCGCCATTTTTTCAAGTCTTAGTTTTCACTCTCACCGCAGTGAGGCGCTAGCGCGGCACCAGCGGGATGGCACCAATTTTGAATTAGGAAGGGAAACAATTTGGATAGGATATTTAGAAGGATAGGCTTAATGTTTATCCATTTCCCCCCACTCGAAATCGACCAGGATTTCGCAAGTTAAAGGACTGCCAGAGTACAACTAGCAGTGCTCGAGAAATATAAAATTCTTACTTAATAAGCACAATTACCTAAGTACCTTAAACTAGATAATAGTTAATTAATTGGTAGCGGACAAACCTTAACTACTGGTCTGCGCATAGTTTTACCGTTTGCAGTTCGAAGAGTCACAACCCGAACTATGTTATCAGATCCCGGATGGATCTGTTCTATACGAGCTAATTTCCATAGTAAAGGAGGCAGATTAGGCTCATTAACCAGGACTAAGCCGTTTATTTTAAGGTTAGGTGTATCTTTGAACCATTTAGTTTTTTGTTGAAGCGTATGCAGATAATCACGTTGCCAAGCAAGCCAAAAACTTTGAGTTATTTTCTTGAGCATTTGCCAACGAGAACGTGGACATAAGCAGTCACTAACAGGTTCTTCAGGTAGTGAAACTAAAGGACCTCCCGACAAGAAGTGTCCTGGAGTCAAGACGTTCGATTCTTGCGGGTCTGAAGACAAAGTACAAAGCGGGCGTGAATTTAACACAGCTTCCACTTTAGCGAGAATCGTAATAAACTCTTCCAGAGTTAAAACTTGAGCACCAACTACACGCTTAAGGTGATATTTTGTGGACTTTATGCCACTTTCAAATATGCCACCGAAATGTGGTGCACCTGGCGGGTTAAATTTCCATTTTATTTGACGTATAGCCAAACCATCTGATATGTCAGCTTGATGTTTGCGAAGCTCGCCGGTTATTTCGTTAAGATATTTGTTTGCACCCACAAAGTTGGTGCCACAATCTGTAATGATTGTATCACACATTCCGCGACGGGAAACAAATCTATCAAGAGCCGCGAGGAATGCTTCAGAACTCAACTCAGTGACGGCCTCCAAATGGACGGCTTTCGAACTCAAGCACACAAAAAGAGATATGTATGCTTTATAGGTTTTTGCTCCACGTCGACGACTTTCCTTTATAATAAATGGGCCACCGAAATCAATACCTGTGGTTTGGAAGCATCGAGAGGGCTGAAGACGAGCGGCAGGGAGCTTGCCCATCATGGGTAGACTGGACACTGGTTTTACTTTGAAGCAACGCACGCACTTTGAGAGTGCGGTACGAATAAGTAGTCTCAACCCAATTATCCAGAACCTTCTATGAATTAGAGACTGTAAAGTACGAGGGCCGCAATGCAGATATTTTAGATGGAAATGTTCGACAATCTGCCTCGACAAAGGACTCAATTTAGGTAAGAGAAGAGGATGTAACGCAGATGGCGATAGATTAGCTTCATCGATGCGTCCCCCCACTCGCAATAAACCATCTTCATCCAAAAAAGGAGACAGTTTTTGAATCGACTTGTCGCATTGTTCATGATTTTTCACTTGACTGACGTGAGACGACATATAATGGTCTTGAGTAAATTTGACTAGCATCTTCATTGATTTATCGAGTTCAGAACTACTAAGGGAGGAGAAATTTCTATTTGAATAAACAACCTTTGCATTTGATATAAAACGGAAACACCATGCCAAAGTTCGTTGAATCTTTGTCAGAGAAGAAAGCTTAGAAGTTAACGTCAGAAGCGGATTATCAGATTGAGTAGCGTGTAGGCTGCTTGGAACTGAAGTTCTTAATTCCGGCAGTTCTGCATTTACGAGGAACGTACGTTTGCAAGGCCATTTATTAGGCGACATTTGCAACCAAGAAGGCCCGCTCCACCAGAGTGGGTGATCAAATAATTCTGAACAGAGAACACCGCGACTACAACAGTCGGCCGGGTTATCCTCAGTGGACACGTGAAACCAAATTTCGGGACCAATTAAATCGGTTGCTTGCACGACTCGATTTGCTACATACATTTTTAGCAAATGAGGTGCCGTGTTGAGCCAAGAAAGAGTGGTGGTACTGTCCGAGTAGGCTTTCATAGAATTTATGTGAATTTTATCCTTGAGTAAGTTGTGCATGTGTGACATAACTTGCGCTAGAAGCACAGCTGCGCTTAGTTCGAGTCTATTTATCGTTGTCGGTTTTAACGGAGCCACTCGAGATTTACCTATTAACAGGTTAGTGACCGTGGTAACTTCATCCACAACAACACAAAGATATACACAACAGCCATACCCTTTGAGTGAACCATCACAAAATCCTACCAAATGCACTTCGGCCGGACTAGAGGGCATAATCAGTCTCGGTAGTGAAATATTCTGTAAATCAGATAAGTTGGCTGCTATTAAATGCCACACCTTAGCCAATTGTGGTGGTATAGCTTCGTCCCAACCTAAGTTTAAGCGCCACATTTCTTGTAAAAGCGACTTTGCAGAAAACACTACCGGGCTTATCCAACCGAGTGGGTCGAAAATGCGGGCCACTATAGAGAGGATAGATCTCTTAGTAAATTTAACGTCAAACGAGTCTGAAAACTTGTAGCAGAAATTGTCATCCAATGGATTCCACCGTATCCCTAATATCTTGACAAACTCATTTCCAGCATCATCGAAGGATTTAGAAGTCTGAAGATGGTCAGGAGGAACATCAGACAAAAGAATTGGTGTATTCGTACTCCACTTACGAAGTTCAAAATGACCCTTTGACAATAACGAGGTAACATCCTCTTTTAATTGTTTCGCTTCATCAAGAAATGAGCATCCCGTAGTGATGTCGTCCATGAATGTATCTTCGTAAAGAACTTGAGCGGCGCGGCTTGAATATTCAGAACCGTGATCCTCAGCAAGTTGACGCAGAGTGCGAATAGCTAAGTATGGGGACCTGCTGACTCCATAAGTCACGGTATTAAGCTCATACTCATTCAAAGCCTCGTTAGGCTCGTCACGCCACAAAACATGTTGATAACACCTGTCCTCAGGACGTATCAATATCTGACGGTACATTTTACAGATGTCCGCAGTGAAGACAATCTTATGAAGTCGGAATTTCGTAACTAAATCGACAATGTCAATTTGAAGTTTCGGTCCAACATGAACTAAATCATTCAGAGAAAGATTATTTGTAGTCCGACTGCTAGCGTCGAAGACTACCCGGAGTCGTGTCGTAGAGCTATCTGGACGCACGACGCAATGATGTGGAATTATGTAACGATCAGTAGTCGAAGAATCTGCAGGCTTCATATGTCCTAGTTCTTCGTACTGGTGCATAAATTCCTTATAATCAGCTTTCAGCTCGGTCTGATTAATAAGACGCCTTTCTAAGCTGAGAAAGCGATTAAAAGCTTGGCGAGACGAATCGCCTAAAGAAGGCGCATCCTTCTTTAACATTATAGGTACCACGTAACGACCTTCACGTGTACGGTAAGTATCCTGTTTATACATTTGTTCACAGAGATCATCTTCAGGACCGGAAATTTTACATTTCGGCGGTTCTTCAGAATCCCAGAACCGTTGAACGATATCTTCGAGCGTGCAAGAGGACGCGAGGAGTGACGTAACGGATTCACTGTGAATATTGTTAGGTGGTGTGTTATGAAAATATTGACCACTTATCACCCAGCCGAATACACTAGACAAGGCGCAAGGTAATCCGGGACCGGGAGTGAAACGTGAGCCAATGTATATTTGATCAAAACACTCGACACCTAACAGTAGATCGATCGGACCGGATCTATCGAAGTCGCGGTCGGCGAGATCAAGATGTTTGAAATGATCCTTGACGTGCAACGGTAACGTTGATGAAGGCAGCAAGGAAGTAATTTTAGGCAAAACTACTAAAGGTAAGTCAAACTTAGGTGACTCACAAGAATGAGGTATTATTGAAGCGAAAGTATAACCTTTTATGTCACAAACATTACTCTGTCCGAGACCGGTAACGTTCAAGTTACATTTTCTTATACGTGAACTAAGGCGGCGCACGCATGCGCTGGTAATGAAAGAATCCATCGAACCGCTGTCAATAACGGCGCGTGCACACTGGAGCGAGCCGTCTGCGTGACGTAAACGAACTACCGCTGAGCCAAGAATCTTCGTACTACAGTTTGGACTCGAAGTTTGTGACGTAATACAAGTAAGTGTGCTCGTAGCTTTAGCGGAACTTTCGCTATTCTCATTTGAATTAACAGTAGACCTTAATAAACTTTTATTTTCCACATGTAATAACGTGTTATGTTTCGCGTTACAAACAAAACATGTGGTTTTAGATTTGCAATTATTATTATCGTGACCGGGCCTTAAGCAATTGGCACATAGGTTCAATTTCTTAACGAAATGTTGACGCTGTTCTAGTGTCATAGAATGTAACTTGCCGCATCGGTAAATAGAATGATTTTCATTACAACATAAACAAACAAATGAGCCCGATGCATTATTATTATTACTTTGGTTCGTAGATGCTACAAATGATGATGACCTTTGCTGAACCTTATGTCCTGCCTTATGAGGAGTAGTCGAAACCGAGACAGGTTGACTAACTTCCAGAATCTTTATATAATTTTGTAAATAAACAATTAAGTCATTGAACTTAGGAATCTCGTGAGTATTTTGTAACTCGAACCGTTTCCTAGTTTCAAGGTCAAGTGATCGCGATGCAATGTGAAATAACATAAATTCACTTAGCTCATCAATTTGCAAAGCACGTAACGCATTTACGCTTTCATATAACGCATTGGTCAGTTCGGATAAAGTTTCAAGTGACGGCTTGTTAACAGACGTTAATTTAAATATTTTTTCTAGATAAGTATTTGCTAATATACGCTTGTTGTCATATCGATCTAATAAAAGATTAAAAACCACGGAATAATTCGACTCGGTTATAGGTACGCCCCTGGCCAAGGTCAGTGCACACCCAGACAAACAAGACAGCAAATAATGAAACCTTTCCGTGTCCGAAAGTGAACTATTGTTATGAATAAGCGGGATGTAACTATCCTTGAACGTCTGCCAGTTTTCTATTTTCCCATTGAAATGCGGAATTTTCAATTTAGGTAATTTCACTTGAACAATAGAACCTTCTGGACGATAATGTACGGACGGATCGGCGACTGCAGACGCGTGGGGCGCAGGCAGCGACGTCGCAAACAAAGATTCGGCAACTTCGATAGACGCATAATACAAATCATCAAATGACAACATCGCACTCAAATCTATTTCTGACTTGGGTTTTAACTTTAACTGTAATCTATTGACATTTTCGCTAGACTCCATAAAAGCAGCCCTAATCTGATCAATCTTTTTGTATCTAGCCTTGAAAGGAGATAGCTTAGAACTATCCTTCAGAACATCTTTGGACAAATCGTAGATAATCTGCATACACTTGAAATCATATTCGCGTCTTTTAAGGGACGCCTGTAATTCAACTTCATCAGACATTTTGTTAACTTACGTATTCACGATTTATAAATGAGATGAGAAGGTAGGTAGGTAAGTACCTATCCGAACTGCAAGCGGAATATACTTTAGGCACTATTATGCGTACCTACTTTGGCAAGCAATACAAGTTATGAATTTAAATATGTAGGTATAAATACCTATTACGATTTAGACACTTATAAGTTATCACTTTTATTCGTAATAAAATGTAGGTGGATAGGTAATTTCTCGAGCACAACTATTTGACCATGAAACATTCCCATTAGCTTTATACCAACATCAGTTATTGCAAGAAATAGTCATACAAGAAATACCCATTGAATTGAAGGTTTCAATTTAAACCTTAAATACGATTAAATTTCCTGAATAAATAATAATGATCAATGAGAGTAGGTTAGGTACAATCGTGGTCCGCTGGCCGCTTGGCACGTTGTACGGGAACCCGACTTGAATTGGACCTACCTTTTGCGTTGTACCGTTAATAGAAATTATGAAATGTATTTATTTAAATCGTGATTCTTACTTGTTACTTATTAAATTAATAAGAATACACGATATTACAACGCAATATGTACTCATTAAAACGAGAATTTATGATTAATAAGAGAATGTGAGGGTAAGTAGAAAACCTCACAGGAGGCACCAAAAAGAAATGATTGGACTTCGTCCGCAGAAACAATTACAATCTCCGATGTTGGCAATTCCAACCCTGCGATTCCTTGCGTTGAGAAAAAGTATAAACACTCACCTGGATAGGCAGGGATTGAAGGTAACCACTACACTCGGGACTCCGGGCCGGCCGGCGTGGCGGATATTCAATATGCACTACAAGCTCACGTTTCTGCTTGATTTCACTTCACAAGGAGGATTACGAGAACCAATCAGTTAATCAATTTCTAGCGAAGCCTTTTGGGTAATTTTTAACCCTATTTTGAATCGGACCCAGCGCGGGAGCAGTTATCTGCTTTACGCCATTTTTTCAAGTCTTAGTTTTCACTCTCACCGCAGTGAGGCGCTAGCGCGGCACCAGCGGGATGGCACCAATTTTGAATTAGGAAGGGAAACAATTTGGATAGGATATTTAGAAGGATAGGCTTAATGTTTATCCAGTTAATTTTCCATACTTGCATATTGTTGCGTGTTGTATTAAACAGTAACGGTTGTGGCGGTCGTAAAGTTCAGTAAAGAGTCGTTCCGTATAAAATGGTAGTATTCAGTGACACCCGGTCAGACTGGATGCAAATCCTAACAAAGTCGGAAAAAGGCAAATGATGATGATGTTTGTAATGTTAATTTTACAAACTTAGCTTGCCTCTTTGGTCTAGTTTGGAATCAAGCACTAACATTGGGCATGAGGTGTTGGGTTTAATTGCCGAGTCGGGAGCGATCATGTGGGACTATGGAGCACGCTTGCTTAGAAGTAACCTATTCTCTCATGAGTTCATGACTTGATTGATTGAAATGATTCCCAGGAAACACAGACTCCAACAGGGTGTTGATCTTCTGCATTATATTTAGAATGACAGCTTACATTTGCCGGACAACATCAAAAGTCATCTTATGACCAAGGCTAATACTCGTTTGTATCTAAATATTTGGGCACAACATCTGCGACATGTCAAATATTTAAACTCCAAGGCGGTTTGGGTTTATTACTAAATAGTATTTCCTTTTGGGATTTGTTATAATATTGTGGTTTCCGGGTTAGATACCTCCCACTATTTTGTCCTGTGTTGCAAAAACATAGTATAGATTGCATTATGACCTAGTGACTGCATAGACAGCATTATGCTGTGTTGTGGTGGTCCAGTGGCTAAGACCTCGCCTCTCGTGCTGAAGGTTGTGGGTTCAAATCTGGGCAAGTACTAATGTGACTTTTTTAAATTCATAATTATAATATACTTTCTAAGTTTATCTTGGACATCACAGGCAACGGTGAAGAAAAACATCTTGAGGAAACCTGAACTTATATAGATAATGTTAGTCTGAAATAGCCCAGTCAGGTGCCTGTGGGGTTCCCAGAGGTGGCTTAATTAACTCTGACACCAGGTCACCACATCTTCACACAAAAAGAAAGAAGTAGATGGCCTAGTGGCTCAATAAATATAACTAACGAAAGTGAGACTGCCTGCCGTAGTTAAGTTCGATAACTGTTATTGGATTTTCCTTCAGAAAAGAAAAGTGTGTGTGCTTCGTCGCAGTTAAGGCACCGGTAGGTATGTACTAACCCTTTGCTGGGCCAACGCTGCCGTCCATTCATTCTTAAGCTGTGGGATGGACAACTATTTTTCTACTTCTGACTCGCCGATTCATTACAAAAAGCTAGTAATAAATAAATACACTTCTAAAAACACACTTAAACCATTGTTTTTTTTTTTTTTAAATTCATCTTTGCCCCGCACTGGGATTTTTGCCTGTATCGTGGGTGCGTTTACAAACATATAAACTCACATACACAAACACCTGGAGCCGGAACAACTATTTGTAGGTCATACAAATATTTGTCCCGTGCGGGTATCGAACCCGCGACACGCAGCGCAGCAGTCAATAGCTCAACCACTACGCCCACCGTGCGCCCAAACATAATTAAATGCATTTGACAACACCATAAACTCACGCCTCTTTCCCCATTGGCGGCAAACCTCTCTACATATTGGACCCATAAACATTTCCTGTTGAATATGAATCACCCAATACAAACCCATGGAGAAACCTGGCCATAACCAAAAATCTTGGCAGCCTCACCCCATAAGGAATCTGTAGCATCCACCCAAAATTCCTGAAACCACCATTGACATAGAGGAACAAGGCAGATACTCAAAGTAAACTCGTATGTTTGTACTTACGTAACTGTTAGTACCATAACGTATCGTTACTCGTAAGGAATTACGTAACGGAAGTAGTAGGTAGTACACAGTACGTCTCGTAAGTTGTAAGTGGATATCGTATGGGAACAGGGCCATGTAGTTTTATGAGATGCCATGAGATGCTTATTTTCAATGCGCTTAGGTATTGTGGGGGACAGATAAAATAGGACATTGTTGATTTTTAAAGTACAATTACCTGGGTAAGTGCATATGAGTTTGGGAATACGGATGGGGCTTGTATTTTAGTGGACTTGAGTGTCAAAGATAATAGGCATGTTTTCTGGGTAAAAAAATGATAATTTTATTTAGTTCGTCAGTAAGATTATCAAATAATATTTTTTTGCTTTATCAAATAAATAAAAATTTACAAAAATAAAATGCATCAATGTTCAGGAGTGGGGGAACTACCCTATTGTTGCTTCTTATTTCTCTTTTGGTATAATTTTCTAAGTCTAAGTTTTTTTATTGGCCAACTAAATGTATAGGTAGGTATGTAGAATGAGACCAATAATAACGCATGGTTTTCTTATACGGACTTATGAGTGAATGAGAAACGCTGTACAAAGCCAATTATTTCTAAATTTAATGTGCCATATCAACAGCCGGCTCTTATGCATACTTCATTATATACCAGAGCTATCTAAAGCAAAAGTTTGTTTTTCTGTCTGTATTAATTTTTGTGAAAACTTTCACACCTGAAACTGACACAAAGACGTCGATTATTTGCTGTCCACCTAGACTCTAGAGGCTATTAAAAATTCACAACTTCTAGCCAACTATCCCGGCACTCCAGTACACAACAAAAGATCGTACATAAACGTAATGAGAGTTTCCCATTTTTTTGTTCCGACTTGCAAAGTTTAGCAAAATGTTTGATAAATTCAGTCTACTTTAGCTTTTGTTACTCTCTTAAACGACGAATAGAGAGAAAAAATCTGTCTGGAAATGGGATTGTGCGATAGGTACGTAAGTACGTACGGATGTATCTGGGTATGTATGGGTCCATCGATTTCCGTCTAACCTGATATGAATTTAGGGTGTTGGAGGTTAATATTTATTGAACGATTGAAGGTTTTATGGGAACCTACATAAAGTTAATAAAAGGTTATATCGCTAAACTCCTTAGGAGGCAAGAAAAAATCAAGGTTGCTACCTGTCATATAAGCATAATAACTAGACTAATTAGACAAATGATACCTATTTCAGTTAGACACTTACTTAGTGAAAAAAGACCGTTATTATACGAGACGGTTTATTTTTATTATTTGTTAAATCTGGAACAAGACAAAATATAAACTGAAACATCACAAAAACCTCAAAAGTATTGTCCAGATGTTGAAACACATAAGCAATCTTAATACTAAAGAGATATCAATGATTATTGGTAGTGTGTGTTTTTTTTATTAGTATGTATTATGAACACAGTCCAACAGAATTGCCACCAAATCTCAACGTCTTAACACATTCAAACACAACAACTTTACGTGACAACAATTTGCAATAAACCTGTATAAGAAACAGAATTACAAACTATAAAATCAGAATGAGGTCATCGGAGAACTTGGGACTAGAGATGCCGATGCATTCCACCAGATTTTACGACAAATCTTTTACGGTTCAAGCGGTGCGATTGTGGAATGCTTTGCCTGTGTCAATAAGGCGAGCTCAATCTCTGCCCATTTTTAAAACTATTGTAAGGAATCACTACCTCTCTCTTTAGTAGTTGTTTTCTTGATTTCTATGTTTTTGTTCCATACTTATAACTGTATATATTTTTATATATAGTATGTTTATATATATATGTATTTTTTTTATATATAAATAGTACACCAATAGACTACCTAAAGTACTTTCTTTCCTTTCTTTTTTAAATCCATCCAAAGGTTGTCTTGAAAAGATCGCTTTTAGCGATAAGGCCGCCCATTGTGTCACCCAGTGTTTTTTTTTTTTTTTTCTTTATCTATACTTTCTGTAACTTATTTGGTGTACATAATAAAGAGTATTCTATTCTATTCTATTCTATTCTATAAATTTTCGACTAAAATCTGAAAACTAGCTCAGTTGCAACTTAGCACTTCAAGAGCCGAGTAAATTATGTTAATATCTTTATTCTTCGTTGCACTATATTTGCTATATCTCTGCTTGTGACACTATAAATGGCTTTCCGAGTTCATAAACAACTTACCTACAGGGCCAGTCAATTGGTGCAGCGTGATATTTTATGTATTTTATTGATCCTGTCATGTATTCGTACATTCTGTAACAATATTCATTGTTTATTGTGTTACTTGGGAGCCTTGTTTGGTTTCAGCGGCAGAGTAAAGTTGGACGATGGAGTAGAATAACGTTTCCCCAATATAAATCTAACACGATATTGGTAGACAGTAAAAAAAACAGCCAAGTGCGGGTCGGACGTTTTTTTGTCTGTAAATATAATTTTGATGTTAGACAACTATCGTAAAACTAAAGTACTTTTAAGGTATTGTTTTCATGAATTTTATACCGTTTTACGGAGTTTTTAGCTATAAATACAACGGATGCTAAAAATAATACTCTAAGTTCGCATTGAGCATGATATATAAGGTTGTTAAATATTTTTGGCCTAGTGACGTCCTTAAGTCCTCGAATTTAATCATTTCATGAAGTTTTTTATATTTAGGGGCGAATTGACCCACTTTTCCTACTACTACATACAATATTTTAAATTCTGCAGATAGTAGATCTATATGTATTACAGGTACTTACTTACCCAAATCTTTTATAACAGTTTGACCTGGAAACCATTCCAAGAATAAACAAAAAATATTCAAAGTCAAATTATTTCTTTATGGGAAGCTATATTTGGGAATATCCGATTACGACAATTATTTCACTGGTGAAAACGTTCACTAAACACAGGTATTGCTGTGTGTCATAATATGATACTTTTCAATCCGGAAAATGCACGATTCCCGTGCGATGGAGCAGAAAAAACCTTTTATCTTAAAAAGTAAAACATTCTACGCATCATGCTTTCGTCCCGGATGTTTCCAAACCAAGCTACAGAATGAGTAAGCGACTTGACGAGTAGGTTGGTACCGTAGTCTATAAATAGACAGACAGTTAAGATAATATAGTTTAGATTTCGAATGAAGACATTATCATGACAACGGCTTCATTTCAATGATAATACGATTGAGATTGAACTTGGTTTAAGTGGTCATGTTTTTGTGACAGTTATGCCAATTTATATCAATACTAGCTGTGCCCGTGGCTTCGCTCCCGTCAATTGGTTACCTACCTACCCAGGTAGAGTATCTACGTTTTGTTTTTAAACCTTCCCCGTATTCTGTCATGTATCAGAGATGGCTCTACGTTCGCCAAACGAATGGGGAAAAACTTAAAAAAAAACGACAACTTTTTGTAAATGTTTTTGTTATTCTGTAATTCGGGACGGAGATAAGTCGTACCAATTTAAAATTATGTAAATCTGGTCAGCCGTTCTCGAGTTATATATGGTGTAACTAACCCGACTTTGTTTTATATATAAAGATTGGTTACAGTAACTAAACCAGCGTTTAAATTATTTGGTGAGCTGTTGTTATTTTGATTTATTCAATCACAACAGGTAAAATTATATTTGATAGGTAAAAAATACACCAGATATTTGATCTCAACCGATATTTGAGTAATAGTGGTAACTGGCTGGGTTTTCGAGCACGCATGTCCAGAGTGAAACGTTGATAGCTGAGTAGGTGTGGCTTGCTGAGAGAACATCTAGAATATACCTGAAGAGTTGTAGATAAGAGCCGTATGGTCCATTTACCATTTTCCAAAAACAATTTTGAAAATTTCGAATTGGACAATTTTTAATGTCTCGAATTTTGGGTTAGATTTTTTTGTGGTATTGTGAACAAGGATAATTTATCGTATCTAAGAATCTAGACCCTTTATAAGAAGTCACACAAAAATAAATGTTATTATAAGAGGCGACCTTCTTACTAATAAATCATAATTGGATGGATAGGCATCTAATGAAATCCAAGTAATAAGTTATTAACTATAATTGATGTATCTCAGAACTCCAGAGATACATCAATACCCAGAATTACTATTTTGGTTAATTGCGTAGTAAATTAGAAATAGTTAGTATTTACCTGAAATATTATGTTTGATTTTGTGTAGAGTATTTGGTTTCTTTAGGAAATGTGATCCAAAAAGTAGCGTTGCTGACCCATTAAAATTAGATTAAAATGTAATAAAAAGAAATATCGGTTGTTGGAATCTCGAGAAAAAAGACGTTTTAAAAGTGTAGTAAATTGATCTTAAACTTTCACCAGCCAACAAAGATAACAAATATCTGTTATCATGATTCAATTTCTAACTTCTTTCAAAGTAAATATTATCTACCTCAGACCTTAAATCCTCGACCTCCTGACTTTTCAAAGAGAAAGCTATATAAGGTCACTAACCTCCAACTAGACTAATTTCCTTGAACTCAAAGACCGTAAAGCTCGCCAGAAAATACGCAGCTCTCTCACAAAAAGACCACATAAAAACATTTCCTTTTCAAAAAACCTTAATTACGATATTAAGGCTCACAATCAGCGGCTGAATGTATTGATGACGTGCCTGTTTGCTTCGTGGCTCCCCGTGGCAGCACTCTAGCAATCTTGGCTCGTGTGTGCATGACTGGCTAGTCAATGTTGGACTTTTGTGGGTAAAGATGTTGGATTTATTGATACGAAGATTGGACAAAAGCGTTTGGTTAGGTAATCATGACGTAAAAGCTTCATAGTAAAAAAAAGTATGGACTTAAGGGTAGGTTACACTAGGGGTGCTTTAATTTTGTTTGGGGCTATTCTCAAGGTCACCCTCCATCTGAGTAGAATGGACTGTAATGTCGTACTTGCGTAATTATAAGGAGGAGGAGTAAGGAGCATGGGCTTAAGGACAGTTAATGATAATAGTAAAGCTAAATTATTAGTTTGTATGTCGTTTTTGTGGCAAATAAACGCTTTTCTTTTATTCTTTTCTTTCTTACTTTTTGTTTCTCCATTTGCCTAGAAATCTTGTGGATAGAATACAATACGACTGTCTGCCAGAAGGTTTAGACAAAGCACTAAGAATATCTGCCTTTTCTCCATTTAGATACCTACTTCAGCTTCAAAGATCTCATTACAATAAATCTTACGAAAAATTTAATTAGCTGTTGACGAAAATACTTTTGTAATTGCCATGAGCAATCTACGCGTATTATAAAAAACCGGCCAAGTGCGAGTCGGACTCGCGCACGAAGAGTTCCGTACCTTTATCGCAAAAAAATTACGTTTGTTGTATGGGAGCCTAAACTAAAACTAAAAACTGTAAAGTAAAACCTGAATTAAATAAATATTTAAGTGGTAAATATTTATTTTATTCAGGTTTTAGTTTTTGTTGTTATAGCAGCAACAGATTTCATCTGTAAACATTTCAATTGTCTAGCTTTCACGGTTCATGAGATACAGCCTAGTGACAAACGGACAAACAGACAGACAGTCGGACCGCGGAGTCTTAGTAATAGGGTCCCGTATTTTACCCTTTGGGTACGGAACCCTAAAAATTAAATATAGAAAAAATCTCAGCCCAAAATTTTGCAAAATAAAGCTCTAAACAAACAAATACATACTATGGAAACATTCCCCAAGAATTTATCTCTGGTTATAATGAAAGGCGTTTAATGTTCGTTTGTGAGTATGTAATGAATCTTCCTAGTAGAATTAGGAAAGGACCGGACTGGATTCGAGATTAGTACTGAACTCTTGTATATAGCTTAACTTGACTTCTTTGGGTATAATATCTTATCTAGATTAAGTATATTCAAAGGATTTTTGGGAGTTATAATACAATTTTACCCTTATTAGTGTTGGCTTTTTTCCTCTGCTTTCGTCCTATTTCAAAGAAATTTTGCATTTTTACGGCATAAAATTAGCATGTGATACTAATCTATAGTGTAGCTTTCTATAAATGAAATAATTTTTGATATCAGATCAGTTATTTTAGTGATTAGAAATAATATGAACTTAGATGGGATGACACCTTTACCTGGAGCTTTCTGGTTATAATCAATGTAAGCACTTCGACCTCGTCCTCGTCTAGTTCCATCGGTCAAAAAATCAATAAGCCATTAGACGGATTATCGTATCTGCTTTTACCAAAATAACTACGACAAGAGAAAAAACTTACAATCTAACAAGACTCTTAAAACTCCTATCAATACATCAACACGCCATTATCTCGCCCAAGTACCTACACGTTTCCCAATAAATTAAGACACCTGGCACTAACAGACATTTGTCATTAAATGACTTTACTCGTGGTACCTACAGTGTTACGAGTATGTGACCTCACGCCATGATATTCAGGATTCTTTTGTTTTATACGAGACCCTTTTTATGGGTTGTGCCCGCCTTTTTGCACCGTAAATCGTTTGTCACGCAAGGTTAGTGATGTGCCTTGGGCATTATCGATATAATGCATGTAAATACGCATGTTTGGAAAAGGTTGCATAATATAACGCTAACGTTCCAAAGCAAAGATCTCTACAGAAAAGATTGTGCTAGAAATTCCGAGACCAGACTTATATTTTTTTTTATAAAATATTGGGTACATCATTCATGTTACAATAATTTGTGTTACGATCCTTATACTTATTTACATATTTGAACTTCGCTGATATATTATACTAATATATATTCAAACACGCATGTTTATGTTTATAACTCCAGCTTAATATTTTGCCAAAATGTTATTTTCTTTTTTGCTGGCTCTTTTCCTCGACTTTAATAGAATAGCTAAACTCAATGAAGAACTAGCAACAAAGAGATTTACACGTGCCATGTTGTTAGCATCTGCATAACGTTACAAAAGTTACAAGTGCAACCTGTTTTATTGCCACATAATTTGCATGAAGAAAATTAAACAATTATTTTCCACGTACCAACCGTGAAAATACGTAAAAAAACATCGAATATATTAATTCTTGATTAACATTGTGTGGCTTTCCTCCGGCCAAAGGCCATAATTCTACAATAGGTACATAATAATTATGAAAAACAGTTTATTTTGAGAAACCTAATTCCGCTGAAATCAAAGTTTTACATAAAGAAAATATATTTAAAAAGTAGGAAAACCTTTTTTAAAATATAATGATGAGCTTTCAAGTGTGAAATAGTCTTTTAAGTACAAAACTCATTATATTTAGAAAACTCAATTTTTTTGTTGCAACATTGAAAAATGTTTACGCATCGAGATTCAGCGAAACTCCGTTCGAATTTTCCAGTCACAGACATTTTATCTGAATGATATTTCATTTAATTTTTCAAGTTCACGAAAACAATTGTCTAAAGTTTAATTTGAAAAATATCGATAGTCGATAAGTCACGTCACTCGCTGAAGTTTACGCAAGGGTATCTTCTACAGACGAACATTTACATATAAATGTCTGGTAGTACTGCGAATGACATAACACTTTAGCTTAGGAGACAGTGCTTTGGGAAATGCGTCATTTTTCCTGATTCAGAATACCCAGTTTTGTAATTCTATTTCTCTTATTAACATTGCGTTATTTTTGTTTCAGGTACTTAATGCAGATATATACTTCACAAGAATCCGTAAATTGCTAGTACGTACCTACATAATTCCATCTATAATTTTCTGTTAATTAACGAAAAACTCGGCAGGTGCGGCAACAATACTGAGTTAGTTATAGTTGTGGACAAACAATGTTTATTGCCAAACTTTCACTTACTGATCTAAAAACATAATGTTATAATAAAATGTCCCTGATCCACAGGATAATTGATTTGCACTACCAACATTATGTTAGCCTCAATAAAATAAATATTAGGCTCAAAATGTTGCCAAAACAAATAATACTGAGTTCTTGCGAAAATCAACTTCAGGTCTCCGAACCTAAGAAGAAAACAAGCGGTAAATGGAGGACTATTAACTTAACGTTTTATGTTTGTTATGATTGATACAATATGAGTTTTATCTTGTGTAAATAAGGTTCAATTGCTGTTGTTACGTTTTTGACAATGGCTGTCACAAATATTGGGTTCCAATCTTATAATGGCTGGATCATCTATTGATGACAGTTTTAGTAGAATTGTTAAATTTACAAAATCAAAATCATTTTTTTTTATTTCACATGGGCCTACATGGGCACTTATAAAACGTCGACAAAAGGTGCACGGTTCGGGTTGGTCGTTTCCTATGGAGAAGAACCGGCAAGAAACTCCATGGTTACTCTTTTAAAAATGGTTTGGTTTCCATGTTACAGCATTAGTACTTAGATATGGGGGGACAACGTAGGCCCGACTTATGACAATAAGTCTTAAGAAACTAAAAAAATAAAATAAAAAAAGATTATATATTATATAAAAAAAGTTAACAAATGTTAACTAGCATCTAGAAGGCCTACAATGTTCACATATTCACAAAACAATCGGTAAAAGAATCTATACAAAGGTAAAAAAAAGAAGTATAACAAGACTAAATTTAACGTGTGGCACAAATGTTGTTATCAGTGTAGTTACAACTATTCTTAGCAAAGGGCTATAAAGATGATTGAAAACCATTGTAAAAAGTCTAATTAAAAGAAGGAAAGGAAAATCAGATTGAGAATAGTTAGAGACATCCACATATTTGTGCCGTTTACAAGTTACCAGGGAAGCTGCATGCGCAGAAGGAGCTAAGGCCAAATGTTTTTATCTTCAACGTAGTCCTTGATTTTATAATATGCTTTTTTAATAATAAAAAAAAGGATACGTTTGATGTAGTTTTTGGACTTTCCATCGGTCAGTTCTATAACTGACTTTGGCAACTTGTTATAAAAGCTGTTTATAAGAAAAGACTTGCTAGTTTTCGTTAATCTGAATTTGGGTATTACGATTTTGTGCTTACTGCGTGTATTTAAATTATGGAAGTCGCTTCTAGTTTTGAAAAGCCCTCGATTTTTACGGACATACAAAATACATTCCAAAATATAAAGTGAAGGTAGAGTCAGTATATCGATCTCTTTAAATTTATCTCTGAGGGACTCGCGACTTTTGACTTAGCTACATTTATTTATATATACTTTATTGTTCACAAAGATAAGACAATACAAAAGAAACATTAAAATTAAAACAATCATACAGTAGGCGGCCTTATCGCGCTCTGCGATCTCTTCCAGGCAACCTTGAATGGATAGAGATAGCCTGGACACGACATGGGGTTGCACTTGGTGCCAATTTCAAATCATACAGGTAAAACAAACTACTAAAATAGATACATAAATACATACATACATCTAAATAAACAAACAAGAAAACAATACAGCTTAAACAAGGACATAATCACAGAGACATTATATTCTGTGATTATGTCCACTCTACATCTCTGCTTAGCACTTTCAAAATATTTCTTGAAAATTACTTCCTCATAATACATTATTATAAACAGTTCCACAAACAAAATACAGTCACACAACATTAAATTAGACGCTGATACACTTCAAAACTAGCAAGTTTGCATAAGTACATTAAGTGCTGCAACATGTGCAGTGCAATTGACTGTCAAGCACAGAGCTTTGTTGAACATTCAGACACTGATAAAGCTTTGTTCTTGGACTAATTGCCATTTTGAAATCTATAGGGCGTGCACAAATGTTACATAATATATACGCTTCGATTAGCGTTGGACGCTGCGCTATCAACATGCGTATGAAAAACTTGCCTATAAACCAAATAACTTAAACTGATCCCTGTACATAACTCTTCGGAGCTAACAAGAATGATGTGAAATTATATTAATGTTTTTTATTCTGCTGTATGTATTGTTGTGATTTTCTTCTCGTTTTCAGCGTGTCTCCTATGATAAAAACTGTCTATATATACATAAGTTACACCCCCTAAAAGATTCCCAATGAATATAAAGCGCTTAGTTTGATCTAAAGCCGTCAATGAAACTGTGCATGTTGTTAAGAATAGGAGCAAGTGGAGATTAAAGATAAAGTTTTGGAACTATGTTGTGGTCATAACCCCCAGCATTGAGGAATCGACGCAAGGAGGATGATTGAGTTTGATCTAATATAAGCCGTTCTTAATCCAATCCAGAATGTAATAAAATATCGGCCATGATTCAGCGAGTTGTTGTACTGTAAATAAAACACAACCTATTTTCGTCACTATTGTGTCTTTTGTATTTGAAAGTGCTTGACACTTTAGAAATGCAATAAGGCTTACGGAATTAAAGGCTTTTTATCTCTGTTTTCAGATAGATACTAGAATTATTAAACAATATCGAACAGAATTTTGATGGTATTATCTGCCAGGTTTGTTAACCAGAAACTTACTACCATATCACTTTCAAGTCGACGCTTAATGGCGTGAATTTTATCTTGATGTTCAGATAATAAGCAGAAGTATACTTCTAATGACACATAATGTGGAAAGGGTTTCATATCTTGGAGATACTGGAGATAAGACTGTGGCATAAATATTGTGATTTTTTCATTTTGGGCGTCGTGGTTTCGTATCTCTTAAGGGGGAAAGAGCTCATGACTAAATAATCACAACCGCACGGGTCGATCTTCAAGGATAAACAATACTTGTAGAGGGAAGTCTGTGGAATGGAAATAATCCAAGGATCAACTGTTTAACACACTTTCAGAATGCTTAGATCTATGACAGAATGTGCGAATAGTCAAATCTGAAATTTCTTACTAGCAGCCCAGTGTGTTGATTTGTTCCCGGTAGACTACAATAGGCTCCTACATAGGACTAAAATTTGAAGGCGAAAATTGGATGTCACCAACAGATATACCTATGCCTTACCTTTCGAGAATTCAACCGTTGTGTTATGTTATATACAAAACAAATTCCCCTATTCAGTTTACGATGGCTATAGGTCATCAAATACTCCTATAACCCATCCTCAAATTTTATCGAGCAAAGACACGGTAACTAAACTTCATTCAATTAGTCTGGAAACCTAATATTTCATTGTGGTTGGAAAACAATTTAATTGAATGGGAGATAAGTTTTAGATTGAATATTTAATCAATTGATTTTACGAGTTTCACCTGTTGACCTTGTTAGACTGATATGAGAAAAGGAAATATCAGGCCTATTTGTTCTGAATTAAATCAGCAATGTCCATATTGCTGCGATACAGTTCACTTCTCTGTAAGAGTGAATTAATTAAATAGGGTTAGTTATTTTTGCCAAGAAGACAAACTACCAGCCATAAAGATTATCAGAACGTTCAAAATGTATGACATGTGCTACCGAAAAAAACATGTAAATAATCTCATATATTTTGAAAATTCGATGGAATGTAATTTAGTCGACAGTCCAACGCTTACTTAAGCATTCAAGGAAGGAAGGAAGTTATGTATATGCAAAAATAAATAGCGAAACAAAACTATTCTCTAGTCGATCGGGTTACTTATTTATTTCATTCGATATGCATTATCGAATGAAATAAATAAGTAACCCGATCGCAACCTACTTTAAGGATTACCTTACAAACCTACCCAAAAAAAACACTTAAAAATATCAACCCAATAACTTTCGGAGCATCAATGCTCGAGATTCCAACACTCATACTAACCTCTTTATTGGAAAGATAAGCCAATTTTATTCCTTAGCCGTAGATATAACAATTTCCGCCTACGTACAAATAAATTGAAATGTCTCCTCGTAATAAAAAGATATATCTCTATTAGAGTTTCAATTTATGAGAACAAGTTGAAACTAGTTTGAGTCGCGGCAGGGTTTAGGCTGCGTTCGGACTGGGGCACTTTTATATTGGGACACAGTGTCGCTGTATATGTGCTTTTTCGTCCGAATATTTCAGTGTCGATTGGCATATGCACAATAACTTAGTTTTTGTGGAGTTTCGTTTCTGTCTACGTAAGGAAGTTAGGCCCGAAATCCAGATCATATTTTGAATAGTTGTCACTTATCATTAAATCTATCACAGAAGCAGATTTGCACATATCTCTTTGGAGAATTCTGTACTTGACATACCTAAATCTGAATCACAGAATGCCATAGACGTTTTACGTAAACACACAGGATTGAGAGCGTTCGCTCTCAATCCTGTGTGTTTTCTTCCTTGGTTAGATACCTCAACTATTATAAAACTTACTTACCTGCACAGACAAGCAAATTCGATTAGGAAGTTTGTTTTGAACATCTATGATTTATCTTTTACTACTAAACATTAAAGCACAGGTAGAATCAAACCTAATGGCGGCTCGGAACACTTCGCGTATCATTGAGTAGCAAATTCAAGTGACTGTGTAGACAAGGGGTCGTCAGTACCTCACTATGCAGGGAAAAGCGAACTTCATAGACGTCAGTAGTTTGAATCGACCTGTACTTTCACACAGATCGCTATATTCTACAAACGGTAAAATAGAGAGAAGAACTCTTTAACGACCACCCTGTTTGCGTTGAAGTTCTAATGGATAGGTACTTAAGTGCTTTTAAATTCATGCTCAAGTTTACGGGTGGTTCTAGTCCTTGAATAGGGGTTATGGCCTCATAATATTATTCAAATGACAATTAAGGCCATCAAATAGTGTGGATAGTCATATATTCATGTAGTGCCTCTTATATCTTAAATAGAGTGTGCTGAGTTGGTGTATACATTTGGTTAATTTAGGGTTATACGCAAAGTCAGGTTTAGGGTTCCACGCACAGTCAGCGAGGCGAATTAGGAAAGGACCGGACTGGATTCGAGATTAGTACTGAACTCTTGTATATAGCTTAACTTGACTTCTTTGGGTATAATATCTTATCTAGATTAAGTATATTCAAAGGATTTTTGGGAGTTATAATACAATTTTACCCTTATTAGTGTTGGCTTTTTTCCTCTGCTTTCGTCCTATTTCAAAGAAATTTTGCATTTTTACGGCATAAAATTAGCATGTGATACTAATCTATAGTGTAGCTTTCTATAAATGAAATAATTTTTGATATCAGATCAGTTATTTTAGTGATTAGAAATAATATGAACTTAGATGGGATGACACCTTTACCTGGAGCTTTCTGGTTATAATCAATGTAAGCACCTCGACCTCGTCCTCGTCTAGTTCCATCGGTCAAAAAATCAATAAGCCATTAGACGGATTATCGTATCTGCTTTTACCAAAATAACTACGACAAGAGAAAAAACTTACAATCTAACAAGACTCTTAAAACTCCTATCAATACATCAACACGCCATTATCTCGCCCAAGTACCTACACGTTTCCCAATAAATTAAGACACCTGGCACTAACAGACATTTGTCATTAAATGACTTTACTCGTGGTACCTACAGTGTTACGAGTATGTGACCTCACGCCATGATATTCAGGATTCTTTTGTTTTATACGAGACCCTTTTTATGGGTTGTGCCCGCCTTTTTGCACCGTAAATCGTTTGTCACGCAAGGTTAGTGATGTGCCTTGGGCATTATCGATATAATGCATGTAAATACGCATGTTTGGAAAAGGTTGCATAATATAACGCTAACGTTCCAAAGCAAAGATCTCTACAGAAAAGATTGTGCTAGAAATTCCGAGACCAGACTTATATTTTTTTTTATAAAATATTGGGTACATCATTCATGTTACAATAATTTGTGTTACGATCCTTATACTTATTTACATATTTGAACTTCGCTGATATATTATACTAATATATATTCAAACACGCATGTTTATGTTTATAACTCCAGCTTAATATTTTGCCAAAATGTTATTTTCTTTTTTGCTGGCTCTTTTCCTCGACTTTAATAGAATAGCTAAACTCAATGAAGAACTAGCAACAAAGAGATTTACACGTGCCATGTTGTTAGCATCTGCATAACGTTACAAAAGTTACAAGTGCAACCTGTTTTATTGCCACATAATTTGCATGAAGAAAATTAAACAATTATTTTCCACGTACCAACCGTGAAAATACGTAAAAAAACATCGAATATATTAATTCTTGATTAACATTGTGTGGCTTTCCTCCGGCCAAAGGCCATAATTCTACAATAGGTACATAATAATTATGAAAAACAGTTTATTTTGAGAAACCTAATTCCGCTGAAATCAAAGTTTTACATAAAGAAAATATATTTAAAAAGTAGGAAAACCTTTTTTAAAATATAATGATGAGCTTTCAAGTGTGAAATAGTCTTTTAAGTACAAAACTCATTATATTTAGAAAACTCAATTTTTTTGTTGCAACATTGAAAAATGTTTACGCATCGAGATTCAGCGAAACTCCGTTCGAATTTTCCAGTCACAGACATTTTATCTGAATGATATTTCATTTAATTTTTCAAGTTCACGAAAACAATTGTCTAAAGTTTAATTTGAAAAATATCGATAGTCGATAAGTCACGTCACTCGCTGAAGTTTACGCAAGGGTATCTTCTACAGACGAACATTTACATATAAATGTCTGGTAGTACTGCGAATGACATAACACTTTAGCTTAGGAGACAGTGCTTTGGGAAATGCGTCATTTTTCCTGATTCAGAATACCCAGTTTTGTAATTCTATTTCTCTTATTAACATTGCGTTATTTTTGTTTCAGGTACTTAATGCAGATATATACTTCACAAGAATCCGTAAATTGCTAGTACGTACCTACATAATTCCATCTATAATTTTCTGTTAATTAACGAAAAACTCGGAAGGTGCGGCAACAATACTGAGTTAGTTATAGTTGTGGACAAACAATGTTTATTGCCAAACTTTCACTTACTGATCTAAAAACATAATGTTATAATAAAATGTCCCTGATCCACAGGATAATTGATTTGCACTACCAACATTATGTTAGCCTCAATAAAATAAATATTAGGCTCAAAATGTTGCCAAAACAAATAATACTGAGTTCTTGCGAAAATCAACTTCAGGTCTCCGAACCTAAGAAGAAAACAAGCGGTAAATGGAGGACTATTAACTTAACGTTTTATGTTTGTTATGATTGATACAATATGAGTTTTATCTTGTGTAAATAAGGTTCAATTGCTGTTGTTACGTTTTTGACAATGGCTGTCACAAATATTGGGTTCCAATCTTATAATGGCTGGATCATCTATTGATGACAGTTTTAGTAGAATTGTTAAATTTACAAAATCAAAATCATTTTTTTTTATTTCACATGGGCCTACATGGGCACTTATAAAACGTCGACAAAAGGTGCACGGTTCGGGTTGGTCGTTTCCTATGGAGAAGAACCGGCAAGAAACTCCATGGTTACTCTTTTAAAAATGGTTTGGTTTCCATGTTACAGCATTAGTACTTAGATATGGGGGGACAACGTAGGCCCGACTTATGACAATAAGTCTTAAGAAACTAAAAAAATAAAATAAAAAAAGATTATATATTATATAAAAAAAGTTAACAAATGTTAACTAGCATCTAGAAGGCCTACAATGTTCACATATTCACAAAACAATCGGTAAAAGAATCTATACAAAGGTAAAAAAAAGAAGTATAACAAGACTAAATTTAACGTGTGGCACAAATGTTGTTATCAGTGTAGTTACAACTATTCTTAGCAAAGGGCTATAAAGATGATTGAAAACCATTGTAAAAAGTCTAATTAAAAGAAGGAAAGAAAAATCAGATTGAGAATAGTTAGAGACATCCACATATTTGTGCCGTTTACAAGTTACCAGGGAAGCTGCATGCGCAGAAGGAGCTAAGGCCAAATGTTTTTATCTTCAACGTAGTCCTTGATTTTATAATATGCTTTTTTAATAATAAAAAAAGGATACGTTTGATGTAGTTTTTGGACTTTCCATCGGTCAGTTCTATAACTGACTTTGGCAACTTGTTATAAAAGCTGTTTATAAGAAAAGACTTGCTAGTTTTCGTTAATCTGAATTTGGGTATTACGATTTTGTGCTTACTGCGTGTATTTAAATTATGGAAGTCGCTTCTAGTTTTGAAAAGCCCTCGATTTTTACGGACATACAAAATACATTCCAAAATATAAAGTGAAGGTAGAGTCAGTATATCGATCTCTTTAAATTTATCTCTGAGGGACTCGCGACTTTTGACTTAGCTACATTTATTTATATATACTTTATTGTTCACAAAGATAAGACAATACAAAAGAAACATTAAAATTAAAACAATCATACAGTAGGCGGCCTTATCGCGCTCTGCGATCTCTTCCAGGCAACCTTGAATGGATAGAGATAGCCTGGACACGACATGGGGTTGCACTTGGTGCCAATTTCAAATCATACAGGTAAAACAAACTACTAAAATAGATACATAAATACATACATACATCTAAATAAACAAACAAGAAAACAATACAGCTTAAACAAGGACATAATCACAGAGACATTATATTCTGTGATTATGTCCACTCTACATCTCTGCTTAGCACTTTCAAAATATTTCTTGAAAATTACTTCCTCATAATACATTATTATAAACAGTTCCACAAACAAAATACAGTCACACAACATTAAATTAGACGCTGATACACTTCAAAACTAGCAAGTTTGCATAAGTACATTAAGTGCTGCAACATGTGCAGTGCAATTGACTGTCAAGCACAGAGCTTTGTTGAACATTCAGACACTGATAAAGCTTTGTTCTTGGACTAATTGCCATTTTGAAATCTATAGGGCGTGCACAAATGTTACATAATATATACGCTTCGATTAGCGTTGGACGCTGCGCTATCAACATGCGTATGAAAAACTTGCCTATAAACCAAATAACTTAAACTGATCCCTGTACATAACTCTTCGGAGCTAACAAGAATGATGTGAAATTATATTAATGTTTTTTATTCTGCTGTATGTATTGTTGTGATTTTCTTCTCGTTTTCAGCGTGTCTCCTATGATAAAAACTGTCTATATATACATAAGTTACACCCCCTAAAAGATTCCCAATGAATATAAAGCGCTTAGTTTGATCTAAAGCCGTCAATGAAACTGTGCATGTTGTTAAGAATAGGAGCAAGTGGAGATTAAAGATAAAGTTTTGGAACTATGTTGTGGTCATAACCCCCAGCATTGAGGAATCGACGCAAGGAGGATGATTGAGTTTGATCTAATATAAGCCGTTCTTAATCCAATCCAGAATGTAATAAAATATCGGCCATGATTCAGCGAGTTGTTGTACTGTAAATAAAACACAACCTATTTTCGTCACTATTGTGTCTTTTGTATTTGAAAGTGCTTGACACTTTAGAAATGCAATAAGGCTTACGGAATTAAAGGCTTTTTATCTCTGTTTTCAGATAGATACTAGAATTATTAAACAATATCGAACAGAATTTTGATGGTATTATCTGCCAGGTTTGTTAACCAGAAACTTACTACCATATCACTTTCAAGTCGACGCTTAATGGCGTGAATTTTATCTTGATGTTCAGATAATAAGCAGAAGTATACTTCTAATGACACATAATGTGGAAAGGGTTTCATATCTTGGAGATACTGGAGATAAGACTGTGGCATAAATATTGTGATTTTTTCATTTTGGGCGTCGTGGTTTCGTATCTCTTAAGGGGGAAAGAGCTCATGACTAAATAATCACAACCGCACGGGTCGATCTTCAAGGATAAACAATACTTGTAGAGGGAAGTCTGTGGAATGGAAATAATCCAAGGATCAACTGTTTAACACACTTTCAGAATGCTTAGATCTATGACAGAATGTGCGAATAGTCAAATCTGAAATTTCTTACTAGCAGCCCAGTGTGTTGATTTGTTCCCGGTAGACTACAATAGGCTCCTACATAGGACTAAAATTTGAAGGCGAAAATTGGATGTCACCAACAGATATACCTATGCCTTACCTTTCGAGAATTCAACCGTTGTGTTATGTTATATACAAAACAAATTCCCCTATTCAGTTTACGATGGCTATAGGTCATCAAATACTCCTATAACCCATCCTCAAATTTTATCGAGCAAAGACACGGTAACTAAACTTCATTCAATTAGTCTGGAAACCTAATATTTCATTGTGGTTGGAAAACAATTTAATTGAATGGGAGATAAGTTTTAGATTGAATATTTAATCAATTGATTTTACGAGTTTCACCTGTTGACCTTGTTAGACTGATATGAGAAAAGGAAATATCAGGCCTATTTGTTCTGAATTAAATCAGCAATGTCCATATTGCTGCGATACAGTTCACTTCTCTGTAAGAGTGAATTAATTAAATAGGGTTAGTTATTTTTGCCAAGAAGACAAACTACCAGCCATAAAGATTATCAGAACGTTCAAAATGTATGACATGTGCTACCGAAAAAAACATGTAAATAATCTCATATATTTTGAAAATTCGATGGAATGTAATTTAGTCGACAGTCCAACGCTTACTTAAGCATTCAAGGAAGGAAGGAAGTTATGTATATGCAAAAATAAATAGCGAAACAAAACTATTCTCTAGTCGATCGGGTTACTTATTTATTTCATTCGATATGCATTATCGAATGAAATAAATAAGTAACCCGATCGCAACCTACTTTAAGGATTACCTTACAAACCTACCCAAAAAAAACACTTAAAAATATCAACCCAATAACTTTCGGAGCATCAATGCTCGAGATTCCAACACTCATACTAACCTCTTTATTGGAAAGATAAGCCAATTTTATTCCTTAGCCGTAGATATAACAATTTCCGCCTACGTACAAATAAATTGAAATGTCTCCTCGTAATAAAAAGATATATCTCTATTAGAGTTTCAATTTATGAGAACAAGTTGAAACTAGTTTGAGTCGCGGCAGGGTTTAGGCTGCGTTCGGACTGGGGCACTTTTATATTGGGACACAGTGTCGCTGTATATGTGATTTTTCGTCCGAATATTTCAGTGTCGATTGGCATATGCACAATAACTTAGTTTTTGTGGAGTTTCGTTTCTGTCTACGTAAGGAAGTTAGGCCCGAAATCCAGATCATATTTTGAATAGTTGTCACTTATCATTAAATCTATCACAGAAGCAGATTTGCACATATCTCTTTGGAGAATTCTGTACTTGACATACCTAAATCTGAATCACAGAATGCCATAGACGTTTTACGTAAACACACAGGATTGAGAGCGTTCGCTCTCAATCCTGTGTGTTTTCTTCCTTGGTTAGATACCTCAACTATTATAAAACTTACTTACCTGCACAGACAAGCAAATTCGATTAGGAAGTTTGTTTTGAACATCTATGATTTATCTTTTACTACTAAACATTAAAGCACAGGTAGAATCAAACCTAATGGCGGCTCGGAACACTTCGCGTATCATTGAGTAGCAAATTCAAGTGACTGTGTAGACAAGGGGTCGTCAGTACCTCACTATGCAGGGAAAAGCGAACTTCATAGACGTCAGTAGTTTGAATCGACCTGTACTTTCACACAGATCGCTATATTCTACAAACGGTAAAATAGAGAGAAGAACTCTTTAACGACCACCCTGTTTGCGTTGAAGTTCTAATGGATAGGTACTTAAGTGCTTTTAAATTCATGCTCAAGTTTACGGGTGGTTCTAGTCTTTGAATAGGGGTTATGGCCTCATAATATTATTCAAATGACAATTAAGGCCATCAAATAGTGTGGATAGTCATATATTCATGTAGTGCCTCTTATATCTTAAATAGAGTGTGCTGAGTTGGTGTATACATTTGGTTAATTTAGGGTTATACGCAAAGTCAGGTTTAGGGTTCCACGCACAGTCAGCGAGGCGCCAGGTGTACTGGTGGTCCGCCGAGATCGCACAGTTGCGTGTTGCGTGCGTAGCGGCCAGACGCCAGTACACCCGATATCGGAGAAGACGTCGTCGGGTCCCTGAAGAAGAAGCCGCGTGGTATGAGGTGTACCGGCGACGGAGACTCTGCAGCTGGCCATCGGCGAGGCGAAGAAGCGAGCCAGGGAAGAGATGTTGGAGACTCTAGACGGGGATCCGTGGGGGCGCCCTTATCGAGCGGATAAGGCCTCGTCAGCCACTTGTACAGAGAGGGGCCGGACCTGGACGAAAGCCAGTTCGGCTTTCGGCATGGGCGCTCTACCATCCACGCAATATCGCAGGTGAGAGTCCTGGCGGAGGAAGCGGTGTCCCGGGTGGGGTGATGTTGGCGGTGTCCTTGGACATTTCCAACGCCTTCAACATCCTTCCCTGGAGTTGTGTTCGCGAGGCACTACGATATCACCGAGTGCCTCCCTACCTCCGCCGCATCGTCGGGGCTTATTTGGCGGAGAGGTGTGTCACCTACGTGGGACGTGATGGCGTCGCAAACCAGCACCGCATGTTGTGCAGTGTTCCACAGGGCTCGGTCTTGGGCCCGCCTCTGTGGAACATCGGGTACGACTGGGTGCTGAGGGGCGAGCTCCAACCGGGCGTCGACCTGACGTGTTACGCGGACGATACGCTAGTCACCGCCCGGGGGAGTTCGTACAGGGAAGCAGCGTTGCTAGCGACGGCTGCGGTCTCACAGGTGGTGAGCCGCATACGGTGCCTTGGCCTGGAGGTGGCCCTCAACAAGTCGGAGGCCATGGTCTTTCATGGCCCCCGGCGGGCGCCACCACCCGATGCCCACATCGTGGTCGGGGGGGCTCGAATCGCTGTCGAGTCTACCATGAAGTACCTAGGATTGGTGCTCGACAGCCGGTGGGATTTCGGCCCCCACTTTCGGCGGCTGGCGCCCAAGTTGTTGGGCGCGGCTGGGGCGCTGTCGACGCTGCTTCCCAATCTGGGGGGCCCGAGCGCCGCCTATAGGCGGCTCTACGTAGGGATCGTGCGATCGATGGCCCTGTATGGGGCCCCGATCTGGGCGACTGACCTAACGGCCGGCAGCATCGCTATTCTGCGAAAGCCGTAGAGAGCGATGGCCGTCAGAGTCATCAGGGGTTATCGCACGATCTCCTACGAGGCGGCTTGTGTACTGGCCGGATCCCCGCCCTGGGACCTGGAGGTGAAGGTACTCGCGTCACTGTACGGGTGGCGCGAGGAAGCGCGGGCGCGGGGCGAAGGGCCGATGCAGCGACAAATGGAGCTGCGTCGGTCTCAGCTTCGTGAGGTCCTGGTGGCGGAATGGCGGGACAGGCTTTCACGCCCTACCGCCGGCCTCATTACCATCGAGGCGGTCCGACCAGTGCTCGAGCGCTGGCTCGGGAGGAGGCACGGCTTCCTGTCGTTTCGGGTGACGCAGGTGCTCTCGGGGCATGGTTGCTTCGGTGCATGGTACCTGTGTCGCATAAACAGGGAGCCGGACGCCCGGTGTCACCACTGCGTCGACTGCCGGGAGGACACGGCGCGGCATACGCTGGCAGAGTGTGCCGCTTGGGAGGAGCCACGCCGTGCCCTCATCTCTGAAGTAGACAGTGACCTGTCGCTGCCGGCCGTAGTTGAGTCTATGGTCGGCAGCGAGGAGTCCTGGGACGCGGTGGTATCCTTCTGCGAAACAGTCGTCTCGCAGAAGGAGGCTGCGGAGAGGGAGGGGAGATCTCATCCGCTAACCCAATCCGCAGCAGACGCGCCGGGCGTCGGCAGAGGGCGGACAACGTCCTCTCCCAGCCCCCCTAAATGGGTCCAGAGGCGACGGACTTGGGGACGTCCGTCGCCCCCAACACATCAGGACCCGAGGTGGCGGCGCGTAGTATTCCACGCGCGCCCCTCTTAGACGTCGCGGGGGAGTCCAACACCTCACTCCTCCCCCAACCCGAGATCGTGGCCCGCAGAGGCGGGCCGGCACTAGCCGGGGGTTGCGGAAGTATCGTTGTTCCCGCGACCCCCGGTGTAGGTGTGAGACGGAACACCGGGGTGGTTTTTAGTCAGTACGAGTCTGACAGACCCCTCCGCCCCCCCCAGGGCGGAGGACATCCAATGAGGATTTTCCACCCCAGAAAAAAAAAAAAAAGTTTATGATCGATGTGTAGTTGTTGTTGAGCTAAACTGTCCATAAAATGGAAGACTACTGTACGGTCCACCCGTAAAATTCATATCTTTTTACGATAAATAAGCAGTTTTGTACCGCGTGCGCAATTTGAAAATGGTTGAAAAGGGTTAAGTACCATTTCAGTAGCTAATTGAAGTTGTTGCTGGCCACTAGTTACGGACAAAATGCCCGTTTATGAATGTGTTGCAGTTGAAAACTAAATAGTTGAAGTAAAAGTAATGCAGAAGTATTAGATACATTCCGATTTTTAGGTCCCATGTTATTGGCGTGAGGCTTTTATCCAATACAGTGTGCATCTTACTGCTGAATAAACGAATAGTGGGTAACCTACCGGGGATAAATCCTTTTAATGTTTTGGCAACATTCCATGTGATGACAAAGATACTCTTTCTAATAACTCCATTCGATTGATTGACTTACACACGCCTAATTTACTCTCCCAAACTACACAAATGATACTAATAAACGATGAAACACGATACTCGCAGCATTACGTGTCATCATACAAATTGTAACAGATTTTCTCCGAAATTATGGTTACTTCCACACGCACTACCTCATTTTTATTCTTGTGGAATTATGACACAAATTGCACACAATGCTTGTGCCGCAACACAGCAAGTCCCATCAATTAAAAACCTCATCCAATTTATCCTACCGCACATAATCTGTTTCGCTTGATGTCAGTGACATCAAAATTGCGTAAAGCGGGATTATGCACTTCCGCCATTTTTATGGCTGTTCTAAATTGATAAGTCTTCATTCTTTATTCAAAAATGTGGCGTGACTGTGCTAAATTGGTCCGTCTTAGCAATTTCGGCAAAAAAATATTTTGAGCGGATTTCGATAATAGAATGTGTGCTTTTTATTTAGCACGTAGAAATCCTTTGAAGGTTTTATGCCACGTTCCGGTGACTAAGAGCAGAGTTGGATTTTAAAACTAGTTTAATTTAAACAGACTATTGATGAAGTTGCCATCTGTTGTACTTGTTTTATGTCAATTTAATTCTAATGATAATAATTTCTAGCTAGAAAAACATGCCTGTGAACTTATCTATTCAGAAATTCAACTATTTGCTACGTTTCAATTTCTGAATTGGCAGAAGATAGACAACATAAATATTTAAATAAATTCATTTATACAATTTGTTGTTACATATAAGAAAAAAGAAACCCTGTCTCCTGGCTCTCATAAAGGGTAGCTTTTTTCGTAAAATCAGTCTACGTCTTATTATTTCAGTCTTACGCTCAGTTTCAATCTAGCATAGGTATCATGGTCTTATCATTACAGCTTTTACGTCTATCTAGTCGTTTCTACCCGTTTGGACACACACATGCTCAAATAATAGACCTAACGTGACAAATATCTTACTATCAATTTTTGTTACCATTTCTCTTTATTTTTTAGACCTTTGTTAGCAAAATAGATATTTATTTAACAGTTCAGTTCTTTAACTATTATTATCAATTCTCCTTATTTTTATTTATTTATTGATTGGCCAGCTCTTGACATCTAAAAATTAAAATTAACAATGGGGAAAAAGTGCGGCGCCTTTATAAATCAAGCAACTTGACAAAATTAATTAAGCGTAGGCTCACAATTATTAATTCAAAGTGTTTTGTAATATAATCCAATAGTTATAATATAACTATGGGTTTTCGAAGTCAGAGGTAATGTTCCCTGTTTAACTGCATATTGTTAATGATGGCATTAAATATATATCTCTTATGCCTCCACGATACTTACGTTGAGAAACGCCTAAGTTAATTAATTGCGGCAAATTTTGGCAAATCTCTCCTAAATTGAACCAACCTTTAAATAATTATTAGTTTCCCCGTCCGCCTGCTTTATTCGTTTTCCAAATTACAAAATCCCAGATAGAAACAGAGATACTTTCATGTTTATATCTTTTTGTAATTCTCTTTACTACACGTTAGGTAAATTGGTCACTGGGTTTAACTTCGAACTTGGGGCTTAAGGGATCTGTTTGATTTTTTTTTTAGAACATTATACTGTTTATCCAGTTCAAATAAACATTGTTTTAAGGCCCTTACTCCAAACGGTTACTGTCCAAATCAATACTCAGTAACGGCTAAGTTAAAATGTTTGATAAAAATATATGTTTATTATTGATTCCTGTACATTATTTGTGAAATATGGTATTTTAGTATGACTAATACTTTTGCTTTAAAAAAATAATGAACAACACGATATTTGCTTTTATTCGCTTCTTTTGCATACTTCTTTAAAACGATTTCGATGTTTAAAAATATTTTTACACAGTAAAATTTATGGTTAGAATTTCTTCTTGACCTACATAGGACATGTAAATCAAAACATATTCTGAAAACAAAACTGTCCAAAAGGAAGTCCAATATTGATATTTTGGAATCGAACGAGCGCGATGCAAGTACCGCGTTAAACATAGGGGAATATATACGCCTTAAACATGCCCGAATTTACCTTCAATGAAATAAATATTCCTGCAAGTCTTAAGGTAAATAAACACTACATACTTTCCTACATTATTTTTTTCAATATTTGATTGTGTTAATATATTACATACTTTCCTAAAAACATAAACACAACGCGTTTAGGATGCTATTGCGGCTTCCACGTTTCTGCAGTGCATCAGTGCAGGGTTTGCGTCCATTCTGCGGAAAAATGTTGCCCCCTTTTTGCGCAGAGTGCGCGCTAGCAGCAATGGCATTCTGACGGTTATTGCTGATAAGTTTGACTGCCCATTAGACAGGGTGCTGACGAAGTATAGTTAGCAATTTTAATTCATCTGATTGAATTTTGTTATCATTTTATTATGTTTTTATTGTGATATTTTTGATTTTATTATGAATGAATTTAATGATTAATTATCTATAGTTCGCATAGTTTTAAGTTTACTAACCCTTAGATGTTAAGCTGTTATTAACCATTGGACCAATGTTGTCTTTAAATAAATGATATTATTATTATTATTAATAATCCGGCAACCTCATAGCACGTCCGCTACCGCATATACCTTAACCCATTGAATGATAAAATGCGGCAATAAAATGAGGCCAGTGTTCATTAGGAGTTCATTAACAAATAACATCACTCTCACAACAGTATGTTACGACAGCCGAATTTTATGTAAATACTGCCTAGTACATACATACCTTCGTGGATTGGTAACCCACTCAGTGAAAAGGAAATTCTTTAGAATTAATATATATCTAAAACCTGAATTAGATACCATATAAACATATATACTTTACCTATACTTTTCTAAACAATTTTGGCGTCTGCTTTTTTATTTTATTATCTTTATTTTAGGCTAGCGCTTGACCACTATCTCACCTGATGGTAAGCGCTGCGAGCTTCCATGCTAACTGGATGCAGCTATAGCAATACCTACTAATATTGTACATGGAGTGACTGCCTATCACTCCATGTGTCTATCGGTGAGGGAAGAAAATGTTCCCGATAACTTTCTATTCCCCAGCATAAGTCGTCGGCTTTTAGAGGCAGTTTTCGGTACGCAGCTACCAAATGCTGGAACAATATCCCGCCTCCAATAAAGTATAGTAAAAGTTGTTCGACATAAAAAAATAAAAATAAAAAATTAAAGTTGTTATTATTAAATCATCAAAATTAATTTAAAGATGTTCGTGCTGACACGTCAGCCATTTAAAGCACAATATATTTCTGTAGTTATTTTTATTTATGTTTATATTGAGTTTATCATTGTACCCTATGCATTTCTCAATTTTGGCATTCTTGTCAATCAACATTATATATTTGAAATTTTATACGTCTTTCAATTTTATACTTTTTATAATTTTTAGGGTTGCGTACCTCGAAAGGAAAAAACGGAACCCTTATAGGATCACTTTGTTGTCCGTCCGTCTATCCGTCTGTCTGTCTATCAAGACCCTTTTTCTCAGGAACGCGTAGAGGTATCAAGCTGAAATTTATATCAAATACTCAAATAGTCCCTTAAAGCTGTGAAAAAATCAAACTTCTAAGCCAACGCAATCAAAAGATACATCCGTTTATGTCGCAAATTTCCGAAAATTTTAGACACTCGCAAGGGAATCAAAACCTACAGGGTACTACCCGTGAGCTCGGAATCTTGAAATTTGGTACGAAGCAACGTCTTGTAGCATAGATAAAGGAATAATTGCAAAAACCCAAAATTTTTAGTTACTACATATAATAAAAATATTTTAATAATTATAAACTTACTATCCCTTTCCTCATGACCGCGTAGAGGTATTAAATTGAAATTCATTTCAAATACTCAGGTCTATAATACCTTTAAGCTGAGGTTTGTACGGAACCCTCGGTGCGCGAGTCCGACTCGCACTTGGCCGGTTTATTTACTTTGTATTATTGTTTATATTTTAATTTATAAATTTTAAAAATATATTCAATTTTATACATTGATCGATTTGTCAATGGGCACATAGAACTTTTAAATTTGTTGAGTTATAACTAAGAGTCGTAAATTTTTATTTTAGGTGATTTTAAAACAAAAAAAAAACTGTATATTATAAATGTTTGTTGGTGTTTTCGAGCGTATGGCACGGCACTCGTGGGCTGCAGCTGAAAATCAGCGTCAGATGGTACCGTATTACCATTTAGCATTATGCTGAGCTGAGGCCCTTTTGGCATTAATAGCTTTAATTATTTATTTAGTTTAATTTTAAGGTGTTTTTGTTTTTAATGCCAATAAACACATTTTTCTTTCTTTTCTTTCTGTCTGCTTTTATTATAGGGGATTATCTGCCAGAAATTGTCTAGAGCAATACCACCTCGGATCGCCATTTTATTTTCCCTAAAACTAACGATAAAATTATTATATAATATTGTATCGACCACCGCATAAGCAATAACTTTTCACCTGTCATCTCTTTTACACCGGTTTGCCAATTATAATTATAAGAATCATAGATTAGCACTGATTATTACAGTAATATTAATGTTATTAATGCCAGTCACGTACATTTCATGGAAGATAGCTGGAATGCTTAATTAGATCTTTTATGAGCCGTTAACCCCCTTTTCTGCTAATATGCTATGAATAATCACAATGAGCCTTAGCTATTTATGTCATGTCTCACTTCCTCACCGGTACTGTCCAAAGATGACCCAACTATCCAATTTACTCCTCATAAATTTCTATTAAATAGTCTGATGACCTGCAAAGTACGTGTCCGTTGCTGGATGCGAGAAGCACGGGACCGGTCAATGTGGTGTGGTACTGCATGGGAGATCCAAGTCCAGCAGTGGTCGTCTTTCAGCTAAATCAATTAAGATGATCCAATAGGTAATTCCATACTATGAAACTATGATCTGTTTAATAATGGATATTGGCACAATCAGGACTACGGTCTTCCTTAGTGAAAATTAAAGGATCGTCATAAGAACCAAGCCTTGTTACGTCAAAATTCATAATTTTATAATAGACCCTTTCAAAAGTCACCTAACTACCGAAACCCACATCTTTATCTAAACGCCAAACAGAACATTTGGCATTCCCTTCACAGAACACACCCAACTGCCCACTTAACTACTCATAACACAAACCTATTCAACCAAAAAAGGCTTCAAAAATCCAAAACTGTTACAAAAATCTTCATCACACGCAAATTTATTCCTTTTAGACTTGTTCATCAATGTTCGAATGACAATGGACCCTAATCGTGTGTTTGAAACATATTTACTCTTGAAGCTCAAAATGGCTTGACCCATTTTTGCGCGTGTCTCGCCGGAACGTTTCGTCGTGACGATACAGTTGGTATGTGTTTGTGATTGCGATATTCTCATGAATATGAATATTTGTTTGACATTCCATTGGATTTTGCGTTGCCAATAATCAGGCTTTGTAGGAGAAAAACGCGTTGAGCTCTTTTCACTATGTGCTGGTATACATGAGCTAATGGAATTTGGTTTATGACTTTTGTGTTGCTAGCTTTAAATACAAAACACCCAAATTACTCGCCACAGAACATAGGAAAATGAGATCATCATCATCATCATATCAGCCAAAAGACGTCCACTGCTGGACATAGGCCTCCCCCAAGCGTCGCCACTTTCACCGGTCCCGTGCGTCTTGCAACCAGCGGATCCCCGCAACCTTCACCAGGTCATCGGTCCACCTGGTGGTAGGCCTTACAACGTAACGTCTTCCGGTTCGCGGTCGCCACTCCAGAACCTATCTGCCCCATCGGCCAACCGTTCTGTGAGCAATGTGCCCTGCCCACTGCCACTTAAGTCCCTTCAGTATGTGTGAGATCATAATTTTTACAAAAACACGAAACTAACACACACGTTTTTATACAAAATTAACCTCTTTTAGGAGTCTTGTTTTTTATTTCATGTTTTTTTTATACCTCAACAATATTACGAAAGAGTCCCGGGATTTAGGGCTTAACTAAAGGAAACTCAATTTAACGCTTTATAGAGCCCCCATTTTCCAAATGCCAAAACAAAATTTCTTAAAACACTACCAGCCTTTAATGAAGCCCAAACAAATCTAATCTTATTTTTTTCCTTCCCAAGTTTAGTCCATTAAACAGTCAGGTATAGAACCTGCTTGGAGTGCACTACATGCAAATGAGCCATCCTAGTTAGAAATCTAATATCATTTCTTTTTCAACCACGTAGGGCCATGTCCAAAGAGGATGTAGCGTAAGGGTTTGTGCAGACGACCCACAAACAAAGACTCACCACAATGGCTAAAATACCGATGAGCATCAGTATTTTGCTACTATCGAAAGGCAACTTCAATCAGCTGCAGCTACTGTATTCAAACTAGCCACTGCACTAGTTGAGAAAGGACACTAAAATAAAGAGATTAGCTACCAAGACTCATAAATGAAAGATAGCCGATGAAAACCGTGAATCGGTTTAGCGTAGCATGGGACACGATAAAAAAACAATCCCTAAAAACGCCTACCCGTCACCACTTTCTAGTGTTTAGTTGATTAAATATATGGCAAAATAAACTCTTTTGCAACAAAATATGACTGTTGACTATAAAATAGCGGTTGGGTCAGACTGAATGAGGAAAAAAGAGCACCAGATGCTACGATTTAACTTAAGAGATACCGAAGTCCAGCTGTGGAACAAACCCCTAGATCCTCAATTTTGGTAATATTCGCATTTCTGGTTTCTCTAACGAAGTTTTAGGCCCTTCCCTGGTGACGCGATGCAATTTAAATTGTATCGATAGAAGATATAACGCACGTACTTTCTAAGAAAAATTTAAGTGCGTTTTGGTCGAATTGCATCACATTGCGTTCACGTGAACATACTTGCAATTTAAATTAGTAAAAATCGCTTATTGGTGGTCTGGTTAAATAGAATTGCATCGCCTCATCAGGAAAGGCACTTAGTAGGTAAGATTTAGTGTTCAGTGCAATTTATCTAATTGTTTTGGTATTCGGTGCATTGGTTCCTGGTGTTAGTGTTATTGGTATTTTTAATTAAAGAGTATATTTCGTTATTAAGGAGAATGAGTTTTTAGAGAATGATAATATTATTGTGGCAGTTACTTTGGTTGATTGTATGATGCATTGGTATGGGAATGAGATTTTCTTAAGAATATTGTGACGGGCTAATGGCAAAATCACGTTTTTATACCCGCTACTAATAGGTAAACTTGCATAAACTTATGTGTTAAATGTATAGTTTTTTCAAATTTATACATTTCGCTGGATTTCGCTATAGATAACTTCATGTTTGCCTTTTACATGTAATGTATTTCTGAAACCTAGACCAAGATCAAAACTAATAAATATTATATCGATGTAAAATTGTTTACAAGAATAACTTAGTACCAGACTTAAAATTTCAAATTTTCCTAAACTATAGAAGTCAGGGTTTTGAAAAAAAATCGTTTTATAGAAAATTTCATCAACTTCCTTTGAAACTATAGTTTACTAGCTTCTGCCAGCGGCTTCGCCCGCGTGAAAGTCGAAAATTATCTCGTGATAAAAAGTATTATTTGTGCTATTGCTGACTATAATCTATCTCTGTGCCAAATTTCATCCAGATCTGTTCAGTCGTTTGATCCACACTCACAAACATTCCCAACGACACCTCTTATGTCATAATTCGTCAAGCCGTTTGGGCTGTACAGCATGCTATAGTAATGAACATTACACTTATATTATAAAGGTGAAAGTTTGTGAGTTTGTATGTTTGTTACTTATTCACGCTCAAACGGCTAAACGGATCTGGATGAAATTTGGCACAGATTATATTCAGGGCGCGGGATAATTTTCGACTTTCACGCGGGCGAAGCCGCTGGCAGAAGCTAGTCATAAATAATTTAGTCCCGTAAGCTTAGTCATAATTGATACCTGCGTCATGATATTTGTTTGTGCTAACATTTTATATTAATGAAGAATATGCAATCCGGCCTAAATATATATATATATATCACAAAATTGTAGTCAAAAGAATTAATAATATTTTTTTTATTGTTCCAGAACTCAAACCCAGGATCCACAAGAGTGACCAACACACCAGTCTCCAGTGAATTCATGTGTACCAGTGAATAAAAGTGCAGTCATAAGTGAATGAAAGTACTAGTGATGTGCCACCGAAAAGTGCGTCATATCGATAGAAACAGAAAGTAGTGTCCACAATGCCGTTCTCGAGATCGCATGTGATCTCCGGCGTGCTGTTCACCATACTGCTGCAGTACTGTGTCGAGAGTCAGCAGGAAAATCTCATTGAGGAAGCATGTAAGTAAACAGCTTTTTTTTTCAAGTACTTGCACACGGATTCTTTGCGGTGCAATGGTACAACAAAATATTTCCAAAAATACTTGAAAGATAGTTACATTTCTATGAAAACGAGTCGTATCACTTCGGTGTCTTATTGTTGTCGCATGGGCACGTCGCAACTTTCTAATCGTAACTTTGATAGCAAAAATAAATATTCTTTTACCAATAACTTATTTGGAGAGCTCGTTCATTAATAAAACTAAAAAGTCTGAAATAAAACGTAAACGTCTGAAAAATATATTTTATGTATAAATTATACCTAGTACTTGTTTTTCTCTATTCAGTTAATATTTTTTTAGCAGTCGGGTTTTTTGTTTTTATAATTATTTGTATTTACAACGCGTATTTTTTTATCGTTGATTTTTTCACAGCTTCAAGGGACTGTAGACTTAAGTATATGTGTTGCTGTTTTTGTATTAAATATACTACTGCGTAACTATTTTAGCTATCTTCAGGGCTGCCAAGAAATTTTGCGAGAACTTTATCTGCCTCCATTCCATATTTTGTTGACAAGCAACCGCAATTGTGTTTCAAAACACAGCTAGCCTGTAAATAAGGCTAAGGCTTTGAAACACTCGTAGGGATGTCACAGTCAATATTTGGGATCGATTGTTATCTGTATTGGACGGACTTTAAATTTAACATTGTTGGACGTGATCTGGAGATTTGCCAACCCTGGTTTGGGTGATGTTTGTGATTTAAACCCCTACGATTTGGAATGAAGGATTTCAACCGTTTGGTAAACAATTTACAGTTTTAATGAGATTTCTCAAAGCATTTTTTTATTAGTACGACTTTGGTGTCTACTGGTATTATTGTTAGGGACCTATGATCCTAACATTATGAGGGTAGGTAACATATCCGTCAATTCTAGTACATAAAAATTTTCAAATTCAAGTCGCAATCTCATCTCGGCTATAATCAATGTCAAAAACTTGTTAAAATGTACGGAATCGCTTGTCAGATGTAGCAACAATTAATAAAACGTGTGTTGTTGTTTTTAACGAGCCTTCCACATAATTAAATATTGAAAAAGTCTTTCCGTCCCTGAAAATGCCCTAGAGCTATTATTCACAAACTTTACAAACCAATATTTTCATGATCCAGAAACATAAATACAATAAAGATTTACGACCTATAAAACAAGAAGCAACACTAAGATCAATTAAATTCACTAAAGCTTTCTCACTAAATACATATAGACCTTTATTACACCATCAAATAAATTAAAGGGATTATATAACCAAATATAAACCTTAACAATTAATATTCACTATTGAGAATGGCCAAGCAATAATGAATATCTCCAAATGTTAATTCAGCCTTAACTTTGAAAAATTAGGTAGGTTTTTGCATAAAGTCCGTCACCCGCATCAGTCCTTTTTACGAGTAATTACTTATCTAAACGAATTTTGACGGAATTATTTAAGTATAATTTAGTGTTGATTTTTGTAATGGCTACTCAACGCAATCAAAATGGGAAATCTGTCAGTTTTCTTTGCTATGGATGTTTCCATTAATCTTTGGGAAATCATTTCGATTCATTAATTTATTACAATTATTGGTATGGGACAATGTTCGACCAAAATGTTAATAACTATTTGACAAGAATTAATTGTTTGTCTTCGTTGTGTAGTCATTTGTAGTACTTGAACATGAAAGTTAACTTGTGATGACGCTGCGTTAGCGCCGTAATACTTGAATATGTAAAGCATTTGTAAGTGCTTATAAAATTACTGGAACATGAGATTTTCCAACTTTTCCCTGAGATTTTTGAACAAATTGTAAGAGCTTTGTAAATGAAGATTTTAGTGAACTTATAGAAAATATATTTTATGTAGATATACCTATAGGTACTGTCCAAAAACTTACCTACCTAACCTAACCTAACTTACCTTTTCAAACCTTCTTCTGAGCACTTAATCTAAATCATAATAATTTATACGAATTCATTCCATAATCGATTCCCAATTACCAAAAAAAATCGCGGCAAGGAATTCCATGAGAACCTGGTAAGGATAATGGGACAAACTATTTAATTTATTGCATTGTCATCGGTCCTGGATAAGTGTGCAAAGTTTCAAATTAATCCGTCGTTTTGAAGGAGTTGAAAATCAGGTTCAAAGATTTATTACATAAATACATACCAAGCTAATAAAAGCGTGTTAAAAAGCATCTTTATTTAAACTTTTTTTAAATCATGATACGGTGATATATTTACTGAATAAATACTAACGACTTTAATCTAGCTACAGATTTAATTGGTACGCTTTCAGATATCAAAAAGCTTTGATCCAGATTTTATTTAGAAATGAACTCTTATTTGAAATAGATATAGGTAAATTCAAATCCTATCGAAATATTTGATTTCGAATGTAAAGACACTATGTGAATCGGGTTTTAGTACGGAATTAAGGTTGTCGAATGAAATAAATAGGATTTCTTTATATTATTGGTAGTGATAGGTATAGCATAGCATACGAGTATATAATCAGCTTATAATATTCCGACTGCTGGGACACAGATCACGTCTCTGTAACAAGAGTTCTTAATCCAACACATTGGCCCAGTGCTCGTTAGTGGATGTCATATGTCTTCATGATGCATTTTCTTCATTATGTTTTACTTCAGTGTGAGAGATATATAATCGTAAAATTGTGTGTAATTAAAATGTGTTTAAAGTAGCCTCCTACAGTGCAGTGGGCCGCACGTCAGTATCAAAATAGTCAACAGAATAGAATTTCATTCTATTGAAACGCTGTATTTCGCTAGGGCTAGCTTAAGATCAGAATGTTACTTTTACGTATACTCGAATATGTATGAACGACAAATATTCCATTTTCTAAACATTTTCCGGTCTTCCAAAAACGTTACTAAACATAGCCGTTTATTCTGGTATCCCAGTTATAAATTACACCAGTAGCGAAGCGCCAAGTCACAGTGTAACATTCGGGAACTCTCGACAATTTCCGCCTCTCCGTAATCAACCCAAATTGAATGGTTTAAATGACAGTGACCATCCGGACGTTAGCCTGTATGAGATTAGGATGGCTCTTAAACAGCTTAAAAACAACAAGGCGCCGGGTGAAGACGGAATTACAGCCGAACTCCTGAAGGTGGGTGAAAACCGGTCCTTAAGGCCCTTCAGAAGCTGTTTGATTCCGTCATACTCGAGGGCAAAACGCCACAGGCATGGTGCAGGGGTGTGGTGGTACTCTTCTTCAAGAAGGGCGACAATGCCCTACTAAAGAAATATAGGCCCATCTCACTTCTTAGCCATGTCTACAAGCTGTTTTCAAGAGTCATCACGAATCGTCTCGCGCGCAGGTTTGACGATTTCCAGCCTCCTGAACAAGCCGGTTTCCGTAAAGGCTTTAACACCGTAGACCACATACATACGCTGCGGCAGGTTATACAGAAGACCGAAGAGTACAACCTGCCTCTCTGCTTAGCGTTTGTGGACTACGAGAAAGCCTTTGATTCGATCGAGACTTGGGCTGTGCTGCAGTCTCTCCAACGGTGCCAAATAGACTACCGGTACATCGAGGTGTTGAAGTGTTTGTATAAAAACGCCACTATGTCAGTTCGACTTCAGGATCAGACCTCGGAACCTGTCTTTCTGCAGCGAGGTGTGAGGCAGGGAGATGTCATATCTTCGAAACTGTTCACCGCTGCACTGGAGCATGTTTTCAAGGTTCTGGACTGGAGAGGGCTAGGCATCAACGTCAATGGCGAGTACATCACTCACCTTCGGTTTGTCGACGATATAGTGGTCATGGCTGAGACTATGGAGGACCTCAATACAATGCTCGATGACCTTAGTAGAGCCTCCGAAAGAGTGGGTCTTAGGATGAACATGGACAAAACCAAGGTGATGTTGAATGCCCATGTCACACCCACTCCTATTAGGGTCGGAGACTCTACACTCGAAGTTGTGGATGACTATGTCTACCTGGGACAAACGATCTAGTTGGGTAGGGCCAACTTCGAGAAAGAGGTCAACCGTCGAATCCGACTCGGCTGGGCAGCGTTCGGGAAGTTGCGCGGTATCTTCACGTCCAATTTACCACAGTGTCTCAAGACGAAAGTCTATGACCAGTGTGTGTTGCCAGTTATGACCTATGGCTCTGAGACGTGGTCGCTCACAATGGGCCTCATCAGAAAGCTTACAGTCACCCAAAGGGCAATGGAGAGGGCTATGCTCAGAGTTTCCTTACGTGATCGAATCAGAAATGTAGAGATCCGCAAGAGAACCAGGGTTACCGACATAGCCCGAAGAATTGCAAAACTTAAGTGGCAGTGGGCAGGGCACATTGCTCGCAGAACGGATGGCCGATGGGGCAGAAAGGTTCTGGAGTGGCGACCGCAAACCGGAAGACGTTGCGTTGGAAGGCCTCCCACCAGGTGGACCGATGAAGGTTGCAGGGATCCGCTGGATGCGGGACGCACGGGACCGGTCAATGTGGCGACGCTTGGGGGAGGCCTATGTCCAGCAGTGGACGTCTTGCGGCTGATATGATGATGATGACCTCACGGCATGCTACAAAGTGGCTGGGACTCCGGGCTTAAGAAAAAGGGAGACATAGACGTAAATATATTTGTTGTTCTTATAATTTTGTTTGCCGTAATAAGAAGGAAGACTTTGAGTAATATTGTGTCCATAAATACTCGCGAATTTTAATCATTCATGCCTTAATTCATTATTCTTTTTGTTGGTGTTGGGTTTTCATTCCTCCATAACGGTGGTTCTTGTGAAATACCTAGTATTCTAGTTATATTTGAAATTCACCTTGTCAGTCGTAATAGGTGCTACTGCTGGACATTAGCCTTCCACAAGCACAGCTCTGTGGCGTAGTGTAGAGAAGTAAAACTAAAAACTCTTTTGATCTTTACTGCCGCAACTCCCGAAAATCCGCTTGCCCCACCGTTACACCGCCAAAAATCTCCCAAATATCCTATATCACACCTCTTTGTTCTAAATTGCGCAAATTTTAGGCATCCAGTTCACACAGAATCATGAATGCTCTACGTTGCACGTCCTAAGTTTGCCTGTACACTCCATATTAATGTTCAGGCTCAAACAATACCTCTGTTTAGTTACAAATAATAAACCTTGAAGTTCTAATATTAGTTAGAGCTTCAAGTTCATCCTTCAACAAAGCTTGTGTCTATTCCGACCAAGTCATTACTCCGATATTAATCAACGTATATCTTCTATAGACGAAGCGCTTATCCTTTCATTCTATCTCTCGAAGATAATGTTGATCCTTTATTATGACGTACCGGGCGCGGCGGCTAATTATGAACAAATATTGCGTCAGTCTTGATATTACAGAGCCATTGATCCTTATCTATTAAGATCTCTGAGAAATTATAAACGAACGCTGCGAAAAAGGGCGGAGGAAGTTTCATGGGATAAAGTCTTTTTGCTAAATGTTAACAACTTGTTCTCAAGTAGGAAGAATGTTGCTTTATGAAATCAAAACATGAAAGAGGCAAATTTGTTTTGTTGCCAATGCTAACAACACTTATCTAGCGTCTGACATCATCATCTTCAGCCTTTTAATGTTCCCACAGCTGGGACACAGACCTTCTCTCTGTTAGAGAGGGAATGGGGCCTTAATCCACCACGCAGGCCTATTTCAGATTGGTGTATGTCACATGTCTTCGAATTTTTAGTTCTAGGTCATGCCGGTTTCCTTACGATGTTTTTCTTCACTGTTTTTAGAGCAGTGGTGATGAAATAATTAACACAACAAACAACAAAGTAAAGTGCCTGCCTGGATTCGAACCCACGACCTACGAAAAGTAAGTCGGCGCCGTTACCAACATACTTAAGCTGATTTGCCTGAAAAAGAAAACTACTTAAATCGACGTCATTGTCGACTACTTCTCCTATAGCATTTAGAATATTTCCTCCTCTCTACCTCTCTAGCCAGATTATCGTTCCGTATACTGCTTTAGTGTGCTATCACACTAAAGCAGTATACGGAACGATAATCAGGCTCCATCCAACCGCAAAATGGCTATATCCCTTGCTTAGCATGGCAACTAATAAAACGGTTTCCGTACACATTGGCCTATGGATTTTCAGCGTTCATAACCTATTCGCGTAGAAGTGCTCAGATATTTATCAATGGACGGTCGCTACAAATTTGTATGCCTTGATATTTTGGTCATTTTTCTTGCCCATTGTGGCGTGGTAATTTAAAAGGATGTAAATTTTTCAACCCATTGCTTAATATTTTGCTTTATCTATTGCTTTGAAACGAACTTACTTCACGATATGGAGTAGGCCTGTGTATCAACAGAAGAAATATTATAGTCTGATTATGTAAAGAGTGGTAGCTTGACTGACAGCCTCGGTTGCGTTGGCCATGTGTTTCAAAACAAGGATCACCTGCCTGGCCTTTTCCTAACCTTGTTAAGACCAACTTCAGCTAATGTAAATTCGTAAGCTTCACTAGTCACTAAATAACAAATGGGTAATGCATATTTTTTGTTAGGAACGACCAAACTGCAGTGTAAAAAAATTGTATACTTAGTAAAGTGCACTTTGCTGGTCTTGTGCAAATAGCTGAAATGTAGAGTTAGACAAACAAGCAATGTTAATTGTATGCAGTTGTTCGCAAATAATATAAGTGTTATTTGCTCAATTAATATGAATATACGATAGGAACAAAAACATTTTGTTTTTGTTTGTTAAATTCTGATGAAGCATGCCAGGATAAAAAAATATGAACGTTCTAATATGTACTCCCTAAAGAGGTCAACAGATGTGTGTAATAGTACACCCACATTCTGCAAGCTATACAGGCAATACAGGCAACCTAATGGTCACAATCGCAGCTGTTGAGCGTGAGATCCCGGGTCCAATCTTCAGTCGGAATAAGTGATAATATTAGGTTCTCCTTTATGATTTCTCTGTAGCAGCAGAAATTTTGGATTTGTATCTGGTTAAGCGCAGTAAGTTCGCTCTCGTAGTAGTAGCGCTTGTGACTTTTGCACTAGATTCTAGTAGGGCATAGACCAACGAGGTAATAAATATTAAAAAAAAAGAAAACCATGAGGTACAAACAATAAACCCGCCAAAATAGACTAACCACCTTTAACAAACTTATATATTAATAGTCCATGATGTTTCAGTCATTAATGTCTTTCCACTCATTTTCCGGCTGAATGGCGAAATTAAAACTACTGGATTATCATTATTTAGATAAGCTTATTTAAAGTTCATCTTAGAAACGAAATCAGGCATTTTCTTAAATGAACAAATCTACATTATAAATTAAGAAATATTTTATCAAAAGTCATATTTAATCAATTGATCACATTTATTTTCAAACACTACTTAAATCCGTTTTCCGTAAAGTAAAAGTTAGATCCTTCAAAGAATCAACAATCTTATAACCGACATTCCATTTTTGTCATATATGTATTGCTAACTAATTTAGTTTGATCCTTTGTAGTTTACTTTACTAATCCTAATACTTAGTAAGTTTATAACATTCAAAAGTTGAGCGTAGTATTAACAAAGTAGCGGGTTTCGTAAAAGCAAAGACGGCAATATCGTCTGAATGAAATATCGGTCATGTGACACTTGACCCGAAAGAAAACCGAGGGCGTATTCAATTTTTGTTTTCTAGTTTATGTTGTATGACAACTAGGAAATGCGGTGAGGCCGAGAAAAATCTTATAAATAAAATTAGTAATGAGATTAAGAGTGATTAAAATAAAGCTGGTTTTAAATGTTACTAAGGCTCACAAGAAGAATTACTAATAAAAAAATTGTCTATTAGATAGTAAAAATATGTATATATATAATGCTATTATCTCTTGTGATAGATGGATCGACACCGTAAAACAAAAACAATGGTTTCTTTCTGTAAACAAAAGAAATTCTTTATTTAGAAACTAAATCTAACAAACAATAGACAAATAAAAGTAAGTATGTGTTATTAACAAACCTGTAAACAAAAGAAACGACATGCAAAGTTTATTATTGATGTCGATTCCTAAATCACTATTTAAATTAAATCCTTTTCACAATCTCTATAATGTATGTAATACGCGTAGCCATTAACAAAAACACTCCTCTTAAACTACAGATAATACAGATATAAAATCAGTCTGCTAGCGCTTCATGCGCGGGAAATTTAAATAAAGAGAAAATATATTTTATCTTTACATCTCCCCCTCCCAGAGAAGATAAAAGACTACAACTTCTCACGCATCGTCTTCATGGTATTTCAAGTACAGGGACTGGAGTTAATTTCGAGATGTGAAAAAAGTTTGACTCTGACTTCTTATGACCAGTGTTTACCTTGTATATTGTGTTTGATATTTTTTCTGCTATTTTGTAGGGCCCGATTCTCAATTCGTCGAGCTTTTTTCTATTTATTTTGTTTCCATTATCCACAAAAACTGCATCACCGACTTTTAAGTCTATGTGTCTTCGATTTCTATCATATATTGTTTTGTTGTAATTATGTGATCTGATTGTATTTTCCAGACCTTTTTTCCTGTCTTGAATTAAATCATACTCGGTTTTTTTAAGTTTCAGTTCATTTGGCAAGATCGTAACATCTGTGCCGTTTAGCAGATAATGTGGAGTATACCCAGTAACAGTGTGCACTGTTTCATTATAGTTTCAGAAGTCTTTGTTTGACTTCTATCGAGAACGGTCGTATACCTATCATTCGCGCGAGGGAGCTACGTTAGCGTAATTCGCTGGCGCATCAAAATAACGCCGTCGTCGCCGCGTTGCGAAATCGGTTGGTCAAGGTCGCCGCGATGACCCAGTTATTTATTAATTATAGTGTAAACAGTGCAATCAAATATCAGTTAATTGTGAAGTTGTAGTGTTTATTTACCCTACAATGTCGCCAACAAAGATAAAAATTAAAACTGATCTGGAAAAGCTGTTGTATGACAGTTACATCCAAGAAAAATCAGAAAGAGAAAAGTTGGCAATTCTTGTTAATGATTTGCAGGTCCAAATAAAAAGCCTTCAGTATCAACTACAAAGCCGCCAAAATGAAAATCCCAGCTTAAGCAAGGAACAAGAAAATAACTGCCCCAAGGAGTTGGAAGCTAAGAGCAACATACGATTTGCTTATTCTGAAAAAGGAAACGTCGAGTATTGCACAGACGAGGAAGAACTCGCTAAAGAGACTGAGTGGATAAGGGTCAAAAGTAGGAAAAAAAGGAAGCTAAACACTTCCCTTTCTCCCCCACAACAAACCGCAACGAGCGCCCAAAAACAAAACTCATTGGAGAAAGAACAGACATTAGTCAAAAAAGTGCGTGCACCACCGCCAATCATTATAGACGGAGTCAAGAGCTACCAAATGTTTTACGACTCTCTGACTGAAACCCAACCAACTGAATCATTCACGGCCAAAATGATGAATGGAGACTGTGTGAAGATCAACGCTAAAACTGATGACTCTTATAGAGCGATTGCTAGGTTTTTGACAGAGAAAGACTATCATTGGCACACATATGAGAACAAACAGGCTTGGCCAATAAGAGTTTTAGTGAAAAAGTTACATTCTTCTTGCCAGCCAGATCGAATCAAAGATGATTTAATATCGCAAGGTCTTAAAATAGAAAAAGTTGACCACAAGTTGAGCTGGAAGACTAAAGAACCGCTCAATATGTTCGTACTTTCATTTCATAATGACGAGGATGTCAATAAAATCTATGCAACAAAGCACATTTTAGGGTGTGAAATTGAAATTCACCCTCTAAAAAATCCGAAACTCATTCCACAGTGTAAAAGATGCCAGGCATATGGGCATACTCATAAATACTGTAAAAAAGAGCCAAGGTGTGTAAAATGCACTGGCAAGCACCTTACAGCCGAATGTATTAAATCTCCGCAAGAGAAACCGAAATGCGTCCACTGTGGCTTACCCCACCCAGCCAACTACAGAGGGTGTGAAGTAGCCAAAGAGATGCAAATGATGAAAAATAAAAACATAAAAAAGAAAGTTGTTGTGCCAACAGCCCAACCGTTTTCTACAATAGGGAATCCTGACCAACACACACGGAAAGAAGGTGTCCAGTCAACGATTAAATCTGTTCAAGCCACCAAAAGTATTTCCTATGCTCAGGCTGCAAAACAAGGCACACAACCATCAAATCTAGAAGATAAGATAAATCAGATTTTAAAGTGTATTACTACATTTGACAAACGACTAGAGAAGTTAGAATCCAGCACCAAATCAGCTGCTCTTAATTATCATAAATGACTAATACACTAAAAATAATGGCGTGGAACTCGAATGGGCTCCTCAAACATCAGAATGAGTTACAGGCAGTCCTAGACACAGAAAATATAGACGTGTGTTTAATCTCTGAAACGCACTTTACTAAACAATCTTTTATTAAATTTAGAGGATACAAGATATATAATTCGCTTCACCCTGACAACTCTGCCAGAGGAGGTAGCGCGGTTATAATTAAAGAAAACCTTAACCATTACGAGCACAGTAAATTTGAAGAACCAGACATTGAAGCTGTGGCAGTATCAGGCCAAACCAAATTTTGTCACGTTTCCATAGCAGCTGTATACTGTCCTCCAAGGCACATGATGAGAAAAGAGCGATATTTGCAATTCTTTGAAGTTTTGGGTCAAAGATTCATCCTAGGCGGTGATTTTAATGCCAAGCATACGCATTGGGGATCACGACTGACTACAACAAAGGGAAGACAGCTCTTAAATGCAGTTAGAGACACAAATTGTGAAGTTATGAGCACTGGCAAACCAACATACTGGCCAACTGATCATCAGAAAATACCGGATCTCATAGACTTTTTCATATGTAAAAACATATCCACCAATTATGTTAGTTTGGAGGAAGAGTTTCTTATGAATTCGGATCACTCCCAGATTATACTAAGACTTAGTCAAAAAATTCTATTAAGAGAATACCATTTAACTTTGGTTAACAAGTCTACAGACTAGGACAGCTTTGCGCTTGATCTAGATAATATAATCGACCTAAAAACTCCATTACAAAATCCGGATCAGCTTGACTCAGAAGTAAATAAGTATGTTGTTAACATTCAACAATGTGCTTGGAACAACACTCCGCAGTTAAAACAAAAATATAAGGGGCATATCTATCCCAAAGATATTGTGCATTTACTATCAGAGAAAAGAAAACAAAGAAAGCGCTGGCAGCAAACAAGGTACCCGCGGGATAAAACACTTTTAAATAACCTTACTAAACAATTAAAGAGGAAAATTATACAATTTGAGGATGAAACTCTGAACTCCAAACTTGTACAGCTAACAAACGACCAATCAACGGATTACTCTCTTTGGAAAGCTACAAGAAAACTAAAAAGGCCGATTATGCAAATACCTCCCATCAGAAACAGCGATGGAAAATGGGCCATAAGCAATGAACAAAAAGCGGTAAGGTTTGCCCAATACTTAGAAGATACTTTTCAACCCAATGAAAGTTCCATAGAAATACCTGAGAGTGCAAATGTATCACAAAACCAAAGAATTCGACTTATAACTCCTAAAGAAGTTGTGAGAGAAATTAAAAACAACATAAGCTCGAAGAAATCCCCGGGTTATGACCTCATAACAGGAGAAATACTAAAACACCTCCCGCGCAAAGCCATAGTTAAGCTTACCAGACTTATTAATGCTGCATTTATGCTAAAACATGTACCTGAGCCATGGAAAGTTGCTGAAGTTATTATGATTGCTAAGCCTGGGAAGCCACGCCATGAAGCATCCTCTTATAGACCCATTTCCCTGCTGCCAGTATTATCGAAACTGTTTGAAAAACTCTTATTAAAACGGCTAAAACCAATAATTAATGGCAAGAAAGACCTTATTCCGAACCATCAATTTGGCTTCAGGGAAAAACATTCTACTATAGACCAGGACTCGAAAACAAGCAAGTCTGTGCCACCGTATTTCTAGATGTCGCACAAGCTTTCGACAAAGTTTGGCATGAGGGTCTGATATACAAACTCAGACGCATGCTCCCCGAATTTTCAGATATTCTACAGTCATATATAAGCAACAGAATGTTTAGGATAAGGCAAGAGGACGCATATTCTGAGCTAAAAACTATTAAGGCTGGAGTACCACAAGGAAGTGTGTTAGGCCCAATCCTGTACTTGGTTTACACATGTGATATCCCAGAGCTGGAAAACAACACCATAGCGACCTTTGCTGATGATACCGCTATTATGGCTACTGGTTCAAATCACAAAGAAGCAGTAGAAAAAGTTCAACTAGCTGTAAACAAAGTTTACGACTGGACACAAAAGTGGAAGATCAAACTGAATGAGTCAAAATCGATTCACATTGACTTCACAAATAAACACTGCGATTACCATCCAGTCTATATAAACGGCATGCAAGTGCTGTATGCAAATACAGCAAAATACCTTGGCATAACTCTTGACGCCAAGTTGCGCTGGAATCTCACGTCAAAAAGAAAAGACAGGAACTCGATATACGCTACAAAAATATGTATTGGTTACTCGGAAGGAAATCCTGTCTATCAATACATAATAAAATTATAATATACAAGCATATTCTTATGCCAATTTGGACGTATGGTATCCAACTATGGGGCTGTACTAAACAAAACAATGTTAAAATTATACAACAATTTCAAAATAAAGTACTCCGAGATGCTGTTAATGCACCATGGTACATCAGAAATGACGACCTTCACCGCGACCTTAAAATGAAACTCGTCACTACCGTTATCCAAAACTATGCTGAAGCCCACGAACACAGACTTCATCGACATGTGAATGTGGAAGCAATCCAGCTGCTAGATAACACGGACATAGTGCGTAGGCTAAAGAGAACTAAACCATTTGAGTTAGTGTAGTGTATAATAAGTGAATAAATAATAGCAACAATACTGTGCTATACATGTAACACGTGAACTAAGTGTTTATAACATAATATCAGACTCTAAGAAAGTGCTACTGAACTATATAAAAGTGCAAATTGACACTATTCTTAGTCATAACATCATACAATATAATAATAAGTTAGAGTTAAATTGCTTATTAGTCTATTAAGGCTAGATTGTAATTTATTATTAAGAACCTTAGTTTTTAATAAAATAGAAAAAAAAAAAAAAGTTTTTCACACAATTTTGTGCTATTGTTGTCCATGCTACTTTTGTGTCCTTTTCGTATATCTTGCATCTAATTTTATTTACTAACGTTTGATTCAATATTTCGTTTAGGCCATTTGAGAAAGGCGAGTTTGCTGCAGTAAATAATATTGGAATATTTTTATCATACAAAAAATTTTTGAACTCCTTAGAATTGAGACCTGGGTATTGGTCTGAGAAAATCATGCCGATGTCATTAGTTCCTACAGAGTTTTTCACTATTTTGATGAAATCATTTGCATTTTGCGTACTTGACGTCAAGATGTATGCATATCTAGACCTCAAACCTCCGAATCCTCCAATGGTCTCAATGGAACATATCTCAAAAGGTTTTGTGGCGGGACCCAGGTGGGACATCAAACCATATTTATTTTTTCCTCTTGTTTTGTTTTTTATATATACTATACAACTTTCACTGATTCTTTTTATGTTTTTTATCATGTTTTCTGCTGTGTATAATGAGCTGATCATTCTTTGCATTTGTTTAGTTCCTATAAGACCTAGCTCTATATGTACATTTTTAATGAGTTCCATACTGAATTCCTCAGAGAGTATTATTTTTCATTGTTTTTTACTTTCTTGTAATATTTTTTTTTTTCATATTAACTTCTCTTTTCTGCACTGTATCTTTTCATTTTTAACTTGATCTTGTAAAATATCTTCTAGTTTTATTATGTTGACTACTTTTAATTGTTCGTCCAGGTTTTCATTTGGTTCTAAGACTGGGTTCCTGCTTAGACAACTTTTTTTTTTTTTTTTTTGTTCGCGACCGTTGAACAGACAACACGTAATTATTTTGCTCCGTTAGTTTTTAAACATACAAGTCGGAAAAAGTTGGTGTTCATATTAGTGATTTATACCATTGTGAAGCTGTGTAAAAGGACTATTCAACATTGCTTAAGGCATCTCAAAGCTCCACGTGGTTCGTGAGTAATTAGCAAATAAGTTCACAAAATTTTGCTAAAAACTTTCAATCCCTGACCTACAACAACTCGCGGCCGGCTCGCTGTACGCACACATACACAGGACACGCAGGTGCGCGACGCAGGTGCGCCCGTTTCTCAGAATTTTGGAAATCATTACCTATTTTTGCATGTTTTGAATACGCTATCTACGCCTAAATATTTTATCGTCACGCTTGCTACTGGGATTGCGGTGAACAGAATTCTTACCAAATTGCTTTGCGCACTATTAATAAACATGGCTCCGAATGATAATAGCTGTTCGATTTGCCGGAAAACCGTGCCAAATAAGGGACTTCTTAAATGCTGTAAATGCAAATACAAGCACCATCTGCAATGCGCAAATGTCACTGAAAAACAATTCCAAGCAATGACGACAACAAATAAATCTTCTTGGACTTGCATTAACTGTTGCAGCAAACCAGCAAAAGCCAATTCCTCGACCCCAATAGTACTCAATAAGACTTGCTCATCTGCCGACTTTGTAAACACCAGCTATTTTGAAGGTTCCTCTGATGATGGAGAATGCAACGTAACGCTGAGACAAAAGTCTAACACTTGTAATGTTTCTACAGATAGCTTAGTACAAGATCTTCATTTAGAGGATAAGCTACGGACCATCATTAAACAGGAATTTTGCTTTCTTGAGACTAAAATAAAAGTCCTTGTAACAGACCAGCTCAAACAGATGACAGACCAAATATCAGATTTTAAAGACTCTATGAATTTTTACAACACTCAATATGAAACTCTCAAGTCCTGTCTCGAGGAAAAAGACACCATGATAAGAAAATTACAGGCTGAGAACGAACGTCTATTAACAGCATCCGCAGACCACTCCATGAGACTGTCATTAGTAGAGCAAAACCTACGCGTAAACAACATTGAAATCAATGGAATACCGGAATACAAAACAGAAAATGTTATCACTACTGTTATTCAACTAGCAAAAGCTGTAGGAGAACAACTTGGAGATGGCGATATCCTTCATGCGACACGAGTTGCCAAATTAAACGCTGAGAGCAATAGGCCTCGTCCTATGGTTGTTAAACTACGAACACCCCGTCTCCGCGACAGCTTGATAGCAGCAGTCGTGCATTTCAATAAAAAAAAACAACCCCAAGAAAAGCTCAACTCTAAACATTTGGGAATAGGAGGAGATCAAACGCCAGTGTACGTGTCGGAGCATTTGTGTCCAGCTAACAAACAGCTGCATGCTGCCACAAGGCAGTCAGCCAAGGAGTTGGGCTATAAGTTTGTGTGGGTTCGAAATGGACGAGTGTTTGTGCGTAAAGACGTTACTCACGCTGCGATTCTTATTCGCAACCTGGAAAGCTTAGCATTACTCAAAACCAAAGAATAGCTCATTAGTTTAGTTTATCACCCCAATCCCTACTCAGAAAATGTTTCTGGTTAAAATCATATCCACAATGCTTGATATTTACTACCAAAATGTAAGAGGCTTAAGAACGAAAACAAACGAACTGTACCAAAACACTTTGCTGAACGATTATAAAATAATAGCTTTTACTGAGACTTGGCTGAATTCCAACATCCTGAATAGTGAGTTGTTTGATTCTAGGTATACTGTTTACCGTCGCGATAGACTATGCCATAATACTGCTAAAAAAGATGGCGGCGGTGTTCTCCTAGCTATTTCTCGGGATGTTCCTTCAGCCAGAGTCCACAATTGGGAAAGTGACAATGAAGACCTATGGGTGACAGTTAAATTAAAATTTAATAACATTGTTAAAAATATAGCCATTTGTGTCACATATTTACCTCCTCCTGTAAAAGTAGAGTCTTTATCACTTTTTCTAAATACTGTAAGTAACACTGTAAATAACGTTGAAGAAGTTCTTATCCTCGGAGATTTTAATCTCGGATTCATTAATTGGTCACCTTTAGATGGACAAAACTATACTAGTCCTAAGAACTATAATAATACTTTAGGGGATACTTTTATTGATTTTCTATCAATTAACAGTCTTTTTCAATTTAACTGCGTTTGTAACATTGATAAAAGAACACTTGATTTAGTTATAAGTAATATGCGCAATCTTTATGTTACCCATACCTCCGACCTTCTTACTAGACTTGATCCTAAACACCCTGCCCTAATCATTTCCATATCACATGTTAATATTAAATGTTTGCGTTCAAATAACAACATTCGCCCAAACTTCTACAAATGTGACTATGTAAAAATTATGTCTGACCTGCAAGCAATTGACTGGGATCTAGAATTTTCGCTCTCCAATGATATTAATAATCTAGTTTCTGTATTCTACACAAAATTGAAAGAGTTGATCGATAAGCACATACCTCAACACAATTGTAAAAACTCAAAATATCCTTCCTGGTTTAGTAAAGCTCTCATAAAAGCACTATCCGAAAAAGAAAAGTACCGTAGTAAATTTCGAAAATACAATAATCCTCGAGACAAGTTGACCTACGATTTACTAAGAAGCCGTTGTCATACAATGATCAACCAAAACTACAGTGACTATAAACAACACATTGAGAGCGAAATAACAAAAAATCCCAAATTATTCTGGCGTTACATTAAAAATAAAAGAAATAGTAAATCAGTGATTCCAGCCAGAATGCACATGGACGATGTAGTAGCTAATAGTGGTAATGACATTGCAAATCTTTTTGCTTCTCATTTTTCTTCAATTTTCACCGACCCCAATGGCAGTACCAAAACAAACATCCAAGAATCATCCGGAGTGCTTAGTAACATAAAAATTTCTCCACAAGAAGTTCTAGCGAAGATAAAGAAACTTGATACATCCAAGGGTGCTGGTCCCGATTGTATTCCACCAGTTTTTGTTAAATCATGTGGGAGAGCACTTGCAGAGCCACTGTGTCTAATATTTAATCGATCTTTAGAGTCGGGAGTATTTCCACAAGAATGGAAGAAGGCTCGGATCGTGCCGGTACACAAAAAAGGCGACTCCAGTAATATTAAAAACTACAGGCCTATTTCAATCCTATCATGTTTTTCAAAGCTTTTTGAGTGTCTCGTTTGTCCCATCATTACAAACTACTTGGACACTAAGCTTTCCAATAGCCAACATGGATTCCGAATTGGACGTTCCACAGAGACTAATTTAGTCAGATATTTATCCGACATATCTGAAGCGCTCGATTGCGGAGACGAAGTCGATGCAATATATACAGATTTCAGCAGCGCGTTCGATAAGGTGAGTCATCCACTCATGATAGCAAAACTTGAGGTTAGTGGTGTCCACGGATCTTTGTTGAGATGGTTTGCATCCTATCTAGTAAATCGTTCACAGTTCGTTGCTGTCAATGGCTATGTTTCTTACGAATTTCATGCACGCTCCGGTGTTCCACAAGGTTCCCACCTTGGCCCAGTTTTGTTTCTACTATTTGTTGATGACATAACAAATCATATCAAGCACTGTCAAACAATGTTGTTTGCAGATGACTTAAAGATTTACAAAAAAATCACTGGGCCTGAAGACATCACGCTTATTCAAAGCGATTTAACAAACGTCGAAAATTGGTGCAAAACCAACAATATGGCACTAAACCCCCAAAAATGCTTTCACATCCGTTTCTCTAGAAAAAAGTCATCATTCCCAACTACCTACACACTATGCGACACCTCGTTGGCAAAGGTTGGAGAAATCCGGGATCTAGGGGTTCTGGTGGATGATGGGCTCTCCTTCAAGCCACACATCAACTACGTGGTAAAGAAGTCTGCACAGATGCTGGGTTTTGTTAAACGCAACACAAGAGGCTTCCAACAACCAAAAACCAAAATAGTTTTGTTTAACACCCTAGTGCGAAGTCGGTTGGAATACGCCAGTGTCGCCTGGAACCCACTCTACGCTGTTCGTTCGCAAAGACTTGAAAAAATTCAAAGAGCTTTCACTAAACATCTTGCATTTATATCTAGGGGAATTAGTCATCGCTGTCCATATGTACAGCGCCTACACTTTTTCAAAATAAAGACACTGCGTGACCGTCGCCGTACGCGTGATCTAATTTTCCTTTACAAAGTAGCAAACGGGTTCATTAAGTGCAGTGATTTAGTAGAATGTATCCAATATTCAGTCCCTTCAAAACTGCCAAGACATCCCATCACAAAATTACTCCATATTCCATTCCGCAAAACCAACCTAGGCCTCAACGCTCCACTTCTCCGCATGTGTAGAAGCTATAACAGTTTTTGTACAACACCAGATACTGACTTACACGGTGTTTCACTGAATAAGTTTAGAAGAGCAATCTCGGAAGTACGGGTGTGCGCAAATACTTCAACTTAGTCTTATTACGAACATAAACATCCTACTTCGTTTTCTTTTTTTTTATTATGTGTGTTTTTCATTTTGTGTTTTTATTTTTACTTTGTTTTTTTTTTAAATTTAGATTAATATATATATATTAATATTTTAAATAATTTAGTGTTTCTGACCATATGGTGTAAGCTGCGTATACCTGTAATAGGCATACATACCAGCACCTTTATTTTTCTTTGTTAACTACAAACTGTTTTGTATGTAATGCTGTTGGTGTACCTTATAATAAATAAATAAATAAATAAATAGACAATCAGCTTCGATGTTGTATCGTCCAGGAGAATATTTAATTTGGAAATCATATTGGGATAGATAGTATGTTAAATCTCCTAGTTCTTCATCCGTTCTTGATTTAATATTCATATTCTCCAATGGCTTGTGATCTGAGAAGACAGTATAGTACATTGTGATACAAGGGTGGAAAGTAGGTTATTGCAAACGAGCTGTCATTAACAAGCCCGAGCCGAAGGCGAGGGTTTTTATTGACACGAGTTTGCAATAACCTACACACCCGTGTATCATACGACGTTTTTCAATACAGTTGTGGGAAATAGTAAAAACAAATCAAAGAATTACATTGGTTTTTTCATAAAATAAAATTACCGTAAGTCGCCATATATCTCTCTCAAGATTTTGGGGGCAAAATTTCATCTTGCGCAGTTTTCGCCTCAGATAAAATATCGGGTGGAGTCATCACTTATACTTGAACTCATACTAACAATTAAAAAAAAACAATTTATCACACGAAAAATTAAAATTTTCAGAAAATGGCGCGTTCAACTGGACATATTATTTAACAACGAAAACAGCCTATACAGCCTGTTCTATTTTTGAGAAATGTTGATGTGAAAATTATTAAATTAAAACTGGTAATTACATAGATTAAACAACAATTTGTACAACCAAAGACTTTTGAGAATTCATTGCTAAGGCGTACGGACTCATTCATTTTTCCTCGTATAAAATCTATCCCATTTTATTCTATGTATGAAAACTCCTTGTTACTAAACTTTTTTAAATTGACTTATAAATTTAAAACTCAACTGCAAAACTAATGATCGAGCTCGTAAACAAAAGTCACGACAGCGTAACAGAAAGATGCATGTGCGAAAGATTCAATTTTCGAATCATAATTATAGCCTCTGAAAGTGCGCCATGTTTAACAACTGTATTGAAAAATTTCTTACCTATCAACAGGTGCTGCCAAAACTTTACACATTCTTTGATTGCTAGGCATTCCAGATAGATAGCCTTCTTCCTTTTTTGACCATCATTCAATTTTTTTGAGAAGTATGCTACTGGTTTCTCGTCATTGTCTTCTTGTGGTTGTTTTAGGACTGCTCCTACTCCTAGTATACTGGCATCTGTGTATATGAGGATGGGTAAGTTTGGATCAAAAATGGTTAATATCGGTTGAGAACATAAAATTTGTTTCATTTCATCAAACGAATCTTGACATGCTTTAGTCCAATTAAATGTTTGACCTTTTCTCAAAAGGTTATGCAATGGATCCAGTTTTATAGCTATGTTTGGCACATACTTGTGATAAAATTATTTTTTCCCAAAAATTGCCTCACATTTTTTTGCGTTTTTGGAGTTGAGAAGTTTTTTATTGATATCAAGTTGTCTTTCAGAGGTCTAACAGAATTATTCTGTATTATATGACCCAGATATTTAACGGAGTCCGCTGCAAATGTGCATTTAGAAAATTTCAGTCTTAAACCTTAACTTTTAATTGCTTTAAATAACTGTGTTAGATGCCTGACATGATCTGGGAATGATTTTGAAAATAATAAGATGTCATCGATGTAAGTTACTGTGAATTCTACTAGCTTGTGTTTCCGTATTATATTACACATTATTCTCTGAAATATAGCTGGTGAGGTTTTCAAGCCGAAAGGCAAGCAAGTCCATTGATAATGTCCCTCTTGTGTGATGAAAGCAGTTTTGTTTCTATCAGTGACCCGCAGAGGTATGGACCAAAAAGCTGAATTCAAATCCAGGGTTGAGAAAACTTGCAATCTCTGGTTTTTACTATTAGGTCCTCAATAAGTGGGAATGGCTGTGATTGTGGGACAACAATTTTATTTAGGTCTCGAAAATCTATGCACAATCTTGATTTTTTGTTTTCATCTTTTTTGTAAGCTAATGTAACCGGAGCTGCAAACGGACTATATGATTCTTCTATTATATTTCTTTCCAATAATTTTGCAATCTGATTTTCAATAACTTTTTTATCTTCCATTGTGCAATGATATGGCCTTTTACTGCAATATTTTTCAACTAATAGATCAATATGTGCTTCATAATCTAATACCGTTTCTATGTCATATTTATCCTTTGCAAATACTGATTTATTATTCAATATTAAATCATCTATCACAGCCTGTTTTTGATAGTCCAGATGGTTTATACAAATTATGAAGTTTTGTTCACTGAAGATTTCAAGTTCACTGAATTGTTAGGTTTAATTTCCTTAGAAATATTAATATCTGTTTCCTTAGAAACCATTTCACTTCTTTGTATTGGCACTTTCTGACTTATTTCTAAGTTTTCATTTTGAATTAAGTTAAACTTTTTTATACAATCAAGTCCAATTAAAAAATCATAATCAAAATTTTCCTTGTCAATTACAAAAACAAAAATGTTTTTTTTCAACATCAAAAATGGTAATATCTAGTGTAATTATGCCACTCGCCTTTTTAACGCCATTAATTGTTTTTAAATTAGTATTGTTAGGAATACTTGATGACTTGTTTTTTAATTTTATCAGCCTTGAATTTATCAATGACACATTAGAGCCAGAGTCATAGATTCCAAATATCTTAACATTTTTATCCAGTACTAATTTTACTTTAATTAATGGCGGCACTACTAGTTTTTTTGCTCTTCACATTGTAGTTCACATTCTAATTCTGAATTGTTAATGAATTTTATTGTTTTCTTTTATTTTTCATTATTTATTTTTGTTTTGAACCAACACAAATCTTCTGAGTGATAGCGCACCCCTTTCTTTAACTTTTCACATATGCTACATTTTTCTCACGTAGGCTTAGGATCATTTTTTTTTTTTAATTTTTTTTTTCTTTATAACTAAATGTTCCAACTTACCAACTTCATTAAATAAGTCTTTTGTTTGTACAATTTCCTCTTTGTTGATCCTATTAGTTATAAAATCTGGTAAGCCGGCAGCAATTATATCAATTAGGGTCCCTTGATCAATTGTTTTTCTTACTTCAAGTAATAGTTTTTCTTTTTTAACTGCATATTCTAATAAAGATCCTGTTTGATACTTAAAAGATAAAGCATACCTACTAGTAGTCCAGCCCTTACTAGCATAGGTTTGCAGAAAGTTTGATTTCCATTCTGACCATTCTGATTGTAAACTAAGCCTGATCATCATGGAAGAATACCAATCCGTGCATGATTTTTCCAGAAATAATCTAAAGATTTCAATTTTTTCTTCATCTTTTATCAAATCAAACCTTGCACATTCTGTTTCGAATACTTCCATCCAGTGATATGCACTTATATTTTATCCATCGAATTTTTCAATCACAAACCTGTCTGCTAACTTTTTTAAGCTTTGTTTTTCTTTATTTTGTTGATTTTCTACTAGTTTCTCCAAAATTTTTACAATGGGATCTTCTGAATTCTTTTTATTAACAATAGCCATTTCTTCTTGGGTAATTTCCTCAAGGAATTGGACCTGAAAAATCATATTATTATCCTCATCAGAGTATGTTTTCAATATATCTTCTGTCATTTTTATCCACACATTTCTTCTTTGATGTCTTTTTTTCAATGTATTTTTGATAGTTGCGTAAGCTTTAGAGCCTTGGATGTGTTTTTGAAATGATGCTAATTGATACTCTTCAGGAATCAGGAAGATTCTATCATCTTGTGTGACAATTGAGGTTATGGCAATGTAGTTTGACTTTCCGTCTATTGATGGTTTTGCTTGAAATGTGAATTTGCACTTTTCCATTTTTAGACAGTAAATGTCGTTTTATAATGCTATTATCTCTTGTGATAGATGGATCGACACCGTAAAATAAAAACAATGGTTTCTTTCTGTAAACAAAATAAATTCTTTATTTCGAAACTAAATCTAACAAACAATAGACAAATAAAAGTAAGTATGTGTTATTAACAAACCTGTAAACAAAAGAAACGACATTCAAAGTTTATTATTGATGTCGATTCCTAAATCACTATTTAAATTAAATCCTTTTCACAATCTCTATAATGTATGTAATACGCGTAGTCATTAACAAAAACACACCTCTTAAACTACAGATAATACAGAAATTTAAATAAAGAGAAAATATATTTTATCTTTACATATATATTAGGAAATCAAAATTGAACATATTCGGAGTTCTATTGAATACAATCGCTTATTTCATATTTATTAGTATAATTTCATTTCAGCTATGTAGAATTAGGTACAGTTGTTACAGCTGAGCTAGGCCATAACCAATACAAAGAAGAAAGCTCATTTACAAATAGAAGCGTTAAATCAGTTATGTTTCTAATATCACTTTAGTCTTTTCAAATGCATCTGTAAAAAGATCATTCTGAATGCAATCGCGAAACAAACTACCTATCGGGTGCTTGTTAATATGAAAGCTTTCCTAGAACTCCAAGAACCATCACAGGTCCAAAGCGTTAACCTAAAATCTTTTTCGTTCCAACCGAAATAATATCGTGAAAATCTTTAAAATGTATATGAAAGTACCCGTCGGATGTAATTCAATTGCTCAGAAAAGATAAAAGTTTTTGTTAGTAATTTATATTAATAAATTAATAGCAGTGGCTCAATGATCCCGAATAACGTATAAAGCCATTGAAAGGTTCGAAAAGAATCGAGTGTTTGACATCAAAAATTCGTCAAAACACGGCGAACTGGTCCAAAACATTACTTTACAGAGACGTCGAATCAATTTGGTACTGAATTTCTATAATTCACTAGAATTGGTTTGTTGAACCAATTTTTTTTTTTAAATTAAAAATGGAAAGATAATACATAAGTTTACATACAAAACTATTTTTATTTTATTTTTTTTCGCTGTAATTACAAAGTAATATCAAATTGAAAAGTTTTTCTTGAATCCAGTACCGAAAACACCTCGACAGTTCCCGAACAAACCCGAGCCCGTGTGACGTCACTACGTTCATTTTTACTCATTGTAGAACATAGCTGATACAATGTTTTGACTTTTAACCGATACTTTACATGTTTTCTTAATGTTGATAGCCTTTTTAGTTTTCGTTCTTTTCTAAGTTGTTCGCTAATCTTTTTGCTTATCTCTGCTATATTTTGGCCATTATTGTTATTGTTTCTTCCTTGTTGTATGAGTTCTTTCCGTTCTTGTAATAATTGCTTACTTTTAACTGATATCGCTGTCTTACTAGTCATGTTTACTTTTTTAATTTCTGTTTTTAATTGTTTAAGCAGCCCATCGTATTTTTCTTGAATCGATATACATTCCTTTTCCCCACCTTGCAGGGATAATTCGAGGTTGTTCAGAAGTAGATCAGTGCTACCTGTGCATTTGATGGCTTTCATACTGTTGTGAAATTGTCGTGCTCTTTTAACACGTGTTCCTGATAGTTTTGCTCTAACCATTCTATGATCTGAGTTAAAATTGTTTAATATAGATAGATCTTCAAAAACTTTTACATTGTTAGACATAATATAGTCGATCTCGTTTCTATACCGGCCATTAGGAGAGATCCATGTCCATTTCTTCGATGGTTTCTTTTTATAAAAACTGTTTAGGATGCTCAATTTATTTCCAATAGCAAAAGATACTACTCGTGAGCCGTTTTTACTTCTATTGCCAAATCCATGGCTTCCTATGGTATGTTCTTCTCCATTTTTTTGTTTGCCAATCTGTCCATTAAAGTCGCCCATAACTATTATGTTTTTGGATGCATTTGCAATCGTGGATAATCGTGGTGGTCTTCGTAGAATTTTTCGATTTTTATTATAACTTCTTTTCTATTTGATTCGGTAGGTGAATACGCCAGACCATACTTGTTCTTCCTCACCATCTACAGGTAATTTAATGTTGAGAAGTGCAATCCGTTCTGAAATCCCTCTTAGTTCTTGTATGTTTTTTGCAAGGTTTCTTTTAACCATGAATCCGACTCCGTATAATCCGGGCGTCTCCCCAATATGGTGTAGTATGTAGTTTCCATGGTCTTCTATTCTTTCCCCAAATCTTCTTACTTCACTAATACCAGTTATATCCCATTTTATTTCATCTAGTGCCAGTTCTAGTTCTTGCAGTTTTTCTGCGGTTCCTAGTGATCGACAGTTTATAGTTGCTATATATATGTCGTTGAATTTCGTTTTCCCGTTATTTTTTATCTTTAGAGGGTCGTGGTCATTTTCCCCCACGAGGACCAGTCGGCTTGGGGGAGGTTGGTTTTCAATTATTTGGTTTTCTACTTTTTTATATTGTTGTGTTTCCCGGTTGCCGATAGTTAATTGTTATTGTCTATTATCCGTCGTAGAGGAAGAGAGAGAGTTGGATCTGCCTCTCAAGATATCAAAGGCGTTACGCCTATTATTTTGTGATGGCGTCCAGAATTGTTGTTTTTTTGTTTGTGTATTTCCTGGCGAAGAAGATGTTTCTCTCTTTCTTTTATCATTAGGTATAATATTTTCCTTTACTACAAGCTTGTCGTATTTAAGATATGCGAAATTTCCTTTCTGTCTTTCTTCTTTCAATTTAGTTTGTAACAATTTTCTCTTCTCCAGAACTTCTTTAGAATAATCCTCTGTTATATATATATCTTTGAGGTTTTTCCGGCATTTCATTACCTCATTTTTCTTCCATGAATTGACAAAGGATAGTAGGACAGGTCTCTGTTTACCTCCTGGACTTTTCTTTCCGATGCGATAAATGTTGTTTATTTCAGAATCCCTAATGTCCATATTTAAGTTTTTATTAAATATCTTATTCACCTCTTGTATTAGTCCTGACGTAGATTTTTCTTCCTCTTTTAATCCAAAAATAATAATGTTGTTTTGCTTCCTTTCTCTTTTCAGATATTCGATCTCTTTCTCAAGGTTTACCACTTGTATCTTTAAGTTTTTGTTTTCTGCTATAATAGGCTTCAGTTTTTCATCAATTTTCTCCATGATTGAATTAGTTATAGACTCTTTTAGTTCAATCGTCTGTTTCTGCATTTCGATTTTCATTTTGTCAAATAGAATTTGAAATTGATCTTCCATTTTTCAAAAATCCTGTGCTCACAAATAAATTGCACGCTAATAAAGGCCCACCGCCTGGCGACGAACTGTCGATGCGTAGTTCGGCGAGAAAAACGTCGTAAGCGCCGTGTATACCGCGTCACTTACGCGTTGCGCTCATTAGGTTGGTTCGCCCAGATTATTTAAGTAATGGCGGTATAATAAAATCACTGGTTGATTTTATTTCGTCACTACTCAGTTATTATCAGTATTTATCACAAAATAAATAAAGCTGCACATGTATTAGACTTGACGCTAGTAAACTTTATATGAATCAGTCGTCGGTGCTCCAAGGACCAATTGAAATTTGACCAATTGGTCTATGGGGAAAATTACAAGTTTCCATCGTCCAATTACCAATTGGGCTATGGGGAATTGAGATATGTTCCGCTGCCCAGTTTAATAGTATTGTAAAGCCTTGTCTATAAGCATGTAAAAAACTTTTTTTTTAAATACAACCGACTTCCAAATATAAACACTACATAGTTAAAAATAACTTCAATTTCGGAAATGGGTGTTCCTGTTTTCTTTTCTTCGTGTATTGACACCGCCTGCCGAAATTAAACTTATTGTTCATTTTTTAGGTATTTTATTTGGAAGTCGGTTGTTTTTTTTTAAACTTTCTTATATAGTAGATGGTTTAAAATATCAAATTACAGATATAAGCATTGCTCGTACGACTGTGAAAAATATGCAGATGGGACAAACAGTCCGAAATATTCTGTAACAAAACGGATAACCCTTAAATGCTCGAAAAACGGCTTATTGTCTTGAAAAGAATTATATATTTATTAAATCCGGAAAAAAATCGTCAATTCTTCCCACTGGGAGGCAAACGAGTTAATCCAAAAATGTATACGTTGTCATTACATGGACGCCATAATGACACAAGTTTTCTGTGAAGTTGCCATTTCAAACGTTTACAAACTTGCCTATATTTTAATTGAATATTCTATATTAGCTAATATTATATTGTATTTATTTATAAATTTTTGAATTCAGTTTGATGTAAACCAAAAAATATATCAAAGGCTTCTTTGAACCCAAAGTAGAGAAAACTGGTGTGAACTCAGGGTTATAATGTTATTATGGAACATAGTTTTGGTTAACATCCAGTGTTCTCCATAGCCCAGTTGGTAATTGGACGATGGAAACATGTAATTTTCCCCTTAGACCAATTGGTCAAACTTCAATTGGTCTACAGAGCACCGACGGAATCAATAAATAGCACTCACTATTTTACGGGTTTTTAAATTATTTAGAAGGAACAAATTAACGCAGGTGTTTCTCGCGCACCGTCAACACAACGACACCTAATATTTCTGTTTAAATTGTAAAATTCGGTCAACGCATTTAGGATTTATTTACTGAAGAATTAGTGTAAAAAAATCTACCAAGTTAATATTTTCATGTTTTTGTTCTACAAAGTTTTGTAGTGTTTGTAAATACATAATATAGATATTAGTGTTTCATATTATTAAGAGATTTGTAAATAATGGTAATTACCGAACATTTTAAGGATTTTGTGCAAAAAATAAATATAAATAAAGGCTGCACAGATTTCGGGCAGTTTTTTGATATCCAAAGTCGAAGTTTCGCGCCAATCGTGTTTGTTTACTTTTTATTTTACACCAATATCACCTACCCATATGTGAAAACGATTACGTTATGACAATTCTGTTTTTAAATGTACCTGGTAAAGAACAATATCAAACACTGGTCCACTAACACGTAATATTCATTACCACTACTTTATTTATGCTCAAAACTGCAAAATCGTCCATCAGGTGTGTATATTATCGCAATCATCCTTCATCACACATGACTAAATAAAATGTGCTGTTATAATCAATATTTTAATATTTTGCACAAATTTTCGGATATTTTAGTCAATTCACGTGTAGTTGACACTGTAGTACAAAATTCCTTGAACGTTATGACGTCACCAACATGGCGACCAATCATGGCCCGTTCGTAGACAGGTGGTTCTTTTGAAAATTTTATCGATTTTCAATTGCTTATAATAGATTGAAAAAAAATTTTAAAGAAATTTTTGCAACGACAATATAATTCATGATATGTAAAGTTTTAAAATAAATTTTAAAAGTCGTATTTTTTTTTAAATTCAACAACCCAATTCAGGAGTTTCGAAATTTAATTTCAACACAACCAGTTTGCGGGTTGATATTTTTGTTGGGTGAATGTTTTTATGCGAGATAGCAATGAACGAATTTCGACATTTCCTTTCGTCTATCAGTCCAACTAGAGGCTCACCACAATAATTAGTGCTTTTTGTTTTGTTAAAACTTTCGTTCGTTAGTTGTGCAAATGAATGTGTTTCATTATTGGTTTGTCGTCCGTGTGGCTTTTGTGCAGTTGTGGGTCAATTGCTCTGAATATAGATAGAATGTATTTATAGATGAGTGGGTTATTTTTAGGGTTCCGTACCTCAAAATGAAAAAGCTGAACCCTTATAGGATCACTTTGTTGTCCGTCAGTCTCTCCGTGTGTCTGTCTGTCAAGACCCTTTTTCTCAGGAACGCGTAGAGGTATCAAACTTTTAAGCCAACGCAATCAAAAGATACAGCCGTTTATGTTGCAAATTTCCGCAAATGTTCGAAACTCGCAAGGGAATCAAAACCTACAGGGTACTTTCCGTGAGCTCAGAATCATGAAATTTGGTACGAAGCAACGTCTTGTAGCACAGATAAAGGAATAATTACGAAAACCGTAAATTTTTAGTTACATCACATAATAAAAATATTTTTAATAATTTTAAACTTACTACCTCTTTCCTCATAAACGCGTAGAGGTATTAAATTGAAATTCATATCAAATACTCAGGTTTATAATACCTTTAAGCTGAGGTTTGTACGGAACCCTCGGTGCGCGAGTCGGACTCACACTTGACCGGTTTTTTTTCTTATTATACCACAAAAATATGCAGTCATTTGTTTTTGATTAAACTTATTTTTTTATGAAAGATACTTGTTAAAAACTGTCTCTGTTAAAACCAAACTATTTATCTTAACTTTATGCACAAGTACAAAGGCGGACTAAATGCGCTTTACTGTTTTGTTCTCTTCTGATACTTGTGATGCCGTACATGATTAACAAAAAAAAACCATTAAGCCAAAATCCTATAGTTTCCATAATCTTATTTAATTATGAACAAATATACAAACAGGAAACTCCTAGAAAATATTCATCCTGAGACAGAAGTGCGCGATTAGTATTTTTTGTGTAACTTTAACTTAACTGAACGAACTTTGTTTAAACTTATACAGTCTTATTACAAAAAGCGGTTTAACTAAAAACCCAGGTTTAAATCTCTATAAACTGTGGTTTACACAAAAATGATATTACAAATAATGGTTTAGCGATAAACCATAGTCCAAATCATGGTCTAACGCTAAACCTCGGCGGCCCCTAGTTTATCGATGGTCTAAGTCGTATCTGTCAAAGTTTTTCTTTTAGGTTATAGCATCTTTTTTATTGTGTTGTGTTGTTTATACCCGAAAATTGATATTCACATCGTTGATTTATTTATTATTGAGTATATTACTTTTTCCTCGGTACTCCAATTCTCAGATCGTTTTATTTTTGTTGGTCCATCACAATATATTATCATATATATTATTAACAAAGAGGCAATTGTTCTATTAGAGACTACGGTAACTTAAAAGTTCCAAAGCTTAGTGATCTTTGTTCAGCTTGCGATGGTTTTGTTCAATGTTTTGGTTTCATATAACGCGCGAGACTGTTACGTTTCGTTACACGTGCGTAGATGTATTATTAGTAATTATTAAGAATTTATGTAATTTGATTAAATTTAAACAAAACTTCAATCGATAAATAACAAATATTTATATCCATGCAAAATAACAAAGTCTCAATATTTTTAACACTCTTAAACGTAATTCATTCCTTATCGTATTATCAAAACGTTTTCATTTCTGGGCATACGGAACGTTGCAATTGAATGATATTATGGTGAACGAATGATATTTGTATTAATCTGTGGTTGATATATTGACAATGGTTCAAATGACAGTACTAAGAAGTCCACGGTTTTTTTGAGTTTTGTAATACGAACAAATTTAGACCATGGTTTTGCAGATAAGCCTGGACTTGATAGTACAGGTTTAAACCATGGTTTATTTCGTTTTTTGTAATAAGACTAGTTTAGTTTCTCTTTAGTTGAGAAAAGTTTTAATTGAATTCACAATTTCCACATAACTGGGCCATTTTTATGATGAAATCGGGTCTTTAAAATTAAGATATATAGATATAGATGTCACTTATTAGTTTTTTAATATTTTTCATGTTTTTGAATGTAATAACCATTGACTTAACTTATACATTATATTGGAGCTATGTAGATAATTATTGCTTCTTCAGTTTAAAAAAAATATATATTTTATTTATAATCGAATTTCGATGTTAAAATATATTAGTAGGTAGATATCTTGTTTAGAAAAAAATCTTGGTTAATAAAGCAATAGATTACGTGTCGTCACAAAAAGAAGATTACATTTACGTCACCTTATCTTTTTGTGGACAGAGATCCGTAAATCCTGAATTACTTGAAACTCGCCTGAGGCAAGGTTATAAATGGTAAGCTCAATCTTTGGATAAACCTGTATCCTCTCAAATGTCAGTGATTCTTTGACCTGACATTAAAATCCAATAAAAGAAAAATCAGCGGCACTACTAAACATTTCAGCTAACCAATGAAAAGTCTTCTATAATAACGAACGCTGGCCGGTAATTGGTGCATTAACCTCGCTGTCTGCCGCGGTTAGTTCCGCTATGCTCTAGTCCCGCTATGCTCGACTCGAAAAATACCTACCAAAAGTTCTGCTATGCTATAAATAACATTCGCGAGCAATGATGAAGAAAAGTGTTATGGTGTAATATTTTATTTAACCATTTAAAAAGTAAATTAAGAAAATCTAGCATGTAAATTCCATTACTTTCGCTACTTACAATATTCATTAACGGAAACAAAGAGCATCTGGAACGTTGGTTTTCATCAAAGTGCAGGAGTAACTTTCGGTTTCTCATCTCAAACTGTAATGGTTAATTTTGTCAAATTCTCAACTTTTAATTCTTAATTGAGAATCCTGCATTTTGACTTTAGAAACCTGCACCTTGACTATGGAGCCCTGTCATATCAGCTTGTAAACTTAGTAAAACCGCGTACAGACATCGCGAGGCATTCGCAGCGCACAGCGCTCATCGCATGCTTAGCAATGTGTGGTTGCCATATTCTTGGTGAGGTATGTGCTACGACAACTCAAATCAAAGCAAAAGGCGTGCGTTGCGAGCAAAAGGCATGTGTTGCGAGGCGTGCGCGTCGCATGCCTCGTTATGTCTGTACGCGGCTTAACACTATTTTTCAAAGAAAAAAGGCTTATTAAAATTATCAAATTATTACGTCAACTATTTCAGTCGTAACTACTTAATAAGATAAGTAATATTATCCGATTACTAATTTTTTTTCACCACCGGTAGCAAACTCCACTATTGCCAAGTGTCATAGCTTACATTTTATGCCGTAAAATGCACGCTTCTTGTGGGATAACCTCCGTGACGAAAGCTTCGGGAAAAAAGGTAGTGATACTATAAAGTGTTTATCAAAAATTGTACTTATAATTACCTCTAGACATTCCAAACGGACCTTTTGCATGTCTAGCTAGTTAACACCTAACAAGTTAAGACTTTACTTAAAATTTTTCACTGAAACGTCACCATCAGAATGGCTGAACCTTAAAATAATCAGCTATGATTTACCAGAATGACTAAATAGTCATTCTGGTAAATCATAGCTGATTATTTTACTGACCTTTTGCATTGTCTAACAAGCTTATTTAAGCTTGAGCGGTGTTAACAATAGCTGATTATTTTAAGGTTCAGCCATTCTGATGGTGAAGTTTCAGTGAAAAATTTTAAGTAAAATCTTAGTGAGAAAATATAATAAAAATCCGATGCAAACTGTGATTGTATTCCCTGAATGACATTTGAAAATTTTTGTTGGTTTTCTTGAATGATGCATTGTGTAAGTTATTTTGGTATATGATAATTATGTGGTTTCTGTTGGATATATTCCAGATAGTCAGAAAAAAAATTCGTTATACAATTATTGTTATTTTATTGAGTTGTCGATATTGTTTTTTAAATTCGCATTAAATTTATTGCATCCATAATGTACATACAGGTTGTAAACATAAGTTTCAGAAAAAAATTATCGACCCTGTCGGGCACAGCAACATTCTAGATACAGTCTGTGTCAAGGAGAGAGGAAAAGATGACTGCGGCGCGTGCGGCTCCTGTGGTGCGTCTAGGTCTCGTTCACCTTAAGCACTCGAGGAAACCGAAGAAGTTGAGATCTTGTAAAATTTTAGCACTAAATTAGAGTGGACCATTAGCTTAACTTGCTTTTAAGCACGAAGGAGTCTCAATGGATGGTCACCCTTCCCCAGACCGACCTCAGCATGTTTTGCTTAACCTTGTGGATCGACCAGTGCCGCTGTTATTACGTTGCCACGGGCTCGAGGAACACATTTCCGAATCTCATAAAGGACAGGAAAACACGTACCGCTAAGTCGTATATCTGACTTATTGCCCACTAATTGTACGCGTAAAAGTAGCGTAATATTTTACGCGAATGTGGGCTAGTAGAAACAATAAATCAAATGGAGGAATTATTGAAATGCTATTTACATGGATTGCCGTGGTCTGAGAATGGGTGAAACACATATGATGCGACTCACTATAGGATTAAATTGATATCTCGTTAAAGACAGCTAATGGGAATAATATAAGAGTTCCATAACGAATAAAAACGCGATACGATTATACTGGGTATACCTGTTGGAATAGTTCATATCACCCACATCAATGCCTACTTTTGTGGGGTATGTCTATGTCCTGCTATGGAAGTCTTTTCGGCTGAAACAATGATGGTGATACTAGTTGCTCTTGGGTTCATATTAGGTAACCGCATCTCGTAACCTAAAGTCTGAATTTGTGCCCTGGTCTCGCTATTGCACGGAACATAATGCCATGACCACTTTTAACCGACTTCCCAAAAAGGAGGAGGTTCTATGTTCGACTTCAAGTTTGTTTTTTTTTTTTTTTTGTGTTTGTTCACCGATTACTCCGTCAATTGTGGACCGATTTTGAAAATTCTTTTTTTGTTTGAAAAAGTATGTTCCGAGATTGGTCCCATTTTATTTTGGTGAAGATCTGATGAAGAACTTCGGAGATATACAACAGAACTCTTCAATAAATAACGGCAAATCTCTCGGGATTGCTGCAATCGCATGTATGTTTGTTGTTTATAACATTTCATAACATAACATCACGCCAGTTCGCTCTTAAGGGGTAAGCAGACCTCTCATTTCACCGGTTATGTTCAAGTTTCATGAAATCTATTCTGGCGAAATAGTTCCCTTACTAACTTGCCTATTAGGTACGTACAACGTACGTGTCCATAACGCAAAAAAATGGTACCTACGAAAGACACCGACTTCAAAAAATTAAGTTATTTTTCACTTTGTAGTTCTGTATTTGGAAGTCGGTAGTATTTTTTTGCAAAAAGTATTTTATTGTACATACGATCCCTTAACTATACATTATTTATGTTAAATTAATAACCCACGAATCCTCAAACAAAATGTAATCGAACACACATTCGCCAAATTCCCTTACGAAATAAATAAAGAGAAAAGAAAAAGACATTCTATACTTCAAACTACCGAAAACAAAACGAAGCATATTTTTATATCTTTTATTTTAGAAAAGTATTGGAAAAGCCGAAATATCTTATAACTTACGTGACATGACTCAAACGGGATGTTTCTTTATGTATCAAAGGATTGAAAATCGTTTTCTTTTCATATAGATACGAATGTTTTTATAGAAAAGAAATGTGCGTAGTGTGGCACATTACACGTGTGGTTCTGCATAATGTCATTAAGATTTGAATATTTTATGATAAAATTAGTTTGTTCGAAGATTTCTAGAATTGATAATAATCAAAAAAAAAATATTATTCATCTCCACAAATTACACCCACAAATTGGTAAAACATTGAGTCTATTAACTTGCATAAGAAACCCCTCAAGAAAATCGCTTTAATTTTGAGAGCACTACAAAATTTATTTAATTTATCTTTTAATCATGTTTTTAAAATAACTTGCAATGGATGTGACGTTCTTGTCATAATATGACAAGAGAGGGTCTTCGCAAAGTGAGAGCCTACCAGCGCTAACAATTAAAAGTTTACAATGTATGGTATTGACTTGCGCTACTGAAATTTCATGTAGTCAGTACAAAATATTTTGGAATTATGACAATAGTTATTGCTGATAGAATGTCACTTTGTCTGGAGCACCAGATAGAGAGCCTAGCTTGAATTTACTAGATATATCAGACGGTACCCTAAAACTTATCTTTCTCATATATGTTTACTATATTACTGCTAATCGAGCGTTAGGAATACTTGTGGGAATCAAACTAAGTCTTATTTGAATGCGTAAGTACTTAGAAGCTACCCATTTTTTGTTCCTTAAAAGGGTTATTCGTCTTTTATTGTGGTTGTCCTCAAAGTTATTCATATTTGTGTGTACTAGAACATAAAAAATATTTTTCAGAAGAATAATATTAGTCTGGGACAGTAAAAGGATTAATGTATTTTTAGTTCTTGTTTGCGTCTGTTAGAAGCCCGAAAGTCTGAAAGTCCCGGTAGGTATGTACTCAGTAAATACATAAAGTTTTGGAGGTCAGATAGGGATTCACTGCATTTCAATTCAATACAAGTATCTGTAAATGGTATAATTGAAATATTGCACGAGATTAAGTTTATACAGTTAGACTAGAAGCAGAACCCCACGTGATCAAAAAAGCCTTAAAGATATATTTATATTCGAGAATATTTAGATTTACACCGATCACAATCTATCAAAACTAAATCTTACACATATCATGTATCCGTTTCCCCCGCTCCTCCGCTAAACTAACCCTTTGTAAGAGATAGCCGGAGGCGGACCTCAACAATCATGTCGGGTAGTCATAGGCAAATAGTTTATCTAACTTTGGGGGCTATCTATCAAAGTTTTGGGCCTTGAAGTAAGATTTATCGTGTGCTATTTATTGTAATGGTGAAATGTTTCAATAAAATGGTATGTTGTCTTTTGCTTATATCAAAGATTTCTATTTTTAGTCTAATTCGTACGTACAAAGGTCAGGCTAACCTGACCTAAAAAGGGATGAACAAAATGTTACGTAAAAGTAATGCATGCAGCTGAGATGTAAATGCTAACAGGGAATGTGTGGTGTTACTCGAAAGGCTGCCCCGCCAACTCGCGAAAAATCCCGGTATGCTCCACCGTGCCAGCTGGCGACTGGATGGGAGGACCCGGTGGCCATATCCGGGGGGGTTCGGGCGTCCCCGCAGTCTCCAAATGAGTTCCCCACAGGTTGGGTTAGCTCCAGTGTTCCACTTGGTTCACTGAGCAGCGCCTCGACAGTTTAACTTCTTCCCCAGCAAACTCTAAAAAAATTCAATAACCAAAGCGAAGAAGAATATGGTGAAACAACGGCTGCACTTCCTCCCACTAAAAGTGCACTTCACTAACATCAGGGGGTTGCACTCTAATCTCGATCCGGTCCACCACCACCTTGAGACCGAGAAGCCGCACCTGTTTTTCCTAACGGAGACGAAGATAACAACCCCGTCGGACGTGGCGTACCTTAACTACCCGGGTTACTCTCTTGAACACAAGTTCAAGAAGCAAGCTGGGGTCTGTGTGTACGTCCGCGATGACATTTGTTGTCGTCGTCTCCGTTGCTTTGAGAAATCGGGTTTTTCTGCCATATGGCTACTTGTGGACACTGGCGTGGAGAAGTCTCTCTACATCGGCGTCTACCGATCGCACACCGGTGACCAGGAGACGACAGCGCTCTTTAACTGCCTCATGGAGTCGGCCGACATGGCCCAGCAACGGTACCCAACAGCGAAGCTTAATTTTCTTGGGGACTTTAACGCCCATCATAAGGAGTGGTTGTACCCGTACCGGAAAACTGACCATGCCGGGTTAGAGGCGCGCAAGTTTTCTCTATCGCTAGATCTAACCCAGCTGGTGAATGTGGCAACGCGGGTACCGGATGTTGACGGCCATACACCCAATTGCTTAGACCTACTGCTGACAACTGATCCGGACAGTCATTCGGTTTCGGTCTCAGCCCCGCTGGGAACGTCTGACCATTGTCTGGTGAAATCCGTGTCGACTTGCTCTCCTCCAGATGAGAGTCCTAGAGGCACGAGGCGAGTATGGCGATACGAGGCAGCAGACTGGGACGAGATGCGGCACTTTTTTGCGTCTTATCCTTGGCGGCATGTGTGCTTCGCCTCGGGTGACCCCTCAAGCTCTGCGGACGCGGTTGCGGATGCAGGGAATGGAGTATTTCATTCCATTCTCCGACATTCCGCTCGGTCACAAATCCCGACCTTGGTATAATTCAGAATGTGCCCACGCTGAGGCCCAAAAAGAGTCTGCCTACCAAGCCTGGGTCGGGGCCCGAGATCGCAAAGTTAGAGCGCGTAGGGTTCGTGCGAGGAAAAGAGCTTTTAATTCTGCCACCAAGTTCTGCAAGCGGGTTTTGCGTCGGGCACGTTTTGACCATATTGGACGTATTGGGGCCAAGCTGGCATCACACCCTCCGGGTAGTAAACAGTTTTGGTCCCTGTCTAAAGCTGTTGAATCAAATTTCTGTCGTCCCTCTTTACCTCCAATGCTGAAACCTGATGGGTCGCTGGCTCACTCTGCAAGTGAGAAAGCAAATTTATTTGCATCTTTGTTTGCTGGCAATTCACGTCTGGACGCTGGATCCAAGCAACCACCTACTGTCCCTCATTGTGACTCTTCGATGCCGGAGATCGCTGTGCACACCAAAGAGGTCCGAAGAGTATTGTGCAGTCTAGACGTGAACAAGGCCAGTGGGCCTGACGGCATTCCAGCAAGAGTACTGAGGCTGTGTGCGCCCGAACTTTCTCCTGTGTTGACACGCTTGTTCCGCCTCTCTCTTGTAAAAAGAACGGTACCAAAGTCCTGGAAGCTTGCAAATGTGCAACCAGTGCCCAAAAAAGGCAACCGTGCAGACCCTGTCAATTACCGTCCAATCGCCATTACCTCCATTCTGTGCAAAGTTATGGAAAGGGTACTGAACAGTAAGTTGCTGACCTACCTTGAAGACAATAACCTCTTCAGTGACCGTCAATATGGCTTTCGCCGGGGACGGTCTACTGGCGATCTTCTTGTGTATGTCACGCACTGCTGGGGCGAAGCCATCGAGAGACACGGCGAAGCACTTGCTGTTTCGCTGGATATCTCGAAGGCCTTTGACAGGGTCTGGCACGCAAGTCTACTCAGTAAGCTTCCTGCGTATGGCATCCCCGCTGGTTTTTGTAGCTGGATATCAGATTTCCTTTGCGAACGGTCGATCCGAGTAGTCATAGACGGCTGCTCCTCTGACCTTATGGCTATTGATTCCGGAGTTCCTCAGGGGTCTGTTCTCTCTGCAACTCTTTACCTGCTGCACATCAATGACCTTCTTCAGCTTGGTATTGTTGGGTACGCAGATGACAGTACTGTTTCAGAGAGATACCTGTCCAGCGCAAGAACCAGCGTGGATGAAGTTCGTTCCTTGAGAGAGACTATGGTAGAGCGGACAGATTTGACCTTAAGCCTTGTCTCGCAGTGGGGTGATGACAATCTGGTCTCCTTTAACGCCACCAAAACACAAGCGTGTCTTTTTACCGCTAAAAGGAGTCTTTTCGATCGGGCGCCTATTTTTCGTGGTGCGTCTGTTCCAGTGACTGATCGGATTGAGCTCCTAGGCATGGAGTTGACATCCAGTCTTAACTTCGGCGCCTCCATTGAGCACAAAGCCCAAATTGCGGCCAAAAAACTGGGCATCCTAAATAAGGTGAAGCGATACTTTACGCCTGGACAGCTTCTAACCCTGTACAAAGCGCAAGTCCGATCCTGCATGGAGTATTGCAGCCACCTTTGGGATGGCTCAGCAAAGTATCAGCTTGCCGCGCTTGACTCGGTGGAACGCAGAGCTAAGAGGCTCATCGGCGACATTGAACTGGTGGATACCAAGCTTCACAGCTTGGCTCATCGCCGCAAGGTTGCCTGCTTGTCGGTCTTCTACAGACTGTATTTCGGTGAGTGTGCTCAAGAACTCCACGACCTCATCCCACCAGCCCCCTTCTACCATCGGACATCTAGACGCACTGCAAGTTACCATCCTTACCTTGTTGCCATTCCACCAATTCGCACCAAGCGCTTCCAAACATCCTTCATAATGCGCACAGCGAATGAATGGAACTCACTACCTGCGTCTGTGTTTCCGAACGCATTCAACCCGAATCTCTTCAAAGTTAGAGTAAACAGGCTCCTTCTGGGTAAGCTCACTCCATCGTCGACTCTGTCTCTGTCACCTATGACTTAGACTAGAGTCAAGAGCAAACCCATCTCAAATAAAAAAAAAAAAAAAAAAGGTAGAAATATGTACGAGTACCAAAAAGAAAAAGAAAGTCTGGTAGTGACACTGGTGATGAAATCTGTTGTCATGGTGTTACATAATAAAAGATTCACTTAACCAAAATATTGGCTTTATTCAGCTTGAAACACAAATTAATATATAATGGCAAGTGTCAATAATGCCATGCATATTTATAAACAAGTAGACAATATATAGCAACGAGATTATGCGCAAAGAGTTACACTACATTCACCCCTCCTTTAGAATTAACTAAAGTCATCGTTATGTATCACAGGCGTAGTCACTCAGATAAGCAGGAGCTCGTCTCTCACGTGACGATCGACGTGGTGATGGCGTAACTTCTTGCAGTGCAGGTACAGTAGCAGGTTCCACTGATTCTGTGACCTGTTGTTCCTCAGGCGTAGGTTCATCGACGGCATCTTCGAAGTTCTCTTCGGTTGGCAGCGGGGCCAAATGCCGATTAGATACGGTAGTTTCCGTACCATTTGGGCGCACCGTTGGCGCAGTGGTTGAGCGATTGACTGCTGCGCTGCGTGTCGCGGGTTCGATTCCCGCACGGAACAAATATTTGTATGACCTACAGATAGTTGTTCCGGCTCTGGGTATTGTGTATGTGAGTTTATATGTTTGTAAACGCACCCACGATACAGGAAGAAACTCCTAGTGTGGGGCAACGTTTAAAAAAAAAAAAAAAAAAAAATTGAAGCCTTACGTGAGAGTAGAGCGGATTTGCCTGGATAAGTTCCGCTTCTTCCACAAGAGGGTCAAACTTGGAAGTTCGCACATGTTTTTTTAATAGAACTGGTCCTGGAGACAAAAGCCATGAAGGTACAGATTCTCCAGTCAGCGAGCGTCGAGGATGATTGAATATCCGTTCATGTGGTGTTGTATTAGTACTCGTGCATAATAGAGAACGTACAGAGTGTAGCGCTAAAGGTAGAACTTGTTCCCATTGGGTGACCGTCATGTCTTTTGAGTGTAAGTAAAGTTGTATCGTCTTCCACAGGGTCCCGTTTAGTCTTTCAACTTGACCATTACATTTTGGATTGTAAGGTGTTGTTCGGCTGCATGCAATGCCCAATGGAACCAAAAAATTTCGTAGTTCGTTTGACATGAACGATGTCCCTCTATCTGAATGAATGAATTTTGGGTTCCCAAACATCATGAAAATTTCCTTTAAACATTTTATGACTGTATTTGTAGTTAGATCTTTGCAAGGGAATGCGAATGGGAATCTTGAAAATTCATCAATGATCGTTAAAATGTATTTGTTTTGAGTATTCGTTGGTAGAGGTCCTTTAAAATCTATGTTTAAACGTTCAAAAGGCGCTATAGCTTTAATTAGATGGCCTTTTGTAGTCGCGTAGCGAGGCTTGATTTCTGCGCATATTCTACAGTTTTCCGTCATCATTTTTATATCATTTGTCGAATAGGGAAGATTTTTCATACGAATCCAGTGAGTCATTCTTACAATACCTGGATGGCCAAGTGAATTTGTGCAAATCATAAAGTCTATGAGGGTTTAGGTGCGCGCATACACGAGAAAAGGCGTCTGCTACAGTATTTTCTCGACCAGGTCTATATACAACATCGTATTTGTAGCAAGACATTTCCAAACGCCACCTTTCGATTTTTTCATTTTTGATTTTGCTTGTATGATTTTGTCTAAACATGAATGAAACTGATTGCTGATCGGTAATCAAAATAAAATGTCTCCCGAGCAAAAAATGTCGCCATTTCCGTACAGCCTCTACAATTGCAGCAGCCTCTTTTTCTATAGCAGGATGTCGGCGTTCTGGATCTGTCAATGACCGTGAAAAAAATGCCACAGATCTCCCATTTTGTGACAGTGTAGCAGCCAGAGCATGGTCCGAAGCATCTGTTTCGACTGTAAATGTAATATCCTCTAGAACTGACGTAAGAACTGCTTTTGCAATATCTGATTTTAGAGTTTGGAAACATGCGATGGCATCATTTTTCATAGGGAATTTGGAAACAAGTGTGAGTGGATGTACTTTTTCTGAAAACTTCTTTATCCACTTAGAGTAGTGTGCAAACATTCCAAGCGCTCTTTTCAAAGACGGCATATCTGCGGGTATGTGTAGTTGCATCAGTGGGGCTAAGCGATCTCCATCTGGCCTTATCGTATTATTTTCAATTGTATATCCTAAGAGCTTTATCGATTCCTTCCCAAACACACATTTGTCTTTGTTTAAGGTCAGTTTGTATTTTTGTACGGCTTGCATGAAATTTTCTAAGTTTTTATCATGATCGTCTTTATTTTTACCACAAACAGTGACATCGTCGAGATAGGCGTAGGTGCCGTTCAAATTCTCTTTCGTAATTATATATTGTAAAGTTCTCTGAAAAGCAGCTACTCCGTTAGTAACTCCGAATGGTATACGTCTAAATTGATACAAATTACCGCACGCTTCAAATGCTGTGTATATTTTTTCGCTGGCCAGGATTGGCACTTGATGGTATGCACTTTTCAGATCGATTTGACTGAAAAATCTATGTTTGGCCACTTTTGATACGATTGATTCTATGTTTGGTAGAGGATAAGCATCCAGTTCAGTAAATTTATTAATCGTTAGTGAATAGTCTATGACCATCCGTTTGCGGTGCTGTCCTCCACCCGTAACTAAGACTTGAGCTCGCCACGCAGATATACTGAGTTCTATGACGCCATCTTTGAGAAGTTTATCGATTTCCTCTTTAGTAAAAGCTTCATCCAACGCGCTGTATCGCCTTGATTTTATAATGATAGGTTTGATTGCCGGCGATACATGATGAAATAAAGTTGCAGGTGGTACACCAGCTGCTAGAACATTGCATATTTTAAGCGGCTTTTGACTTCCTCCAAATTTCATTTCTACGGACGAGTGATTTCTCAGTAAATCATGGCCAATTATAATATCTGCGCATAGATTTTCAATAACTAGGAGTGGTATTTGCTTGTGTGTATGGCCTTCTAACTCAATCGTAGCGAAGCAGACTCCTTCTACAACAGAAGTATTGTCTAGAGATGCTAATGTTATTGATTGACGATATGGCTTAAGTCTGAGATTCAACGTTTGCGCAATTCTTTTGTTAATGAAACTTATCAAACTGCCTGTATCTATTAGGGCATCGGCACGTGTCTGATTAATTACGACTGCGATTGTAGCTTGTTTAAGACTTACCGGTGATGCAGCGCACATTTCAGATAACTCTATATTTACCGCATTCACAGGTTTTGGGCTGCGACACACTTTGGCGAAATGGCCCCTCTTTCCGCATTGTTTGCAGGTACTGTGAAACGCAGGGCATTTAATGCGTTGGTGGACATTTCCTCCACAAAACCAACAATGTTTGCGCGCTGGAGTTGGTGGTGGTGCTGCTGCAGCTATTCTTTCCTCCAACGCTAGTTGTGAAGGTGGTGTAATTATCATTTCTTGAGTTTGAGCAGCAATAGGTGTCAATTCCATTTCGTTCGTGTAAGATTTCGCATTATTTACAGCTGTTTCAAAAGTGATTGCTTGATTTAGAGCTTCGTCGAGAGTGAGGTTAATATTTTCAAGCAATTTTTGACGAATGTTACATGATGAAAGTCCAGCTATGAATGCATCACGAATAAATTCATGTTTGTATTGCTCGGCGGTGACGGATTCAAAATTGCAGTCAGTTGCGAGCTGTTTTAAAGATTATATGTATTGCGAAATGGTTTCTTCAGGTTTTTGACGTCTAGTTGCTAGAATATGTCGGGCGTGTACTACGTTTTTGGGTTTAATATATATTTTGTCCAACATTTCCATCGCAGTTGTATATGTCTGACATTCTTGTATTTGTACGTATACATTTGCATCCAGATGGTTTGCTAATAGCATTAATTTCATAGTATCCATAGTATCGGATTTAGACATTTGTAACTCAGCTTTGAGGAAGTTCACAAACAAAAATTTCCAGTGTTTCCATTTATTTTCGGCGCTTGGAGAATCTGGTGTGATATCAAAGCGCTCTGGGCGTAGGTATTTTGATAGGCTTCCTGACACGCTGGAAGTCGATGGAACATTGCTCGGAGTATTATCATACATCGTGTATTTTATTTAGTAGCTTATTCAAGCTGAATAAATTGTTACATAATAAAAGATTCACTTAACCAAAATATTGGCTTTATTCAGCTTGAAACAGAAATTAATATATAATGACAAGTGTCAATAATGCCATGCATATTTATAAACAAGTAGACAATATATAGCAACGAGATTATGCGCTAAGAGTTACACTACACATGGTATGGGCCAGTGATGCAGACGAATTAATGATTAAACGAACTTACCCTAAGTGAAGTTCTATCATAATTATACGAAGTGCCTCGTCCGAAGAGATTAGTACCTGTAATTAATTATTATATTACACATGTAGTGACGACTACAGCGGCCGCTTCAAACACTATTTTTAGAGACAATTTTTTTTTTTTTTTTTTTCTTTTTCTGGCAGCTCTGTGTCGGCTGTCATGTTGTCATTTAGTTTAGAGTTAGATGTAGGTACTATGTAGATATTTCCAGAACGTTTTTGGGTTAGACTGTTAGGGTTGGGAGGGTGTTACTAATCTCTTCGGACGAGGCACTTCGTATAATTATGATAGAACTTCACTTAGGGTAAGTTCGTTTAATCATTAATTATACTTTGTGCCTCGTCCTCGAGATTAGTACCTGTAATTAATTATTATATTACACATGTAGACTTTGAGAGTTACGTTCTGGAATTATCACATAAACTATGATGAAGTTGAGTAGTAAAAGACAATTTTTTAAGAAGTAAGATTTGTATCTTTTGAAAAGGACTCTTATATTTTTATGGAATATCAATCATTTTTGTCCATTGTTACATAGGTTTTTAATTGGCTTATTAAGGTAATTATTTATAATCCTCTGTTTTAACAATGAAATAGCTTACTTTCTTATTATCATTATTATAATATTTGTAAACTATCAATCACAGCTATAAGTTCTAATTAGATATCTAATTTACCATATTTTTAATTAACTTCTATATATATATATATATATTATTATTTTTTCTTATTATTATAATTCAAGTTTATAGACTAATATCTAATCACAGTTGTTTTTGGTTTACATAAGTTCTTTACCAATTGTTTAGGTAAATTCTTAAAGAACAGAATATTCTTTGCTTCCTTATTATTCTTATTAAAGAAAATTATTGACTAACAATCACAGTTTTCAATTAGTTAACTCTGCCTTAATTATTATTATATAGATAGATTCTTAATAAACAGTTTTAGCACAAAATAATTTTTGCTTTCTTATTACTATCTTTATCCTTAAAAGTTTAATTATCACACCTTTAATACTTATTCTCCTTCTTTATAAGTTGGAGTTATAAAATATATTTTTAATCACAATTGAAGATTGCTCTTACAAAATCAGTTTGGTCCTTATTCACTATAGATCTGTTATAAAATTTGCCAAATGTGCTTGAGTTGTTACTCCAGCCTGCTGTTTTAAGTATATGGTCAACTGTCACACCTAATGTGTGGGCTTTAGAAGTAGCAGCGTGGCGTGTGCTGTGAGCTGAAAATACTGATACATCAATACCGCATGTCTTTAGGGTGCACTTAATCCAACGACTGAGAGTCTGTTTGGTCACTATGTGGTATGGTTTCTTAGTGCCTATAAATAACTCTGTATTTTTGCGGTAGTTAGCGGTTTTATTGATGTAGGCTATAAGAGTTTCAGCTGGACATATTTCTGGTTTTTGTCTGAAGAAAGGTAAATTGAAGATTGGTTGATTAGTTCCTATTTTAGAGGTTTTTATGAGATCTGGTATTTTTATGGTTATTTGATTTGAATGTATTTCTATATTTTCAATTTTTATTTTTGACAGTGTTTGGACTCTATGTGCAGTAGCTAGAGCAAGTAATGTTACACATTTTTTTGACAATTGCTCTAAAGTCAATGTTTCATTTGGATACCAAGTTCCTAATACACCAAGTACTTGGGATGTGTCCCAGGTGACATTATATTTGGGGGCAGGTGGTCGCAGCCTGAACACGCCCTTAAAAAATCTTTTTATCCTGTCATCAGAAGACATACTAGTGCCTAATAGCAGTGATAAGGCAGATCTGTGACAGTTAAGCGTTCCATATTGACTACCGGAATTAAAAAGTTCTGTTAAAAAATATATTACCGTTGGAGTGGATGCTTCAAATATGTTAGAATTATTTTTCCTGCAAAAGTTATACCAGTTTTTCAAACATGTGTCATATTGCTTAAATGAGTTCTCTGATAAAGATGCTAGCATAATCTGTATTGATGATGGTGGAATGCTTCGTCGCAATAGTGACGTCCGCACAAGACTCCGGCAGCCAGGGTAAGTTTGGTTTGGATTTTTCCTTTGCTGGAATGAGACACAATAATGTTTTCGTTAGGTTTGAGTATGATCATCTCTGATATGAGAAGTTCCCTAAATAAAGGGAACCAGGGTTGAGTTGGCCATAAGGGCACCACCATGATGCCTTTAGCTTTATCTATTATGATTTTCCGTAGTGATTTTAGTATGATTGAAAACGGTGGGAACGGGGTCCTGGCCTTGCAAGAAACGGTTAAACTAGAACACGAAAAGACCCGCAGGGAGGCCAGGACTAGTTCAGGATCGCCGGCACGAGAATCCCCCAACCCGGTCCTGTGTAAAAAGTGTCGATACGGGTTTTGTGACAGACGAAACAATGAAAATAAACTACTTATCTATAAAGTTTGAACACTACCTAATAAAACTAATAATCTACTAACTTAAAAAAAAGCCGCTTATGTGAAAACAATAACTGTAGGTACAGTTTTGATATTAGTATCGATAGTAGTATGAACATAACGGTGTCGGTATTCATTTATGAATATAATTTTACCTATTTCTTGGTAGGCTTACAAAGACCGCAAATAAATACGATGATAGATACTCTAATTAAGTCATTAATACGGTCTTTTGATATGTTTATTAATAGGTACAATAATAGCTTAATTAGTTTAAAGGTTTCGACCAAATTTTTGAAGGGTGATCATTACCATCACCTGTAATGTAAATTCCTACTGTTTGGAGTTGGGATCAAGCCTCTTCTTTTGATGGGAAGCGCTCGTAATCGATGACGCATGGTTTAGATTTTATGCTTCTATGACATGTCAGCTTTTGCCAGTTTAATTTCACAGATATGTTGCCAGTATGTACCTAGGCATATTCGAAGCCTTTAAAAGAACCTCTGCAAGGCAAAGGTTTCATCTCATAGAAGTGGCAAACATTGATTTTCGCCATCAGTTACACCAAGCTTGTAAGTCTCGAACCCAATCTTCCACTATGGTATTTTATCATATTTTTCTGACCTAAACGAAAAGTTAGAGTGAAAAAAATGCGTTGCCGAGGATACTGATGTACAACAAAACTTAATCAATTTAATTTCAATCCTAATTACTGCACAAAAAAAACCCCATACATAACCAACGTAAACGCATACTTATCTCAAACAATTATGAATCCAATTCAAATAAAAAGCAAACACACTTATCCCAACATTTATCTCATTACAGTAAACTTCTCAGAAAATGCCCCCTAGAAAGGGACGTCTGACCCTTCGGAGTCAAAATATTAGCATTGCTATGTAAGGGTTAAACCTTGTTTTGTCCAGCCCTTTGATAACATACCTTCAAGGTATTCTGATAGAAGGAAAGTGATTGTATCTGGTCGTTGGATAAGGGGTTATCATCATTATCAGTGAGTCCGTTTAGGAAGGACTATAATTGGTTGTTGGGCTGTTGACCTTGTCTCGTAGTTTGGGGGATTTCGGGCAAAGGTTTTATTAAGTTTTCTTTAATAGGGAAAATAAATGTGTATCTGTATTTTTATTTAATTTGTAGGTTTAAAACCTGGGTAGTAGCAATGTGACTATATATACCACTTTCGTAGACGTTTGTGGCCTTGGATAGACGATCAAGGGTGTGACGGACAAGCGTTATAATGTCATCACCCGTTATATTATGTCAAAGAATAAAAATTGAGGAGATTACACTTTATTTCTACTACACACTACTACAACGAAAATGATAAAATAACGTCAAAATCAAACGAAACCAATATTTTCGTTAAAGAACTCCTAAATAAATCTGTGGCCTTTACTTTCTCCGAGTGACATACCTTTATTTTTCTTGCTCCATCTTTTTATCGAAACCTTAAACGTAATATTTCAAATTTAAAACGAGACAAAACCAAAAATGTGAATTTCCATCACATTCGTCTCGGATGCAAATAGCACCATACTACATAAGCAAAGCAAACATTCAATTTTAAAAATCTATTCATCGAATCAACTGTGAAAATAGTGGGCAATCTCTATCACAAATATATCGTCTATTTTTTACTGAGTGAGGCATTGGACGAGCTGAAGAGTGTTACTTTATGTAGGGTTGGACAGAATTCGGTGCTACAAGTACAGTATGTACAAATTAGTTGCACCATAGAGAAAGCAACTTGTGTGGCTATTATATATTGTTACAGAACGAGCAATGGTGGTCAAAAGCGAGGCTGGCCGTAAAGTATAATATAATGCTGGAACTGGTGATTGGACAAATGTTTCCAATGAAATCCGTTGTATAATGGTCAATTGATTAGTCAGTTATCACATTATTACCAGCTATCAGTTTAAGTATAGGATTCTCATACGCCTGTAATGCAATTTAAGGTATTCAATTTAAAACTTTGGCAATGAAGTTTCCTTGGTTGTCATAAATTAGATGAACAAAGGAAGTACCCAGTAAAACGACATGGGCTGACTCCACACCCAGAGATCTGCCTAACTCACTAATATCGTCCCTTAAGTCGCCATTTTATAGTTCACAAGAAACCGCAGTTCCTACTAGGCATATTCTGTCCACGTGAGAAACATTCGCGTTATTTTACTACCGACATAAATCTTACAACGGGCTTCAAGATTGATAAACTTTGCATTACTAACGCTCATAATTTTATTGTTTCAGCAATAAAGTTGAAAGTTTATTGCGGCAACTGCAGTATAAGTTTGCATTTTACAATGATACAACATCCTTGTTTCGTCAATATTTTATTGCTGTATTTACAATGCAAATATACTATAGAGATGCTCGTCAAATATGGTCTTTTTGAGGGTTTTTTTTGGGAAGCTTATCGTGGGAAATCGAGATATTTTTATATTTGCTTTAAGAGTTATGGTTCCGTTTTACCCCGTCTCCGATTTCGGTCTACTTTTATTTTGCCGACTTTGGCGTCTTATTGCCTGGCAAAGGTCTTTTCTCATACAGAGACGAAACGAATACTAAACATTACACTTGACCGGCAATATTTCAGATCATGTTATGTTCGTTATAATGTTTTCGTACAACTATGAAAGTATTTACAAAATGCGTCGTTCAAACTTCATGGACCATGTAGTTATAACTGCTGTGGAGAGTTCAGTTCTTCAATCATCACAATAATTTTAAAACTCTCATGCATGATGAAATCGCCAAATAATGTTATTGCGGAAAGTACATGTAGCAAAATATTGATATTTTCCTATGCCCAGAGCTGAGAACTGCTTAACCCTTAAGTTGTAAGTTATTTTCTCCACTCGATTCAATCAAATTGACTATTGACTATAGCTTTAGTTATTGAAATAAACCGTAAGTTTTTACTGTTATAATGATGACTGAATCCGAGTGGAGGCAATTTCGGATTATCGGATAGAAAGTTGGAGCCTACCCGCCTTTTCTAACTGCCACCAAACTTAATTGATTCTTTGTCACACACCGCTTCCTAGCAATCACGTTAATTTATCCTCATTATTTCTAACATCAGCCAATTACCTAAAGACGCAACGTGTCAAATCTAATTGTTATTCTGATCTTTAAACCTGCCTCTTCTTGCATTCCTCTTTGAGAAACACCGACGATTACAATGTAATCAATTATAAAATATGTCGTGGTGGCCTGATGGCTAAGACCTCGCCTCTCACCACCAATGTGACTTTCTCAAATCATATGAATACTTTCTAAGTTTATCTTGGACATCGCTGACAACGGTGAAGGAAAAAATCGTGAGGAAACCTGGACTTATAGTTGGTATTTGTAAGTTTGTGCTCCATTGGTTTAATTGCTACAAGGCGTTCCAGTGCGAGGTAAACAAAAATAAATAAATAAAATGATAAAAATACTTCATGTATTTTGATACATTATTGATTTTTGTTAATTGATGCTTCTTTTGATGATGAAAATAAAATTGAAACATCTGGGATTGTTGTAAACGTTTTCAAGAATTTGTTTTGTTTATTATTAATACATTTATTTCAGATATCAAATCCATACACAAAATAAAACATTGAACAATAAAATGCAAATTAAAACATAGAATTACAAATTAGATTATTAAATTAAATTACTTATTATTTTATTGGACACGCAGAGCACTAGCAGCCCGTTGGGTGCCGTTGATTCACCCACAAGCTGCTCGAGTAGAAGGATTGGCAATACGCCTTAAAAAGAATTATCTAAATTTCCCTCGAGCAGCGTGCAAACCGACGAACCTGCCTCTTTAGTTTGGCTGTCGCAAATGCGACTAAAGAGCATTGTCCTGAATCCTATCCTCGGGTCACAATTTTCTAAGTGAAAGAACAATGTCTAGATTTGAAACCAGTTGTCAGTTCAACATTTGCCGAGGACTTTTTTTACCACGTTGAAATTAAAAAATCGTAGTAGGTAGCATTATGTAGATTCTGTTTATCCCCATGGAAAAAACGCGTGAGTTTATATATGTAAATATGTAAAATATTAGTTCAGTCATCTATTCATGCATTACACATCTGCATACACTTTCAGGAAGTACTACAAGTGTGATGTCCTATATTTTCACGTTTCCTTAAAACTATAACTGTTTGATATTACCGCTTCGCCGTCTACATAGAACGGAGGGTAGGATTTCAATCAGTATAACCAATTCCAATGTATCCGGCAAGTCTAAATGCATCTTCCTTTCATCTCGATTCTCGTAAGAAAAAAAGCTTCATAAAGCTTTTATCAATCTGATCTTTTATCAAATGTGTGTTTTTCTTTGATTTGTCTAAACAATTCCTGGTGTGTCTATTACATAAGAAATTCCTATTATTCCTTATGTAATATCCTTCTTCTTAAGAAAAAGGAAGTTGTGATCTCATCCGGTTGTAAGAATAAGGGCGAGAGATTAAAATTGTTCGTTTGGACGTTATTTTTCAGGGACTAATCCATTTTACAAGTTTTGTTAAGAGTTATCGTGCTATCCAGTTAGTGAGTTCTGGGGGTCATTAAGGTAGTTGCTTCATGTAAAATTCTGGTATACAGCGGTAACTGGTTAGACTTGAAGTTGGGAATAGGCTGCGCAAATTCATTCGATGGAGTCAAAAGCCTCTTCTGTCAATTAGTCTGGGTCTGTTGCAATTTGAGGTCAATCCGTTGTAGGCATCTACTTATTTATCACAACAGCACAATAACACCCAAATAAAAAATAAGGTAATTGAAAAAGCGTATATATTTTAGCGTAAGTTTTAAACGATGTATTTGGTTTTAAAAGCATTCTATTAAGAACTTGTTTTTTTAACTATTTGAGGGTTTTTGCAAGCTTATTCTGTCATTTATTTGTATAAATGTTTTGTATGTCAATACTTCACCCTACTACGTTTGTTTAACAGAATAACAAAAAGCCCTTACCGTGATATCCTTTTCATGGAATGGGACTGTCCCCATAAAAGCTTACGGTATAATATATGGTTACACAACAAACTGCCATTCAATCTGTCCCATATATGGAACGGACCAAAAAAGGGAACAAAATATATCGGGTTACTTCCATGGCTGACAGTTCGGGAATGATCAAGTTTGTTAATATTTCGGTATGATGTGTGTATTATCGCAATAAGTTGTAAAGTGTAAGTTTTCTGAGGATTATAATTTATTTTGAATGATTAACAAAAAAGTGAAAAAAAGAAAACTTTTATATCATCTTATAACAGATCTCTATTTTAAATCAGAGATGAAACTTGCGACACTGCATACCAAAACTTTACAAACAAAGTACTTAATATCCAAATCTTTTTTCAATAAGTTCAGCCTAATTTATTTTATCTCAACTTCAGAAACGAATATTGCTAAATCTAAACCCGTCATCCCTGACATTACACACATGTTAAACCAGTTGACAATTGACACGAAGTAGTATGTTTGAATTAACGGGATCATGTAACCAGTTTTGGGCACTGATTGGTTTTTCTATCGATACATTTCGTAATCGATGACATTCGGGCATCACAATCTAATAACGACTGTCAGTAATATATTCTGGCTTAAAATATTAGCATGAGGATATATTTATACTTTTTAAATGTTTAAATTGAGTATATTAATTCCTTTATTCTTATTCGTTTACAAACGTTACAAAATTTATTTAGTTAAAGCCACCTTTTTTTTAAAGGCACAGAAAATTTAGAAACCAGTTATATAAAAATGCTGACATGAATAAACTAGGTTTTTCTTTTGTCTCTGCCTGGCCTGTTTGACTCCGCGTTTTATTTTGTTCATAAACAGACAGAAAGCTAGTTTTCCTCAGTTTTTATTATTAATATAAATTAAAACGATATTGCAAAAAAAGCGGCATAGTAAACACTAATATTCATTTATAAAAAGGATTTTTTTTACTTCAAAAGTGCAACAGAGAAGATAAGACTCTTATGACGTTCCTTTTTTATAGACCTTTACTAAGAATATTGTGTTACTTCTTGTAACTACTAATAAACCCTAATTTTACAAAAAAAAATGTAATGCTCGAAGTAGCGCAAAACCTCTATCGTATTCATTCAACAACATTGGCCAAACCTTAGTCACGAGCAAACAAGACCAAACTACGCCATGATCCTACCCGCAATTCCCATTTATCGTAAGTAATGCTACTCGAGTTACACAGAACACAGGCAAAACCCAGCAACAACATCGCAAACTAAGTCACCTAACCCGCAGCTAATTAATCCTATCGAAAATCGATGAACGATAGTGCACGTCACTATAATTCGTCACCCGTTGCCCGCACACGGATATCGGATTACAAATGCGGACCGACGAACAACACTAAATACTTTATCGTGCATTCCTCTCGCTCTTTATACGTTTGAAAGAGATGGTGGGCAAAGTAAGGATATCTCGAAAACTACCAAGTGTGAGATTCACGGAATGCTTTCGGAAGTCAAAAGTTTGCTTGCATTGGGGTCAATGACTCAGTTAATAAGGATATTTTTGGCTGCAGTTCAGATGAGTTTAATTTGCTTTGTGATTGACAGAAACTGATTTGGGGCTACAGATTGTGGAGTAGGTGAAGCTTTATTGAACATGATTAAAACTTCTCGGCTGAATGACTTGCTTGCCGGTGCAGAAACGCGTATATTGACCAAACACAATATTAAAAGCTAAATTTATGGGTTTTATATAAAGTTAGATACAAATATAGGCACTACGCCTAGCTATAGGCTTTCTTGTGGATACAGATAATAATAGAATATTAAGTTATCGTATTGTCAAATGGACTAAATTATCTACACCCCTCATTTATAATTGCCACTGTAATCAAGTAAAAGTGTATTTGATAGCAAATCACAATAAAAAGGCTTTTTCCTCGAGCAGATGACAAGTAGTAATTAATTAACAAGAATTGAATCGATTGCTCCCCGACTAGATGGAATGGGAAAACAATCCGAAGGGGAATATTTGTATCGGATGAGACAAATCTTTTTGTTTTGTTGCTAAAGTTTCATTAATTAATTGATTATGGGCTTTTGTACCTATACCTATCTGTCTGTTGGTTTGTTGAGATATTTTAAACTGAATGTGTGAATCCTAGTCTGTCACATTTATTGACAAATAGATATTTCCGTCAGTTTCGCTCTTGTGGCCGGCTGATTACCATATGCCACTTTTTATCCCGGTCAAATGCATGGTTCCTGTATGACAGGCCTCGAGATAAAGATAGTTATAACTTATCTGAGGAATGTCTATTTAGACTTGGCAAAACCTTATTTCTCCTCTTTGACTTATGATTATTATGACTTGGTTTATACCAGAGAGTTGGTTTCAAAACGTTGAGTTACCTGCACAATGATACGAAAATAATAATAGAGTGATGCCAAAACATTAATTTTGTATTTCTTTTGTTTTCAGGTAAGTTTTCAAGAACATCAGTAAAACTGTTTACAGAATGGTCCCATAACTAACAGATGAGTAAATAAACTGTTCTTTGGTGAAAAAATGCACAGTTCCGTGACCTACCATGGGGGCGAAGCCACAGGCTAGTATAAAAAACACATCATCATAATCATTTCAGCCGCAAGATGTCTACTGTTGAACATAGGCCTAAACGAAATAGGCATGAACACGTGTACCTAACTGAAATGACCGTTTTTGAACTTGAAATTAGCTTCGACTTTCTGACTGACTCTTTTGCAATCTAAAAGCGCCTTTAAATGTTTTAATTATAATAAATGCATTGAGTTTGTTGAAATAGATGCTTTAAGTTTGAGGAATGCAGGTGAGATTATGTCAACTCCTTCTATGCTAATTATCCTTCTTAAATTTAACACAGAACATAGCACCTTCTCTCTAATAAAACAAAATATTAGCCTAACTACAAGCCTTACAGATAACTAAGGTAGCTAAGCTCCCCAGTCTCAGAACAATTACCTTGAATCCAGATAAATATTTGTTCATCCCTGTGACCTGGTATCCACAAAGCTAAAGCTATTTAGGAGCTGAGCAACTGATCCAACAGTCAAAATTGGATTTTTTGTGGACTTATTTCGTGTGATTTCAGGTGAAGAATGTACTCCCATTGGTAAAGAAGATGATGCAGTAAAGTGTGTTTAGCAGTATGGGGTCTTTTGTTTGGTAAACATGTTTATTAAAGCTGGAACCTAGTTTTATCTGTTTAATTACTTACTGCTACGCTTCTGAGGAGGCTAATATTCAGTGGCAGGCTGATAAACAAAAAGACGGAGCTAGCTTTACAGCAATTAACATACGTTAATATATTCTCTCAAACGGGTAAAAAGTTTGGTTCATAGTAGATAGTTTGTACCATTTCTGGAAAATATTACTAATTATATCTTTTATAAGACTTTTTTCATTTTAAGAAATAACGAGTTTTGTAATCGTTAATTAAAGAAGTCGTCAAATGAAGTTATAATCAGATTTCTGTTGAATTTTGCTACTTTCGTGTTGAATTAGGTTTAGTAAGTAAGTAAGTAAGTAATTCTTTATTTTGCAAATATGGGTACAGTACATGGTGATACACAGATAAAAAGTAGGTTCGGCCATATTTTACCAAGAGGCATGCAAAAGTTATAATTTGACGCTAAAATTATAAATAAAGGCAATTAACAGACACGTCGAACAGTTTTAAATCACAACTTATTATATCTAGGTCACCCGCAACACAATTTATATAGATTACAATTATACATTTGATTTCATTTATTTACACAAACAGTTAACATTGTGTAGAATATTGGGTATACAATTACAGAAATTGGTGGAACATAACTGCAATAAAAATATCACATAAATATTAATTAAATTGTTGTAGCAAATTGTATATTGATTTAAAATGTGTTACAAATAGATGTGATGTCATATTAATCGAATAAATATAAGCTGCAAACCATTATATCATCAAATATACCACAAAAAACTAAAAAATAAATAAATAATAGAATGTTAAATTTATCAAATATGTCACAAAAAAAATTAGCTTAACAATTGTATGTTCAATAGAATATTATCTCACAAGCAAAAAGAATGTCAAATCAATCAATATGTCACGAATAATTAGAATGTCAAAATAATCATATAATATGTCAAATAAATAAATATGTCAGAAACATTATTAGAATGTCAAATAAATCTAGTGTATGTCCCAAGAACTATAATATCAAATAAATCCAAAAAAAATATATGTCACAAGCAAATTAGATTGTCAAATTAATCAAATATCACAATTTATATTATTATAGACACATTTCATTATTATATACAATACTTGTTCACAATTCTTTCTCAGTGAGGAATTCGCTGACAGTATAGTATGCTTTATGCGCCAAAAAGCTTCGGAGCCTGTTTTTAAATAATGAAAGCGGCAATTCTTTCCATTGCTTAGGTAATTTATTATAGATGACCGAAGCCATGCAGTAGACACTCTTTTGCATTAGTGCCGTTTTGGCGGGATGGGAGCATAGTAGGCTATTGTCGCGTCTATTACGTGGAATTACGTCAGCCAGACGCTTAAAACGATGCGGGTTCGATTTCACAAACACAGCTACTTCCATTATGTACAGACTAGGTAGTGTTAATATTTTGTGCTGTTTAAAGTATGGCATGCAACTATCAGTGGATTTAAGTTTAAACTTCGCCCGTAGACATCTTTTCTGGGCTTTAAAAACGGTTTCTCTTTCGGTTGAATTGCCCCAGAATATTATACCGTAACGTAAGTGGGATTCTACTATGCCGTAATAAGCAGTAAGAAGTGCATCCATGTATACTATTGGGGATAGTGAATATAGAGCGTATGCGGACTTACTAATTTTCTTACATAAAGTTTCAGTATGCGCTTTCCAATTTAGGTTTTTGTCTATTATCAGTCCCAGAAATTTTGTATTTTCTACTTCTTCTACTGGTTTATTGTTGTAGTTTATATCAGGGCTAATTCTAGGAATCCGCTGACTAAAATGTACAACTTTTGTTTTTTTCAAGTTAATTTTTAAATTATTTTCCTCTAACCAATTAACATTTTTTTTTAAACAATTATTAATGTCCGTTTCATACGTCTCCTCACTTTTACATGGGATTGCAACAGTACTGTCGTCCGCAAAAAGTGTTATTGGTTGTTCAACGCATTCAGGTAAATCGTTTATATATAGTATGAACTCAAAAGGACCCAACACGCTCCCCTGTGGCACTCCAAACATAACTTCACGCTCTGAGGATCGATATATCTCTTCGCGCTTGCTGACTGGATTAATTTGACAAATTTTGGTTATTTGTTTTCGGTCTTTAAGGTAAGACTCAAGAAGACTAAGTACATTGCCTCTAATACCGTAAGCTTCAAGTTTTCTTAAGAGAATATCATAATCTACGTGGTCAAAGGCCTGTGTCATGTCACAAAATATGCCACATACAGGTGTTCGTTTGTCGACATTCTGAATAACATTATAAATAAAGTCATATATGGCCATATTGATAGTTCTATGTTGTCTAAATCCTTTCTGTTCGTCACATAGAACGTTATTTTTTTCAATGAATTTATTTAGTTCGTTATAAATGTATTTCTCAAATATTTTGGCTATCACAGGTATAAGTGCGATTGGCCGGTAATATTCCATTAATTCTCTATTCTCTTTCTTAAATATTGGCTTTATTATTGAAGTTTTTAAGGCATCTGGGAAGATGCCTGCGCTGATACTAAGGTTAATTATATGACTTAAGTGACCACATATTTCCATTGACACGTGTTTGAGTATTTTTGTACTAATACCATCATATCCTACGCTACTTGTATTATTCAAGGTCATTATTATTTTATGTATTTCTAAAGGAACACTAGGCGCCATGAACATTGATTTAGTGCTCGTGTTTATTTTGCAGCGTTTCGGTTGCCCGGTGTCATTCGGTTTCGGCTGAATTTTATCGACAAAGTAATTATTAAACGCTTCTGCTATGCTCTTGGGATTTGATAGAATAGTGTTTCCAACCTTAATTTTATAAATGTTTTGTTTAGGTAAATTATGCTTTGCGCGATTAATAATTTGCCAGAAATCTAAATCAGTACCTATTGTTAACAATAGAAGGGCTGTTTTTTATCAGCGTGCCTAAGTAAATCTTTATTTTACTGTACCTACAGAAATTAAAGTTGCTTGATTGAGCGGTTCATAGAGTTACTGATGTTAAAACAGTATATCTAGCCATCTGAAGTAATAATATATATCAGCCAGGACTTTAGGAGGAAATCTGATGCTTGCTAGACAAAGTAAAATTCTATCACTGATAACGAGGTCGAAGAAAAGTCAGAATCTGTGGGATTGACCACATGACTATTTCGACAGCGCTTGACAATCCCATACCTAGCTATATTTTTCACTTGTTGACAATCGTTTCGAATGTGATTTTGTCCAGACTATTCTAGTCGATGGAAAAGTATGACTCACTTGCTAAAGCATCCTAAGTGTCCTAAGTGCAGGTATATGGGCACACCTGCTCTTTTGAATACCTAATGAAGGCCAGGCGTACACGAGGCTGCTATATTAAATAACATAATTAAAAACCAAAAAATTCTAAAGAAAAGCATTTCGAAACATGTAAAGTAAATTTAACCTAAAATCGCTCAAAATATACATTTATATTCACGACAAATACAGCAAAGTACGTTCCATTCCCCACTAATTATTATGTCATAATTATGTTCCTTTTTATTCTTGAACACCTCCGTTTCCTTGATAAGTGGCTTTTGCTCCTAATCCTATGAAGTACTCTTCGGAATAAAGTGGCTCTCTGCACTCCACAACCGCCTTTTTATCCACAAAATACAATTTCTTTCAGGTATTCTTGCGATCTTCAAACAAGATTAAAAAAATTCGGGAGTGTTTTTTTAAGGAAATGAGCTGTAAATATGTAATTGAAAGAAAACGTTCCTTCGGCTATTCTGGCAGATGTTATGATGTAAAGTTAGTCTTTGATTATAATCATCTCCTGCCAATTCTTTTACCAACTTGTTGAAGCTGGTCTTCCAGTCTATTGGTATGCAGCTATATATACCAGAATACCTTTGATAGCTAATGTCTTTCTGGCCTGCACAAAACAGCAGCGTGGCTCCCAAAAAATAGCTGGTAGGCTGACAGGATGCTATAGCTCCGTCAGAAGTATTTTACACATTTTCAATTAAAATAACATCAAAAAAAAAAATCAAGTCGAGTCTTTGCTATTTAAATAAAAAAAATAACTAGGCTACCAAAAACTACAATAAAATCATAACACAAGAACCTACAATCCTCTAAGTTCCTACTCTATCAAAGCCCTAACTAAATGAAATTCTATCAACGGTAACGATTGTCAAAAATCTTAAAATTGCACGTGCTCAAATATATGTATTTAATTTTTTTACAATCGTAAAACGCATAGCAGTGCTCACTAGTATCGACAACTAAGCATGGGGTCTAGACTTGACTCCAGTGCTATAAATTAATTACAATAGAGGTTTTGAATTAGCCTCGCATACTGATAGGCTCCCAGCATATTAAATGGGACTTAAAAATAACTTATATAATTTATATGTATTACTATGCCTACCCACTGGAGCGAATACTGATGTGATGTTATATTAGTAGGGTCGAGTTGGGCCTAATCAAGCTAGTGTTTATCTGGCAAATAATCTCTGAATAAGTATGATTTAACCCTTACTTAAATGTTAACGCACGTTGAGTCAAAACTGATTGCGCGATGGTAATAAAATCACCCGTACTTGGTACGTGACATTTGATTATTTTTGTAAAATTAAATCATTTTTGATCGATGTTTGACCAACTTCTTGTAATCTGAATAAGTTAAATGCACATTTTTGTCTTTATGGAAATGCATGGTGTTACATTACTGACATCTATGAAAATACTGATGAACCATATTTTTTATTTAACTGTGAGCAGAAGGTCTGCTTGAACAACTACAGACTACATATCTCTATAAAGTCAAAGTCAAAAAGTTAAATAATTTATTTCAATTAGATACAAATATAATTTATCATCATCGACACTGACCTCTCTTTTGTAGTGGACTAAGAATACATAAATATAGGTGTTCTATTATGTTCAATTTAAGTAAAGTACATAATACCTACAAGAGTACCTGACTAACATCCAAAAAGGCTTTATAGTCGACTGCGTTTAATTAAGCTATAATTTATAGCCTATGTGATAATCTGATGTATAGGTACCGTAAAGATTAATTAAAACCCGTTCTGTAGATTAAAGAGTAACAAATATCCTCAGAAACTGTCACTTTTATAATATTAGTAGGTTAGTGGTGCTGCGAATGAAGGGAGCACGGAAAAAAAAGTGGTCCTTCTGCGCATACCTTTAGTTTGTAAAAACAAACTACAATAAGGTAAAGGCTTATATTTGTTCTGTTTTTGTTAACATTATAAATTCGATCAGAGAGTTTAGTTTTGTTTTAATATGGTTCCGCACGCGTTTATTCCGTCCCTTTTGCTAAAGATCTTTGACCATTTAATATAACTATAAGGTGAGATGGATACGTGTATTTGAAGCATTTTGTGGGATTTAGCTAAGTATAGTTTATGAAGGTCATCATTGCAGCAAACGGTACCAGATTTTATTTAAATGCCTCAACCATCAGTCGAAGGAGGTGACAAGAGCTAAAGTGAGCAAAGCGAGCGAACTCAGCTCCCGTTATCTCCTCCATGTTAGGTTACTTTGGACCCTGCAGACAAAATTTAATTTTATTAACCTCTCATCTCTTTATTACCCGGCCCAAGAAGTGATAAATGATTTTATTTCTGTAAGTTGGTTTATACAAACACTTTTACATGTCGAACATATTTTTAAAACTAGATGAGGTCGGCGTTTCCTATCTGACTACTCTGACAAGAAAGGCCGAAACAAACTCAGAGGTCACCGTATCTTTTAAAGTCCAGACAAAATCTTGATTAGATCATGTGAAGACCATGTAGACTGATGTCTGAAATGGTCTTTTGAGGAAAGAACCAGCCAGATTGAGTGGACCTGTCCAGTCAGTGCACGCATTTGTCAATAACCGAGCAGCTCAACTCAGAATTTAAGGAGCTCAACGATTCGACGAACAATACCAAAGAAAGGACATTCGGGTAGGCCGCATAAACTACTCAAACTGCCAGACCATGATTAAAAACTAAGATAAATTTAAATAAAAACAAAAAAAAAATATCCACATAGTCTTCACATTCACAATAATTAAAATAAAATAATATAATACATTAAAAAGTAAATATTCTTGTCATTGCAAGAAAACCAAAAAAAAATAAAAAAAATATAATAACAAAATGCATAGTGCAAAATATAATAAAAAAAACAAAATTAATTGGAGCAGCTCAATCCCAAGCCTTTTTGTCCGCAATGTAATCTTTTGTTGTATAAAACGCTTTCTGGCACAACTTACGTTTAATGAAAGACTTGAATTTATTAAGACTTAGATCTTGTACGTGGCTTGGAAGCTTATTATAAAAGCGTACACATTGACATCTAAACGAGCCACCTATTTTCTTGAGCCTTGTTGTAGGTACTACAAATTTGTGTTTGTTCCTAGTATTTATGTTATGGATATCACTGTATTTTTTAAACAATTTTATATTTGTATGGGCATATTATAGATTTTCATAAATATACTGAGAAGGCACAGTCATAACATTAATCTCCTTAAATTTCTCTCTGAGAGTGTCTCGGGCTTAATTTATAAATTGATCGAACAGCTCTTTTCTGCAAAACAAAGATAGTCTGGATGTCGGCGGCATTTCCCCACAACAGAATACCGTACGACATTACACTATGAAAATAGCTAAAGTATACTAAACGGGCTGTCTCTATGTCAGTTAAATTACGAATTTTTCTAACAGCATATGCTGCGGAGCTTAGGTTCTTTGACAATTTATCTATATGTGGGCCCCACTGAAGCTTAGCATCCAAAGTTAAGCCTAAGAATACTGTGCTATTTTCAGGATTCAATTCTTCGCCCTTTATCAACACATCGGTTTTCACCTGCCTAACGTGAGGTAGGGTAAACTTAATGCATTTGGTTTTTTTTTTCATTAAGAAGTAAATTATTTACATTGAACCAGTGTACTACTTTTGAGATCGCGATATTTTATATTTTTTTAAGTTTAAACAAAAGTGAAGTATCATCCGCAAACAAAACTATATCATGGTTATCCTTTATGAGGTAAGGCAAGTCATTAATATAAATAAGAAACAAGAAAGGACCAAGAATCGAGCCCTGCGGGCTCCCATTGTTACCATAGATCCAGGAGATCTTTTTCCATTAACGTCAACGGTCTCAATCCTATTACTCAAATATGAAGTAAGAAGATCCAGAGCGTTGTTCCGGATCCCGTAGTGGCGGAGTTACCTGATTAGCGTTTCATGAAAAACACAATCAAATGCCTTGGACAAATCACAAAAGATTCCCAAGGCATCGCACTTATCTTCCCATGCATTATAAATATGTCCTAAAAGCTCAACACGACTCAGTAGTTGAACGACCCCTTGTAAAACCGAACTGTTTGCTATGTAATAATTTATGTTTATTAAAAAATCTATAATTTGTAGGGTCTGATATACTACCTGATTTAAACAAAGGTATTATTTTACTATTTTTCGTAAGGTCAGGCAACTCCCCACAGTTGATACAATTATTAAAGATAATAGCTAAACTAGGTGCGACAATGTCAATAATAGTCTTAGAAACTTCTACAGAATGACCCCACAGATCTGCAGTCTTTTTAACATTTAAAGTGTGAAAGGTTTTAATTATGGCTTTACAAGTAATATGTTCAAAACGAAATTCCGAATTGCAAACATTAACATTTTCTTTTAGCAAAGACTCAGCAACAGAAGGTGATGAGTTTAAGTATTTAGTAGTTGAAATGGGAATATCTGAAAAGAAATTTTCAAAGGCCACTGCGACTTGTGAATCTGATTTTATGATGTTGCCATTAATAGACAGGCCGTAGTCAATATTTCGGTTACCAGATCTTCCCGTTTCACTATTAATAATATTCCAAGTCGTTTTAATAAAATTACTACTGTTTTTAATCTTCGAGCTCAAATAACGCGACTTGGCCAAACAACAAACTTTTTTAAATAATTTTGAATAATTTCTAACATATAAATTAAATTCAGCAGTGTTTACATAAGTCCTTTCACTGTACAGCTCATAAAGCCGTGTTCTACTTTTATGAATACCAATGGTAGCCCAATCACTGAATGATGCGTTACTATTAACGGAGATAGTCTTTGGAACAAAGGTCGAATTAAATTGTTTACAGTATATACTAAAAAAATCATCATATAGATGATTAGGATCAGCATCAATTGACAAAATTGGTAATTTATTAATGAGTTTAACTTTAAAAGCTGCCAAGCGACTTGCAGTTTTGGGGTTAACAGTGATATCCTTTTTAGCCACTTTGTTGTTTTGGTTTGGTATAGTAATCCTCTGCCCGCAATGATCAGAATCTAGTAAATTTATAATTTCTTTGTGGACTGGTATAACATTAGTATAAATATTATCTAAGCATGTAGCACTAGTTGGGGTTATTCTTGTGGGCTCCAAAAATAGGTTTACAAGATTGTAGGACTGAAACAGACTTATTATTTTACTACAAGAACCTGAGTTTTCTAATAAATTAACATTAAAATCACCACAAGTGATAATGGATTTATTCGAGTTACAAATCTTGTGTAACACTTCATCCATTACCTTTTCAAAGCAGTCATACAATCCTGAAGGCGGTCTGTATACGCTTAATACAATAAACTGCTCCAATTCTATACAAGCTATTTCAACTGTCCGCTCAACAGATAGGCTCACAATATCCTTACGGTCTTTAAATTTAAGCTGGTTACTTACTAAAATCAATGAGCCACCATGTATAGCATTAACTCTGCTGAATGAACTACCAACCTGGTGATTATTAAAATTGAACAATAACTGGTGGCTTTTAAGCCAATGTTCTGTTATACAAAGAATATCAATACTGTTAAAGTTCATAAATAATTCTACTTCTAAATCTTTGTTCATAAATCCTTGAATATTTTGATGCACCAGGTTAATACTATTTACCGAATTTAAACTTTTATTTGATTTTATTTTGCAATTTTTATCCTGTATAATTTTGCAAGAGGTTGTCCCTATTGTCCTAATTTCTAATTTAAATTATTATCAATATCAATTACTTATACCAAGTCATTGGCTGAATTAAATAACATTCCTTGGCATTGCTCAATAGAAGCAAGTTGTTTAGCCAAATTCTTGGCTGTAGTAGAAAAATAATATGATAGCGACACAGCTATCTGTCTTTTATAATACTTTGAAAGAAAGTACCTATCCATGAAAAATTTATCTTTTGTCAAATAAAAGTGATTACCAACATAATTGTAAGTGTCAATTAAATGGAATAAATTACTACTATATGTTAAATTATGTAATGTCCTATTCAATTCATATCTAAGATTGTTTTCTTCCTGTGGCAAACTTTGGCTGTATGGGAAAGTGAACATCACAATTTTTTTTAAACTAAGGTTGCACAAAGTTCTATAATGTTGGAGTAATTCTGCTTTGTTCACATTACCCCTATTACCAATAAAGTGTGAAGTGTTGGGCATTATTCAGTAAGCCCGGTCAATTTAATTATTTCTATCATATTTATCATCAATATTTTTTTTCACATTGTCGACTCATATTGGACATTTTTCAAATTGCCCGAGCATTATGAATAATGCTGTATTCATCACCTGGACCATAACATAAAAATACTTAAACATATAAATAACAGGTAAAATAAAAAAATAAAAAAATCCCCGACACATTTTTATTTCATACTATAGTAGATTATGCACCGAGGGGCTAAAGTTGTGTCTTATGTCACGGGCGTCATATTGAATCTCGAGCGCAATGAAGGATTCGGGATTTAACTCACGAGCAAAGCGAGGAAGTTAATACAAGAATCCTGAATGCAGCGAGGGATTCAAGCTAGCCCAAGGTAAAGACACCTTTAGCCCAGAGGAGGATACTCTACTTTTTACACCTACTGTGAGAAAATAATAGCCATAGTACGAAAAACAAAGTATTTATTAAATAAACAAACAGTAAGAATACCATATTTAGAACTAGTTAGTTATATGCACTTACATATTAATTAACGTTAATGGTAACATTTGAGACATTAGTCCAGTTGTGCAAAGATAAAGTTAAGTTTTTATTTGGTACGTTTATAGATGTTGATGTGGAATTTATTTGAGTATTGCTCGTCAATGCTTCAGAATCATGTATTTGCAGAGGAGCATTTTGGGTGGTGAAAGTTGGTGAAGGTAGTGCATGAGGCTCAGGGAAAGATGGAATGTGATGGTGAAGGTTGTTGTGAAAAAGAATCAGATGACGTTTTTAAAGTGATGCTGTTACCAATTTGACAGCTTATTTTACTTTTGTTTTGTACAGAATTTTCAATGTAGCCCTCCGCTACTGTATCCGATTTCCAGCCACCATGGCGTTTTATTTGGGTTATATCTGCTCCCGCATCCGCCAACAGTGTAGCCGACGTTCGACGAAAACAATGACCCGTATAGAGCTCGATATTTGGTAATCCTAAGTATTTGGCAATTTCCTTCGGCATGGCACTTATTTTGTTCTTCCCAATCACTTGACGGGTGCATTTTCCACTACTGAACGCTACAAAAAATCGGTTAATGTTTATGTTAGGAGGCCGCAGAGCTTGATACTTTTCCACAACCTTTACATGTGCTCCGCGGATGACAAATGACCTTTCCCTTTTGGTTTTAGTGTCTGGCAACTTAATCAATAACAACTCTTCTGAGTGTTTTTCTATATCTTGGACCTTCATGTTTACCATTTCTTGACAACGACAAGCCCCATTCACTCCAATAATTAAAGCCACCTGTAACAAAAATAAAAATAAATTTTACTAACAACATACGTAAATTCAGTAAGTATACATAAGCGTTCTTGTTGCTATTTGCTACCATGCTGTATTTTATTTAGTTAAAAATAAAATGATGTACTTACTTTTACGGCAAGATAACTATGATCAGGAGCTTCATTTAAAAATGTTTCAACATTCAAAGGTGCGAAAACTTTCGATTTCTTTGATTGGTGACTTTCTGCCGATTTCCTCTTTAGAAATGCTAATAGCTTAGCGTATGTCTTGATGTCTATATTGTGTTTCATGCTTATTGTTGACCTAAGCATTGAATAAGTACACCATAGGCTACTTGACTTCTGAGTACAAGATAAATGCTGAAAATACACTAATAGAACTGGTTCCGAAATGGACTTGACGCCTTTCGTACTTTTCCATTTTTGGAAATTGTCGTAGGCTTTTATATAAGTTTCCTTTGACTTTTCCGGCAGTAAATCATTGGAAATATTATTAGCTTCGGTTGTAATGAATTCAGGAGTACAATCACTTTCATCACTCGACATTTTATAATACTTTGTTGATAAATTTAAAGTTTAAATGCCAAAAGTTCGCGCCTTTATTGCGTCTACCAATAAGTAGCCAAGACACGATCAATACGATTTTCAAAAAAAAAAGTCTCTTCTACGGTTTTGTCGTGTGTGTCTATTGATATCACTCTCATGGAAGTGGCGTTTGTGTAAACTAAGCTTTATACAGGGCTGGTAGAATGGTTTTGGATGATTGGCTGTATGCATTTTGAATTCAGAACGTCATTGGAGACGCTCGTGAAAATAGAGTATTTTTGATAAAATGTGATAAATCTACTGTAGTACAGAAAGGTTTTATTATTTATTTATTTAATCACAAAATCCACAGCAATCTTTGCGCAGTTTACTTAAAATAAATTAACTAATGTTACAGCCAATTACTATTACGGTATTACGGCGCGGTACGGTATTTGTTATTATTAATGCCAGTTCTAATGTTATTCCATTCCTTTTAAAAAATGGTTCGTAGTTATCTAATTATTCTTACAATATTATGTCTTCGAAAACATGGCAACGATATGAAGAAGCAGTCGTTATGATTTTGTAGGAAATCGAGAATATCATCCACGTGTAGTAAGGGTATCGAGAATAGCTTTCCTCTTTCTGGCACCAAAGGGTGTTTGTTAGTATTATACTGCCAATTTAGCTGAGCATGTGAGATTCCAAATTCAAATCACATTATTGACCAGCGGGTCATAATGAAATCCAGTACAACATTATTGACCGGCTGTGGCCCCGGCCACTAATGACTCACTTTAGGTTAAGGTTGCTTGACATATAATTTGACATTTTCGAGCAGGTGGTGTGAAAAATAATTTATGTAGTACATAGTAGATACGCATCGTTCAGCAATCTATTGAACACGTAATTATGACATGATATCTTGCGAAAACACCCCGGTTCAAACAGTAAAATGCAAATAACTTTTGAACGGCTGAACCGATTTTATTCAAACATAGCTAAGAACACTCTCGATTAACTCACCTTTTAAACGAAAAAATCTAAATTAAAATCGGTTCACCCGGTTGGACGCGATGATACCACAGACAGACACACAGATACACAGATACGTCAAACTTATAACACCCCTCTATTTCCGGCGGGGGTTAATTAAAAAGAGATTTTTTATTGTACTTGAGTAAAGTAAAAGCAACACGTCGAGAAGAATGAAGGGCAATGGCATCTGCAATACCAAAGTCATCATCACCCGGTATAGTTTCTTTGATATAGGTTATGGTAGCAAACATGCGGTAGAAGTTATACATATACCATCACAAAGTTTTTCATTATTCAAAGCTCTATATTAATGATAACACTATCAAATACCAATTAGTATTACCGAGTATAGTGGTTGTCACTATTAGTGGCAGCTTACTTGCGAAATCATTGGCTGGAACACGTCAGAACAGGTCAGGAGGAGGTCTTTCTGTTGGTGTCTGATCAATTTATGGGAAGGAGAGGCAATGTGTTGAAAGTTTTAGGCGTTTTGTGGGATGCGACTAGATTATTTTGTGTTTTGTACAATGTAACTTATCAGTTTTCTTTCTAGATTGTGTGACTTTCTTTGTCGGGATTCATTTAGAGTTCGGTTTTAATTCATTATTCTCTAAAATATTGTCCATTTGAAAAGTGTTTGTTGCATTTGTAATAGGTTATGGTAGCAAACATGCGGTAGAAGTTATACATATACCATCACAAAGTTTTTCATTATTCAAAGCTCTATATTAATGATAACACTATCAAATACCAATTAGTATTACCGAGTATAGTGGTTGTCACTATTAGTGGCAGCTTACTTGCGAAATCATTGGCTGGAACATGTCAGAACAGGTCAGGAGGAGGTCTTTCTGTTGGTGTCTGATCAATTTATGGGAAGGAGAGGCAATGTGTTGAAAGTTTTAGGCGTTTTGTGGGATGCGACTAGATTATTTTGTGTTTTGTACAATGTAACTTATCAGTTTTCTTTCTATATTGTGTGACTTTCTTTGTCGGGATTCATTTAGAGTTCGGTTTTAATTCATTATTCTCTAAAATATTGTCCATTTGAAAAGTGTTTCCAAAATGTCGTGTCGTCAATCCCAAACATTTTGGACTTTTGACAAACGTTATCGCTGGGTGTCACTTTGTCTAGAGCCTAACGTTATAAAGCAAATAAAATCTGCACAATTATAGCACAAGTAATAGTTTGTAATGTTGGCACATACATATTTAAATATTTAAACACGAAATTGTTTCCTTGAGATGAGACGTGATTACAGCCAACATAATGAAATTTTCCAGGAACCGCAGGATAACAGGAAGTACCAACTAAACGATATTAAATGTTGAGAGTCAGATAAGTGTTTTAATTACTGAAAATTATGCTTATAGGCATTGCTGTGTTTCTATTATAGTTTTGAAATCACACTGTTAGAAAATTTAAATTGTGTATGTTATTCTTAATGACACCAATATAGGTATAACCGATGATGGTAATGTTGTGATCATTACTGTCCTGCTGAGACCATTTCTCATAAGCGTCGTTGGAATAACATTTTTTTTGTATATTTAATTTTCTTCTACCTTATTGGTTTAGTGTTCCTAATCACGGATATTGAGCGTGTGGGTCCTGGGTTTGATTCTCAGGTCTTACAAAGTGCTATGAGGTCTCTCCATTTAAAATTTTCTATTACTGGTTTCAGTGGATTTGATTTACTTATGTACTTACCTAGATTACCTAATAACGACATTTTGTGTAGTGTGATTTTACCATCTTAATAAGTATCAATTATAAAATCGGTATCGTATCGTTCTCTTGTCCTCATCCCAATTTGTTCGGCGTCGGCGCAATGTATTGACTTCTTCTTCCACACTTCTTTAGTTGCTACCTCAATACTCACCTCCTTTTTACCCATATCATCTTTCACATGGTCCATTTTTCCCCTATTGTTATAGCCATCTACATGCTTTCACATAAAATGCTTGCTTACATTGTATCGATACTTTTTTAATACAAAGAAATATAAAGATACTCTAGGCGGACCGCGGTCCGATTCCGGACCGCCGACCTATTTTGTGTGGGCCTTAATTTACTTAATAACGTACAATAAATAAAGTACAAAATAAGTTACTTGTGTACGTATTTTAAACATTTTGCCCGCGCTTTGTTACTTGTTACTGTCGTCCATTCGACAACGGGCGAGCGCGGAGCGTGAGATCTTCAGCATCACAGTTGTGGTGGAGAAGGGCGGGAGTAGACATTTCCAAGATTTAATGACAATAGCCTGCACCAGCTTTAGTCCATACCTCGGACGTACAGGTAAAAACAAAATTTTTCATTTTTTTTTAATCTTTGCTTGGAGTGGGTAGTAACAGTTGGCTTTAAACCTTATGGTCATATTATTTTGAAGAAACGGACCCCAAATGAAATTAATCGGTGACCCTTGCCCCAGGGCTTACCCTTAATTGTGTACTTGTAAATAGTTAAATAAGTTCTGTATTAAATTTTTAAAGTAGGTTGAGCTACTGAATTTTCGGTCCAGTATGTTTATTATTATTGTATTAGGTAGCTCTTTTTAGTCCAATTTTATTGTTGGGAATTTGCTTCCCAAATATTTTAGATTCGTTCGGTTTTTTGCCGTTGTATGCTTTTTGGTGAGTAATTGTAAATATTGGGTTTAAAATTAAAAAGGCTGTTCAACTAAATACTGGTTAGCTTAATGTTCTCATCAATAGTTAATAACTGGGTACTCACAGATTTATTTACCTTTTCTTTATTTTTTTTTGGTTGGGATGTCATTCAATGACTTTTCCCGCTCTGGGTGAGGCGGGAGAAGTCATCATGTCAGACTTTTACTGACTAAAACCCACCCGTGTTCCTTTAGTTGCTTGAGCCAGGGCCACGGTAACTCTTTTTCAAATTTTTCCGACCTATCATTTAAGCAGTCTGTTCTCTAAACATAATGAAGTCTTACGTGAAGTGAATTAAAAAAAAACCGGCCTAGTGCGAGTCGGACTCGCGCACCGAGAGTTCCGTACAAAACTGTAGGTATATAAGTAAAAGTTTACCCATCACGATAGTTGAGTCATAGTTATAGTATTTTTTTTGTTTATTCGCTAAAATTATGTGAATATGTGAAAAATTTAAGTGTTTAGATATTTTTCCTCTATATGTGCTATAAAACATTGCATCATGCCAAATTTCAAGATTCTAGGTCGACTGGAAGTACCCTTTAGGTTTAGATTCCCTTGCGGGTTTGAAAATATGCGGCTTAAATTGCTGTTTCTTTTGTTTGCGTTGACATAGAAGTTTGATTTTGTTAATTTAATTTAATACCTTTACGCGTTCATGAGGAAAGGGGCAGTAGGGTTAAAATTATTAAAAATATTATTATTATATGATGTAACTAAAAATTACAGTTTTCGCAATTTTTCCTTTCATGATTCTGGGTTCACGGGAAGTACCCTGTAGCTTTTGATTCCCTTGCGAGTGTCGAAAATTTGCGGCAATTTGCCGGCAATTTGTTTGATTTTTACACAGCTTTAAGGGACAGTAGATTTGAATATTTGATATAAATTTTATTTTGATAACTCCACGCGTTCCTGAGAAAAAGGGTCTTGACAGACAGACAGACGGACGGACAACAAAATACTACAAGGACTATAAGGGTTCCGTTTTTTCCTTTCGAAGTACGGAACCCTAAAAAAATGAATAAGTTAATTAAATTTAGAATGTTATTTCTCTTTATTCACTCTTTTACAACAATATTTAAATTTTCATCTTATAAACACGATACCCGTGAATATACATAAAAATAGTTCGTCATCCATCTTTAAAATTCAAATACGGAGCCTCTGACGCTTTCAACTACAATTAATGCAGCAATCACAATAACTAATAGACCCCTGCCACTATTTTAATGAAAGCAATCATCTTCCAAACCAATTTATTGAGAAAATAATAAAAATAACGGTTTAATTACCACTTCGGTTTTAATAGAATTTTTCTCGAAGGTTCTCTAAATAGGACCGAGTGATAATAATAGTGTTTTCCTAAAAATAACAACAATTACCTACCTATCGTAGGTATTGTTAGGAAAAGTTTAACTAATTAATACGTAGCTCTAGCTACACCTGTCACTTCTCTCCAAAATACTTTTTTTTCTAACTCTAAATATCCTTTTCTCTCAAACCGACCTGTGCACTTACTTTTATTTGTTTTAATAACAATCTTCTTCACGTTAACGTTTTATATTTTCTTTATAGCTGCAACCAGCTATAAATCTTAGTTAAAAGGCCTCCTACGGCAAAAGGTTTGCTACAGACTTACGATAATGCGTATGGATTGTCTTACGTAATTTAAGTTTAGGAGGTCGTCTGGTGAAGCGGGCTTATTTCAGTAACATTATTTTACGTAGTAACCTACTGAGAATATTGTTAATTTTAAAGTTGTTTATTATGATAACTAACTGTTGTTTATGATTGTATCATAAACGTGATAACATTAACCAATGTTTATGTTTTTTATCAGTGGCTGCCATGGCGTCTCCGTGCTCTGTACTCTCCACCAAATTTACAACAAATAAAATGGTTAAGTTTGTGGGCATCCTAAGTTGGCTTATGCAAATAGAAAGTTTGTTATTGAAAATTAAGTCGGATAAAGTAAACACTATTGACTCTTTAGGCCATAATTGAAATTTTATCGATTCTTCAACAGACTTTAGGGTAATGAGAAGTCAAAGCTTCCCGTTCCAATCGAATTGCTTTTGTTTTTGTCATTTTATGCTCGAATGAATAAAACATTGATTTTAAATGTTGGATTTATTGAGAGTTAATAATTGTCAAAGTTTAAGTTTCGAGGCTTTTTACAGGTAGTAAAAAGCCTCGAAACTTAAACTTTAAAAAACTTAAACTGGTAGCATTTTACATGATTCGTAATTTTTGAGAGAAATGGAAATCAAAAGGGGATTCTAATATTTTAAGCTTCTTCGTAATGGGCATTGTTACGTACCTCGCATCGTGTTCTTCATCACCGAGGGTAACTTATAAGTAACAAATGCGGACAAAACTTTCAAGTTTAGACTTGAGAGTTTTGTCGGTAATTTAATTTTGAGCTCCGCAATCATCTTGTGTTTCTTGTAAGTTATACTAGTATTTAATGACTTCTAATATCTTTGCCTAGTAATATAGTGGAGAAGGTATAAAATCAGAAGGTATTGTCGGTAATTTAATTTTGAGCTCCGCAATCATCTTGTGTTACTTGTAAGTTATACTAGTATTTAATTACTTCTAATATCTTTACCTAGTAATATAGTGGAGAAGGTATAAAATCAAATTATTTTACACTAGCTGACCCCCTGGGCTTCGCTCCCGTCAACTGGCTATCTACCTACCTACCCTGCCCACCCTGCCTACCCTGCCTACCCTGCCTACCCTGCCTACCCTGCCTACCCTGCCTACCCTGCCTACCCTGCCCACCCTGCCTACCCTGCCTACCCTGCCTACCCTGCCTACCCTGCCAACCATGCCTACCCTTCCTACCCGGCCTACCCTGCCTTCCCTGCCTATCCTGCCTATCCTGCCTACCCTGCCTTCCCTGCCTATCCTGCCTTCCCTGCCAATCCTGCCTACACTGCTAACCCTGACTGCCATGCCTACCCTGCCTAGCCTGCCTACCCTGCCTAGCCAGCCTACCATGCCTACTCTGCCTGCCCTGCCTTCCCTGCCTATCCTGCCTACTATGCCTACTCTACCTTGCCTGTCTACCCTGCCAACCCTGTCTAACCTGCCTACCCTGCCTTCCTTGCCTACCCTGCCTACCCAGCCTACCCAGCCTACCCTGCCTACCCTGCCTACCCTGCCTACCATGCCTACCCTGCCTACCCTGCCTACCCTGCCTGCCCTGCCTGCCGCGCCTACCCTGCCTTCCCTGCCTATCCTGCCTACTCTGCCTACCCTGCCAACACTGCCTACTCTGCCTACTCTGCCTACCCTGCCTTCTCTGCCTACCCTGCCAACCATGCCTATCCTGCCTACCCGGCCAACCCCACCTACCATGCCTACCCTGCCTACCCTGCCTACCCTGCTTACCCTGCTTACCCTGCCTAGCCAGCCTAGCCTGCCTACCTTACCTACCCTGCCTACCCTACTTACCTACTATTTTTTACCCGGCTGCAAGGAAAGGGTTATGTTTTTCGCGCGTATCTTGTATGTATGTATGTAATATTCTTTATTACCTCATATCTTGCAAACCGCTAGATGGATTTAAAAATCAATCCATTTAAAAATTATAAATAATTAATACATCGTTAGATAGGGCTTGGCCGCCCAAGTATTCTTAGATAAGTGACGTTAAAAATAAACAAAAATGGCGACTTTTGTGCGCCATATTGAGGGCGACTCAATATTTTTTTTCTTCGAAACCCATCGAGTGGGGTATCAAAATGAAGGATTTATTTTAAGGAAAGGTGATTACAAAAATATATACCACTTAAATGTTAAAATGCGATTCGAAAAAAAATATGTAACTAAAAAGTTGTAAATAAAAAAAGTTATTTTAAAAATCAAAAACCCGACTGCGAACTAAAAAGATGTAAACAAGTAGAAAATCATGCTGTGCAGTCGGAGGATACATATTCGCCACCTGATGACACTCAGGAATAATGTAGCTTTCTACTGGTGAAAGAATTTTCAAAATCGGTTCAGTAGATCCAGAGATTACCTCTTACAACGTCACAAACTCACAAACCCACAAACTTTACCTCTTTATAATGTTAGTATAGATACCTTAAAATTAACTTGGAATCAGAATGAAATTACAAAGGTTAGACCTAAAATTATCTTGTTAAATCACTCTTTAAAAAAAATAAGTTTAAATCAATATTTTCCAGCTGCTTTTGAAGTATTTCTAATGGGAAAACCCGATCTTTTTTTTCCGAACTTATAGTGATAGATACACCTTGGAATACGGCTGCGTTTTTAACCGACATCATATCATCATGTAAAAATCCAATTCAAGATCAGTGCCATGAATATACATTGTATTACTATTAAATTCGCAAACAAAATACCCATCTAATTTAGCAACAATATTCCTATTCCTATTTTAATCCCTACACTAAAACTAGACAATAACGTAAACTAAACCAAAATGGTGGACGGTACACAGAACATTCACACATATCTAAATATTGCCACCCACAAATTGCGACCCGAATTCATCCCAGTGAATGCGTGAATATGGCACTATTAACAAAATCTCTTCATTTCGATGCAGGAAGTTGGGGATTGTAGAGAGACAGCAGAGGCGTCACTTAAAACTAGCTCAACATTACAGTCCTCCTACGTTCCTGGCTGAATTTTGGTAAAGGAAGCCAACCTCAGCGACTGGTACTGGCCAAACTTGCCAGAACTATAATTGAACATTGCAACAGGCACACTATACTCTCGCAGCCCTGTCATTTCCGAACAACATCGTTGTACAGTTAAGGGTCAAAAGTGCAGAAACACTCCACCAAAACAGCAGCGGCAATTTTTATTTAGGCAGAAGAATTTAAACTTTTCACAGTATGATTTAATATCTATACAAAATATTACATCAGTTGTGGATAATTTAACATTTTCTACAAAAATTTGCGAGTTTTGGGAGAGTAAGACTGCACTTTTGACTCTTGACGGTACATAATAATAATGTATGTTGTCATCCTCAGCCGGCAGCTATTTACGCTGGATATACACAGGTCCCTCCAAGCGACCTATCGTTCGCCATTTAACTCAAATCTACGTCAGTGGGCGTTTGGTAGAACAACGTAATATGGTAATACGTTTGCTAATTCGTGGTATCTATTGGTGACCGTCCATTACATATCGAGACCGCTCCATGCACGTTAACTCTTTAGTCCCAGCCATCACTTGTATATCTTTGACATTTGATACGGCTAGTCATAAGGTTGAGAATCTGACATCTGTGCGTGTCGTAATACCTAGTAACGGGGGTCAGATAGACAGTCGCTGTATATTCAGCTGCATCCAGGTAGACTGGAAGCCGCCTCGACATATCTAGTAGGAAGAAGGCTAGATGATGCTGTAGTTAACCTAAGTTAACTTATGCTCTTAATTCTCCCCAGCGGGTTAGTAATTTTATTGGGTTACTGTGTGAACCGTCCCTATAGTTTTTGAGCTGTTCATTAAACTTTGGGAATGTGTTCTATTTTTTTGGGTTATTTAAAATTCAAATAGCTGTGATCCTGAAACCATTGCTTTGATTTGTATCTCGGCAAAGAATAAACTAAGCTAGTTTTTGATCTAACTATGTAGAACGTTCCCGAATGGGACAAAACATAGTTAGATACAATAAATGGTTTCTTTCATTTACAAATGCTTCTGTCTTATTACATGGTTCCTGTGATTATGTCCCACGGTTGGGTAAGAAAGTTAAGTTCTCCTCCTTTTATCTACTATCTGCTCATTCCTCCATATTGTTTTTATTTTGATTTGTTTGAAAAAGTTTTGTAAGCAGAATATATGCAAATAAATCCACAGTTTGGCATACATTCTGGAACAAAAATAGAATAACATTAAAATTTTGAAGTACGTACGTACCTACCTTATTCATTATTTATACTTCGTAAAAGTAATGACAAAGTGAATAGTCTCATCAACTTCAAATCTCAGCCTCGGCAAAATTACTTTGGAGTTCCACAGGGAAGTATCTTGGGCCCTCCATTATTCCTTGTATATATCAATGATCTTCCTCAAAAAATAGAACAAGAGTGTGTTTTATTTGCAGATGACACAACATTTATCCTAGATGGTAAAAATCATGAAGCACTTGAGACTAATATAAATAACAGTTTGAATAAAATAGTCACATGGTTAGATATAAATGCTTTAAAAGTAAACGTTGATAAAACTAAAATATTAAATTTTAAAACACAGAAGTCTAAAAATATCCATCTTAAAATAAAACATAGGGACCAAATAGTAGAACAGAACACACAACAAAATTTCTGAGTGTAACACTGGATGAACATTTCACCTGGAGGGAGCATATCAATGAAATATACATAAAGATTAATAGGTTTGTTTTTGCTCTAAAAAAAGTCAAAGATGAGGCATCCAAACCAACTGCGCTAATGGTATATCATGCCTATGTTTGCTCCGTCATCCGTTACGGCATCATTGTCTGAGGAAAAGTCCTCTGAACTGTATAGAGTTCTGTTGGCACAGAAAAAATGAATCCGCACCATTTTTAATATGGACTGGACTGATTCCTGCAGACCAGTATATAAAGAGCACAATCTCCTCACCGTTCCTTGTATGTATATATATGAAATCGCTAAATTTGTAAAAACTTATTATTCACTTTTTAATACAAAAAATAACAATAATAAACCAAAAGTTACACAGTAGGTATTAGAATTGCCTGTACCCAGCATCGAATTATTTAGGCGTAGTTGTGTTTACATGGCCCCTCTTATTTATAATTCTATACCGTCCTTTATAACCGTCCTCCCTTAGAGAAAAATCTGTATATTTTTAAAAAAGTGACTCATTTCTCACAGCTTTTATTCTATAAACGAATTACTAAAAACATCTCCATGTCAATCTTATCATTACAGGAATGTATTGTAGATTATATTGTTACTAGTTGTTGTAATTCCTACATACTTACTTCCTTTTATGATATTATTTGATTTGTATTTAGTGTGTTTGTTATTTTTTGTGTGTGTGTATTTTTGTTAACTATATAATTTCATAGTCTACTTTAGTAAGTAAACTAAGTATTTTGAAGAGTTTATTAAACTTAACAGGTTAAATAACTAATAAAATGTGTTATTAGGTTATTAGAGATGCTTATTGTAAGCTAAGGTGCTTAATATTTGCGGCATGCAAATATTAAGCAAGCTTATGGCGAAATGTGTCATTGTGCTAATAACTTATTTATACCATCTTTTATACCGCATTTAATGCAAATAAATGGCTTTGACTTTGACTTTTTAAAAGATAGCTTGATCTCTGCGACATATGTCAAACTTACGTATAATTTATTGTTAGCCTGTCAAGCGATATTGTTACTGTATTGATACTAACAGCTTTCGCAGAGATCAAGCTGTCTTTTATGAAGCATAGAACCAACTTTCAGGTCAGTATTTTATTAGACTTGGGTCTGAAACATATCACATCACATCACATCATCAGCCTTTTAAAGTTCCCACTGCTGGGACACAGGCCTCCTCTCATAGAGGGAGTGGGCTATAATCGACCACGCGGGCCCAGTGCGGATTGGTAGATGTCACATGTCTTTGAATATTTGGTTCTAGGACATGCCGGTTTTCTCACGATGTTTTCCTTCACCGGTTTGAGAGCAGTGGTGATGAAATAAATTACACAAAGTAAAGCGCCTGCTCGGGTTCTAACCCACGACCTACAACTCGTAAGTCGGGACCGTAACCACTGGGCTTCCACTGCTCACGTGCTCACCACTGCATGCTGTAAACATGTGCTCAAAACTAAATCGTTTTGATTTAACTTAAATGAAACATGTTTTGACGGAGATTCTAGAGCATATAATTTAGGTTTAGGTAGGTAGATTGCGGGTCCGAAACTTAGAATGTAATAATGTAAATGTGGATGGGTGTTTTGTATTGACTAAGTTACTTATCGACATAGCAGCGGTGCGAAAAACCTCTAAAAAGTCTAAAATCGAAAGAGAGCGACACCGACGTGACATCCCGTTTTAGTAAAAAAATCCTTTACGCATAAAAGGTATATCGGTTGACCAATTTCTATAAAAACATTGTCGCATTGTGTTTCGAGCCTCGAGAGCCCGCCTGCGGCAGCCAGTGTAGACTCCTTTACTGCACTGCAAGTGAACTCAGCCTGGAGGCTTTAAAATTATCCAAGATTCAAAACACTTATCACGTATTTTCTTTTCTTTTTCAGGTAAGTACAGCTGCAGAATATCAACCGAAAGTGAGATGGTTATTTGAAAACATTATATATTATATCTATTTATTACCTTTCTACCCTTTGTAATATCAGGTTTCCATCTTAATACGTCTCAATAAATGGACGTAAAAAGTTGAAGGATGCATAATGGACTATTTTAGTTAACTTTAAAATGAGTGGTTTTTTGGAAATGAAAAGATAAATACATACCAATGTTAAAACTTATTTTAATGTACCTAATTAAAGAAAGAGAAAAAACAGCGATTACAGAATAAAAACTTTGGTACATTCATACAACTTACTGCGTCGTAATAATGCGATAGCAATTCAGCAGATATTTTATTTAAAAAAAACAGGGATTTAATATCCATAGATTCTTTGAAATTACCGTTGTAGAATTGTTGTCGCATTGTCATGTCACTCCCTGAACATCAGCTGGCAAAAAAATCTGATTCGTGCGAGAATCAAACCTGTATAGTTAGAGTACCCTTTGCTTTATAACTTATTCGTGTTTTATTTGAAATTTATTTCTTTAAACAAATATACAAAAAAGGACTTCAAAGCATCTAATTTAACCACCTTCCTGACCGCTAATATTGGCTTCGAATCACCTCACCGATTCAAAGCCTCAAACGCATTAATGTCGTACGTACCTACCATTCGCTTTGACACAGACTATTGTCGTAAACTCTAAAATGTAAGAGATTGATTAAGGTCATGAGTTAAATACCATAAAAAATATTGGACTTTTGATATATGACTATGACAAGTCCAATTTTTTTTGTGGATATAATGATGTCGGTGTAGAATGTGTCATTAGGATGAATCAGATAGACCATGACATGGTCTGTCTATACGATACCATACCATAATATCTATAACTTCTCGTAGGATAATTTAAGACACGAGTGAATCCGCTGGGAAAGCTGGTACTGTATACTTTGCTTATTAGATTAAAAACATTCTTGACCGACTTTCTTCCACAAGCGGCTAACATATATTTATTTTGAAGGAAACAAAATATCTGCCGATTATTTTATTTCCATAAAACCATTTTAATTACAAAGTTTTAATTAACAAAAACTTTATTTTTACTGCAAATCATCAGTGCTCGTGTGTGGCCATTAAATGAACGATGAGACCGTTAACACCGCTGATGTATCACAATGCGATTGTCGTAACGAGACAATAAAAATACGTTGTAGCTCTGCGTCAATATAATAAAAAGCTATTAGTTATAACTCGGCAGTTAGGAATGATTGAATTATTTACAATGTTGTGTGGGGAACAAATTTGTTTCTTCATTGTTTATTATGGGTAATTTGTACGCCACACCTGTACCTTTTTGAATCTTTGGATTGAAAGGGAACCTCGGATTAGCGACGATTGATTTTGTAAAATGTGCCTTCTGTGTTGATGTTTAACAAATGTTAGAGACGACGGTTTATTTATGTATTTTCATGAGGTATTTAACGACGCTTAATAACCAGTTCGTTAAACGCCACTTTTGTTATCGATATTCAAAACAGGGATTTTATTTCTTTTTTTTAGGGGTCTTTTAAGTTTTGATGGGCGGTTGACCGTTATTTCACCTCTGCTGGTTGATTAAGTCTTAAGATATAATAAACATAATTGTTTCTACACCACCTACTAATTCCAAATCCTGTCCTAATACACATGTTCATTATTAGTATATTATCAATTAACAATTCAAATTAACAGTTTTACTAAGAATTTCCAATTAACAAGTTGATTGCCATGACAACCTTTGAAAATATTTGCAATTTCAATTAGCAAGCTCGATCGCAAGCTACGCTGGCTTTAATTGGTGTTTAGGAGCTTTCTGATATATTGACATTTAGTTTGGAGCGATGTCGAACTTCAGGGCCCCACTTTTTGCTAAATACTTCTAGGTAATAACTCAAAGCGAAATATTTGGCGGTTTGGTCGATGAAAATCTTCATTTTATGTACTTTCTTTTGTGAGCAAATAGTTATTAAAAACCGACATAATTATGCGCATTGTCAAACTTACTTAACACAAAATCTAGGATTACATCACCTTTTTAAATACCACATTATTGTCTATGGAAAAACATTGTTCATAATTCAAATCCATATACTTTGCATCTGTCTCCATTTACGACTAATTTGAAGTAATGGTACAGTATGCCAATTTTATTTAAGAAGAACAGATCATCAATAAAAAAACCGGCCAAGTGCGAGTCGGACTTGCGCACGAAGGGTTCCGTACCATTATCGCAAAAAACGGCAAAAAATCACGTTTGTTGTATGGGAGCCCCACTTAAATATTAATTTTATTCTTTTTTTAGTATTTGTCGTTATAGCGGCAACAGAAATACATCATCTGTGAAAATTTCAACTTCCTAGCTATCACGGTTCATGAGATACAGCCTGGTGACAGACAGACAGACAGACAGACGGACCGCGGAGTCTTAGTAATAGGGTCCCGTTTTTACCCTTTGGGTACGGAACCCTAAAAAAATTGGGTGCTCTTAATACCTTGTGTTCGCACCAGGTATTAAGAGCATCCTAAATAAAATTGATCTATAATTACATTAACTACATAATATCCAACCACACCTGGATAACCACAAAACACATTACCTACTAATTAAAAGTTTAATAATAATATTATTCTGTGCAATTAGATGTGTGGTCATCATTTGCATGGTAAAGCGAAATCAATGAAAAACAAATATTTAATCAGTTACTTCATGTTTGATGTCCCAGTTATCTATCCAAACGATTTGGTTACCATTGTCATAATATTGGACTAACAGATAACGCAATTAATTATTTGGTTAAAGTTAAATTGAACGGTACGAGTAGGTACCTACTGTCGGCTCGGTGGCTAAGCGGCTTTAATTCAAAACTTGCATAAAACGCACACTATGCAGGCAGGCATTTTATAGGTTGGGGGATTACATCGCTGAAAAAAATGCTTGGCCCAACGCTAGTCCAGCTCCACAGCCACTAGGGCACAAAAACAAGTGATAAGCAGAAAAGTTCTGAAGTATTGTTGGACCTGGTGAAGACTGTATGAATATATTTGTGTTGTATAAACTCAATTTATTTTTGTATTATATAACTGTACAGCACATATGTGAGTACTATGTACCAACTGTAAATCTACCATTTACTGTACCTACGTGTCGTTCGTTGAATTCAGGATACCCTGGCAGTTGAGTGTGTCATGCTCTCTCTAATGTCTCTCTGATGGTGGCACATGTGTTGTATCATTCGGTTCTCTTCAGGATGGTTGAGCTGAGTGGTGCCGATTCTTGTCATGTTCGTGAACGGGCGCCATCAGTTGGGATTGGTCATATCTTAGCTGCCTCCGCCTATTTATTGTATTTTTAATTGTTTTTTTTACTCTAGAAGCTTTTAAATGCGTTTTTTTTACATCGTTCTCACATATATGTATTTTTCCAACAAGATTATTGTAACCAAATACTTGTAAAACACATTTTTTTTAAAAGAGTAAATGTGGAGTTTCTTGTCCGTTCTTCTCGATAACAAGCTACAATCCGAATGGATGGTAGAATAAATTATTATAACTATTTTTTTATTTTCTAAAATACCGCTTATTGGCCTAATTGAATAAAGAAATTTTGATTTTGTTTTTTATTTTAGCGGTACGAGCTACAGATTCAATTATTCTTGCTCGGAATCAGCAAAAATCCCAAATCGAATAAGACCTCACTACGACTAGAGAATTAAACTTTCTCAAAATGTTGAAACTTAAAATAATTATTTTTTAAACAAGTATGGACAATACGTATTGAAAAAAAAAAATTAAGCCAAGCCAAAGCCAAGCCAAGCCCCCATGGCCTCTGCGGGGCAAAAATCTCCCCCATAGCCTTCCACTCTTTTTAGTGTGTGGCCTTCTCTGGGCTCTCCGGCCAATCTCCCGTAAAAGCCTTTTAGATCGCCAGCGTTTTCTAGAATTAGTTTTATCCAAATTCTAAGACCCTTTTTCATTTAGCACTTCGTACCATTAAACCAGTTCATTCAAAGTTGAAGTTGGGTTCAGTTGGTCAACTAATTAAAGGCGCCGCAAGTTACTGAAAGGAGTTACTTAACTTTAATATTAGGTTATAATTATGAAGTTAATATTCCTACGAGCGTTTAACTCTGTGGTCACGTCGTAGAGAGCATAATTACTGGAAAGCACAATATGCTTTCCAGTAATTATGCTCTCTAGAAAAGAGAAAATTTGGTCGTAGACATCTGACGGAATTTCTTAAGTAAAAGTCATAATTCGAGGTTTGAGATTATGTATCATCAAATGGAAAACATATAACAAATTTAGTCAGACGTCTGCGACGACCGCATTTCATCTTAAGTCCCAAAATGTATGGGATTGATATGCGCTACTAAAAATGACACGTGGGCAATTCATACATTACATACATACAAAAAAAAACTCATTTTAACCCCAAATCCATTTATTTCAGACTTATCCTGTAAAGCATGTTATCACAAAGAGTGGCCTCTCATAAATTATAAGTCTAAAACGAAGGAACACCAACAAGTAATCACGAATAAATTGTAAAAGCAATTAAAGTAGGACAAGAGCGAAATTTACAAAAACTAATTAGTCATTTTAATTAATTTCTTTGAAAACAGAGGACAGTGTGATGATAAATGTATGCATGTGTTGCTTTCGTTACAGATTCTTCAGGTTTTTGTTTTTCATTTTAGTCATTTGTAGTAGGAACACCAATCCGTCTGCCAAAAAAAACTTTTTACAAAAAATACAACCGACTTCCAAATAAAAAACAAAAAAGTGAAAAATAACTTCAATTTCGGAAGTCGGTGTTCTTGTTTTATTTTCTTTTTGTTTTGACACCGACTTCCGAAATTGAAGTTATTTTTCACTTTTTTGTTTTTTATTTGGAAGTCGGTTGTATTTTTTGTAAAAAGTTTTTTTTTATTTTTCACTTTTTAGTTGTGCTACACAATTTATATAGGCTAGGTACCAATAATGCCCAAAGTGAAACCAGAATAGATTTACCCAATAACATGAACTTAAACAAATTCGGTCGAATAAGGGTACACCAAGGTGAACTGTTTACACCTGCGTACCCCTTTAGAGCGTACTAGTGTGATGTTATGTTATGAAATGGTGTAAACAATAAACATAAATGCGATTGCAGCTATCCCGAGTGATTTGCCGTCATTTATTGAAGAGTTCTGATGTGTATCTCCGAAGTTCTTTATCAGATCTTGATGAAAATTAAATGGGACCACATGACAAACACCAGCTTTCAAATAAAAAAAGAATCATCAAAATCGGTTCTCCCAGTAACAAGTTCTGAGGTAACACACATAAAAAAAAAAAAAATACAATCGAATTGAGAACCTCCTCCTTTTTTTGAAGTCGGTTAAAAAGGTGACTGAGTTATGTCCGTGATACAACCAAATGTTTAGGCTTTGTTCGGACTATTGAGTAGATGGTTTATGAGTTTTTTTTTTTATCTTAAGTAGGGTAGGGTAGGTAGGATAGGTAGGGTAGGGTAGGGTAGTTGGGTAGGATAGGTAGGGTATGGTAAGTAGACTAGAGTACGTAGTGTAGTGTAGGGTAGTGTAGGTAGGGTAGGTAGGGTAGATAGGGTAGTTAGGGTAGGTAAGGTTGGGTTGGTAGGTAGGGTTGTTAGGGTAGGGTAGGTAGGGTAGTTGGGTAGGGTAGGGTATGTAGGATAGTTAGGGCAGGGTAGGTAGGGTAGGGTAGGGTAGGTAGGGTAGATGAATGTTTGGTGTTTTTATGGCAAAACTAAGTTTACTGGGCCAGCTAGTTTTTTATACAGTGCCTGCGTATAAGATTGTGCAGGATTTTATTTATAACTACTAGATAGATCGAAGTTTTCATTGTAAAACCGTCTAAATTAGAAGATGGTTATGCAAATCTACTTGAACTGCTATCGAGCGAAAATTCATTACGAAGCAGAAAATAATCCTATTCAATATTTTCGTCTATGTTAGTAACTACACTACTACTATAAACTAACTATAAAAACTACTACTAAAAAATACTATAAAAAGAATAAAATAAAAACCACACTACAAAATATAAAACACTATAAAATATTTTAATATGTCAAAATAGCATTATGGGTATGAAATATTAAAAAAAAACATATTCATTACATTTTAATTTCAACACATTTTCAATACTAAAAATGTCTCTTTCATTCCATTTCCATTCCATGATTAGTTTTGTGAATCTGATAAATATGGATCATACTAGTTTACAGTAATTTATCTCCTAACTTTCTTTATTGATCTTTATGTCCCAAGAATACAGTTTCAATTTGGGTAAATTTGGATTTTAAAAGAAAAATGTGGAGCAAATGTTAAAATAATAATGTAATTAAATATGGAATTTTATAATTGGTACTAATTTTTAAAAGACTTTTACATAATTTTAACCTTTATGACGTTGTTGCTTTGATATATAATGTTTATTTTTATTAATGCAAACAATGCGACATTCTATCAGCGAAATCGATTGTCGAAATGCTAAAATGTTTAGGATTGAGAACGAGATATGCACTTGTTTAAAAAACATAAACTACGTGTTGCCACAATTCCTTTCTGATATCAACCCTTTACTACTTACTTTATGTATTTTTTTAAATAATTAAAGGAAATAAAATTTAGGGTGACTAAGTTGAATAAATTTAGGGGTAAATTTATTCAACATGTGTTGAATAAATTTACGGACGAACAGATAATTTATTGGCTATAATTGAATTTATGGTATTTTTTGGAAAACTATTTTGTGGGGGTTTTAATTTTAAGCAATAATGGGATATGGTTATTTTGACATTTTGTTAAGTAAGGGTCTTATAAAGCGATAGCGTTAATAATGATGCTTAAGTCCTTTTCTAGTGAGAGTGCCTAAAACGTGGATACATGCGAGATACAATGGCTTTTTAATTGTTTCGGTGATTACGGCACACAGTCTCGCTTAATATAGAGTGTATATCTAAATCTCAAAAATATTCGAGCTAAATTAAAATAGAAACCGACCGATTTTTTTTAAATCAGTCTCGAACAACCCTTTGTTCAAACGCTACGAGCGTAGAAACATTGCCTTTCACCAGCCTAGACTTTTAACAAACACTTTTATAATATGACAATCTTAATTAAAATTTGACTATGCAGTAAAGACGGAACTAAAAAGAAAACATACGATGTTACGCAACAACTGGGTTTTCAAGACAGTTACACCGAGTTAAAAGCCTGGTGTTCAACTGCATCCAGAGACTGAAAGCCGACCCCAACATATTTGGGTAACTTATAACGTATACTACACAACAACCCAGCAACAAATCTGGAAGTGTCGCAAGCCATGACTTTGACAGCTTGTATCGAGAGCGTTTTCATGGCATAAAAATGTCGTGGCTGAACCAACCATACGAAAAACCAAGCTTACTAACCATATACCAAGTATGTCTAGAAACTTAATATAAAAAAGAAAAGCCTAATTATATAATTGAAAATTTACCTCATAAGTTATCTCATAATATCCACATGTCCAAGCATTCATTGGTCTGGAAATGCTCATGTCTAAACAGCAATGATTCTTGGCGACAGGAAACCAATAAGTCCAGAGTAATTTGTTCTGCGGTCATCGTGTGACGTTTAGCAAATAAAATAATGTGAGAGGAGTATTAATTTCTATGTTGAGATGTTGATTTATGTTAAGCTCTAGGCGTAAAATGTATTAAATGTATTTTGCTTTTGTGTTAGGTACTCGTATTTTTGCCTGGAGGTTTCATTCTTAGTTGGTAATGACATCTTAAATAATTTTCAGGTTTATTTTGATAAACTGATAGAACCGTCCGGGGGAAGTCAAAATGTTTTTTTTGCATCTAGCGTCAAACATGATAATAATATAGAAAACAAAGTCATTCTTATAATATTTTTGATGACCTATCTTCATCCATCTATGAGGTGAATTACAATTTCTGAAATGGTAAATAACTATTTTCGTGGTACTGTCAAACTATCATATTGTACCAAGTTTTAAGGCCTCGAAATTCGGGAAGCCATTTTGTTTTTCCTGCTCCCCATCACATATGTATTTGCATTATACAAATACGCATTTGTATTATGCAAATACGCATTTGCATTTAATACCTTCCAAAGGCATTCTTTACCAGTTTTTAGAGTTTACTTTATCCACATGTCTTCCACCTCATTTTCACGACATTGTTTAACTGCCAGCTACCCCATCTATTTTACGGCTCCAATATTTTACATTATGACACGAATTTATGTATTTTGGCTAGAAGGCCTTGGTATTCCGCCCTCAGGCGGCAAGCATAACATTTTTAAAATAATTCTATGTGATCTGATGTTTAAGAGGCGTTAATGGTGTTTTTTTTTTTTTTTTTTTAATTTTCTTACCTTTTTTGTGTTGGTCTTTGATGAGTTATTGATGATAGTTTTTTTTTTGCAATCTCTGTTAAGTTATGAAAATTCTCTCACATAAAGTTACCCAATAGTTTCAATGTTTCCATACTACATAGTGACTATCGGTAGCGTCATATAGTTTAAAAATCTAGTTGCTTGTCATTTATATAAGTTAAATATTTAAGCTACTCTGGCAGCTGGTTTATGGTGCCATCACCAGTTCGTACACATACTCGTATAGATTACAAAGAAGACGTAAGATTTTATTACCAAAATAGATTGTCACCTCGCCTTTTTAGTGAGTGAGTGTATAAGATATCTTATCAAGAAGGCTCAGATTAAACACATAGGTAATTTTGTTACTGAATAAGTAAGATTCTTACTGAAAAGAGAAAATTCTTAAGAGGGCAAGAACCATAAACAATTACACCATTTAAATAACTTTAAAGCTAGTATTTTCTCACTAATAGCAGGAGATCTTCTTAATTCATTTATTTGGTTCAGTGATTACAGAGAGTTAAGCTCAAAGCTGGCCGGGCATGCAAGGCAGTTTCAAATTAAAGTAATACTTGAATAAATTGAATGGTCGGCGAGGCAGATTTTGTTGTCGCACCAATTTTTGTCTCGTTATTGTACATAGTCTTTAAAAAGGGGATTTCTATTGTTTATCACGAAACTACTGGGTGGTTTTATTAGTTATTTGACAATGATAGAAAGTTACGAAGTTTAGACATATACATCCTATACTAAAACTATTAATTTTTTTAAAGTTTAAATGGATCTCGAGCTGTTAGCAAGTGCATTACGCATCAACCAGCTAAATAGATTTGGATAAATTCACGGTTCACTGGTAAGCCATATATGTTCTTAGGTTACCTTTTGATCCTGGAGGTTTTTTTTATAAGGATAATATCTGACTTTCACGAGGGCGAAAGCGCTAGCCAAAGCTGGTAAAACAAAATAACTATTATGTTTGAAACCATAAAGTTGGTTATACTCTATTTGCGAAGAAGCAGTATTCACGTGATGTAGAATAAAATGTGCTAGGTTATTGGGTGAAAAAAAATGTCTTATGAAGCTGTTGTCTGGTTTTTAAAATTTTATGCTTGTCGTAGCCTTTCCCTGGGTGTTAAAAACGTAATTTAGTGTCAAAGGGGCGAAACACATACCTCTTTTGCGCAGTAATAAAAGTCATGAGAATCATCAAAATATCACCTATAGATAAGGTTGGTATTCGTGGCGTTTGTAAGCGTATGTAATATTCACTATGACTACACAGTAGGAGTGCAAATAAATATCGAGGATTCGCTTTATGACTAAGCTGTGCATATGCATAATTATGAAACAGGAGAAGTTACAAGAAATGGACAGGAATATGGTTTAATTATGGTTCAAGTGATTTATTACTTCAACAATATTAAAATAGGGTTCCCTCACAACTTCATTGAAGTAAAATTCTGCATTTTTTCAGCCAAAATGATCTTTCAGTACTGAAGAAACCCTGAGTTCCACTTTCAAGGTAGAACTATCATTCAGACTGTTGAATTTTGAATTTATAGGAGTGGAACTAGCTAACTTTTGCATATCTAGGATGACTGGGAACTAGGAGATTATGAAGTTTCAGAGCGTCGATATTTGACGTGTGTGTTCGTTCGTTAAACATCATACGATCACGTACAATTTCACAATTGTAAGTTTTTGAGTATTTATAATGGCAACATTATTGACATAGTACGAATTTGTATGTCAGTTATCAGCTAGACATTTCCAAATATTGATCTATCTGTCCTTGTTTTGTTCCTAACGTGCACACGTGGCAAAGTTGTAAATTATATTTGGTTATATTGATAGACATGTAATAAAATAAAGCTACAGGCCCTAAATTTGGGTTCCCTACGTGTTTTCGAAAGTTGATGATTCGATTTTTATTATATCGAACATGTTGTGTCGATAATTCAGTTGTACGATGTTTTATTCCATCGATGCTTTATTGATGCGATGTAACGTTTGTGCGAAAAATCCTGTTGCGAAAAACCCTACAGCGATTGCTTATTAGTTCGTTATTTTATTAGTTCGATAGTATGTCGGTTCGAAACGCCTACTGTTCCGTGACATCTAATTAATAATCTTATTTTGCATTATTGACGTTAAGGAAATACTTTAAATACCATACATATCTTCACGTCTATTTTTCTAAAATGGGGAACACAGGTAACAAATTCATCACGTTTAGCTGTGGCATGGGCCAAAGATAACGTAGACAATATCACGACCGGTTGCTAGCCAATTCCTCAAATAGCCAAAACTGTCATTCCTAAATCGTCTATTTCGATATGCACGGCAAAGAAAGCAGCATTTATGTTATTTATGTATAAGTAGATTAGGATTTATATATAATTTATTAATGTATCTTGATGTAACTAATAAACTAGGAATTATACCTCTTTTACAGGCTTTTTATTTACTTGCAATGTATGTATGTATATGTATGTGTAAGTAGTCCGGGTCAAATATTGCAACTTAATTTTAAAGCAGTTAGCCTTAACCGATTAAGATGAAATTTTGCATACACGTTTGGTTTTGATGACAATGCATGGTTAGCTAAAAAGCTTGTTTAAAAAAGTTTTTTTTTATTATTTTAAATAAAAGGAATTTATTTCCTTAACGTCTATAATGCAAAATAAGATTAATTAGATGTCACGGAACAGTAGGCGTTTCGAACCGACATACTATCGAACTAATAAAATAACGAACTAATGAGCAATCGCTGTAGGGTTTTTCGCAACAGGATTTTTCGCGCAAACGTTACATCGCACCAATAAAGCATCGATGGAATAAAACATCGTACAACTGAATTATCGACACAACGTGTTCGATATAATAAAAATCGAATCATCAACTTTCGAAAACACGTAGGGAACCCCTAAATTTAACGACCGCGAACATTTTTCAATAACTCGTACATGGAAAATAGTAACAAGGTCCTTTGAACGGCAATAAATCACAAGATAAACAAATAGCAATTAATTTTGATTTTGAAAGGTTTTTATTGGTACATAGGTTATACAGTGTAGTTTACAAATGATCTTATTCTATTTGTAGACAAATCGTTATTCATTCTGTTACACAGGCTACCGTCTTTCTAAACATTAATACATATTTTTATTATGACAATACTGTGCGTTGAAGTAATTAACTTATAAAAGGAATCATTATAAACTACTGTGGTAATCTTAGAATGGACCCACATAATATTTAAAATGTTTAGGTTACAAGATGTACACTTTATTAAAGTTTTATATAATAACAGAAAAATAGTAGATAGTTGGTGCAAAAATTATGAGTAAACGTTACGGTGTGTCGGATTTTTATGCAAATAGAATTAACGCGAAATTTTGAATATGAAATCTTTTAAAAAGGAGTATTTGATACGGTAATGTGATCTTTTAAGGTTCTTACGAAAAGGTGTGTTATGTGATAGTTTCAAAGCTTTGTTTTGTATAGTTTGGGTTAATTATATTTAGTTACAGTTAGACTAGGCCAGACAGGTGCTGCGAAAGGTAGGCAAGGTCTAACTAAAGTGGAGTAAATTAGTAGTATGGTTGAAAGACTGAGAACAGATTTGCGATTTAAAATAGGTTTTAAAGAATTAAGGGCTTTTAGACTTTTGCCTATAATTAATTCAGTGTTTTTGTTCCAGTTAAGTGTTTTGTCTAAAATTATGTCTAAATACTTAACCGACACCCGCCACGTAGGTAATCTGGAAATCATAAATTTTTACAAGCCTAGTAGATAGTGTACGTTTTCGGGTAAACAGAATGCCTTCGGTTTTTCTTGAATTTAGCTTTAATTGCCAGGTTTTAAATCATTGGCTGAGTAGATCCAATGAGTATTGTAGCCGACCAGTTACTACTTCAACGACTTTGTGTGTCGTGAATGTTGCCGTGTCGTCCGCGTAGATGGCAAGTTGTGTGTGAGCCTGTTTAGGTATATCGTTCAGGTAAAGTATGAAGCCGTATGGACCCACGAGCGAGCCTTGAGGCACACCAGCTGTGATAGATGGTATGGCTGTGGTTTTTACCTATGTAAACAGAAAACGATCGATCTCGCAGATAATTTTGTATCAGTGTTACTAGACAGAGAGGAACTTCATATTGAATTAATTTATGTAACAAGCCATCGTGCCAGACCGAATCAAAAGCTTTTTCAATATCCAGCAAAACCATGCCTGTGGAAAGGCCATTGGTTATGTGTTCAGCCACTCTGGCTAGCGGTTTCGTGGTCGAGTGTGAGCTTCGGAATCCAAGCTGTTCTATTTGATTTTAGTTTTCCCAACAACTTTTGGATTTCCTTTGGCCTAGCAAGTGATGGGTGTAACTGTGCAGCAAGCCAATATAAACTTTGACTGCTTCTTCTGTACTATGATCACTGACCCAATGTTTATGTTTCTGTACCAGGGGCGAGAGGATTTTAAGGATTGTGTTTCGTCTCCAACTGGAGACGAAACACAATCCTTAAAAACAAAAAGAAGCTTCCTGAAGGAATATACGTTTCAGAGGACTTTACGAAAGAAACGTTAGAAATAAGAAAGTCTCTGCAGCCAAAACTCGAAGAAGAAAGGAACAAAGGCAATATTGCCTACCTGCGAGGAGAAAACTTATAGTCAAGAAACCATCGGATATCCAAAAGAGTGAGAAGAGGAAAAGAGAATCATCCTTTTCACCTAACCAAAACAAACTACCCTCCTCAGTAGGCTCAAAGAAAATTGCTGTAAAGAACGCTTTCGAGTTTATGACACGTCCTAGAAGCAGCTCTCTTAAAGAAAAGACTGATAATTAGCAATCAAAACCTGCCAGCAACCGGAAAAACGACAACGTTAACTACACAAACTCACAACCAATAAACCAAACAAAGACTCCCCCAAGCCGGCTGGTCCCCGTGGGGGAAAGAGACCATAACCCTCTAGCTAGCACAAAAACACAAAATGAAATTCTAAAAATTGCCACCTTTAATGTCAGATCATTAGGGTCAGAGATAAGATACATAGAATTAATGTACTCACTAAAAAATATAGAAATAGACATACTCGGTATAGCGGAAGTCCGGAAAATGGGATGTAATATTGAAGAACATGAGAATTATATCCTATGCTATAAAGGAGAAACGCCTGGGTTGTACGGAGTAGGCTTTCTCATCAAGAAAAAACATAAGAGAAACATAATAAACTTCACAGGCCTTTCAGAGCGGGTCGCTGTATTACAAATGAAATACGAACATGAAAGTTTATCAATAATACAGGCGTACGCTCCCACAGAAAAGTCATCAGAAGAAGCAATTACCTCATTTTACAAAACCCTGGAAACAGCTTTTAACCTGGTAGGAGCACACGTCCTTCTGATTAGAGATTTTAACGCTCAGGTAGGACAAACAAATATGAACGACAGTTTAGTCATGGGAAAATTTGGTTACGGAATACGAAGTGAAAGGGGTGAAAAGTTAGTACAATATGCCTTAGAAAACAAACTATCGATTATGAACACCTTCTTCAAAACTAGAAAAAACCGTAAATGGACGTGGCTATCCCCAGATGGAAAAACAAAAAATGAAGTAGATTATATTTTATCAAACGAACCCAAAAAAATAAGGAACATAGAAGTTCTCCACGGCTTAGGATTTAGATCAGACCACCGCTTAGTAAGAGCTACTTATCTTCTAGGAAAACAAAAGAAAACCAGAACAACTTTTAAATCACAACCCAAGCCATTAAAAACAACAGAAGATAACAATCGCTACTTGAAAAACTTAAAAAATAATATACAAGAATTGAATTTCCAAGACGACGACCATGACGTTCAGACACTATACAATAAACTTGAAAACGTCATTAATAAGAGTATGCCATTAAAAGCGCCTGATTCAGTAACAGAGAGAACTGAAAATATTATAAGTAAAAGTACCAGGGACATGCTGATAAAACGAACAGAGTTAATAAAAATGAAACAAAAAACTAAAGAAATGAAAAATGAATTAAGTGTTATCTTTAAAACAACAAGCAAAGCCATCAGAACAGATTATCAGAATTATAGAAATAAGATAATAGAAGACAACCTGCAGAAATATAAAAGCTCCAAAAAAGCCTACAAACAGTTGACAACACATAAAAATTGGATTCAAAACCTAAATACTAGGAAGAACGAGACAAAAACCAGAGACGACGTGATAAATAGTGCAACGGAATTTTATAAAACACTGTATGCAGAGAAAACTGGCATATCGATTACGTCTCATATAAGTAACAATATTCTACATAGTGAAGTAACCAATCAAGATATCGATATACCACCAATAGACGATTTGGAAACTATTAAAGATATCAAAAAAATGAAAAATGATAAAAGCCCAGGACCAGATGCTATACATAACGAGGCTTTAAAAACAGGTTATCTGCTCCTAGCACGTCCTCTCACTTACCTATTTAATAAAGTTCTAGACACTGGTCAGGTGCCAGATCAATGGAGGAGATCTGATATAATCTTATTGTACAAAAAAGGAGACCCGAAAGACGTAGGTAATTACAGACCTATAAGTCTTCTTTCAAGCGTGTACAAATTATTTATGTCAATTCTGCAAAGCAGATTGTCTCCAAAAATTGATGAACACCAACCTTTAGAACAAGCTGGCTTCCGTTCGGGCTTTTCCACAACAGACCACATACACGTTATCCAACAAGTTATAGAAAAACACAAAGAGTTCAACAAACCACTATATATAGCTTTCATCGACTATGCTAAAGCTTTTGATACAATCTCTCATAAGTCTATATGGGAAGCCCTGGATCACTGCAAAATCCAAGAAAAATACATAAAAGTATTAAAGAATATCTACAAAGGAAGTACCAGCAGGGTAAAACTGGAAAAAAGAGGAACAAATATACCAATCTATCGGGGAGTAAGACAAGGAGATCCTCTTTCACCAAAACTTTTTATAGCGGTACTGCAGCTTATCTTTGAGAATTTGCACTGGCCAACACACGGAATCAGGGTAAATGGGAGGAGGCTAACTCACTTAAGATTCGCTGACGACATCGTCATTTTCGCCGAAACCAGTGACAAACTAGACGAAATGATAAGCACACTGAGAGAAGAAAGCGAAAAAGTTGGGCTCATGATGAACCAAGATAAAACCAAGCTAATGACAAACAGCAAAACCACCAACATCGACTTGTATGGCAAGCCACTAGAATACGTAAGCAAATATATATACCTCGGCAAACAAGTATCATTCAGTAACAATAATGAGGAAGATGAAATAGAACGGCGAGTGAACATTGGGTGGAAAAGATACTGGAGTCTAAAGGAAATTCTAAAAGGCACTTTCCCCCTTCACCTGAAGAAGACTGTAATGGATACATGTATTCTACCGACTCTTACCTACGGCTGCCAAACATGGACGTATAACACAAAAATAAAAACAAAACTAACAAACTGTCAGAAAGCGATGGAAAGAAGTATGTTAAAAATAAGAAAAATTCAAAAGATAAGAAGCAAAGACATAAGAGCAAAAACCAACTTAATAGACGTACTTCATCATGCTCGCACACAAAAATGGCGATGGGCTGGGCATATAGCGAGATACACAGACAATAGATGGACATTAGAAACCACAACATGGAAAGGACCGGCGGGAATAAGAAAAAGAGGTCGTCCAAGGAACAAGTGGATAGGCGAAATAATTCTAGTAGCAGGAAAAAATTGGAGAGACAAAGCAAAAAATAGAAAATTGTGGAGTAAGCTAGAGGAGGCCTTTACCCAGCGTGGGGTTCCAATAATAGAGTAGTAATAGTTAATTAGTAATAAGAGAAAATGTTATTTAAGGTTGTTGGAAATAAATGGGCTTTATTATTATTATTACCAGGGGCGAGTACTCTGGAGGAGTAACCTACCGAAGATGGTCCCAGACGCCTCGTAAGGGGTTGCCTGGTATAGTGTGCCATCTTATATACCGAAAGGTGGGAGAAGGTGGCCACTATAGAAAATCTTAGTAGTTTTAAAGGGGGCTGACCCAATGTTTGGTTAGGTTCATGTTCTCGAGAAAGGTATTCGCTAGTGTCGCACATTGCTGAAGTGGTGTGGGTGTTGTGATATTATTTGACATTTTTAGAGGAGGTATTGAGATAGGCTGATGGTTTAATGACTTGACCACTCTCCACAAGTCTGAAGTAGGGTTGGTTATTTTAGCTAGTTTGTTGTTCCAGGCATTTTCGTTAATGGTTTGGATCTTAGACTCAATAATTTTCTGCAGGTTATTGACTTGGGAGAATAGTTCACGTCTTTTATTAGGAATTAATTCATTCTAAGCTATTTTTCGAAGACGATTTTGATTTGTGACCTGATCCGACTTGGGAGCTTATGACCACCATCACTGGAAAATTTACGAACGGCTTTATCTCTTGCATTCATAATTGACTGCGTTAAGTGTTCAATGGCAAGTTCAATTTGTGAAGGTGTGTTGAAAATGCCTTGGCTTAAAGTTATGGATTGATTCAGGTGATCTATAGCTTTTCCAGTTCGCTTTGGTGTAGTTAAATATGATGCGCGTTTGTCTATTGACTTTACCACTCGCGGTGAAGTAGACAGGCAGATGGTTAGAAGATAGGCCGGTGATCACCTGAGGCTCTGAAAGATGGTGGACAGAGTGAGCTAGGATACTATCGGGCGTAGATGGCATGTGCGTACTATGATAGTGGACTAGAGTGGGACAAGAAGATGTAAGAATTTCATATTCATTGTCTATTATGTGGTCAAAAAGTACCTCGCCATGGTTGTTGGTGCGAGAGCAGTGCCAATGTTTGGTGTTAAGGTCACCCATTATTAGTGTTTTTGCCTGAATATTGATAACTGTGTCTAAGTCTTTAGGCAATAACGCTAGGTTAGGTGATTGATAAGCTGAGATGAAGGCAATTTTCTGGTTTGATAGAGCATTTTGTATTCCAACACATTCTAGGTTTTGAGTTACTCCCTGACCGACTCCGTCAGGTTTCTTATCGCACCGATAACAGGTGAAGCCAGGGGTGTGTAATTTGATGTGGGGGGATACTCTAGTCTCTGATAAAGCTACGATATCAATAATGAACTCGCTTACCAGGTCCAACAGTTCCGATATTTTTGAGCGAATGCCGTCGGCATTCCATTAGAGAATACATACATTTTGTGTTCTACGAGTACACATATTGACCAAGATGTGTTAGAATAAGAATAACTTTATCCATCATACTACTACATCCTAGGAATTGGCTTTTGATGGTTTTTACCGTCATTAATATGGCTAGCATGTCAGCTGTCGCCGGATCTTGAGCCTTTTCTAGAACGGTGACTTTTTGTGTGTTGGCAGCAGCAACGAGATTCCAGGGTCGCTCATCAACAACGTTTTGTTTTCAGGGGCAGCTTTTTAGTCTTTGCGGCTTTCAGTTGTTATTGACGTTCTCGCAGAATAAATAAGAAATTTTCGCGCTCTTTGCATTGACGATAGTTTGCAGGGTGATTCCCACCACAATTACAGTATTGGGCTGGCTGGTCCCGGGTCTTTTTGGGGCATTCATCAGTCTGGTGGGCATCAGTATATTTCACAAAGCGGGGTGCTAAGTTGCAGAAGGTAGATAAGTGCCCGAACCCCTGGCATCTGTAACACTGCGTTCCATATCGATTGTTACTTCGGTATTTTCGTATTTGTACTGCTGTGTTACAAAGGAAATCTCTTTCTACAATCGTTAACGCCTTCTATTTGTATGGTCTGACCACGTGACTTATCGTTCAGATATGTCATTCCTATACATTGATTCGTTTTCTACTAGCGTTATGGATTGTAGATTGTCAACTTGGCTACAGGTGCTGATCTGTCGGAATTTGGCAAAATCAGCACCAGGTGGCAATTGTACCAGAAAGGGGGGGCAGTAATAAGATTTTTCTGCAGGTACTTTCATTTTACGAACAATCACATTTTCGAATCCAAACGCGGCAATTTCTGCTGGAAGTACATCCTCGACGTAGTCAGGAAGACCGAAGATGACTACTTTGTACATCTTCTCTTCTTTTCGCGAGTAGTTGTGAAAGGCGATGCCCTTGGTATGTAGACCGTCTTTGATGGCTTGATGGCTTCCAGACGTGTGGCAGATGACAGCTACCCGATTGTTACGTCTGTACTGCTTATGGAAGGTTTTCGAGTATGACACAACAATATTGCCAGACCTTCTACACGTGCAGCCTGTGGGTTAGACATACGCAGAGGGCTTACAACGTTCTCCGGGTCCAGTATAATAACGCTTGTTTAGTTTAACCACGTTTTTGTAGTCCATCAGGGATGTTTGCAGAAGCGAATACTGATAGTTTTCAGGCAATAATGCGAAAGAGGACAGCATCCCTGATGAACAGGATGCGGGGGAGCGTATACAGTGTCCTGAAGGTTATTGCGGATAAACCGGACTGCCCTTTCCTGGGGTACTGGACCCGCTTGCACAGCGGCGGTTCCAGTGCAACAGGAAATCGGTATTTAAACTAATTTAATTATTTGTTAATTTATTTTTTATTTATTAATTTATTTGTTATTTATTAATTTTATTGTGTGTATGGATTATTTTTATAAGAATGACATTATTAAATTATGTAAATTTACTAACATAGTCATAAGTGTATTACTATCAAATTATGGATCATGGTCCGAAATAAATGATTGATTGAAAATCATTATTGCTATCTACATTTTTTATTGGTATCTATAAATACTGTTTGGATCACAGGGCATAGAGGCGTTTCGGCAGGCATTTTTTGAGACGGTATTGTCATACAAGCAACACATAGGTACCACCAGTGAGTATCACTAATAGAAATTGACGTTCTGTGACAGTTTTGACTATAGCTACGATAGTCAAAATTCAAGAAAAGCGATCGCGTGTTGGAATATTACTTTCCAAAACGTAAAAGTATAAAATTTGCCCGAAGGCACACATATTTGGGATAAAAATATCCTATGTCCAGGACATGATCTATCCGTGTGCTAAGTTTCAATTTATTTAGCTAAAAGCCACAGAAAAGTTAACATACAGATAGATAAACTAAAATACAGACTAAAAAGTAACACTACTTTCACATTTATAATATTGTTGTGGATGATGTCTCTCATCGCTGGCGATTAGTCTATGCCTTGCTCTGTGGCATGGATTGATCGCAATAACTTTGGTACCAGGTCTTTCTGGGGTGCTGTTATAATCGTTTTCACACTAGTTCAGCTTCATTTATAGTTATTGGCTTGGTAGAAAAACACAGGCTTTTTGTTTTTGTTTATGAACTTATCTTTTGTTTTTATGACTGTTTTGTTTTGTTGTGTGTATTTTTTGGTCATGTGATGTAATTAAGTTATTATTGTAAGGGAAATGTCGCGTCGTGAGGAAAGTTTTGAGTATGAATGTGGATAGTTATAAGAGTATGGGAAGATGATCGAAAAGATGTATGGTCTCTGCGAAAGATGAAGACTGGAACTAATGAAAAGATAACTAATAGCAGTATGGAATAAAGAGATGTTGTAATGACCTCAAATAACAAACTTAAAGTCCACCATTAAATAAAAAAAATGTGAAAACGACCAGTTAGATTTTTCACAAAAAATTACATTATCTGTGTTATTTGAACCAGGGTCCATAGACATTGTGAAAATGTTGATACAGTGTAAACGATATTAGGTTTCAAAAGATTTACGACTAACTAAGAGTTACGACTATCCTAACCAATCCCGGTATTGGGAATTTTGTAATAGCATGACCTTATTCGAAAAGTTTCATGTGGTAGTAAGCTGTGTTAGAACAAATTGATTGATTGATAACAGAGTTAGGTTCAAAAGTGAATTAATAGGTACAAGAGGCTTCAAATCTCGAGTAAATAGGTTTTGCATGCACTGTCATCGCAAAGCGATCAAGCTTCAACATTCGTGTCTTCACTTCTGACACTAGTTTCGGCAAGGGGTAACCGTGATACCTAGTTACTGGCTTGTGGGGGTCCGATAGACAGTCACTGAATGTAAAATACTGGTACTCAACCGGATGGTTGGACTTGAAGCCGATACCAACATAGGGAAAAGTCTGGGTAGATTTGATTTGTGTTTTTGCAATGTGCGCTGAGCATAAGTTTTGACTGTCGTAGTCATTGTCAAAATTGTCAGGGGCCGTCTATTTGGGAAGTAAACGACGATGCTTACTGATACGATTGGTGTGTTTGAAAAGTTTTGACAATGCTGTATATCTAGCTATGGTCCCCGACTTCAAATTCATCACATATAGAGAATCTTTTAACTATACAATGAAGAAAAAATACTACTATTGCACGAGTTACGCGGTAGTGAATTTATTGGCTTCCGAGCCAGGGGTCCAATCCGCACAAAACAAATATTTGTAAAGCACTCAGTTAGTTGTTCCGTGTGTGTCTGTTTGTTCATGAGAGATTTGTGTTCGTTACCGCACTGTACTGGAAAATTCGTCGAATACGCTTTTATTCCGCGAAAGTATAGGTAGAGGTGTTTCGCATGGTTGACTAACGAAAACGATAACCACATTTGACTCAATAAAGTGACATACTATCAGCAATAACAATTGTCCAAAGACGAAAATATTCGTGTTTGTACCTTGACCCTTTCTTTCAAACTAAGAATAAATTGGCATCTTCAGGGCTCGCTTGTTCTATAGTAGGCCCCGTCCATCGCTTTCTATCAGGTGAGATCTATAATATATGTCAAAAGTTAACTCATTACAAAAAAATGTCACACTTTCAACAATAGAGCAGCAATATAGTAAGACATTCTAATGTTGGTATAAAATACTAAAGTAAAGAGCTATCAAAATATATTTAATATTACATTGACTTTTACAGCCAAGTTACTAAAGTATCAGTATAAAACAGTTAACGAACAATAGCGACCGTTATCCAGCTTATACCTAGATTCTCCGCTATAATATTCCAAATATAGTCATAAGCTTCCCTCTCACAGAGGCATCGCCTGGATCGCAGAAATCGATCAGCAGCAGCAGATCCCCTGAATATATTATTGATCATAAGTCACTCTCACGGAGGTACATTATCTGTTTCCCAGCGGGCATTAAATGTTGATTATGCTTACTATATGTTATGAGCACCCCATTTATGAATGCTTGGCTACAAAGTATAACGTTATAGTTGCAGTAGCTGTGATGCCATATGTAAAAGAATACGATTTCAGTAACAGTATCTACTCTACCTCAAACAATGTAATGCCAAACATCTTCATTGCTGCAAAAGTTACCTATAAGCCTAATCAAAACACTGTATGAACATCAAAAAGCTTATTAGAAATCCCGCTGTCTAATGTATCTGCTAATTACAATTTGGAACTAATTGAGAAACCCGGCGGTGATTACAGAAAGATTCTCCGCTGTCATATTCCAAATATAGTCATAAGCTTCCCTCTCACAGAGGCATCGCCTGGATCGCAGCAATCGATCAGCAGCAGCAGCCGCTTGAATATATTATTGATCATATGTCACTCTCGCGGAGGTACATTATCTGATTCACAGCGGGCATTAAATGTTGATTATGCTTACTATGTGTCATGAGCACTCCATTCCTGAATACTCCATGTCGCAACGTAACTATGACCTGAGTTATCTACTAGGCATGTTCCTCTCGACTTCAAAGTTATTAGAACGTTTTTAATAGATCTTAAAAATGGCGTAACGTAAGACCTGTTTTACGTTATGACGTGAAAAGAGGCGATTTTTAACAAGTCTGGTTGGTAATTTCTTGCATTTTCAAGATCTTGCCTCAAAAAAGGTAGTGTTATTGGTTGGAATGGGCTGCAGAGAAAGAGACTTAAGCCTCATCAAATGTTCTTAATATTCAATACGTTTTGTTCAACAGGTCAACAAAAGGCTTCGTTGATATTGAGCAAACTGAAAATTTAATCACTACGATGTTCTTTTCTGATTAAATAAAATCGCAAAGTTTACATTGAGTTGTAATCATTGGCAGATTGTTTAGAATAGGGTGATGTGGCGAAACATAATGGATTATGCCATGCTCCAAATATCACCACTCAAATGAAGACAAACATCCCTAATCTCAGATCGCGGGCATTAAGTTAAAATCACCGACAAAACACTATCTGATAACGTACAAGGATCCAGTTAATTCAGTTTATCTGTGTTATAAATTCTAAACGGGTCCTCAGTTAACGACGCCATCATATTGGATTTAGTTTATATTAAAATAATGTTAATACTGGGTGAGTCATTTCGTTTAAGGTGTTAATTGATATCTAGAATACGGAAATTGAACATCACATAACATAACCCCTGTATTCCAAGGTAAGGCAGAGGTGTAAGTTCCTATAGTTCCTACACCCGCATTTTGCCAATTATGTTTAAGTCTTATATGATAGGGTACAGTGCGAGCGTATGACCGGGCATAAATCTAAACTCCGAGCTGCTAAGAAATTCCAGAAGAAAAACCAATAACACTTTTTTAGACCCGGCATTTGATCCTAGGATGTCAACTGATGCTCATCGGCAAAGAGGCGGGCACACGGTGGTGTCCTGTGTGTCAAGTTTCATCTAAATCCGTTCAACTGTTAAGACGTGAAAAGGTTAAAAGTGGACATTCAGAGCTATTCTCACATTTATTAATATTAGTGTGGATTATGTTCTGGAGTTTGACCACTATCTTACTTATGCTTACTGCAATGATGCTGCCCACGATGGTGCAAGGTTGCCTAGAAGAATAGTACGGTATTCCTTTTTAACTTGAAGATTGGATTCTAAATAAACTAAATAACTACCTAAGCAGGCAGATGTACCCGGCAGCATATTTTCTTAATGTAGGTATTTAATTTTATTCCCTTTTCTGACAAAGCAGCACAATGGTCTTACAACCCGTTACCAAGCTGACTTATTATTCCCTTCTGTGATAATCGAGAAGCATTGAGTAAAATAACAGTTAAAACTCATAATACTATCTCTATATTCCATATATTCACCGCCACAGAATACATTCTTACACATTTCACCTTTACGCCAAAATCACCCATAATTCTCCCATAACGTCACCATAATTTCAAACGACGACGCCTCTTATTGATCATAAGAAGATATTTGCATACGACACTTGTTCATACAACCTTTAAGGTTGCCCTAGTCGACGGCTCGAACTATTTTGTTCGCGGGGTTAAAATGCATGCTATCTCATCCGACAACCCGTGCAAAAGAGATAGATGCTGTGATGAGCAGTAAAAAGCTAGTTCGCGTACGAATTAGCACTTTTGCAAATTTGTAGCGAAATGGATGATGACCGCCTAGATGATGATTTTAAAATTGATTACAGATTTTGCTATTCAGCTGCATAACAGCTAAATTAGCCTTGATTCCCGGCATAGCTGGGAAAAGGATAGGCAGAGCGATAGGTTTTACTATTCATCCTTTTGTAACTTAGACCTCTTGTCCCGTTGAATTGTTTTACCCCGACCCCAGTTGTAACCCTCAGTACAATCGGAATATTTATATTTATCTCCAGTATTAAACAATTTGAAGACCGTAATAATAAGTATTTACTAGCTTATAATTTATTAACCAGGCCCATACATCATAATGATAACTCAACAAATGAATACCCAAAACACTGTTGATAAGTTTATCTAAAAATTATCACGTCAAGGTGGTTCATTCGATACTTTTACCCTCAATCGCACAACAATCAAAGGTGTCGATAGGGTGGTCCCTTTTGTTAGGAATACGTCAAACCAGTTTGAATAAGAAATTGTATTGAAAGTTGAATCTAAGCGGTGTTTAATGATAATTATAAAAACTGGATGACTGGTCGGTAAATGGAGCTTTGATGTTATATGAATCACAGTTCATTTGGTTCAGATATGTAAATGAATTGAACCGGTCAATGTGGTTACACTTAGAAGAGGCCTATGTTCAACAGTGATCGACTTTCAGCTGAAAAACTCAACCGAAATTCCTTGCGAAATAAACACAAGATTCGACTGCTTCGTTCGTGATACACTATTGCTGAAGATGAGGTCCTGGGTTCGATTCCTGGGTCGGCAACAGTGTTATTGGGTTTTTCTAACTGAAATTCTTCAGAAGCAGCCCGGATTCTGGATTTATTGGTTGTGTTGACGATGACAATAGGTGCGACCCCAATTACATCGGACTTAAATATTTAAAATTGGCATGCATTGAACTATAGGTTGTGGTGTTCTGATTTACAGATTTTTAACATTTTTAACTCTATTTACAATTCATAACACTATACAAACCATACCTTCATATATTTTGATATTTTATCAACTTTTGTAATTCATTTTTATGTTTTCTTTCATACTGTTTGTACCTGAAAAGCATACTTTTAATTATATCTGATTGTTTTAATATCTGGAACTTAAATTATATTGATAATTTGTAATTCTTGCAATATTTTTCTATTGTGACATTTTCATCTGACATGACATCTGTCTGTCTATTTTATTTTTCTTAAAACCATAGACCGTAACACGTACCATGGACTAAACCTCCTTTAAGCTAGGTTTACACTATTATAAGGGTAGCGTAGACAGACCCCTTTGTGAACCGTTTTTATTCGTTCTGGTCTTTATTTCTTAATTGAAATTTGAATTTGAAATGTAGATAGAACATAGAACGAAGAAAAACGGGCGTGATTGTTTAGTTTTGAAACGGGGACTGAACGCCGAATGCCGGTTTATTTACTGAGTAATACGAAGTGGTCTTTTAAATCTAAAACTCTCTTACCTTATAACTATATCCAGCTTGTGTATATAATATCCAGTAATAATATCTGAAGTGCACTAAAATATAAATATTGTGAGTGATATACTGTGTATGATTTTACCTACTATCAGTTTCACTCCTGGCTGCCTGCCTTCCTACCTACTGTATGCCTACACAACTGCATACCAAACCGTGTGCCTGAAAGACCGTCGTGGTGTCTGCTCACCGGTCCCTCTCAAGCTTACCACGACTTTTGAAGAGTTCCAGTCCGTCCAGCTGCCTGCCTAACCGATTTGCTACCTACTCTACTGCCTACCAGCCCGATTGCCTGCTTGTCGTCGTGGAGCCCACTCACCCGCCTACCTCGGTCATACCACGGCTTCCAGCCTGTCCTGCTGCCTGGTTAGTTGCCTAACTCCAGCAACCCACGTCGTGTGAAGCCGGCCCTGCTGTTCTTATTCTTAATATCCTTTTATTAATTTTTTAGTTTATAATTATTTAATTTTATTAACGTGGCTTACGTTTAGCTCCCTCTGAGCTAAACGTAACGCTACAAGGTACACTTATACAAAACCTTCTGGAAATTCAGGCGTGATGTAATCTTACGGAAAACACTAGCAAACTGAATTTTCTAGAAGTAAGCCTGATCATAATGCGTTTCGTATGACTAGACCAGACAATCTGACAGATCAAGATCAGATCAATTGACATCTCATTCATATTAAACATACACTTATGTCAGTGTTAATTGTCACTGACATACGTTTTCACTGTTTATCATAATAACTATCATTGTCTAGTATTTAACCATTACCTATTAGTACCTATTAGTTCGGTCATTAGCAGTACAGTTGGCGACATTGTTAGTGCTAATGTTTAGTTAAATTTTTAATACTAAGTAGGTATATGGATTATGTTTGACTTTGACACAATTTGAGTCAAGAAGAATGATATCTAAGTTATCTTTTGCATATATTCTAAATTATTTTTATCGAAGTCGACTAAATAGAACTTTTGAAATTATAACTGTTTATTTATTGACATTAAGGCCTTTATATTTCCCAATGTTAACGCAGTACTGGGCCTGCAGTCTCGACATAGTTTGCGATCGTCACGTTAAGTAACGATCGTTATCTCTTACCGACAAAATACGCTTGCCGTAACGACGCTAACGATAAACGCAAGTCTCGACAGCCGAGTTAGCGTGCAAAATCTGTCACTATATTGACTTAACGTTGTCGGTAGGCTAGCGATGTTGGTATTCATAGTGCGGTGATTTTTTTGAAAAATTATGGCAGTTGAAAAAAATCCTTGTATCATAGGGAAAATTGGTAGACAAGATATTCAAAAAAAACTATTTTTCTTTGAAAATTGTGCAGAAGATAGGTAAACCTTATCATGTTAACAATTGTTTGCATCGAAACTTGTAAGTAGCTTATGCCGTTTTTAAAAATACGCATAACAAAGAAGAAAATAGTTCGCTTCCTTGCAACACAGACGTTGAACATGGGAAACAAACTGTCAATGTCAATTGTCAAGTTTGTTTGTACACAAAATACGACAATGAGATAGAATTGGATTATTGGAATTGATTAACTGGAAAAGAACCGTATTTCTATAGTGGAGGACAGTGACACAGGCGCAGGCCCTAGCCCGAGTGCTAGCAAGCAGCAGCGTGAGCGTTAGGTAATAACAATCTACAACAATTTTCGATTCCTATTTTTGGTACTAAATTGAATACTTTGAATATGTCCAAAGTAGTTTGTGTTTACTGAATGAATATCGTAAATGTTTCAGGCGTACTTCGGGGCATATTGATGCGCATTTGGCAACTTTAGAAGCCCGTCCATATCTCCACACGGGCTAATTTTGAAACATGCTGGAAGGAGGTTCCCGAGGAACTCCACAAACTCCCAAACGGATCCAATAAGTCCCCCGAGCAGTGGTTGTTAAATGTAAGTACAAGCCACGTCAGTTTTATTTATATTTAGTAGAATACAATAGGTATCCTAATTACAGGTTTGGATAGACTTAAAAAGCTGCACCTGCACTAAGGCAGCAAAATTATAAAAACAAATCATTCAAACTGGCAACCGAGGTGTCATCACTGCTTCTTTGACTGAAGTGGAGAGACGCATAACATCCTTATTTAGTGTAGAGTACACATTTGGCACAGACTGCCCGGAAGCTATGCCATTTCCTTTTTTATTATTAGAATCACTAGCACACTAGAGCATTAAGAGACATTTTTAGTACATCTAATTTTTTACAGATGGTGGCAGCTGCAACTCAAGTGCAATCAGACGCTGCCAGAGGCAGGCAAGGTACAAGCTGAGACGGCTGCAAATTCAATAGCGGACAGTTTTACAACTTTAGTAAATAAAAATAATAAATGATTTTATATGTTTTTTATTTAAATCACAGAGGGTCAATAAAATAAAATTATGTAAAACTAGTATTATTGAGTCTTCTTATGCACTCTGCAACAGCTCACTCAGTGCACCACACAAGTCCTGTATAACAAAAACAAGATTTTAGGAGTATTCATACAATGATACACAACGGCATAAGTCGGACTTGATGCTTTAAGCCATTATATATTACCTTTGGGTCAAATAAATGGAGATGTTAATGAAATAGGTATAAAGATCTAAGGAAAATTATATGTTATGCAAATATAGGTATACCTATTTAGTAAATATAATATAACATAAAACCTTAAAATAAATCATTTGATTAGGTACCTGTTACTTCAAGGCCATCTTCATGAGAGTGGGTGTGGTGGCTTCTGGTTCATGTAATTTATATTTTATATATGTGTACTTATGCTTTGGTGAGACAGACACCTAAAAACAGACTTCAGCACACCAAAGCATTTTTCAACGACGTTCCTGGCTGAACAATGAGTATTTGTTTATTGATACTCCGGTGTCCCTGGGTGTTGATTTTTTAAAGGAGTCATCAACCATGGTTTCAGAGGATATCCATCATCACCTAAAATATAAAACATAGAATGTACTTTCAGTAGATTATAGATTATGAACATTTATTATTAGTTACCAAGCAGCCATGTACGGTGGTCCCCATTGATTATTTTTTTATGCGTGCAGTCGGTGGGTATGGGTGGTGTGCAGTCCATGGCTGTGGAGCATTTCTAAACTTCTCTTTAACTGCACACCGTTCTTCTTGGATCATAGGAAATTTAACGTATCATCTTAAAAGGTTTTCATTGATAGCCAAAGTTACAACATGAATTACTCGACTTACTGACTTTTGGCTTATGCTGCAGCCCCACTGCAAGCCAATAGGTAATTTGTAGCACCCACTTAACTATTAATAATAAAATTATAAGTACATCTTGGATATTAGAAATCATACATAGAAATATTATTTAGGCACGGTAGGTACCCAACGCAAAGACACTCACTTGAAACTCCACAGAAAGTCCGTAAGACCCTCGTCTTTGAATAGTTGGCGATGTTCACCAACGAGCTCATGAAACATGTCCTTGTTTATTCGGTGAAGATAGAGAAATTAGCCATCCTCTAAATCCAAAGGATTTTCACCTTAACGCCGGTTTCGTGCATTTTTCCGCCTCATTATTATATCGAGTCTGTTTTCTAGCACGACCAAAGCCCACGCTTAATACTATACAGCCATATGACTCTAATTATTATTTATTTATTGTTTTTGTAACCTCTAAAACTAATGATATCGATCGTTACGACACTTATCGGGCTTTCAAAAATGCTCGCTAGGAAATTCGATAACATACCGATAAATCGGCGATGACAAACGTCAAAAATCGATAGCTTTGACTATCGAGACTACCAAAAATCGTTATCTTCCGATCGTTAGGGCTTAGCGACCGATCGTTACGAGATAACGATCGCTATCTATGTCGAGACTGCAGGCCCTGGCCGTGCGCCCGCTCGGAGCCAGAATATCAATATTGAAACATCCTCCAACAGTTTTGTTTGCAAAATATTCTTTGATTTACATAATATGCTATTTCAGTTATGAAAAAAATATTGCTATAAATTGGATTTTGCATTGAATTTGCCAAATCACTTAAGCAGTTCTTTTGTAGATGATGTTCTTAGGAAAGTGGTTTGCAGATTGTGGGAGGAGTGTTAGCAAATAAGCAGTTTTATATGATATGGGTCATGTGATATAAGATAAGATAGTTCCTTTATTAACTTTTCATAAGATAATATATTATTGCTAGTAATTTTATAAGTTTAATAAGTGAAAATTAAGTGTCCGCATTAATAAACCTAATATTTAAGACTGTTTGTTCCGTTCCCAGAGACAAACCGAGTAAACAGTTTTGTGGGGCATAGTTCTTAATTTAAGATTTTGTAAACTTGTATTTTAATAAATATATTTATAATTTTTTTCTGTGTAAGTATATTTTTAAACATCCAAGTCGTTTTGTAGTAGAATCCAAAAGTATCGAAATAATATCATGATTTTAATATTTTCTTTTTAAAGCAAAGCTATTAATTACACGAAAAACCATGTTTCGTAAATAATGTACATGAATCAATTTTTTTTTTTTACTTAACTTTTAACCCAGCCGTTACAAAGGGGTAAGCTTTAGAAAATATCTGTTTTACGGCACTAAAGCGGTGAAAGGCCCTTAATCGAGGGTTTATAGAGTGGATTTCCTTCAAAAGGACTTCAAATATAGGAACTTTATTTTGACTTTCAAATGGTCTTTACTGGTATATAACACAAACAGACAGTTAGGTACCCTCGTTATCAATGATAAAGCTATTAAAAACATTATAAAAATGTCAGCTGATTAAAGTGCAACCGTTTAATTCAAACTATCACAACTATTCTCAAATATATATAACCGAAATATCACAACAACTGTGAAATAAATGACACACAAATATTCCTGTCCATCGAAAAATTTAACTTAATAAACCAATTCTTGTGTCTGGGACAGAATCAAGGCATGTTTCTAACAGAATCCAAGAAAAAAAAAACAACAACAACGAATGCGCGGTGACGCACAAAACGTCTTTGACGTGGGGCCAAGTTTTTTCTTTTTTTTTTGGCCGGCAGGCGACAAAGGCACTTCATTATTATTCCACAAAATAATTGAATAATGGAACGACTTTGCGTATTCGATAATATCAGTTTCGAGGAATGATCGCTAGGTTATACGAGAAATGAACAGGCTTTTTGTCGAGAAGGAATCTGGACCAGAGATTGAGAACACCTGGTGTAAGTCGTTTGTAGTTATTGGCCTTCGCGGGCTGGATGCTGCAACGTGGGGGACCGTAAAGATCCAGCGCGGTGGAGGGCACGGCGCAGCACACCGTCTGCCCAGCGGGGGCGTAGCTGCGCTGTGCCCTGACAGGAGTTTGTGGGGCAGGACCTCTCGCTTCCCGGTGTGGTGAATTCCATGCTGGGGGGTGGGGGGTCCTGGGCGGCGGTTGCCTCCTTTTGCGAGGACGCCATGTCGCAAAAGGAGATGGCGGAGAGGGGGTGGGAGGGGGCGGTCGTACGATCGTTTCCTCCCACCTCCTGGTGGTGACTAGCGGGCGACGGGCGTGGGGGCCGCCTTAGCTCGCATTGCACTAGTCACCACCCTTGCGGGCAGGAATGCCGAGCACTCGCGGTCGTTCCCGGGCCCCTCCATTGGAGGGCGGTCGTTGGAGGAGGACTGGACGTAAAGGCTGTGCCGGTTTCCCAGTCCTCCTCCATTCAGACGATGCGGGAGTGCCGCTGGGTTATTTAAGTGGGTATACCGGCTAGCCCGGGGAGTTCCACATAGCCCCCCCTTACCCCCAACGATGGGAAAAACTGCATTACGCATATCCACCCAGGATATGCGTAATGCAGTTTTTCCCATCGTGTGGGTTATCGATATTTTCGTTGATGTGATTAGTGTGAGTTATGGCCTGTATTTATTCTTTGGTTTTCTTTGTAAACTTTTTGGTTCTTCAGTACGCTTCATCATCAGCCTTTTTAATGTGCTCACTGCTAGGACACAGGCATCCTCTCATAGAGAGAGTGGGCTATAATCCACCACGCGGGCCTAGTGTGGATTGGTAGATATCACATGTCTTTGAATTTTTGGTTCTAGGACATGCTGGTTTCTCACGGTGTTTTCCTTCACCGTTTTGAGAGCAGTAGTGATGAAATAAATTGATGACCCCAAAGTAAAGCGCCGCTCGGGTTCGAACCCACGACCTACAACTCTTAAATGGGGGCCGTAACCACTGGACCACCAATGCTCACAGTACGCTTGATTGTTTTTAATTCAACGAAATATTTTGTTTCTACGTTAGTACTAGCATACTAATGTATTCACAAATATTACTAGTTGAAAATCTAAACCTGTAAATGAGCGATTCTTGTATATATGTACCTATTTATATAATTTGAATTCGGAAACGGCTCCAACGATTTGCATGAAATTTTGTATGCTGGGAGCGATAAATCGATTTAACTCGGTTTCGTTTTTAGAAAAGGTCGTTTTCTCTATTTTCACCCCAGCAGAGATCAATCACCCAGGTACTTATCCAATTATAAGTTGAAAACTTTCGTGTTCATGCTAAAAGCTTGTAATTGCCTAAGTAATAGTAAGCCTAAAATATTGTTCAAATAATTAGTTCGTTATAAAGTTATTCACTTTAATTATTAACATTGTACAATTACTGCCAACGTCTGTGAAATTACAAAACCTAACATTTCTTCGTACTAGAAACAATACCAATATGCCAGGTAATAATTATGTTCACACCTACATTTTCAATATAAAATATGGAAAGATGCGAAGGCTTTGACCGCTATCAAATCGGCCAATCACATGCGAGATGAATGACGCGAAGTGGATTTCCGTCTGTGTGATTGGTCGATTGATAGCGGTCAAACCCTTTGTGTTGCAGTATTCACTTACGCAATAAGGCTGCTATTCATAAGTGTTGTTGTAAAGAGCTAAAATGACTCTTTTAATTTTAAAATATCGTGAGGAAGCTGAACTAAATCGTTTTTACTAACAATATATTACTTATAATCATTATTTCCCGTCCTGTCTCTTTACACGAATTGTTATTTGAACTCCTGTGGATCAGTTTTAGGCTGATTTTATTTAAATATTGTTACTGAATTGCTTACTGCATCCAAATTGCGAAACTGAACCAAAATGCCGCATTGCCTCATTTAAAATTAGCACAATTAAAAATGATTACTCACCTGGAAATACTCATCATAAAATGCTAAAAAAAAGAAAACTTGATAATTATTTTGTGTAGCGAAAATAATAGGTAGTGCTTTGTGTAAAAAAGCTCGCCTGGGAGAAAACAATATGATTGTCCGTTTTATACTGTTGCAATAATGGTGTTGATAGAAACAGGCTCGTAGGCTTTATCACTTTGTAAAAAATCACAAACGCACTAGAATATGTTTTGCTCTTACTAATGTGTAGTGCTTAATAGTGTTCTGTGAAACTGTTAGGTACAGAAATATAAATAACTCAAAATTATATTTTACACCTGGATTTATTTGACAGGCTAAATTGTAAATACTTTAGAGTGCAATCCCTTGTTTACATTGTCACCAACATAAAAAATACTTCACTCAGAATTAACATAATACAGCGATCCATAACTCATCCATTCGTTTAAAATCTTAAAATTACTCAACGGCTTGGATGTTTCGGAAAACTAAATATAAGAAGTTTTTCCTGCCAGCCATCGTTTTGAAACCGTTGAAAATTACAGTCAAGTTAACGCCCCATTGTTGATGGCTTGAACATATTTAATGTTGGCTCTTCTGAGCATGATATTTTCACAGTCTTTTGAGTTTAGGGGCTCTTGTCGTATTTTATGGAGAGTGACGTGGCCAAAGTTATATTTTTAAATGATGAATGAATCAACTTAGTAATCGAATTGCACAAACAAGAACTTAGTACCTAATTATTAATACATTTCCTTAAAATTGTATATTTATTATGCCTAATTTATGCGATAATTCGGTATTAGGGCAATAATGATCGCCGTCATATGTCTATACAAAATAACAATAAAATTATTTATTTCTTTTTCTAACAATTCAATGATTTGGTTGAGTATGAAACTAAAGACCCTGTCTATACAAGCTCACCCTTATAAAATGATTCTCTAAAATCTATAATTCGAATATACATCACCAAATAGCCAAAATTTAGCCACTTTTAATAATATGCTAATTCATCTGTCAATTTTATATTATTATGATGGTAAAATCATGATGATAAATCGTCCCCATTCTTTTACATTCACAACATTTTATTTAACAACTATTGCTAACAATATAATCTCACCCTACAATTTAAATGATCTAGCCGCGGGTGACCAAGGGAAGTAATAAATAAGAAGTAACAAGCGAAGAGATTTAAATTAATACTAAAATTAAATTAAAACCCATAAAGGAAATCGAATGCATCACATTAATCGAGATTAACATATTGAGTTTACGCAGCGTGAGGAGTTGTAAAGTCACTTGTAGGGTTCGATTGCTAAGGAGTTATTTAAGGGAACAAGGTTTTTAATAAATAATGATGTGGGTAAAAAATGAATCGTTTGACTAAAGAGGAGGAGATAAATCCATTGATAACAAACATAATTAATCATTATTCTAAAATATATATGAAGTAGCAGTCAGAACGATGGCACTGCATCTTAAGTTAAGTGCTCTGTCTAAATTGAGTAACTGCACTTAAGTGGAAAACTCTAATTCAATGAAAAATGTTACAAATCCTCATTCTGAAGTAGTATTTGTTAAGTTCGCAACTTCAAAATCTGAAATCACAAACCGAGGGATAGACTTTTTAACAATAGTCTTTTGTTTGCTAGCCATTATAAGACAATTGATTACTGAAGAAGAGACCAAGCAATAAATTAAATTAGCACAGTAAAAGAACAAAACAGTTCAATTTACAAGTAAAAAATGCAACACGAAAACTGTCGCCATTCGTCTTCACGCGAAGAAGTTACTTTATTTCTTTTTACTAAAGCGTGTGATAATTATATTGTTTTGTTTTTATAAAGAAAGAAACACAAAAAGCCTGTTTACTGCCCTACTTAGGCCTTAAAAATAGAAGAACTTGATTTTTTTAACTCCTGCTAAATTCCGCGAAGTGTTGCATGAATAGTTAGCGAACCTCTGTAATTGTTATTAGACAGTGGAATGCCTAATATGTTGATGTTGTGTGTATTGTGTGTTCATATTTATATTCTGGATTTGTGACTGGTTGATAATTTTGTATCAACCTTTAATTTCTATTTATTTGGGGTCGACAAAGCATGTCTTCTTCCAATTTAAATTGCCGTCATCACTTTAAAAAAATTACTTTACTTTACTTTATCTTTAAAAAATTCAACAGTTAACAACAAAAATGAAAAGGGTAAAAATGGTAACATATTTTCTTGACATTTACCTAAAATATAAATAAAATTTAATAAACTTGATAAAAGACCGTGAGAAGAATTCCTAGATGGACAGGAGCATTGGATAATTAAAAATACCAGCTATACACGAATTTCCTATAAAATAGTCTTCAATTTAACAAAAATTAACATAAGCAGCTGATAATAGAAATTTTAAATCTGTCGTCACACAACTTCAATACGTTTCCTATCGATCGATATTCAATCGATGAGAGGGGTAGTTAGCAATTAAAAATATTGTTTTGTTTTATTTTAATCAATCGTTGCCACAGACCGGCAAATTAACTTTTGTGGTAGGAATCCGTAATTGTTAACACATTTTAATGTATATGGGAATGTGACCAAAATAGGGTTGCCATCTGTAAAATCTGCCAACCAGGACAAGAAGCGTGAAAACCCCGGAACTTGGAGCTTGTAACCCGGACATTTGAACAGAGTATTTTTTCTAAGTAACCTACTCATTAGAATAAAATATAGTCGATCCCATATATTTTTTGTCATTTTCCAATCGCTGTCGCCACGCTTTCGATAATAGAATATCACTTATCTAGAGCCTCAGGCCACTAAAAACAAAACTGAATTCCGCACTAAGATATCACGTCGTCAGTTTAGCATAATTCGAAGTTCAGCTATCCAATTGTGCCCGAAAGCCATCATTAAAATAATACACCTTTATCACAGCTGTATAATTTTAGCTCAATCATTCTTCATGAGTCTCAATTTTATCGCGATAAAATAACAGTTGAATAGTACTGTTATTTTTCACAGTGATAATTGCACATCCGTTCTGCAGCACAGCTTGGGGGAAATTCGATAAAATAGTTACAATATTATTAATCATTATGATCTAAATCGATTTAAAATTACGTGTCAAATGATGGGTATTTCTTTGCGAGATATAATTAATTAGTTAAGGACGGTAAAGGAGTCATTATTGACAGAACGTGTTCGGTCATCTTTGGAGAGGCTTCCCACCATTTTATTTCAAATTGGGCTATCATGCGCTACTGTACTCTTGAGGTATCTCTTTATACCAATATTATGCGTGTTTATTTTACCCCATACTTATCGCCGTCGATCGCATTAAAACGTCTTGGTCATTATTTATTGATAACCACGGTTTACAGGATAATAATAGGGACAATGTTAATATAAAGATAACAAGCAGGACAGTACTAGATAAGAAGATAAGATTTGACGGTCAGTGGGTCGACTTCTGTTTCAATCTTAAAAAGACATCAGAACGATATTATTTTTTTATAAGATCTCCTTATTGTCCGTCTGTCATAGAGGTTTTTCTTCAAACGATACAGTTGGATCTACGTAATTACATTTCTTAATCAATTCATCCAATCTCTATTTAATATAGTACTATGTTGGAACAAAACCGACTTTATTCCAATTCCTCCTGGATAAAACAGTTTCATATTTTTACCTGACTACGGTGCAACATTGAAAAGATGTATTATTGTAGCACTGATTGTAGCTTAAAAACTACTAATCTGATTATGACTATTGAGGTATTGATTGTTTCTTCTTTAGATAACGTATTTGAAAAGCAATTTTTCTCTCAATTTATATCAAAATCTCTACAAATGTAACTTGCTAAAATCTAATCTACTATTCTCGTTTGTTGCAGCATCAATCGAGTCCCTGCACGCGCCGACAGGGGGCGGTGTGGAGCTGCCCTGCGACGTCATTCCGGCACTACCAGACGACCACATGGGACTCGTCATCTGGTACAAGCAGGGCCATGAGTCGCCTATTTATACGTGAGTATAACAAGTCCTAGAAAAATATGTAGGGAGGGTTTTTTAAACTTCTCTCGTAATTTTTGGCAAAGGTCTATTCAGACCTGCATCACTAAAGGCTGTTGATGCGTTGCTTATTTAAGACATATATATGAAACAAATAAAAATAATGACTAGTAACTGATACAGTGCTGCTTTTCGACAAACATTTTTGTTAAAGCAAGTATTCGTACAATCGATTGACAATAAAAATAAAATCTTACATTCGTTGCAAAGCAAAAGAGTGACAATAATAACAGCTTAAAACCTAAAACATTTTATGCTCAGTGAAGTACTCTCCAATAGTATTTAAAAGATAACAAAACGTCATGAAAATAATACTTGATCAATACCATAAGTACTCCAGTCATCTGTATCACCTGATTTCAATCATGACGAGTGGAGTCGGGATACTCGGACGTCAATTTGAAGTACTCTTGGCGTGATTAGTAATTATGTATTTATTGTTTCAATGACGGAGCAAGATGGTGGTTAAAAGTCTCGGGTACTTGAAAGTGGCTTATAGGATTATGATATTGCCGAAAACCGGCTATATATAGTCTATACCGATATCTAGATTTTAAAACTGCCTGCCTCGTTTGTTTAATAGTAGCAAACACTACTGCTGAGTGTGAAATCCTAGAATCGTTTTCCGAGTCGGGCAAAGATTGTTGGGTTTTTCTATCTTACATTTCTAAGATGGCTATAGACCCGCCCGCTATTAAATGGCACTTAAACATAACTGGTGAAATATGGGTGTACTATAGATGCATCTCTGCCTAACCCTTAGAGGAATACAGGCGTGATGTTATGTACTCATTGTATTGCACTACTTTTCAACCTAAAACCTTTAAAACTGCGAGGCATTGACAAGCTTCTATAACAGATAGTCTCTTATTGATTCTCTGATTAGGGTCGTTAAAATAAACTAAGGACGTTTAGATAAGGCTAGGATTAATTCCAAACCTTCTATGTGTCTATCTACAAAATTCTCCTAGGATTAAACTGAAATGTCGGATTGGAGATAGCCATAAGCTCTGGAAGGAAGATAGTGTACATTAAAGTAGCTTCTAAGATTAACTATGCTTTAAGAGTGTATGAGTGTTATGTATGTTCGTTTATAACGCATAGGTTGGAGGACGGATTTGAATAAAATTTGGCATACAGATAGAATGTGACATGGGTTATAACATAGGGTATTTGTGCACGTACAGTCAAGGGTCTTAAATGCGGTGAGAATCGTTCAAAGGTAAAGTGCCTATTTCTTTAAAATATATAAGTCAATGGTTCACAACTAAATACATTCATCATATAGAATCTAAAGTATAGATTAAACTAGTTGTGAACTATTTACCTTCTTTTACACAGATTAGCTTGTGGTGATTGCGACCATTGCGCGTAGTTTTCCGAAGATGCAAGTAATACTGCAGGAACCTGCTAGTTCAAAACAAACGATACCCTAAGAACATTATTTGACTTCCTACAAACCCTTGGCCCGACTTGGTGCGTCTCATAAACAGAACTTAGAGATCACATAAAAACGAATTGCAAATTCTGGGAATGCGATCAAAAGTTAGTACATTAAAACTATACAAAACAGCGCTTTTTGTTAGTTCGTTTTCCGTACGATGCTTGGAAGTTGTGGTCTAATGTAGGGTAGTATCACGTTGTTTTTTGGAATATGGTGGGTAGAGATGTATGGGGCTGAAATTTGTGTTGTTTGGGAGTCTTTTTGAGTGATTTTATGGTAGTTTTTATTTAGGTCGTGTTTATCGTTTAATAATAAAAATAAATTGAACTGAAAAACATTGTAGTAACATTAAGACTGTATTTTATACGAGTAATATCTCGTATCGTGTTGAGGCACGTTCGTCATAAAGTTAGCCTATTTTTTAGCTTGCCAGCATAACAGCACAAATGTAAATGCCTTATATAACGAAAATCAATCCATACCAGTAGCCTAAACACATCTTGGAATCTTTATTAAAATAATCAACAAACACAACAATTAATATTAATTGAAACTAAAAAAAAAATGAAACACTCAAAAAACCGATAACAGAACTCAAGTAGCACCGCGGTATAAACTAGTACACATTAATCCTTTTAATATGTCAATTTGGATCCTCTGTCTATGGTGTCAAGCGTTTCTTGCCGCTGTCATAGAGATGTTTTGTCTTTTTATCAATCGAAAGCTTAGTCGTGATCTAGTGATTTGGGTCGGCATTTTACTAACGAACGTAGGGTTATTTGGTATAATGTTTGGATGGTATGTTGTATAATGTGGGCATGGCTTTGAAAGGAATTGTCCATTTTTTGTGGTGTAATAGTTTGTTAAATTAAATATCTCGAAGGTAAATAAACGTAGCTAGATTTCTAATAAAAAGTTCATTGCTGAGACTTTATTAGGGTGTTTGTGTTGGCAATATGAGTTTCACTTATGGAAATTGAATCACACATTGCATCATGTCTGTATTCCCTGAGGACGCAGAGCTATACCTATAGAAGTCCCTCATATTATTATAATAAAGTCCAAGTTATGATAGGGAGTGACAGTACAGGCGTACCATCATCATCATAATCGGCCTTCAAAAGTTCCCACTGCTGGGACACAAGGCTCCTCTCTGTGAGAGACTCTGTTACTATCAATTGGATACAAATCCAGAGCCCGGCTGCTACTGAGATAATCTAGATATTTAACCCCATAACCCATTGCTGGATCCGGGAACCAGAAATTCAAGCTAGAAACAATAATAATAAAAAAGAATTATTACCTAAAATACCCTCCGATTCTAAATCTAATGTCAAAATTGCGCACAAGACAATATAATGAAATAGGTACCAAAAAACAAAAAAAGTTTAATCACTATTTCCTGAAAACTCTTTTTAAAAGAACTGCCAGGCTAGACGCTATTAATTGCATGTACATTATACTATACATACGGACAATATCAGGCAGAATATTGTACTGAAGAAATACTTAGAGAAACAATTTTTAATTTAGTATCTAATTTATGAGTAGCAGTTTTTTGTCTGTCTGTGGAAGTGTTTCGGTTGATTTAAAACAAGAAAAACATAAATATTTTTAAAGTAAATACTAGAAGAGCCTTAATTTGGAAAAAGTTGTCATGTTATTATAATTTTTTTAAATTCTAGTTTTATGTAAATAAAAAACAGGCTTTAAATTCTTAATCCAACGTCTGACATTATGAAACATAAACAACAAACAATATTACATTTTAAATAAAAATCAAAAACTATTAATTTATTTAATGAACTGTTAAAATTTATAAAAGCCCCATTAGGAACAAAAATTATTTTAATTATAATGTTCAACTATTTTTTTACTGATAGTTTGAAGTTAGAGAACTGTTCAAAATCATGACAGCTTAATAAAAATATCTCTAGCATTCGTTACACGATCATCATCCTCCTGCCCTAAACTAATTTTTTGTGCTCGGCGCAGCATATTAACTTCTTCCATAAATCTCAATTAGCAGTCATCTTAAAATTCACCACCTTTCTAGCCATATTAATGACTGTCATAACTTTTTGTGACGTCAAAATGCTTGCCTAAATATTTGAACACCTTTGACGCGAATTTCGTTAGGTTAAAAACGCTCATTAAAAATATTCAGAGTAAAATATGGTATTTTATGATGTTAGTCCAAATTACGAAAAGGAATATTTGGAGCAGATTCTTTGCCATTTTATGTTGTACCTTTTGTCTAAAAGCCAAACAATATTGACTGTGGACAGTACTTCGGTATGAGACCTGACAAAGCCTACTAAGAAACCCATTCTTCTGGTCTCTTTGGTTCATAACAATTGTATAGTTTAAATAATGTCAAATAAGGTTCCCCTAGTCAACGGCACGAACTATTTTTTGCGCGGGGTTATAATGCATGCTGTCTCATCCGAAAACACGTGCGAAAGAGATTGATGCTGTGATGAGCAGTAAGAAGCTAGTTCTCGTACGAATTAGCACTTTTGCATATTTATAGCTAAATGGATGATGATTTAGGACGAAAACGAGAGCGCGAAATTTTATGAACAGACCTTTGGGAGTCTAGATATCATGAAAAAAATACTAAATTTATATTTTGAAAATAAAATTATTTGTATTGTTGAATTACTAATCTATCCCTGTATGGAGGCCGTTTTGCGATTTTCCTGGTATTTATTTCCACCCAAAGATGCGTTAAAATTAGTGTTGAAATATGGAAATTTCGACGCTCATAACTTTCAAATATTGTATTTTTTTACTTTTCTGTTTCCATACAGGGCTAGATAATGACGAGACATATTTTTTTCTTTGATATAATTTTTTATATTGAACTTACACCGTCAAACAGTGGAGTAATCGCCAGACTACGTTTGTATGGAAGAATTTTCGACTAGTGTAACCTTAACAATATATGTTTACGTCATGGCATAGCTTATACTCTAACGCTATACTCCTACTAACATTAGCATAATTATTTTACGGCCATCTCCATGCTTATATAACTAACCGAAGATGAGCCGGCCTGTTTGTGCCACCATACCGATAAACTAAACGATAAACCGAATCGTTATTTAACTATTTTATTAGCCGTTTCTCAACGCGTTATTTTTAATGTGAGGAGCGTGCTTATCCCATTCAAAATTTAACCGAGTTATCTGGAGACAAGCTTATAAATTATTTGAATTAAAATTATTTAGCAAGCGCTTTTCGAAATGGTGGTTGATGCCAATATAAGAAATTCATTGACACGCTTGATTTCTATGAAAAGTTTTGGTGATGCCGTTTCTAGCACTAGCCGCCAGGTGTCTCAGTGCTTCTGTTAACCTGATTAACAAATCCTCTTTGTTCGCAGACTGGATACTCGAGAAGGCGTGACGTCACACTGGGCGGATTCCACGCTAGGAGTCAGAGCTACCCTCAGAAGCGAAACCAGACCTGCCGTACTGGTCCTCACTAAGTTAAGGTAAGCAGTTGTTATGTTATATCATTTTGTGGCTGAATACGGTAGACCGAGGGCCGGTGATTTATGGTGCAGTTTGGAAGAGGCCTTAGTACAGTTGCGTTCTGCGAAACGCTGATTTGATTGATATTTCTGAAGGAGGGTAATATTTTTATCAGTCTATGTATTTTTTTTTTTTTTTTATTATCAATAGGCTCGCGCTTGACCACTATCTCACCTGATGGAAAGCGATGATGTGGTCGACGGTGAAGCACGCTTACCTAGAAAAAACCCATTCAATCTTGACTTAAAGACCCCTAAATTGTAGCTATCGGGAAACATAGACTCCGTCAGGGAATTCCACTCCTTAGCTGTACGCATAATAAAAGTGTCCCCAAAACGTTTTGTGCGTATGGGTGGGATGTCCACCATGTACCGATGACGCATCACCGTGCGTCTGGTTGTCCGATGATGGAACGGGCTGGGCGGAATTAAATCATGCAATTCCATCGCACACTCCCCGAAATGTAACCGATAAAATACCGACAAGCTGGCAACTCGGCGACGATGTTCAAGGCTCTGGAGCTTTGATTTGACCAGTGCTTCATCGCCGATGAGTCTCTTGGCCCGCTTCTCGATCGACTATAGTGCATCTAGCTGATATATATATGTATGTATGTATTTTTGTCTAATGTGGCTTTCTAGAGAACAAACGCGTGTGCTGAGGATGCACTGGTCGCGTCAAAGCTCCAGAGCCTCGAATATCGACGCCGAGTTGCCAGCCTGTCGTTTTTTAATGGTTACATTTCGGGGAGTGTGCGACGGAACTGCACAATTTAATTCTGCCTAGCCCTATCCAACATCGGACTACAAGACGTACGGCCATACGCCATTGGTTCATGGTGGACATCCCACCCATATGCACAAAGCGTTTCGCATAAGTTTCATAAAATTGCTTCAAAATGGTTTAGAAAATGTATAGTTCAGATATGAGATATGGATACCGATTCGATGACGACATTGTTACCGATGCAATCGCTTTTGGGTTTTATAGTTTATCGATTAGTTGTCAACACTATTATTTTAGTAAACAGGCTCCTTCTGGGTAAGCTCACTCCATCGTCGACTCTGTCTCTGTCACCTATGACTTAGACTAGAGTCAAGAGCAAACCCATCTCAAATAAAAAAAAAAAATCGGTAAATAGAAGTGTGTGAAGTTTTAGTGTGGGTATGTTTAAAAGATTTCCTTTTCTCGGTGTCTGTTATTGAACCGAAAAAACCCTATGTCATCCTTATCAATATAAGTTTGGTCAGTTCGCATATAGGTATGATCACCATGAAGATGAATTTATGATCCTATTTAAGTCGCTGTCGCCTTGATTTCGATACTAAAATACTTCTGGCGCACCTAAGGATGTCATTTTTGTTCACAGACCTTTTTGGGACTAACGCTGACATCAGGAAAAGAAAGTTAGTTGTTTAGTACATTTTATGCTAGCCACAGACTAAAGTAATTATCGACACTATTATTTTTATAGCAAATCTACAGTTTCGATTGACAGGTTGAGCAAATTTTTATTGGGTTTTGCCAGAAGTCTTTATTTGTGTTTTGATGGCAATAGTAGTAGTACGTTTTATTGGGGCCTTTGCACGCTTCTGCCTGACCCTTTAGGGGAAAACAGGCGTGATATGATAATACGTTAACTACGGTATATAACTAATAAAACCTTTTTCTTCACAGACCTGAAGACAGTGGACAGTACAGATGTCGCGTAGACTTCATCAAGTCACCTACCAAGAACACAAGACTGAATCTCACCGTGCTGAGTAAGTAATTACATAATTCAAGTGATACTGAGTAGAAAGCTCTTAGGCTTCAAAAAACCGATATTAAATTAATGAAATCTTTTTGAATAGTTAATTTCCATTCAGATTGGTTCCTTGATCTAGTAGTCAGAAGAATGACTTCGAAACATGGGTCCTGATTTCGATGACCGGGCCTTAGGTTAAGCTTGGTATTTCCATTAGGAATTATTCAGTTGCTGCCTAGAATCTGGGTTTGTAGCATTTGTATCATGACAATTGGCTGTCTACTATATTAGGTGTAATTTAAATATAACTGACGAAATTCGGGTGTCCCTTGCATTCAACACTACTTTCTCCTGTGACCTTTATTCGAGCACAATGATCATTATTATTATTTTTGTGTGCAGTACCTCCAGATCGGCTGATAATCCTGAACCCTGAGAATAACGAGGTCCGAGGTATACTCGGTCCTTACGATGAAGGAACTGAAGTCAACCTGACATGCATCGCTGTGGGGGGTAAGGAACTGTATGACTTTACCTGCATGTGATTCAACCCATTAGATTTTTAATTAATTAAAACCTGAACAAGCAGCTACAAGTAAATAAGAAGAAAACTCAGATTTCTCTAAATCTGGACAAGTCCTAGATCATTAAATATGCCTGTTGTGATTGGATGACCGGAAAACAATATAATTAAGTTGTTGTTAGATTAATTAACATCAAAAGCAGGTAAAATAGCGCCATCTTTATGTAGTGTTCATCGTACTATTTTCAAGAGATAAGTATGTAGTTTCATGATTATCCCTCAGATATATCACTCCTATAAGATCACTGTAATTAACACCATTACCAACATGCTTAGTTCAGTACCTTTTCCTTAACATTTTTACCTCAATTACCACCCTCTCTTAAATAACGTATTACACGCTTAACATGTCAGGAGTGAGAAAACTAAAACTGCATCATTGGATTTTTGTTAAATCAATATTCCTAGCCAGGAATTGAACGCATTGATTTTGAAAAATAACCACGTGCTGTGTTATTACACCACTTAAAAAACTCATTCTGTATAAGTCCAAGTTTCCTCACGATGTTTTCCTTCACTATTGCCTGTGATGTCCAGGATAAACTTAAAACGTACATAATATGTATTTGAAAAAGTTACATTGGTGTTTGCCCGGATTAACCCACGACCTGAAGCACAAGAGGCGAGGTCTTAGCCATTGAGCCACCATGACACTGTGTAGTACCACTTAGTAAAATTGGCTGTTTTGGCTTCTGAGTACCCTACATATAGCTCTTATTTTTGTACGACTGTTGTACACTTCAAGTCGTAAAAACTTTCTCACATAGCTTTAAGAGTGGCGCTGACATGAGACTGGAACAACCTGACGTCAACAGAGGGTGAGGGTATTTTCCGATTAACGCACACGATTTGCTCGTAGTATAGGGGATAAGCGGTAGCGAGTAGCATTATTTTGACAATAAGTTGTGCTGAGAAAACAAAGACAATAGTCCCAATATTTTTTCGGTGCTTATAGGGTCGATCAATACGACATGCTGCACCAGCTTTCTGGATACTTCAAATCCACACTTTGATAAGATGTGCCCCTGTTGTAGCATGTGAAATCAAAATGTAGACTTTTTACTGTTACTTAGATTTTAATAGTATACAGGTATACAACGAACCAATAGTGGCCCTCTAGTAATAAATCTTTCAAGTTTTAACCAAAGTATGCAAGCTGTTTCCGTAATGCCGAGAAAATTTAGACAAGATATGCTGTCGCTTCTATATTGTACCACACCCCGCACCCTTACTTGACATGGGTATACAGGCCGCCATTGTTTTAAATGATTTTTTATTCACTCGCGCCATTTACCGCTTACAATGTAAATTATACCATTATATGTCTGGCCTTTTGTACCCCATTAGTAATTATGTAGGTTTAAAATTGCCGGTATTTTGAAAACTTTTTGGTTGTGAATAGGTTTTTGTTAGCTTAGAGGGGAATAAGTAAAGAATATGTGTGCTTTTGGAGATTTTTATAAAGTCATGAAAAATTTTTCGATACCTGCTCATGGAAAATAATTTTCACCGTTTTCCGAAGGGCACGTTTAGTTAAAAGGTTGCGAGTTTGCTAGCTTGCTTTTCATTTTACTTTTTTTTTAATGGTGTGAGAATGTTGAAGAAAATGTCAGCATACCAAAAACTACCTACAGTACTCTTTTTACTTTATTTTTTTTTAATTCATCCGAAGGTTGTCTTGAAAAGATCGCTTTTAGCGATAAAGCCATCCATTATATCACCCAGTGTAATGTTTTCATCGTCTATACTTTCTGTAACTTATATGGTGTACATAATAAAGAGTATTCTATTCTTTACGTCAAAAATCTTAAAAGAATAGGCTACAGGCGGGCAAAAATAAATTATAAATAAAAACTAACTATGTAGGTAAATGACGTTTCAATGTTTTTTTAGTTTGGTAGGTATAGTTATTTTCGTCAACTATTTGCAACTCAAGATAACTGCTAGGGCGACGACCATATTATATCTAATATCTTACCGTTTTTCCAGGTCGTCCAACGGCCAGGGTATCCTGGTGGAAGTCACATGCACTCCTCGCGAACTCAGAAGCTAGGGCCACCGTCTCCTTCAGGCTGCAGAGGTCTGACTACGGCACTGATATTACTTGTCAGGTAAGTTGCAGCATTTTTTGTCACAAACATTATGATGCGGAAAGAGGAGTAATATATAACGAAGAAAAAGTGATATTCTGCCAGAGATGTTTTAAAATTCAGTTTTTGTGGCTGAAGTTTTTTCTTCGTTGATCGACACAAGAGGTTGATAAAAATTATGTAGCTTAAACTTCTTCGGTTAAGATCCTTCAAAACTAGTCTGTATACAATATCGATGACCATCGATAATAATAATTTTCATTTAGGTACTCTTTTCTTCCATTGTGACCGCTCACAATAGACCTTATCAGAAGGATTAAAGTCACCCAAAGAGCAATGGAGAGAGCTATGCTCGGAGTCTACTTGAGTGATCGAATCAAAAATGAAGACATCCGCAAGAGAACCAATTTTACCGACATAGCCCGAAAAATTGCCAAACTAAAGTGGCAGTGGGCAGGGCAAAATGCTCGCAGAACGGATAGTCGAAGACGCAGCGTTGGACGGCCTCCCACTAAGTGAAGTGACGACCTGGTCAAGGCTGCGGGCATTCGGTAGATTTGAGACACATCGGTCCGATCAATGTGGCGACGCTTGGAGGAGGCCTATGTACAGCAGAGGACCTCTTTTGGCTGAATTGATGATGATGACTCTTTTCATTGTTTACTAAATAATCAATTTTGTTCACAGGCTGTAATAGATCCGCTAATAGCTCCCGTCTCTGAAAACATATCCATTGATGTCAATCGTAAGTTCTTTTAATACCTAGATCATTTCCATATTATTATATAACGTAAGGCATTCACTGCTAGTGTTGCAACCAACACTAGCTTAGCTAATACTTGTGCTCAGCTTTACAAGCTAAGTTGCAATCGTATTTAGGGTCACATTATTTTCACGTGAATAAAAACAGAACTGAGACATTCATCCATGTCTTATTTTTTCAAATAATATAGCTTCCCACTGCTGGATAAATGCCTCGATCCCCCCGAAATATACAAAACTGGAAGCTGCAACATCAGCGCTAAGCACATCACTATCCTATGTTTAATCTCTAGACAACGTCTAAAGAAACGTTGAATAAACGAACGGTAACTTAACTCTGAGTTAAGTAGAAGATACTCAGGTCGGAGCAGTTTCTTATTATGTATAGTTTTGGTTTTGTTAAATGTTTAAGTTCTAAGGGTATTAGAATATTTAGATTATTTGTATCGAAGTGATTAATAGTTGTTTAAACATTTGACCCAGTTGTCAGAAGTCTTTGTGAAGGAGCTCGTCCGTGGAAGTACCTACTACCAACATTGTAATACTTAATCTGTTAACATCGTATTTTCTATAAAAATAATTGATTGAAAAAATATGTTAATCCCGCTATAGAAAAAAGTTTTCAAGATACAGGAGTTTCTAGTTTGAAGGAGCTCTTACTCATTTATGTAGAACTCTTGCTTTTTGCCATGACTTCGCTCCCGTGGCATATGCCACAGAAACTGTATATTATTTATATGACTAATATTTGCCTATGGCACTCAGCGAGTAGAGTATCCTATCAGGGTAAGAATTTTCGTAATCAGATCATTACTTCCAGATATTAACAAAGAAAATAATCTCAAATATTAAGTTCAGATGCCAGCTTACGTCTGGGATTACAGATCCGTCCATAAAGAGGCGGTGATCCTTTACAAACAAATATGCCGCTTGATTATTGCCCCATAAATTTTCTTCATTCTAAACTCCTTAATATAACCTACTTTTAGTGAATCATACATATTTTGTCCATAACTTGCACGTATTATACCTATTGCTGTCCCTTTCACACTCTAACACAAAGTCTTCCGTCTCTCCTTAACGAGATGGGATTATCTTGGCGATATTGTTCATACGCATATTATTGTATTGATGTGTGCGCACAGCAGCGGTTTGTCGAATTAGTTTAAGTTCAGATTAATGTTGATGTTTGAAGTTTTTTAGTTTAAAAGTGAATGTTTGGGCTGTGTTTAAAGATCATGCTGATTCATGGGTGGGGATTTGTATAAGAAGGTACGGGTTTAGTTTGAAGGTTTTTGATGACACGACAAAGTGTGGTTTAAGTTGATTCGGATAGGTGGCAAAATAATAACAATATATGTTAATAATATCTGAGGTAACCAGGCTTCTCGCACGCCCATGCTAAATGTTGGCCATAGAATGAAGGAAAGAAAAGGTACTAAGTACCTATCTCATATACAGATTTTGTCCAAGTAAGTGCACCAATTAGGTTAGACCACTTCTTCCTGGCTTTTCGGGACATAGAGGATTCATGAAATGTGAGAGATCGAGCAAATTTATTTATTACTCGAAAACCCAATTCTCTCTGACAACAAAAAAAAACATCGCTCACAAAATCCACATATGACTTCAACGGCAAAAGCCAATCAGAATCCCTTCTGGAAACTTTATAAAGCGCTATATTGCGCCAAAATCGTGACGTGTCGTAAATCACGGTCAAACCCGAAAAGAGCCGAACGATATTATCATGTATACATAACTCGCAGATGTTAATCTAAAGGAGTCTAATTGACAGCATGATATACTTATGTTAGCGAATGTGCCGACAGCGACACGGATGGGAGTTGAATGAATGCGGCTTTTATGTTGTATTTTTGTGTTTGTGGTAAGGCGTTTTCGGTTGTGTGAAATTGGTGATGCATATTTTTTTTGAGATTGTGGTAAAAAGGTGTCAATAATTTCGCGGTAACAGAGCATAATACCTAGTTACTACTCCAATACATTGTATTACCATAGATATGACAGTATGTAGGTAATTATATCGGGTTTCCTCAACTGGTTTCCAACTCGAACGGAACAATGTCAATTCGAAACGCTTATAACTTGACATAACATAATATATCATATACGACTAGCTTTTTCCGGCGGCTTATCCTACAGAAATCGTGCATTTCTCCGCCATAAAAACTGACACTGACCAATAGTGTAACTATCTATCAATTAAAGATGCTCCTATGCACAATTTTACTTCAGGTAAAAATTATGCCGGTTTTCTTGTATAAATCCTCGTTAGGTAATTTCATAATGATATACTTTCCTTTTCTTATTTGGCATTTACATTGCATAAGGCGTCTTTTAAGGAATCAATTAAATAAGAACCCTGACTTATTATCCTGTATTCATAGGTAATTAATGTAAGTAATGAGTGATTGAGTATTAACAGTTGTTGTGTTGAGTATATGCATCCGGTGTTTATCGATGGCTGTTAGTGATTATTATAGTTAAGTAAACTCTATATAACGACACTGAAGGGACTGTGCATATTATGGCGATATAGAGAGTTGTGATTAAATGGAGAGAAGAAAAATCTGAATTATAAAAAATAAAGTTTATTTTAGAATAATGTTAGTAGTTATGTACTATCAGCCAAATCTATATCTGATCACCGTAAGGACTATTCCTGCTTGTAGGGCTCGCCCACTTTAGTAACGCCGATTTATACTCATTAACCAATAGCATCGCAGCGGTTGACTGTTTCCCTAGTACCTGTCAGCCGAAAAATGGTAGGTGGCGGGGCCATTGACCTTGACCCGTCACAGGGGGTATACACGGGGTCGTCTGGTGCCCATGTGCTGGTTTGGTCCCTGGGGTGGTCACGGCGTACAGTATTCTTGTGCGCCGGCGATGGGGGATACTCCCCAGAGGAGGGTCCGGTGTTGGACAGCCGCAGCGCTAACGCATGCCCGTGTTCCCGCCATAAGCGGCACAGGAGTACACCGTGGAGTTTTAGTGGGTTAGATTCCCACATAACTGCGCTATCTCCCCGTGGTAGTGCAGTACGCATGAGCATTTCTCCAGGCAAAAATAACAAAAGGCCTTTGCCCTGCTACCAACTTCATCATCATCATCATCATCAGCCTATTAATGTTTCCACTGCTGGAACACAGACCTCCTCTCAGTGAGAGGGAACCAACTTAGGGCTACCAACTTACTGACTGTAATATTTGACGCCCTAAACAAACTGAGGGCCATTTCATATAACAAACCCACCTGCATATAAATATAAAATACAGCCCGCCTGTACTAGCCCACTGCAGGACAAAGATTTCTTATCATACAGAGAAGGAAAAGGCATTAATCACCATACTTGTTCACTGCGGCGATATCTAACTTGTATTTACTTTAAGTCCAGATTTCCGCACGATGTTTTAATTCATCGATGGTAGAGATAAACGCGAAAACTTTAAAATTCATGGTGGCGAATGAGTTGCCAGTTCCTTACGATTTTAAAATCAACAGTATACTAGTCAAAGGAAACGATTGAAATAGGTATGTGAAACTTGGTCCAAGTTAGATTGTTACTTCACTCATTTCACTCCGGAAACAGCCATCTGCCATCTTTAATTATTTTGATAGATCAACTTTGAGATGCTTAATCATTCTACCTTTGACGTTTGACAGCCGTTTTAAAGTCTATTAAAAACTGTTTGAAGTCAGTTGTGATTTGTGATAGAGTTAAGTGATGGGTAACAAGGTAGAGAAATAGATGGGTTCATGTTTAATTTAGTAATGATCAAAGGCGGAAATGGGCTACCTGTTCATAAAAACTTTCAATTACAAATTGCTCATTGTTTTGGATGTATTTTGTTTTGTTACTTAAGAGTGTTTTTGTTTATTTTGTGTTTATTAGGTATTATCTGGTGAAATAAATGCTTTGTTCTTAAATCATCAGTTGCAATGCCTAAAAGAGCCTGTCACAAGTTAATTCCCATGCATGAAAACTTTTCTTTAAAATGGACCTAGAAATGTAATAGGAACATAACTGGCAGCCTTTTTAAACTTAGTTAAAAGCTATTATTTAGACATTCGCCCAAAAAAAGTGGGTCTTTCCTTTCTCCGTGTTTTCACCTAATTTAAGATAATATAAACAGTCATATATTATATAAATGGCGTCAGATCCTATTCCACAGAATTAACTCGTCCTTTGTTTGTCATATTATATTTTAATAATAATCTCTTAATGTTTTCTTTAAGTTTATAGTACGTTTATTTACGTAGTAGGTGTTTTCTCTATAAAATGTGGATTTAAATATAAATTCTGGCAGCGAATAAAAAACTTTTCAGTGCCGGTAATAACCCATATCTGTAACTTGTCGATTACCACCGGTGTCTTTCCCGATGCCTTAAAAAAAACGCTTACAGTCTCTGTCATCTGAATTGTAAATTGGGTGAATTTACAAGTCAGATGACAGAGACTGTCTCAATAATTATATACCTATTTCTGTGCTCTCGGCGAAGTCTCAGATACTGGAGAGAATCTTAAACCGTATGTTAATAAAATATCTAGATGCCAATAACATCATAGCACCCAATCAATTCGGTTTCATGTCGGGTAGGTCCACAGAGGATGCTGTTACAGGCTTGAGTGACCTTCTGTCCCGCAATTTAGATCAGGGTAAGAAATGCCTTGGAATCTTTTTGGACCTATCAAAGGCGTTTGACACAGTCTCTGTCTCTAAACTTCTACTTAAGCTGGAAAATATTGGCGTAAGAGGAATACCCTTGAGTCTATATAAAACTTATCTCACGGAGAGAAGCCAAAATGGGATTATAAATAATTACATAAGTAATGAACACCCTCCAGGTGATTACGGCGTTTCACAAGGAAGTATCTTGGGACCGACACTCTTCCTAATCTATATTAACCAGTTATGCACACTGAAACTTACAAACTGTCATATACTTACTTAAGCGGATGACACTTACTCATTGTGCATGGCTCAGATTGGAATGAAACGAAAGGTCACGTTGAGAAATGTATTAACACTATATATTAACATTAAGCCTATAATTGTTGAGTTTATTTTCTGCAGTATTTGGATAAGCCAGGAATGTGGAATGCTATCAAAAGCTTTTTTATATTAAAGTACTTTTACTTCGTTATGTAGGTATTTTAAAACCTATAGAATGTGGGAACAGTTAAGTAGGTTGTTAACGAAACCAGTAAAAGCTGGCCTCACATTCTATTAAAATTTGGTTCTACGCGAGACCAGCTCAAAATCAAGGTATTTCCTCTATTAGGTGATATCGAAAGAATCAGAGGATGGAAGAATTCAAGAAGTATAATGTACACGTACACTTTTTGAAGGTCTACTTTTGTCATAAAAGCAGATGTTCTGCTGCTGTAACTTTCTTTCAACCCAACATCAATCACTAAACCAACATTCCGATTAAAAAGCTTAGAACTTTTTTTTTGTGGTAAATCGTCCAGTGACTTCTCCCGCTCTGGGTGAAGCGGCAGGGCGTGTCAGACTTTTACTGACTAAAACCCACCCGTGATCCTTCAGTTGCTTGAGCCAGGGCCGCGGTAAATCTTATTCAAATTTATCCGCGACCCAGACAGGCATCGGCCCTAGCGGACCCCGTCAGTTTTGCTGACATCTCTTTTAGGCGCACGTGGAACACAACGCGCCGTCGACTCGGGCCTGGTCCTTATGGACGGTGAGCTAACCGCTTCTCGCCGTCCGCAAGCCCGCGCCTACGGTGGCCGGGAATCGTCTTGTGACTCCCGACGCCCAGGAAGTCTTCTGCGGTGCCTGGGGGCGTGAGAGCGTCTCCGTTCCGTCTCCCTCACGCGTTCCGCCTCTTCCTTTGCGAGCATTACTGCTTCGCAGAAGGAGGAGACAGCTCCCCATGCCCTCTCACTCCATACCATGGTTTGACCCGGGGCAGGACGCGAGAGGTCGCCACTGCCGACCACCTCCACGAGGACATGGCGGTGCTCCGCCCAAGCGGGGCAGACCTCCACCGTATGCTCCACCGTGTCCTCCAGGCGATACACACAATGGTGACACCCGGGCGTTTCCTCCCGCCTTATCCTGAACAGGAACCTACCGTAACAGCCATGTCTGGTGAGGACCTGCGTCAGGTGGAAGGTGAGGACGCCATGGCGCCTCTCAAGCCACTCCTCAAAGAGGGGCCTTATCGCCTCAACACCACGATATTTGAATCAGCTTCCTACAATACTTATTCACAACTACAAACGAAGAACAAAGGTTTATACACTTAATAAAAAACACTTTAGCAATTGAATTTTATTCTATCTCGGTAAGTACCTACTTTAAACAATAAGCTCAAAATGTCGCACTCACTTGAAAATATTCACACACTTGATTGTTTGCATCTGCATTAATATTGGTAAGCTCTATTGGACTTTATACCCTCTCTTAATGAATTAAAGTCCATGTCTGCCATTGAATTAATATTTATTTGTGGAAGGATATCAGATTTAACAAAAAACAAAATTCAACGTTAAGCTATAAGCTACAAAGTTAATCTTCTCTTGCAGCAAGTTACAGTTTTCATTGATTTTACTTTTTGTACCGTGGGATCCGTAGCTTTCAAAAGTTATCGATTTTATTAACTACATGCAAAATTGTTTAATCCGTCACAGGCGTTGCGTAATTGATGAATCTGCCTTTTGTATGGAATTTAAATCATACATTTTGATCTTGTTTTAACAGGCATGTCAGTCAGTAGCCAGATTTGTTAATAAAATGATGGAAGGCTGTCGCTTTTGAGTCTGAAATAAGTATAAACGCAGCTAAAAAATAAATCATAAACGGTAATAAGTTTAAAACTAAATGAAAAAAATGGCTACTGTAAGCCACAGCAAATGATAGAAAACAAGCTTCATATTTTTTTTCAAACAAGGTTTTATATTTAAAATTGCATTATCACCAGAATCATACGTGGGTGCCAAATATCTGCTCAATCAATCACTGGGAAGTGTGCCAAATTTTATTTTGATTATTAACATCGGGACAAGTGAAAGAAACTAAATGAAAGCTTGTACAAAGAGCAAGAATGAAGAGAAAATAATAATTTATCGTAACCCTTTGCTTGGAAAAAAGTTATCTTCATTTACAGAATAAAAGTTGTAAGGTTGCTTTTTGGTACCCATTACAAAAACTTTTATGACACAACCTTGCGGTACCCTAGAAAGGGTTAAACCAACAAAAAACTCGACTTAACTGTCGTAAGTGCTCTAAATAAAAAAGGGGATCGGATTCTTTCGAATTATTTTATTTAAGTTAGACCTTTGTTTCCCCACAAGTGGGCTATTGTTGTTGCCCACACTGAATTTATAAAACAGTCAATCATAAAAAGTTGAGCTTAGATATTTTTTTTTCTTGGTGGTTGCGTAACTAAATGTTTGTTTTTTGTACGTTTGCTTGCTACTGCAGGAGTTGCAAGGTAAAAATAAAAAATTAAGACCACGGCAGTAGGTCTGTCAAAAAAATTGAAACATTGCCGACAACCAAATATCTTTGAAATGTTTGATCAATTTCCTGGTTTTACTTAAGACTGACCTCAACTTCATGTTGGTAGATAGAAACATACCTGAAATTGACTTGAAAGTAGCTAGAAAACCGCTTGCCCCTTTATTGGACAACCTAAGGAAAGTATAAGGACCCAAACTCTAGCTATACTAAATGACATATTATTATATTAGGGACTAGAGGACGCCTCGCGGTTTCACCCGCGTAGTTCCCGTTCCCGTGGAAATATAGGGATAAAAAGTAGCCTATGTCACCCGGAGATAAAGTGGCTTCCCAACGGTGAAAGAATTTTTGAAATCGGTCCAGTAGTTTTGGAGCCTATTCGGTACAAACAAACAAACAAATAAAAAAATCTTTCCTCTGTATAATATTGGTATAGATGAAGATAGTCAGACAACCAAACTGCCAAACATCAACGTCGGATTGATCAGGTCTCTCCCCTATTCGATCCTTAATTTCATTACAAGCTTAATTGATTGATACCTATTTGATATGCACAAGTAAACTTAATGCCGACGCTTGGCAGAATGAAATCCGTTTTAATCTTAGACCAACAGGTTTTAATTAAATAATTGAAAAATGCCATTAAATGACAATTTTGCTGCCATTGACTGATCTTGCCTTGTTTGGCTGTTATTAATCAATGGGTTCTGAGGTGTGAACGTATAATGATGATAATGATGATGATTTGTTCTAAAAGGCGTGAATTGGTTACTTTATTGTAGTTGCTTAAAAATATTTCTGCATGTTCCTTTTCTATTTTAACCAAAACTACCATAAATGTGTGTTTGCGAACAATGCGGAGGCTTATAATAACCGATTAACGCGATGGGAAAGGCTATACAAGTTATGTACCTACTTCTGATTCGCCAGAATACATACATTGTATAGAGTCCTTGCCTTCTCTGTATGAAAAGAAAACTTTATCCAGCCAGCAAATTACTTGGCCATATGAATGCCTTTTATGGAAACAAAACACACTCATTAAAATAAGACGATATTTACTTAAATTAATGTCTATTTAAAAATCGAAGACTTTATTTTACTTTTGTCCACAGTACGACCACTCTGGGTGCGTCTTCAAGGCGGCAAGCGACCTCTGGTGGCGGGACAGAGCACCGAGCTGGTCTGCCAAGCTGTTGGGGCCAGGCCTAAACCCACAATATCTTGGTGGAAAGGAGGCACCAAGCTGAAGACTGTTAGAGAGACGGTGAGTAACTAGTTTAAAAAATCAATAAGACAGTGTCTAAGTTATTTGCAATAAAAAATCAATAAGCGATGGTTAGTCACATTCCTGATAAACACGCGGTTCGTTCCAAATTCGAGAGACAACTCGGATGCGTAATTTTTGGTAGTGGGGACTGCGTACGCGCCGTCCCATCAGAATTCATTGAAATGACGAAGCTGCGATTCAACAATTTAAGTAAGGGAAACGTCATCTTTGCCATATCAAATGACCTAATAGACGTCTGTCAATAATAACTAAGGACCAATATATGGAGTTAAGATCGTGCCAAATCCTACTTTAATGGCAAAATTATACACGTTTTTTTATTCAGGCTACAGTAGAGTTGGATAAACACTCAACTTCTCTTGATCATAAGTCGGTTACGTTTGTTTGTACGAAAATGAACTTTATTAGCATTGAGAAAAGCTCTATACCTAATCTTATTAATCACTTCCTTTGCAAAGTTAAGAGTGGTTACTTTACCCTGAAAATCTGTCAAACTTTGGCATTAAAGTGGAGCTTCCCTGAAGTAGGGTAAATAAAAATCTCAATTTTGGACCCGGCCCTTAGTAGCTCATAGTCGCTTTTTGCTTCTAAAATCACACTGTCACCGGCACGTAAGATGGTCCACATGATGTGATGAACTGTAGAAAACTGAACCCCGTCCCGGTTTCTTAGTTAAGATTTTTAACTTAAATATTTGTCAAACTTTACTCTAGTCTGAAAACCAGGCAAAGTTTGCCATTAAAGTACCTAGGGTTTAAATCTCAATTTGGAAAGCCAGGGTATGATTTTTCCGCCCATCTTCTTGGGCGCGTCCATTTAAAGTTTTTAACTAGTAGTTTTGTGTTAAATTGTACTCGTAACAAAAGGAGGCAAAAACCGCAAAAAAAAACACAAAGAAACAAAGAACATACAGAATCGGACAGAAATAACAATATAACAGTTCTCTAGTTTGAAAGTAAAAAACTAGCTAATAGCTCTCGATTTAACTGCGCCCTAACAATTCATCTCTAAGGGAATTATATTATATTAATCATCTCTAGAATTTAATCATAGGTAACTCATTGTCACCAGACCTCAACGGATGGCAACATCACCAGCAGCATTCTGAGCTTCGTGCCAAATATAGAGGACGCTGGAAGAGTCCTCTCTTGCAGAGCTGTGCAGCCAAGTCTGCCGCATTTGACTCATGAGGACGGGTGGAAGATGGAGATACAACGTGAGTTATTAAATTAAACCAGTATATTATTGTCCCACTACAGGGTAAAGTTCTCTTTTCGTACAGAGAAGGCCATGTGCAATTGAGCTGTGATAACCGTACTCGATCATTTAGATCTACTTTTGACGTGAATAAATTAACAAAACCGTGTGTAAGTATTTCAAATGTAATCCCGCTATCCATTACAAAACTGTGAGCTGTTTTAAATTATAACTAAAGCTTCTCAAAATCCCTATTGGGACACTGATGCTAAAATTTGTTCAAATGGTCAGAATTAGGCTTAGTTAGGCTCCAAAGTTACTATGTATTTTAAAAACATAGATAAAGAAAAGATAGTCCCTAGATTTGAGAGACAAGGATTTCAATAGAATGATGTGCTTAGTTTTCACAATCATCATCATCATCCTCCTATCCTGGTCCTAATTTATTTGGAATCAGTGCAGCATGTCTTTTTTCCTTTATTATCTCATGTAGAATTTGGTGAATAAATATTTAGTTTCTTCATCCCACAGATTTACCGGTAGCAAAACTGGAGTTAGGGGCTAATCTCGACGCCAGCAAAGTGGTGGAAGGATCTGACGTGTACTTAGACTGCAGAGTAAGAGCGAATCCGTGGCACAATCATGTGTACTTTACTCATAATGTAAGTAATCCTTGGTTCAGGAAAATGAACTGCTACTGTAGTTTGACTTAAATACTACTTTGAGGGTCTAGTGCTCCGAAGCGCACCTGCTAAGCGTGAGTTCCTGGGTGCAATCAATGAATCAAAGAAGTGGTCATTGTTCAGCATATTCAGTGTCATTGGTCAAAGAAAACAAGTCTATTCGACCCAAACGCTTGCAATAACAAACAAACGCTTAAATTTGTGCCCACTTACTTTCAATTAGCTTAGTCACTGATACAAAGGATTCATTAAAGATATTAATTTTGAACCGAGGATATACAAATCATTAAAACTAATGTGCTGATTCCTCTCTTATTACCAAGCCAAAAAAACATTTCCATCTTCATTCGGACGGTATTTTCGTCAGAAGATGAAGAAGATGGAAATGTTCGATGCATCTAATTGAAAACCCAACTTTTCCCACCAGGGTGTAGTAGTAAAACCAGGTCCTGGTGTTCTCCTAGCCAACCAAAGCTTGGTATTACAGCGGATATCAAGAAATGCAGCTGGTGCTTACGTCTGCTCCGCAAGGAACAGTCTGGGAGAAGGGTCTTCTGAGAGCCTGGTGCTGGATGTCAAGTGTAAGTAGTGATAGAGATTGTTTATTTTCAAAATGGCACACTGTGTTCAAAATGGTGCGAACAGAAATAAAAGATTGGTCATGTTGCTTGGTTTTAAATCGTTAGTGCATAAAAATATTATATGTGGGCATATTTTCAAATTCAAACATATTTTCCTTAGCTTTCTCTGGCTAAGGAAAATATATTTAGTTCAAAAATAGATAAAGAGCAGTATGACCAGTATCTCTTTGGGAATAACAAAAATATTGGTCTCTTCCAAAGCATGATTATGAAAAAATCTACTTGTTTATCCATTACGGTATTTAAAGACCCGATATATTGCTTTCAAACAGGAATAATTTATCTAAATGCAAAACTAAATTCCATCATAAATTTCTATTTCCCAACTTAAAGAGGTACTATATTTTGTATCCTAAACTTGACAAAGAATAAGTTTTCGTGACGCAACCTACCTTGAACCAAACCAACTGTAGCACGGAGTCGTCGCTTTGGCAGTGAGTAGAGAAGCCAATCAATCTACCCAACCTTTGCCCAACTTGGTTAGGCTTGGCTTCCCGTCTAACCGCATGTAGCCAAATTTCGCTATTTTAAACTGGGTAAAACTCAAGCCTTGTCAATGCTATTGTCAGATTTTCTGGCTTTACAAATAATAGCCAGGACTAACGTGCAGGCCTAACGTGCTCGTAGGAATCTCGATATGTATTGGATAGATACCCATTAATTGACCGACTTCGACAATCGTTACTTAAACTAGATGATTGACCCGTGCAGCTATTATTATTATTCAGTCACGGCGCCCACGTAATGTGATTTGAAGTTGCCACTGTCCTAGCCATAGTCAGAATGGACACCGCCCGTCAATTTCTATGAGTAACTGGTGACAGTGACTCTCTTGGTTTTTACCTACCTAAAGTTTTGACAATGCCGTCTTCAGCAGTGTCTACCGAAGCCTCACTATGCTCTATGGTCTCTTCGATGATTAACTTTTCATCGCGGTACCAGTCATATTGATTTCATAACGTCTTCCTTCCTTCTTGTTTAAATTACAATACTGAATTTGTAATTGCTTTTACACAATGGTGAATGCTGTTGTATTGTGGGAGACGGAAATGAGAATAGTGTTGGTATTGAACTGCCCTATAGTATGCTATTTCAATCGAAGTGACTTCAGCTAGTAAAATTGAAGGTAGTTCCGTTTGGGGTAAGGTCAGTATCCTTTTGTTCAGTAAAGTATTTTTTTCTACCAGTCAACCTTCTCTCACAAAATCCATCTATCTTTTTTTAGGCCAAGCACCACATCATATTTATATTTTAAACCTGTTTTATGTTCTGTGTAGTCGTCCCAACCTGCAAGTCATCAGCTCCCATCGCTGTGAGGGCAGCGAGAGGAGAAGTGATTGACATCGACTGTGATCTGGATGCTAACCCGAAGGTAAGCTCGCCTTCTGCATCATCTGCCTAGCCTTTTCCCGATCCCTATGTTTGGGGTCAGGCACCTGAATACCAGTATATTTCATGGAGCGACTGCCTATCTACCCCAGTGCTCCAAAAGACATTGTGTTACCCATAACATAATGGCCTTTGGAGTACTAGGTTAAATGGGATGCTTATTGGTTGCAAATGAGTCACACTATCACGTCTTTGAAGGAATATTTATCTACGTCGAATTACAATTTAGTCTCCTTGTGTCTCTACACGGTTAGTTACGAACGAAGAGCTAGAAATAGATAAAGGGTCCGTTGAAGAACGGTTGTCCTATATTCAGCAAACTAGATTGTCAAGTTGATCAAGTAGTGGGTAGCCCATTTCGATTCAAATACGTAGATCTCGTAGAAAGATGGTTGCCTAAAGTGGCTACCAACGTACGAAGTCGACAAGTTAAGGTCTATCCATACATATCAGGGCCGTGCCTGGGTCGTGACAGGGCCGGGCCCAATCATTGAAGCTTCGTCACTGGCCGGTGCACGGACGTGTGTGAACGAGTTCATATAAAATGTACACAATGATATTTTTTTGAGCCCCTGACGGAGCACGGACCCTCCACGTCCCGGGCATGGCCCTGATATGTCTGGATAGACCTTGAATGTACTTACGGTAAAAATAGTTAGTTGTATGATAGTATAACAAATAACGAAAGCAGGCTGCTTCAAATTTTATCAAGATTGACTCTTTCAAATTGTTTTGTCGCCGAAATTATTGTGATATTAAATTTTACGTACAAAATATGGTCGTTTTGTAAATTAAAATGCTGCTACAATAAAACTATACGCGACTCATGCATATTTAATAATAATACTATAACTTATACCTGAGGTCGTAGCTTTGTTTTGGAACTGATAGTATTTTGTTTTAATATTTTATGGGCTGTTATTTCAATTTGTAGTTACATAAATCGCAACTGTATCAGCCTGCAAACATCAGCTAGGTACTGTAAATAGTGCAAAAATTAGACAATATACAAATTATTAAACCTTTTTATTTCCTTAACATACACAAATTTACATACATTTTATTTTTAAGTTAAGGCCCCTGGCGGGTATAGGCCTCCTCCGACAATTTCCAGGATTTTCTTGTTTTCGCTAGTTTTTTCCAGTCTTCTCCAGCATTTCTTTTTATTTCATCTATCCAATGTTCTCTAGGGCGTCCTCTGGCTCTTTTGCCTCTTGGGCCTAGCCAATTTGTGACTAGTTCGGTCCACCTTCCATCTGTCAATCTTGCCACGTGACCTGCCCACTTCCACTTCAGTCGTTTCATTTGCTGGAGAGCATCTATAACCTTGTTTTATTTTCTTATCTTTTCTGACCTTTGCTTATCCTTCAGCGTAATATTCAGTATACTCCTTTCCATAGCCCTCTGGGTCTCCTGTATTCTGTCCCTTGCATATTTGTTGTAGATCCATGTTTGTAATCCGTATGACAGGCAGGGTAGCAGACGCCCATCCATGACTTTCTTTTTCAGTTTCAAGGTCAGTTTAGATTTCATTATTTCTTTTAAGCTCCAGAACTTACTCCATGTCATGTTTATTCTCCTATCAATTTCATCTTTGTTTCTGGAGTTGCTGAATGAAATTTTCATTTCATTTAGCAATACACAAATACCTATCTTAAATATCTGTCGGTAGGCCATACAAATTTTTTTTCATGCGAGAATTGAACCAGCAACTTATTGCCAGTAATATTCTGAGAAATAAACAGATATAGCTGCTAATTACGCACCAATTTTTCAGAATATCTTACTCTTGATTATAACATGTAAATCAATCTACCAAAAATGATCTACAGTAAAACCGTATTTCCTGTACACTAATAGTATCGTACCAGATCAAGTCTATTGTGGGCGGTCCCGTGCACGAATGTACCCCGATGACTTCTAATCGGGCAAGGTGGCGAGACATTGTGAGACGCATTACATCTGCCCCTTATACTACCAATACTTCATGACGACCACGACCGCTCTGTCAACAGCGTAACGACTAAGAAAAAGAAGTATAGTATCGTGTTTCAATGGTTTAAAGAATTAGGACATGGGTGCACCAAGTCCTGGATGATAAATAAAATAAGTATTTTATATTATCTGGGTAGTATATTCCCGTAGAATAATTTTCGACTTGCACATGGGCGAAGTCGTTAGAAAAAGCTTAAGATATAGCCTAGGACTTGGCCAAGGATATATGATATTTTTGTGAACATACCACGTGACGCGGCTGGCAAATACTAGTTTCTAAAAAACCTTCCTTATGGTATGCAGATCAGAATAGCAAGGCATTTGTGCAGAATCTCAAATAGAATATGCTCATGCATAACATAATACTCCATCAGTGAGCTATATTACCTGCATAGCCGTATATTTTACCCCATATTTTGTTTTGTTTACTTTTTCCCTGAATGGAAATGAAACCTTAAAATTTAACTATATTTTTTTCGTATACGAAGTTTTTTATGGGTTGTGATAGGTGTAAGGTAAATTGAAATTAAAATTCAAACAGTACTTCATTGGAATTTTTTCTCAGATGTTTTTTTTGTTGTGTCGTGTCTGTCTGTGGGACTCTTTACACCTTATCGACGACTATTTTTGCTTCTAGAAAAAGTTTTATTTCATTTTTCTATGTCCTAAGAAAGAAGTGTATTAAAAAACCGCAGTACTGTAATTTGAAAGAAAATCTTACTTCGAGAAGTCCTTACGATTTTCAAAATCCCTATTTGTATGTAAAGTAGAGGTTGTAAGACTTTGTTGTACGACTTTTTAAACTTCTAGTTTTCTGGCCAAGCTTCTTGTGTGCGATCCGCGACCAATGAAAACACAAATAGACTTTTGCTTTCTCTCTAATGTACCTAAACTAAAAACAGTTTGCACTATTTATTTTTTGATAGTGATAAATTTTCTTCAGCAGTGGGAGAAAAAAGTACTTTACCGCCATTTCCTACAACTAATTGTTTTGACGTCACTGAAACTTGCCAAAAAACACATTACGAAAGAAAACAAATATAAATGACATTTCCGCTATTTAAACGAGACACGAGTGCTCTCATTACGTCAAATCAATTCAGTAATACGCATTTATCAACATGCATCAGTTATTTAAAAGGGTACAGTTGGGGTAAAAGTTTACACTTCAGTTTCATCATCATCGACCTATTTATAGCACTCCTCTGCAAGATATAAATACTTAGGCTCTATCCTTGCTAATACCTTACAATTTAGATAATAACCGGAATTAAGTACTTTCATGGAAAAAGTTAAAGTGTTCTTATTATAAAATCAAAACTGTCATACTTCAGTCGTGGCTATAACACAAAAATTTATCCATGTATTAAGTGTCAATCTTCTCATCAAAATTGACTTTTGGTGACCGTACCAAGTTAATTACAAATTGAAGTAATCAAAATCACCTCTCGTTGCAAAGGATTGTAATAACTGGATGGGAAACCAATTAATATTAGGTATTGAAACCAATGTTTACTCAATATCCTATTGTGAATAATTTATAGGATTAATGATTGACGATTTGAACTTTCATATTACAAAAGAAGAATATAAGAGCATTGATATTAGGCCCCGTTATGTAATTGTGATCCATTACATGGCACTTCTACGTTTTACGGCAAGTACTTCAAGCCGTCGGTCCAGGCTGTCATTTATAGATCTTTGATATAGTCGTTACGAGTAGTCAGAATCCCGAAAGTGATAGCTACCTCTTGGTATTGTGTTCCCAGTTACTGGGATGTGTAGGTCAGAAAGGTACTCGCTCTAATAAAAATACTGGTATTCTGCTGCATCCGGTTTGATTGGAAACCGATCCCAGCATACTCGTAGTTGGGAAAAGGTTCGGCGGATTGATTGAAAATCATATTTATGAGTAATTTTATTTAATTTATTTATTATAATCTCGCGTTTGACCACTATTTTAGTACTAGGGCAACTATTAATAAAGTTATGCATACAAAATACTAGTTAGGTACCTATTTCTGAAACACCACATACCTGTTTCCAGCAATAGAAATAATAATGAATATTTCTGACAATTAACCTGAAATAGTAATAATTAACAAATTGTTAAAAATATTGCTTTATTAATTTATTTAATAAAAATGTAAACATGTGTGTGGCCTACATATTTTGAGCATTATTTTTTGACAAAGAACTATAAGTCTTCTCTTTTTGTTCACAGAAGCCAATGTCGTACCACTGGTGGTTCAACAGCTCAGCTCATAGTAAACAAGAGCTCACGACATCATCAATGACCACTGTACCTAATTTGCCAGGTAACCCTACAATATCCAATGGTTGTGCTCGTAGCAATATCTTACAAACAATTTTAGAAACAGCAATCACCAAATTTTAAACTTATGCTAAAAAATAATACGTAGAGAAAAAATAGTTAAAATAGTACATGTTTAAAGAAGAAGCATGAATAAAATCTTAGGTATTACCAAAATTCTTCTAGCAACGCTTTTATTTAAATTTAGTTTTTAATAATCTAAGACATTTTCTTATTCAGGTACATACATTTACATGGTGAATAGTTCTTCAGACTACGGCTGGGTGCAGTGCTCGGGAACTAACTCCGTTGGGCGACAGACGAAGCCGTGTCTCTTCCATATACTACCAGCTGGTAAGCAGTTTAATAGTATTAGAATACGCCATTTTAAACTATATTTATGTCCAGATTTAAAACCGCTTATGTATACGACTTTATAAGCTCCCGGATCTTAAAAGGCATTTTAAAATTTCTGTTATTAGATCAGAAAAACTTAATTCAAAACCAATTAGATTCCAAAAAAATGAGAAATGTATATAAATAAAACAGAAAGCATTGTGACACGGACACAACACAACAGCAACAATCACAAATAAAAGAAGAGTTTTACAAAAATAATACAACCCACTTCCAAATAAACGCACTACAAAGTGAAAAAACTCCAATTTGAAGTTGAAGTCGAAATTGAAGTTATGTTTCATGATGATGATGATGATACTTAATGGGCAAGTTCTATAGTAAGGTACTTAAAATGCCCAAAATTACGTCAGAATAAATAACCCATATAAATAAAACTTGAACATAACCGGTGAAATTAGAAAGTACCAGAGTTTACTGTACACGTAAACTTACTTACTTTTACTTCTTTCGTCTACCCCTTTAGAGCGCACCGGCTTGATGTTCTGCATTGAAATGGTGTTTAAACAAAAAACAGACATGCGATTGAACATATCCCGAAATATTTGCCGTAATTTTTTGAGAAGTTCTGTTTCATAACTCCGAAGTTCCTCATCAGATCTTCACCAAATTTAAATGGGGCCATTTCGGGAATGACCAATGGTACCGATAATCACAAAAAAAAACATTAGAACCTCCACCTTTTTGGGAAGTCTGTTAAAAATAATAGTAAATAATATGATACAATAAAATTTCGCTGAGCCTGCCCGTGCCGAAACGATTACCAACACAGCATTTATTCCCTGGGTGACAAAATTAATTATAAGCCAGTATACGGTACCGGAACATCGTCAAAATATCATTATATATTCAAACAAAGATCTAAATAAGAGGAAGATTCAATAAAATGCCAAAACCTATAGTCAGCTCCATACAAAATCAGAGTTCAGGTCGTTAAATGCTAGACGGGCTGAACTACGATCAATTTCCACAGCTTATTCCATAAAAAAAATGATGCTTCTCCTGTGCCAGACATTTCTAGTAGGTACCTACATGGGGTATATAAGTTATTAGGTCGGATGTCGACATAAAGCGTTATATAGCACTAGACATAGAGGGAGCTGATGTTTACAAGACGCCTACTCTAGCTAGTACCAGCAACTTTGCTCGCTTACAAACTTTAAAAGGTCAAGTCGGATTCATTAAATGCCTCTTTAATGTACTCTTGAAAACTTGAAAATCTGATATATATTAATATCTGCATTGCAAAAATCTATTTGTTGTGTTAACCCTATCCTGCCAAATGAGACACGGGCAAAATAATCTACGAATATTGATCGTTAATAAATATATAAAAATAATTTAATAGTTTATTTAATGTTTCTTTCTCTTCCGTACAGACAAGCCATCCACGCCCAAGGCATGTGAGATCACCAACGTGACTTACGACTCTTTGACTCTGAATTGCACGCCGGGGTACGATGGAGGGATCCACCAATCATTCTTGTTGGAGGTAAGTGATAAAGCTCTTTAAAATACCTGTTACAAACAAAAAAAACGAAATAACGTAAATCAAAATAAACAGAGACAAATGATCTATTTACAATAAAACAAACATAGTATCTTTTGTAGTAGGCTTTACAAATTATTTTAAAAATATCAATATGCTTCGATACGTCTTGTTACTGTCACTTAGTTCCATATAAATAAATCCTTTGCTGTGAGCCGTAAAGGAAGCATTTCGAGCTAGTTGGAGCGACTTTCGTCACTGGATGACTGACAGTTGAATGAGATTATCTGAAAACAGATTTAATTGGAGTTTGATTGGAGAGGCTCATGTCCGGTAACTGAACGTTTAAGGCTTATAATGGTTCGTGAAATTTATTTTAATTCACCTATATCTCAATCCTCAATTTGGGATAAGCTTTCCGTATTACTCCCCTTCTTCTCTCGTCAGTGTCCGATTGTTTATGGATTACGCATCTCTCGTTGTGCCAATCCTTCTTTCATTGATGTGCTCCTTTCTCCACACAGATATTCGATATGGCAACAGGTCTTGCTCTCCGGAACGTCACCAGTGATGATCCTAAGTTTGAATTAGCAGGTCTGTCGGCAAGCAACTCCTTAGCTGTGTCAGTGAGAGCCTTCAATAGGAAAGGATTTAGTGAAGCTCTGACATTAACCTCTAGTTTGCTGAAGTATCCGCAACGGCATTCAGGTATGATTTCATGTTTTGAATATTCGTAGGCCTTAGTAATTTTACGTATTGAAAAGACAATAACCAAATTAATAAAATTATCAATTTTAGTCAATGTTTTTTTCTATGATAGAGTTATTGAGAAAATCAAAGGGGTCTGAGAAGAGTCAGTTTATTCAGAAAATATTGAAAGAAAATGTTTTAATGTGACACGTTTACGTAGTTTTTCGACCTTTGGGAAATGTGTGGGAATGACTTGAGAGAAACACTGTACTACGAAAAAAAACATTTCTTCACCCATATTTTTAAACAAGCTTCGCACCTTAAGACCCGAAAACTTTTCGCAGTAGGTAATGTGTTTCACGCCAGCCATTCTTATACTTGAAATGGCACAGTCATAAGTAAGATAAGAAAAATAAAAGCCACAGTTGTTGCTACAGCGCAGGTCCCCGTCAAGGTGGAGCTGACGACAGTTCTGATGATAGTCCTGGGAGCACTGGCAGTGATCGCCGCCATGACTGCCGTGTCAGCTGCCGTCTTCTGCTGCAAGTACTTCAACAGGAGAGATAGTGAGTATGGTGTAGTTTAATTGAACTCTTGTGTGTGATTTAATTGAACGTGTAAGTAGTTTAATTGAACTGTGGGTGTAATCCCTCAATAGAACATCACTGCAAGAGGTTAAAAGTATACGGGATCTGGGGGTCGTGCTCAGCAGTGATCTATAATTTGCCAATCTTATTAATAATGTTATTAAGAAGGCTATGAAAATGGTTGGGTTTGTTAATAGAGTTTGCAGAGAATTTAAGGGAACCGTGGCCTTAAAAGTATTATATAATGCCTTTGTGCGCAGTTTAGTAGAATATGCATCTCCCGTCTGGAACCCAAGTAGGGACCAAATCTACGTAGACCGTCTAGAGCACGGTCAAAAAAAGTTCACTAGATGCTTGCGGTTCAAAGACCGGAAATGTCCCCATAGAGCCGATTACGTAGAACGAATGAGTTATTTCAACGAACTTTCAGTTAGACACGACGAAGGGCTCTGAATGATCTGTTATTACTCTATAAAACCGTAAACGGGATAAATTCAACGCCAGGTCTACTTAGTAAAATTTGCCTAGAAATCCCTCGTTACTCTCATGTCAGGTCCAAGCGCACCACTAGAGTATTTGTTACTGAGACAAGTCGCACAAATCTGGTCCGCCATGCTCCACTAAACAGAATGTTGACTTTATACAACAGAGTCTGTTCTGTCGAAACCAGCATCGATATTTTCTTTGATACTCTGCCAAAATTTAAATCTAGAATCGTGGACATTGATCTGTAATCAGCTGCCTACTCCTGCTGCTGATCTATAATGTTATAATTTGTAATTTTTAATTCCATTTTTCTAAGTGACAAAACGGGTGACTCCCGCTCCAGCTCGTTCTTGGTGCAAAGGTTAGCCATTGCCATCCAACGTGGCAATGCAACAAGCGTTATGGGCACCTTTGCGCCGGGAACAGTTAGGGGCGGGTTATTTGACTAGTTATAAGACAACGCTTTTTGACGTGTCGTTGTGACTTTGACATCTAATTTGTTAATATTTATTATATATTATATTAATGAAGATTTGTTAAAAAATATGTTTGTTATTCCATTTTTTATTTTATTTTTGATAATGTAATATAATTTGGTAAAGTAATTTTAATTAATTTATATGTGTCTTATCAATGATTTAAATAATGATAGTAATTAGCAATATTGTATTTAAAATCATTCTGTGAAAAAGTTATAATGGTAATGTTACTATAGTTATGTTATAATGTTAATAATGTAACTTGACATTTTATTATAATTTCTGCTAATAATATAATTTTGTTTTTAAAGTAAATTTTATTGAATAAAAATTCAATCAACGACATGTATATTTAAATTTTATTTTATTTCGTTTTGATTTTATTTTGACATTATTTTATTTTAATTTATGTAATTTAATTTTATTTCCTTTGATTTCACTTACTTATTTAAATTCTTATTTCATTTTATGTGACTTATTATGACAATGATGTGCATGCCTGTAAGTGACTTGCTTACACAGGATCTTTTCTGAATGTTATTTTCTGATATTAATTTGTAAATGAGTCGTTGGTGTGCTTTGCTCAATAAATAAAATATACAAATACGTAACATAATTTAATCGTTTTAATTTATATGAAGCTAAACAATAGTTTCTGATTTTATTATATTGTATATGTTTAATTATTTAAAACGTGACACTTGGCTTTGGGTACTATAATTGAATATTCATAGAAACATGCTTTTTGTTATAGGTTCACTTCCGAGGGATATACGACTGTATCATAACCGATAAACGTGGGTGATGCATACGATTTGCCGTAAGCAGCGTACGGACCCTCCTATCCAGGGCGTCAAGTTCAGTCTGAGTCCATTTGAGTATGCCGAAAGAATACATCAATACTGGCATGACCCAGCCGTTGAAGGCGCGCACCTTGTTACCGCCCGATAAAATATTATTAAGTACTCTTTTCAGGCGGCCAAAGAAGCGCTCCTTCAACGACTGTTTCACGTCAGTAGCATTGATGCCTAGTGCTTCCGACATACCGAAATACTTGAAAGTTTCGATTGATGAAAGGGATCGAAGGTGTATGGAATCCGAGAGTTTTATTCCCACGGATTCCATAATCTCCACTCGATTTACATGCATGACTGCACATTTGTCCACACCAAATTCCATATGGATTGCGTCACTGAAGGTTTCTGTTACCTTCAGTAGCTTCATCAGTTGCAAGTTGTTGGGGCAAAGAGCTTCAGATCATCCATGTAAAGGAGGTGTGATATGACCTGACCACCTCTCCTCCACCGATAGCCCAGACCTGAACCCTCCAGCAGTGTACTGAGAGGGTTAAGGGCTAAACAAAACTACAGACTGTCGCCCTGAAATATTCCGCGCTCGATCCTTATAGGTTCGCTGTTTTCCTGAATTTGTCAACATCCTGGATAGTGAAGGACCGTTGCATCAATTTTATACAACTCCAGCACCCTCATGAGCCATGTATGTGGCACTCATTGCTATTGGCGCTTGTCGCATACAGACGTGCCAACAAGCAATATTTAGTTGCAATCAATTATTAATAATAGTGACCTCCTTAAGTGTATTGGTAACTTTGCACTTTTAATTTAGCTTAGTATGTGTGCATTTACAAACTATGAACAAGTAAAAGTGATTTAGTGTACGCATAAAATGGAAAACAGACCCTCGAATTCAGGGGGGCCAGTGCTCTCCTTTGCTTCGCCTGTAGAGGGGCCACCTGAAATCATCACCACGCCCGAGATTCAAAAATGGATGTCTTCTATTGAGCTGCATCTGAATGAAGTCTGCTCTATTGCCGCGGATGGAAAACTCAATTCGGAGCAGAAAATGAAAATAGCAAACCTTTGCCATAAAATAGGATCCGGTACCTCACAAATGGCAGTAATATACCAGTCGCTAAAGGCTAGATCTCTTCTAATGCACGATGCGGTTGAATCCCTTACTGAAAAACGAGACCTGTCAGACCACATCATGGACTTCAAGAAGACGATACAGGACTCAGGTACTGCGGGAAATGTTACTTTTGCCGAAATGGTAAAAAAGGGAGCAAATAACTTTGTTCGCCCCAATAATTTAAGCTCGGTTGCAATTTATCCCCAAGATAAATTGAAATCGAGTGACGAAACAAAAGACCTCGTTAAAAAGATCATACGCCCGGAGCAAATGAAACTGCATGTTCGAGGTGTCCGGAAAACCAAAAACGGAGGCGTAATTATCAGCACCGAGACCAAACATGACGCTGATAAAATAAGCAAGCAGTCCAGCTCTCTACTTCAGGACTTACCGCCGACGAACCCAGCAAGCGCAAACCCCGGATCGTGATCTTAGGAGTGCCGACTTCCATGGCTGAAAATGAGGTCTTCTGATGCATTTTTGAACAAAATGTAGCTGACAAGTTTGAAGACATGCCCTTTGAATCCTTCCTGGCCTTGGTAAAATTAAGCCACAAATCTGGAAAGAGATATGCGTCGACCTGCAACTACGTCATTGAAGTACCAGCTGATATACGTAAAGCCCTAATCGCTCAATCAAACTTTTTATTAATTGGACGTCCTGTCCTGTCAGGGATTTTACACTGGTAACTCGGTGCTACAAGTGCCAATAGTATGGTCATGCAGCAAAAACGTGCAGAGAAGTCAACACGACGTGTGGGCATTGTGGTGAAATAGAGCACTCGATGACAGAATGCGCGAAGAAAGCTGATGTACCAAAATGTGCAACTTGCTCACGCTTTAAAAAGCCCAGCAATCATAAAACAGGAGATCCTGAGTGCCCTGCAAGGAAGATAGCGGAATTCAGATACATCAACTCTGTTGATTACGAGGGCGCCTAGAGCGTCACACTCATGTGATGCCGACTCAACAAAAAGAAGCCACTGCAATGACCTACTTCGCCTGGATTTGTTGCTGTCTCAGGAAATTTGCCACCGTGCGTACTTTGGCAAAATGGTTTTAAAACATTTTGCAATAGTTAACAGCTCAAATATCTGCTGATGCTCAAGGTTCGTTGTCCGTGTGTGTAAATAATTATGTGCAATCAATTTAACGTTATCTAAGCTAAGTAAGGAATCATATGTTTATTATTATTAATAGAATTTAATTTTAATCTGTTTTAGTAATTAAGATTATCAATAAATAAATATATTTGTCACTATTCTAGTGTTAACAAAATATTGTAAAAAATCCTTGTCCTTCCAATTACATTGTTTGAGCCCCCGCCGCCTGTGATACAGGATTACCTAGTACAGGCACCTAACATTGTTGTACCCACTTTATGTATAAGACCAATTAGTATATTTTACCAATTTCAAGTTTGAATAAAGATTATTATTATTCCATTTATTCATTTTATATACATATTTTTACATTTTTAAATATTATTCTATAAAAAGATAAAATAAAAAAAACATTTAAAAATACAAAAATAGTAGCCCACCGGTATCGGGAACAGAGTCCAAGCTACCGGTGGTCAGGGCTCCTGAGAGAGGAACCTCCTAACGATACGCGCTGTGTCCAGGAGTACCGCTTTCTGAATCAAGCCCTTGATCCAGCTGCCCAACGAGAGCCTCCTCAGATGTTCGTCGAGGCTCTTGGCTATTATGCCATTGGCCGTAACGACTATCGGCACAATGATAGCTGAACTCACGTCCCACATGTCAACAACCTCGCGAGCCAGATCAAGATACTTGCTTTTCTTATCTCTCTCAGCCTTCACGAGGTTCTCATCATGTGGGACCGCTATATCAACAATTATTGCGCGACGCTCTAGTCGGTCTATCACCACTATGTCAGGCTTATTGGCAACAATAGTCCTGTCAGTGATGATAGACCGATCCTAATACAACGTGACATTGCCATTTTCGAGAACTGGGTCGGGCACATACTTATGGTAAGGCACTTCCGACTCCACAAGATTGTATTTAAGAGGAAGTTGCTGATGGATAATCCTGGCTACAAGGTTGTGTCTATGCAAATAGTCTCCGTTAGCCAGACTAGAACAACCGGAGATAATGTGACGGATTGATTCACCCGGCCGGTGACATGCCCGACAGATGTCATGCCAGACGTCTTTCGCAATGTATTTCCGGTAGTTGTTCGTCATCATAACTTCGTCCATAATCGCAAAGACAAAACCTTCGGTTTCCCCGAACAGGTCACCAAATCGCAGCCAGGCCACGGACGCTAAAAGATCTACATCGGGCCCATGTAGGACCCGGTAGAAGCGTCCGTGAAGCTCCTTGCTCTGCCATACCTCCCTGCGGTCATTAGTATCTAATACTATAGGTTTGCTCCAGTTCTCGTTAGCCAAGGAGAGCGGGTTAAGGCCCTTGTCCACCGCTACCACATCTCGATGCATACCCACGTCAGCGGCCTGGAAGTATTCCCTAAGACTGCATACCTCGCGGTTGTGTAGGGTCTTAGCATTTAAAAAGCCACGACCCCCGCACTTCCGAGCGATATACAGTCTCATAACCGATGATGGGACCGACGTGGGTGATGCATACGATTTGCGGTAAGCAGCGTGCGGACCCTCCTATCCAGGGCATCAAGTTCAGTCTGAGTCCATTTGAGTATGCCGAAAGAATACATCAATACCGGCATGACCCAGCCGTTGAAGGCGCGCACCTTGTTACCGCCCGATAAAAGACTATTTAGTACTCTTTTCAGGCGGCCAAAGAAGCGCTCCTTCAACGACTGTTTCACGTCAGTAGCATTGATTCTTCCGACATACCCAAATACTTGTAAGTTTCGGTTGAGGAAAGGGATAGAAGGTGTATGGAATCCGAGAGTTGTATTCCCACGGATTCCATAATCTCCCCTCGCTTTACATGCATGACTGCACATTTGTCCACACCAAATTCCATACGGATGGCGTCAATGAAGTTTTCTGTTACCTTCAGTAGCTTCATCAGTTGCAAGTTGTTGGGGGCAAAGAGCTCCAGATCATCCATATAAAGGAGATGTGATATGACCTGACCACCTCTTCTCAACCGATAGCCCAGACCTGAACCCTCCAGCAGTGTACTGACAGGGTTAAGGGCTAAACAAAACCACAGAGGACTCAGACTGTCGCCCTGAAATATTCCGCGCTCGATCCTTATAGGTTCGCTGTTTTCCTGAATCTGTCGACATCCTGGATAATGAATGACCGTCCTCCACTGCCTCATACATGATGTCAGGAAGGCGCGCAGAGTTGCATCAATTTTATACAACTCCAGCACCCTCATAAGCCATGTATGTGGCACTGAGTCATAGGCCTTCTTGTAATCTATCCAACATGTCGCCAGAGCCTTGCGGGAACGGCGAACCTGTTGGCTAATGGCAATGTCTATGAGGAGCAGCTCCTTAGTACCGCGGGACCCGTTCCTACATCCATTCTGAGAAGCAGACATGATGGCGTTATTGTAAATATGTTGATTTATTTTCGCTCTCAGAATGGATGTAAGGATTTTATAGACCGTCGGTAAGCACGTTATCGGTCTATAATTTTTAGGATCCGCAGTACTACCTGATTTGTGGAGCAGGTGGGTTATTCCTGTCGTTAGGAACTGGGGCAGCGATCCTGACTCTAAGGCAGACTGGAACTGAGTTGCCAAACGAGCGTGCGACCTTTGGAACCATTTAATCCAAAAGTTGTGAATAGATACTCGCTGAATGCACATTCCAAAGCGCTCCTCAAACGTGCTAGAGCATTGGGTACTCACAGATATAGCCCCATCGTCGTCATCTTCGCCAACATGGTCGAGTCGCGGTGAAACACTGGGTTGCAGTTGCACCGCGGCCGGTGGCAAGGCAGGTGAGACACGGCTACTCTGTGATTCCTCACGGAGTCTATCAAGTACGGCGTCATCCAGCATACGGTTACGTTGGATGACCCGCACCTGATCCGATAGACGTTGGGCCGACACGTTGACAGCTGGTTCAAGCACCTGAAACAGAGAGAGCATCCGACCACGGTACGCAGTCAGGTTACTTCCCCCTCTGTAGCCCCAAAGTATGCGCGCATGACGTTTTCGTTAATCGATTGCGTCCATCGCATGCGCTGCACACTTCCACCGGGAGCGGGGACCCTGTCAGAGGCCGATGGGCTTCGAGGTCCTAGGCTGTCCGGTGGCCGGCGTCCTCCCCGTCGACGCGTAGGTGGTGGTGTCGTCGGCGGAGAGAAGTATTCGTCGCTCGAGCTCGACGCAACTGCAGCGTCCAGGATTGCTTGACTTACGGTTGTAAGGGATCCTGGTGACTGCGAGGCGGAGCTGAGCGACGAACCCGAAGATGTTGGGCGAGTGTTTTTGACTCGGGCCTGGCTACGTGTCAACATTTTCTTCTCAACTTGTCATTCTGGTTTATTGTAGGTTGTTCATTTTAATTATAGTTTTTGTTTTCTTCTGGTTGTTTTATGAAATATATATGGAGGCATTATTTAAATTTAGTTTTATGTAGTTTTAACAGTGATATTGTTCGGATTCATTAATATATTCAAAAAATCGAAGAGCGAAGAAAATTTTTATGTCACTCTTGACAAGTCAGGCCACAGATTATTATTATTATTATATTGTGCGGGACGGACGTGATCGTTCAAGGCCCCAGGCTGACTGGAGGTTGTAAGGCTCCAGCTTGAACGCGTTGACGCCCCTTGCACCTATAGTTCGTTGTCTTCGAGCAAATACCGACCCTGCAGTGGTTGGAAGGCTGCCAAGGATGTTGAGGGGAAGGCGTGATGTCCAGTTCAGAAAAAGAATCGAGTTTTCATGTCCAAAAACGACGTTTCTTCATGGTCTTCGTTACACAAAGTGACGTGGATTTAAATGTTGAGAAATAATGGCTACAATTAGGACGGTGTCTTAGCGCACTATCCTACTACCACACTTGACCGTAACGAGGACCCCAAAACAACGACCGCGCATAAACTTTAATTATAAAATTAATACCTTATGATTAGTCGCTGAAAACCAACAGAAACCCCCCTTCTACTGAACCGAGAGAGAGAGACTGACTATCCTAGGACTTGTGTCTCTGGATAGATCTCGAGAAGACCTTCTCTCCGGATCTTGGTCCAGGTCCATATCTGCTACCTTCACGGAGCTCTTGTGTGGAGAACGCCTAATAAGGGGCAGTTCTGTCAGTTTATAGCTTTATATGCTATTTTACAATACAATGGTGCACTTTAGTGCCAGGGTACCAGCGAGGGACTTGTAGCCCTACTCCTGGACCATCGATCTGTGACAGTTCCACAGCTTCATCTGTCACCTTCACGGGCACAGCCACGTGAAAGTGCGAAAACATAGCTTCAGTGCCTGTTTTCGGCATATTTAGCGAGTTTGTACTCGAGCTGGTGGGCGGATCCGCATTCACCAACCATTATCGGATAGCCCTCGCGATGGGCCACCCCATGGTGGAAGTCCGGTGGATACAGCTCCAACCCTCGATCCAGTATTCACTCTGATGTGGTCGACGATGCGAGAAAACCATGGAACCTCTTCCTATATTAAGTCGGTTAGTTCCCTAACCACCAAAGCTAGGCTCCTTCCAAAAATGTGGTTGGGAAGCTGGAGAATTGGGCTAACGAATGGTGGTACCCTGATGGGTGTACCACCAGCCCTTCTGGGACTTCTGTTGCCGGGAAGCGGCCGAAATAGAAAATATCGTGTTGTTCCACGGCTTTAACGCCTCTGTGTGTATGTGTATGCTATATATTAGCTATGTGTTGTGACTGAGTCCAGGCGTGTGCCCGAGGGTCCCCAAAGGTAATGCTTCAGATAGCATATCAATAATCCTTCAGGCACCAAGTGTGTCTGAAGGTAGTGGGCCCTCTGGCAGACGCGTAGAAACGTCCATGCTGGCACATACAGACACATTATTTCAAGTAAGTAATATCCATGTATTAGAATTACATAGATGCCATCTATATATAGGGCCTGGATACAGTTCCAGGTCACCTAGAAGCGCTAAATCGCTTATAACGAAATTTCTATTTACTTACTTGAGCAAAAATGCATGTATTTACCAACTCAGAGTGAAACTGTTTTAAACCTGGCTATGTACTGTTATTATGTACAGTTTTTCAGTCATAGCACCAAGGTATACTATCTAGAACACCTAGATGGTGTTTCCTAACAAAACAAATGTGTAAGGTAAATAATACGATTGGTAGGTGGGCAGAGCGCACCTATCGATACTTGCGACCCGGCCTTTTTCGGGGGGTCCAAAATAAGTAAACAAATATTTTTTATTTGCTTAAATTACTACTTACACATTTTATCTAAAGTATATTAACTCTAATAATACTAGATAATCGCATTTTAGGTACTATAGGCTATTATAAAGCCCTCAAAACACTATTCTAAAATACCAAATTTGCCTGCTTACGCGCCAGACTATATATATCACGATTCGCCATCTGACTGCTCATCTTGTCCGTTCTTCTCCACGTAGGCTTTTCCGAACGGATGGTAGAATCACTTTATCAGATCCGGCCTTTGCCATCCCCCAAGCGACGCCCTGAGCCGAGGTCCGACCCCAACTGGGGTAGCCCTTAGTGCTGTCGCTTTAGGTTTAGAAACTTTAAGCTTGGCCGGAGGCTACATAGCTTAGTCTCCACAGGTTAGTCCGGTTAAGCAGAGGACGGCTACTTTGGCCGAACTGCGAGACGCCATGCATTAAAAAAAAAAAAAAAAAAACTGACTGCTCATTTCGAACTAAACGGTCGTGGCGACCGGTCGTTTTACGGAATTTGACTTGTTTTGATTTTGCTTTCTTTCCGTAACTACCGCATTTAGTATGTATGTAACGATTCTAATTTACTCTTTAGACCCCATATTTACTTAATACATACTCATATACACTAAAACATAATGTTTAGTGCCTCAAAAAGTGGTCGAAATTTTATGTTTGAAAAAACTATAAAAGAAAAATTCTCGTCTAAAACTTTTTAGTACGAGCTCGCGCGCTGGGGTAAGCAGACATATGTTTTGTTTATACTATTTATATCTACAAAACTATTCTAACATTTTTGTGACGCCTCGTCGCGAACATATATACTTTATTATACACCACAAAAAAACATACAGGACAAACTTTCAAATATACAAGTGATACGTTGAGGTCGATTCTGCGATAGTATTTAAAATTACGCTAACAGTTGTAATGAAATAAAATATATCACTTTAAAACCAATGTTTTTACACCGTACCTATAAATCTTAAATATATTAATTTCAACTGCAAGATTATTCATATTTAAAACATTTTATTCCAAGAATATCTGGAAGTCCAACTTAAAAGGTTGATCAATAAACACCGAATTTAATAGAAGTCCACAGGAGAAAATTGATAGAGAATTTAAAAGATTTCCAAGTAGATATTTGAATTTGATTGACTGAGGATTGCATGGTTTTTTTGTTGTTGTTTTTAGAAAAGCACGAAAAAGACAAAAGGCAGCAGGATGAAACATCAAATGTACCGCTAACTGGCACCAAAGAATCTGAAAGTGGCGATAGTTTAGGTAAGTCGCTAAATTTTGATTGATACCGAGATTGTTACATGTTGCTTTAATGATTACAAGTGTGACTGCTGAGCATGGTCCTAGATTCATTTCCTGGGTTGGGCAAAGTGTTATTAAGTTTTTCCATCTAGAATTCCTCAGTAGATAGTAGAAACAGTGATGTCTTCAGATGATGATGATGATGTCAGATGTCTTTTTGATTAATTTTTATCTTGGTGTACAATAAAGTATATAATAAATAAATAAATAACAGTGGCAATTGACATCCGGGAACAAGCCTGACCCTGTTTCTCTCTCTCCCTCCCCTGATCTTAAAACAAAAAATATATTTTTAAAAGCATAACGATACTAAAGCTAAACACGTCATCTAAAATAATAAAAATGTTAAAAAAAAACTTGAGTCTATAAGCAAAAAAGAAATGATACTTGGTCTTTGTAAAAATGGTCAAACTAACACACAGACAACTACTCTAACATTCAAACTTACACTTAAATTCAAGGATGATCAATTGATCACGAAATTTCATGATTATTACCTTAGAGTTGGAGAATGCCCATTTTGTATGGAGAAATGTACTGACTGAAAAATTTGCGTGTCCTAATAAAAACATCTTTATTTGATTATGTTACCCTAATTAATTACACATACTAACTTTAGTCAATTTTCATTGTGGGAGTTAAGAGATTTTGATCAAAATATGGTCCTGTTTAGGTTATAGTAGATTCACAGCAATATCGACTCTATGCCAGCATATTTAAGATTTGCATTCGTTAGACATTTGTTCAAGTGCTGGTAAGACATACAATGATATTCTTACTTACCGGTGTAGATCCAAGCCCGTAATATGGTCAATATATTATCAGGAATTAAAATGCAAAAATGCAGCAAAATATTATGTCTGCGCATATATGGCGCCAACATCAAAGAACATTTGAGACACCAACTTCTAGCCGTAGCTACGTCGTAAATCACAAATATAAAGTCCTGTCTTATTAAGCACTATTTTCACAAACACACGGCGGTGTTGTATGGATGAGATAAGTATTAAGTAACGCAACTCGACGCAACAAAACATACAAACAAATCAAATGAAAATACGACTACTGTCACATGACTGTCACTGTCAAATGAAATGACTGACAGTAATAGGCATGTTACCAAATTGGTAATATAATCGATTTCTTAAAACATGATTCATTTGTTATTTTGTTTTGCATTAAACTAGTAAATCAAACCAATTTCAAAATCAGTTAGTTCTTAACATTAAAAAGATGAATCGGTTCGATACATGAGATCCTTGGATCATTTCATTGTTTCTGGTATATTATAAAAAAAATATTCTACGATTAATCGATGTCAGATCTTGTCAACATGCCTCCACCCTAACATTAATGGCGGAATATGTTTGAGCTGAGAAACGGAAGTTAAATACTTATTAATTCAAGAAAATGAACTCCACTAGGAATCTTTTAGAAAAGAAGTCAAAATACTTGAAATATTTTTTTATAATTTATTGTCCAGAAATGATTGTGACACAATTCTGTTTTTGAAAGTACTGTCCATGGGCATTCTCCTTTATAGCAGCAATATTAAGGGTACCTACTTCCCTTCGGCCCTCTTCATGTTTACATCCTGTTTATATGTTAGACGTTTATGTAGGTATACAAGGTAGGCTAAGATCTATATAACTGTACTCGCCCGCTAAACGATAACATGACCTGACGTATCCCAAGCCCACTTGAGAGCAAGCGGGCTAGAGCAAGACAAATAATTTACTAAACCTGGCCAGCCACTGATACAGTTCTGAATATTTAATTATACTACCCTCAGAATTGTGTGTAATTTGAATAGTATTCCGGTCTTTTGGTTCGGTTTAGAAGGCTTAAGGTATGTTCCTTTGTTATGGGTGAAATTGAGGGAGGAATTCTGGGTTCAAGGACTGGTGTCCTTTTAGAAAACATCTTAGAACAAAATACTGTTTACATAATGAATGGATCGTCAACCCAATTGCGAACATCATTTTTACCATAATGTGATTTCAAAAATGTAGCTGCAAAAGTCCGAAGTACGGTAAAATCTAGGATGTACCGTTAAACCTAAGATTTCATAAAAAAATCATTATTTAGATAAAACTGTCTGAGATAAACTCTTAGATTTCCCGTGTGATTGCTATTAAAAACCCGAAATGAGCGAATATCATAGACCATTACGGATTGTTATCAGTATGATTTGGTTAAAGTCTTAAGTTTTACAGGTAAGTCCTAGGTTTTACCATACTTCGGGTTTTTACAGTAACAAAGGTTTGAAATCCATTTGTTTCATATGTGTGAAAATAAAAATCTGCTCGAAAACATGAAGAACGCAACAAATGTTGTTATATTGCCAAAAAGAAATGCATTGCCGTTTATTGTGTCTTACGCAATAACCGTAGTTCTAGTTTGTCGAAAAAGTATCATCTTCCAAAGAGAATTTCCACATAAATAATCGACGGCCATGCTGAAGAGTTTAAGGCGCTGCGTTTTCTTATTTTCAATATTTTTAAACTAGTCAGAAGCTGCGAGATTTATTTATTTTTATAACAATTACTTGCTGTACTTACAGTTTGCACCAAAGCGTACAGCAAGCCACCACTACACATATAATAACACTTATAAACGAGACGGAATCAAGGCTGAACTCCTGAAGGCGGGTGGAAAACCGGTCCTTAAGGCCCTTCTAAAGAAACTGTTTGATTCCGTCATACTCGAGGGCAAAGGCATGGTGCAGGGGTGTGGTGTCTTCTTCAAGAAGGGCAACAATGCCCGGCTGAAGAACTATAGGCCCATCTCACTTCTTAGCCATGTCTACAAGTTGTTTTCAAGAGTCATCACGAATCGTCACGCGCGAAGGTTTGACGATTTCCAGCCTCCCGAACAAGCCGGTTTCCAAAAAGGCTTGAGCACCGTAGACCAAATACATACGCTGCGGCAGTTTATACAGAAGACCGAAGAGTATAACCTGCCTCTCTGTTTATCGTTTGAGAACTACGAGATTTGATCGAGACTTGGGTTTTATTGCAGTCTCTCCAACGCTGCCGACTAGCTACCGACGACCGAGACCGACTACCGGTACATCGAGGTGCTGAAGTGTTTGTACAAACGCCATCATGTCATTCCGACTTCAGGATCAGACTTCGGAACCTATCCTTCTGCAGCAAGGTGTAAGGCAAGGAGACGTCATATGGGTCATACTCAGAAAAAGTGTATATTTTAAATTTGTTACTAAACTGATTCTGAGAATCTTCGTTACGAAACTGATGTCATAAGGTATAGTAAACTAATGTCGTAACGTAACGCAATATAACGAAACTGACAATAAATTCTGAGAAATTATAACCTCTAAAAATATTTTTACGTAAACCACGTGTTTACCACACAGGCACTGAGCGTATTAGTTCAGATAATACAAAAAATAAGAAAATAACATAGTAAGTAAATAAAAAATATAATAAACTTACCACAATAATAGTCGTTTATCACCCTGAGGATCTTTTTGTAAATTTTCACTTGATACACGTCTTGACTTCACGACAACGGCGAAAACATAATGGCTGCCGTGACAGTAATTTTGACGTAGATAATAGTGTTGCCAGAATAGGAAAAAATATTTAAACCAATTTAAATACTTGCGTTTTAAATTTTATTGCGTGTTACTAATCCTGAGTAACGAAACTACATAATTTTGGGACAAGATTAGTTTAATTAAAATAAATTATTCTATAAATGATTAACGAATAAAATTGGTCCTATTTAGTAACTTTATTCATAAGGAATAATATAGCTATAGTCAATATTAAGTAAAGCGATGAATATTCGTAACAATTCATCTCTGAAAATGTGTTATAGTCATTGGGACACAAAAAAAATGTATGATAATATTTATTAAAAAAAATTGACACTCAAAAAATATACTCTTTTAATGAAAATTAAAGTTTAAGTAACAAAAAAATCTTCATATTAATAGACTAATATAACAGCAAGGGGAAAAAAAAGAAAATATATCATAATATTAGATATTTAATTTAATATGAAGCAGTGGGACAAGAAAAGATACCAAATGTACAATTTTTCTGAGTATGACCCATATCTCCGAAACTGTTCTCTGCTGCACTGGAGGATGTCTTCAAGGTTCTGGATTGGAGAGGGCTAGGCATCAACATCAATGGCGAGTACATCACTCATCTTCGGTTTGCCGACGATATAGTGGTCATGGCTGAGACTTTGGAGGACTTCAGTACAATGCTCGAGTTTACCCCAGTAGAGCTTCTGTCTAGCAGTGTACTTCTTTTGGCTGAAATGATGATGATGATTATGAGTCAATAGTTATTGAACCACAGAATCATCCAAAATAATCGATTTATCTCTAATCGGATTCCGATATTGAGACATTTCGCGATAAAAAAAGGATGTTTTACGAAATACTACACATTTTTGTAATCCTTTGTTTGGAAATGCTTATTTTTTACCTAACTCAAAAGAACGGCGATGATTATAAAATACTTGCTTATACATCACGCCTATACAACCGTAATGTACATCTCTGACTCTCTTAGTCAGAGGTGTACCTACAGAACAGACACATTTCGCCAGTTACCTTTTGATCTAATATATTAAGAGCGCGGCGAACCATGAATTGTCCATACAAACGTAATACCAAAATCTTTTGTAATTTTAGCATATTACCACAATATTATGATGATATTCGGATTAAGACAGTATTTATCTAGGTTCCTACGTCTTCTTTTTTTCTAAATACTCACCTAAAATGAAATTTTAGTGAATTCCATTTTGTATATTTTTACAGCGTAAATGACATGTTTTCTTTTTGATATTTCTGTATTATAAAAAACAATATCTTTATTAATACCGTACCAGGAACATAGCTCATATTATCAAATTACAAATAATCGTTTTTTTTTTTTTAAACTTTAAGTTTTCATTCATAAGTTTTGGTATTACGGAACACATCAAATTAATCACACATTTCCAATAGCTAGTATTGCTGTCGCGTCAAGCAAATGTCAATGTGTGCGTGGTCGCACTGCTCACGGTTGTGTATCGTTCGTACGGCGTGGGGTTTGTTCGGGGCACTTCGGGTGTGCTTCGGGTGTGTTTTACTGTTTTTTGTTCTACTGTTCTGTGGATTGTTTGTTGTCATTATTAGACGATTACTTTACTATGCTTTATGTGCGCGTTTATTTATTTTCTAAATTGTATTATTTTATATTTTTGACACTATTGACTTATGCTATGAACTTGGATTTAGATTTGCCTTGTGATTTGAACTTTGGTATTGAGTAATATACTTTTTTACGAACTTTGCGTTGTTTACGGACTTTGTTATTATTTACCATATGGTTCGGTTGCCGACATGGTCTCCGAACGTTGGGATGTTTCTCACAGGAAGTACCTATTTCCCAATGACATAATACAATAAGGTAAATTAAGAGGTACCTTAGTTTATCTATACTAATATTATCAAGCTGAAGAGTTTGTTTGTTTGTTTGAACGCACTAATCTCAGGAACTACTGGTCGGAGTTGAAAAAATATTTTTGTGTTGGATAGTCCATTTATTGAGGAAGGCTATAGGTTATAACATCACGCTACAACCAGTAGGAGCGGCGCATAAATGAAAAATGTTGTAAAAACGGGCAAAATATTCCTTTTTGAGAGCTTCCGTTGCGTGCGTTGCGTACGATCACGTATGTAGTATAGAGTAGGTATGTAGATAGGGTAGGGTAGGGCAGGGTAGGTAGGTAGGTAGGTAGATTGACGGGAGCGAAGCCGCGGTGGGCAGCTAGTTTTGTATAAATAGTATTTACCTACCTACCTATCCATCAACTTACGAAGCTTTGTTTTTAGGGTTCCGTACCCAAAGGGTAAAAACGGGACCCTATTACTAAGACTCCGCGGTCCGTCTGTCTGTCTGTCTGTCTGTCACCAGGCTGTATCACAAGAACCGTGATAGCTAGAGAGTTGAAATTTTCACAGATGATGTATTTCTGTTCCCGCTATACAACAAATACTAAAAATATAATAAAATAAATATTTAAGGGGGGCTCCCATACAAAAAACATGATTTTTATGCCGTTTTTTTGCTATAATGGTACGGAACCCTTCGTGCGCGAGGCCGAATTGCACTTGGCCGGTATTTTTCGTTTGTTTATTCATGTCATGAGACAAAGCGGGCGTTGGTAATGATCTCAAGGACACCGCTTAGACTTACCTACGTTGCTCCTCTATACTTACTGTGACGTTAGTTCGGCCAGTTCGGCTCACCCAGGGTAGGGTGACCATGCGATTGGACTTGCATGCACAAGCGCGGTTTTATTCCCTTGGTCCAGATTTTGCTGGACTTTTTTGTAAAATTCCTGTTACAAAAAACTAAAAATCCAAATTCGTTCTAGTTTATTTAATTATTCTGGGATTTTTATCTGGACTTCGGTGACCCTTACCCTGGAGAGGTTCTAATAGACTTTGATAACTGGCTGGCTAATCGACCTCATAATAAACTGCAAAAATATTTACAGAGCCACGACGATCAAGGAAAAAACGACTTTGGCCATCAGTTTTCATAAAGAAACACTAGAAAGAAAGAAAATAAGCGTGTTTAGTGTGGATCTTTGACACTATGTTTTCTGATTACTATTATTGTATTTTTTGTTTTTCGTTTAGTCGATAATATAATTATGGTCACCCTACACGACTTTATCAAGTTTCGATTTATATTTTTAAACAGATGAATGATGATATTTTTATATTCAAGATCCTTGTTTTTATTTTTAACTAGAGGACGCCTCGCGGTTTCACCCGCGTAGTTCCCGTTCCCGTGGGAAGATCTATCCCCGGGTGTCATAGGCTACTTTTTATTCCTGTAGATAAAAAGCCTATGTCACCCGGGGATAGAGTAGCTTCCGAACGGTGAAAGAATTTTTGAAATCGGTCTAGTCGTTTTGGAGCCTATTCGGTACAAACAAACAAACAAAAACATTTTTCCTCTTTATAATATTGGTATAGATATTCTTAGCTCAGAGCGCTTTTATTTATCTGTATCTACATATATGCGTAAATAGGCATACATTATTGGAATATTTGTCCTTTACTAATACTTTGCCTAAGTAACACTTGTAATATATTACTTGCATTCATTATTTATTATAACAACACATGTTTGAGGTTTATCAAAGGAATACCTACATAAATAAGAAAAAAGAACGCGGGCGCCGTTCGCGTCAGCCGGCTTTCGAGTCGATAGGATGATAATAGGTAGCGATATCTATCTGCTCACACAAACACACACACGGCTACGCACGGCGCACCGCGTGTGCGTGCAAACTGAGATAGCAATACTCCGAACGAATTTTTCGCTCGCCTCGAATTGCATTTGCGAGCTAAGTTCGCCGCGCCCTTAAGGGATCTTCTTGGGGAACCTCATTCTCAAAACTAGCGCTTGCGACTATTAGATTTTAAAGTAGTATTTTATTATTTCTGAGCTAGTTCAATAGCTAATATAAAAATAATAATCCGTAGTAATTTAACGACCAAAAACCATCTTGTAATTACAGCCTCAAACCAAAGAAACATCAAAAAACACATAGAAAACTCACCAAAAGACCAGAATACTATAAAAAACTCTCGCTCAAACAAAATTCGCATAAAAAACAAAAGAATGAGCACTAAAAAGAATTTATTATCTCCTCTTTACAGATAAAAACCCAGACATAATACCAGTAGACGGGAAGATCAGCGACAGCTGTTCAAATAAATCTTCTGTGACCGAATTTAGTTCCATAAGACCTCTTATATCGAAAACGACGGATAAATACGACATGACGACAAATTATGACAGGTTTTACGATCACAACATCGATCCTTGCAACCAATACATACAAGTCCGACCGGTAGAATACCGAAGATACGCGGCAACCTTGCAAATGCCAAACCTTGGTCCCAGCATACAGAGCTTGGGGCCAATGAGTGGTTTGCATATGCCAAACGTTGTCCCCAATGATTGTCATAGACAGTCGTATGATAAGGTGTACGAAGATTGGTTGAAGTATAAGAATGCGTTGCCGTTGAATACTAGTAGTTTGGTAAGTTTTGAATATATTTTATCGTAAGTAGGTAAAATCAGGAAAAAAAACTGCTTAGCAATTCATCCATTTCAGGTCACGGTCGCATTGAAAGCTATATTTAGCATGATTTTTGGAGTTCAAAAAGAGCTTAACTATTTGTCTACAAGGCTAATGTGATTGCTTACAAGTTTCTTATTTTCAAAATATTTTATGTATGAGCTCGTAAGTGGTGCCCCTCATCTCGGCCCATTTTCTGAAAACAGGACGAAGCCCCGTGTACAAAAAAGGCATCACACTAACGCCGCCTATTATATTTCAGCTACCAGCAGAACAACTGCTCCCTGAGCAATACGCCACACCACCACCACCATCTCTGTACAGTAACCCTAGCAGAAACCCGCTTAATCTCACTCATTTGCCAGAGTTTGACCCTGGGTACCACCTAGAGCCCAGGTCTCTGGAGATGGACTCTAGGAGTTGCTCCAACTCGCCGTCAGTCAGAGTCAACCCTGAGAGTAACAGTGTGTACTACAGTAAAGGTGTGCTAGATAGGACTACTAATACGTTGCCACATTTGAAGCCCACTGAGATAAATGGTAAGCATTATGTAAAATTTCCGTCCCAAATTCGAAGCTATAGCAAATACAGGTACCTTTGAAATGTCAGAGAGTTGGTCAGTTAGAAATATGAAGCTAGTTTGCCATTCTAAAGTGGAGTAGGTTCCTGTGGAGAACAATGAACATGTAACTCCATAGAAATTATTTTAAATACAAAAAGCCAAAAACCAAATATGTTTTTCTAGTTTACACGAGCTTAGTTAGTTACTTTGTCATTGCTGCCTCAACGTTTCGACTTTTCAAGCAAATTGAATCGTCTACTTTTCACTTGCACGGCCAGTTTCTCTGAAGCGCTAATTCAGCATGTTTACACCCAACGGAAGTTTATTGTTGTTATAAACGCAACCAGTGCTAAACATTAGTAGGATCAACTTCTTTAGTTTTAGGTACCTTTCGAAACCCGAAAAATATACTATGTATCGTTTTTTAGTACCTAAGAAAAAATTGAGAATTACGATAGGTGTCGATTCAGCACTGTGTTTTTTTTTAATTAAAAAAGTTAATTTAATGTAGGCTGATTTCCATATTCAAGCTACGCAAATCTTGAAACCCTGTTTAAGAAATGCTTTTTTTTTGTTTCGCTCTAGCATATTTTCCTGTAAGTTGTAAAATCAACAAATAGACATCTAATCTCGATTTGCATGGTTTATAAGAATATGGTCTATGCTGCTTCTGAGGGATTTCATATTCTAGATACAGTGATTTCAGCATTGGCACATGTATTGGTTTCTTGCATATTACCTGTGTTGTCTGCAAACAAGTACTTACGAGTATTTTAAGTTTCTCAAATATTCAATAGGTATGGTAATATTTATCTTAACGTACAATCAGTATAAAAAGTGATAATTATAAAAATTGACAAATTAAGTTTAATTATGAAAAGTACAGTCAGCATGAAAATAATTTCAAAAGATGTTAAAATATTTCTGATTTCCTCCATTTTGGAAGTTGCTCAGTTGCAGGTACAGCTCGCGAGTTTATCGCTTGAAGAATCTACAATAAAAAATCTAGATCGATTCAAAACCTACTCGTATAAACAACCCCAAAAACGTACACAAATAAAGCTTTCAATAGGTACTTTATTATTGGAATAACCACTTGGTCCAATACTCAAAATATTTTTGCCATCTGCAATTGGTCTGTGGTCCGCATCTATTATATTCAGTAAACAGAACTGTTCAGTGATCAGACATCTGTTGTTATCACATCATTATAATATACAGACTCATGGAAAGATATTTTTTTTCTGTAAAGAAAAGGTGATCGACCTTTTCCTATCCAGCCATTATTATCCAGCAAAATATTACCATCATACCTATTTCTACTACCAAGCACATTTTCTGAGTGTCGGTTTGTGGCCTTGATGAAATAACAGCCTGAATATTTTTAAAGTTTATTTTAATAAATACAGATTAGTTTTACTTATAATTTGCTAGATTTTAGAACTTAAATATTTATATGTGGTATTCAGATAGGTACTAGACATAATGAGAAAAGCATAATACATAATATATTATGTAGGTAAGATAAGATTCTGTATATGAGAACATTCAGGGTAAGAACTTCAACAACAATTAAAATGATACAATAAATAACATAGGTACCAGGTATTCGTGTTGTCTAATAAATGGTGGAACCAATGTCGTTATTTGGAATAATTCTGCAACAAAAGAAAACGATTATTATTTAGCTATAATATCTTCTAAAATGTCTGTTGCTACTGTTGTCTATATCTGCCTTAGCTTCTGCTGGAACTGCTAATTAAATATAAATTTCTTTTACAGGAAACTCTCCAACTCAAATGCCAAGTGATCCAAAATGTGTGAAAAAAGCCACCGACACTTCCCTAGAACATTCTAAAATAACTAAAGAGTGTTGTTGAGGCAAGAAATATTAGAAAGGCCCATAAACTCCAGTGTTATAAATTGACGAAGTGACCTACAAATTGAACTAGGTAAAATGCCTTATGAGAACATAGACAGGCTAGTGGCCTAGGGAATAGGCCTTACCTTACTTAAGTGGTTGTAAAAAGTTGTAAAGTGTACATTTAATGTGATAAAATTCGGTGTTATCGGTTTGGTACTTTGGACCCGTCCGTGGTGATATTTTTAACAGTGATTTTTATTTCTTTCAAATGAATTTTTCAACATGTTCGATACATTTTATTAAACACAATATATTTACTCTTTGTTAGAATATATATATTGCCAATTAATAAATTTGAACAAAACAAAGTGAAAATAGATTATTGAATAAAGTGAATATAATTATTAGAATGAACAATTATAAAATTAATGTCAATTTGATAGAACAAAAAATATCAAGATAGTAAAAGAATTTTGCATCTTCCATAAGATGATAAGACTGATTATTTGTAGAAGACACACACGTTTAGAAAAAACAATTATTTGATTACATTATTGTTATTAATTATTAAGAACAAAACATAAAAAAACGCTCAAAATATGTTTTAATTTGATTAATGGTTTTATTTTTCTAAATCATAATTTTGTATTTCTTATTTTTTGTAATAAAGCTATGATTGTATAAAGAAGACTAGCTCCAACAAATATAGTTAAATGTATGTGAATGTAAGTAGTGTAAATATTATAAGTGTTTTATACAAAATGTGGCCATATTAGTTAAATTGTAAATAACGTGTATCTAAAATAATAATTATTGTCACAAAATCGAGCTTTTATGTTATAAAGGATAATTTTGATATAAATTTGTGTTTGTGATGGAAAAGAAAATTAATGAGGAAAGATGTTTTGTTCTCTAAAGATAAATACGAAAAGAAGGATATTATCGAGGCTAAATGATACATTTTAAAAATAGTACTGATTGTTAATATCTTTGGATTGTTTTATTAAAAAAATATCGGAAATTTGAAAGCTTACTTGGAGGAAAAAGCGATTTTGTAAATGTAAGTTATATAAAATAGTATAAATATGACTACTACATGTGATAACAGTTACAAGATCACGGTAAAAAATATTAATTATTTTAAGAAGCGTTCCGATTTGGCCTAAACTATTTAGAGTTATTTATTTTTGTGTTTGTAAAGATAATTTTCTTTAATGAAAACGTTATCTAGTAAAATAACAATACAGTAACAAACAAAATACTTACTTAATTATTATATTTCCTAATTGAATACAAACAGTTATCTCCGTAGCTAATAAATTTAGCTTTTATTAAAAATATAAAATCTTTTTATATCAAAAATGTTAAAAGTTTGTAAAATATAATAAATTTAGTTTTTATTAAAAAATGTAAAATCTTTTTATATTTAAAATCTTAAAAGTTTGTAAAATATAAAAATAGCTTCTTTTGATTGAAAGTTCGTGAACTGAGTAGGCTGACATTATTATTTTGATTTTACAAATTAAAATATATTTACCCACTTACATGTTTATGTTATTGAGTTTGAAACATACCAAAATTTATTGCAGACTATATTTATATTATCGTATTATTTTAACATTAAAAATAGCATATACCATGACCAAGCGTTTATTCATTTTAAAGTACAGTTGGTACCTATTTCATTTATTTTAGTTACCATTGAAGCTTAGATATTTTATATTTATGGTTTTATTTAAATAAAATTAGATAAAAGAATATTTGGGCATTTTCTTATTGGTTTTTTTGCGGTCCTTACTAAGGGTTTCATAATATAATATCTAATCTAACGTCGGGGTGGCTCATTGGCTAACAGCGCGCCTCCCGTGCTAGAGGTCGTGTGGGCAAGTACCAATGTACTTTCTAGGTTTATCTTGGAAATCACAGACAACGGCGAAGGAAAACATCGTGAGGAAACCTGTACTTTAGTTACCGTAAGTCTGAAATCGCCAACCCGCATTGAGCAAGCGTGTTGATCAACGCTCGTGTCTTCTCAGTATGAGAAAGCGTAATTTGCCCAGTTTAGTGTAATTCACAGCGAGTAAATACGAAACCGCGCCGCGTTTGCCTGTGGACAGTAACAACCGCGTGCATCCCAACACCCGCGCCGTTCCCCGCATCTCGCTGCCTGTCTGGCCAAGCACTTAGATGGTTCTCACGCGTTGTTGATCCTACCTTTGTGGTCAGGTCTCCCATCAAGAGAGTGATATCTGTTTTGAGGAAGCTTTTAAAATTGTCCTCCAGCAGTCTACAAGGGTGTGATATCGCTTTTTAGCATCATCATAAAATAAATAGTCTTGTAGGTAGGTGGTACCTATGCACAAAATATAAGAGCGTCCATAGATGGACTGCTTATAGCAGTCAATGCCGACAGATTCAAGCTTTCGCTGTTGGTATAGGATCCTGAATTATTATTTCGTATCCAACATGGTCTAAAATTCTTAACTAATATTATGTGTTTGTGGTGGAGGTAATCTCTAGAAGTACTGATCCGATTAGGATTACACTATCGCCACAAAGTACGGAACCGGCGCGGTGGTGCTATCGCTGTGGATCTTCGTTTGTTTTGTTCATATGTCAATTTTTGTGCTGGACAAATGCACGGTTTTTGTGGGACGGGCCACTGGAGTGAAGCCGCTGAAAAAGGTTAGCAAGGTAATTAAAAAACACAAGCTGTGCCTAAGACTGTGACAATCTACACTGAGGCCCGCTCATTTTTCCGACGTCACATCTGTCATACATAGATCAAACTACACCTTTACAAATCTACGCGAGGATTATCTAAGACGATTGTTAGGCAATATAGAACAAGAAAGTGAGCTATGTGGTTCTTTGAAGGATAACACACGTCACACAAAACTGCTGAATTCCGTGGAAGTTTCAAATTCGCTGCCTCTCGTATCTGGAATAATCTTCCTCCACCGTTTCGCGCTATAAAAACGATTGCAACATTTAGTACTAAATTCAAGCAGTACTTATTACTCAAACAAAAGGAATCCGGAAGATAAGCTTACCCGGGGTTTGCACGCAGTTAGTATTACTGCCCTTAATCCATTTTCATTATTTTGAACTTGCTGGCGAACACCACACCACACATGATAACATTCAGATCACTCTGTTTTATCTGATACTAGAGGACGCCTCGCGGTTTCACCCGCGTAGTTCCCGTTCCCGTGGGAATACAGGGATAAAAAGTAGCCTATGTCACCCGGGAATAGAGTAGCTTCCCAACGGTGAAAGAATTTTTGAAACCGGTCCAGTAGTTTTGGAGCCTATTCGGTACAAACAAACAAACAAACAAAAAAATCTTTCCTCTTTATAATATATATTCTTTTCGCCTGGTTTATTTACACTTATTTATTTACACTATTTCTCTCGGTAGAGAGTACTTATATTCCTTGCACTATTTCATAACATATTTCTTTTGACAGCCGATCATAGATTTACTTTTTTTTCCATAGGTATTTAAGGTCCTTTCTAAGTAATTTAATATATTACCCTTTGGTCCGCGCGCTCTGTCATTTGTCTATGGTTTTGACAAATGATCATTGAGCATCGCGGACCTTGTACATAGGTCTACCTATATTTAATATGATTTATTTATAGATTTGTATTAAACTTACACTTAATCATAATATACACACTTTGACCCACCTTCTGTGTTTATTCTATTTTGTTTGTAATTTATATATTATTTAAGTATTTTCTGTTTCCGTAAGTGTGTCCGTGGCATCAGCAGTGGGCGCTATCAGAATATCAGAGCGGCGTTATTTTCTTTTTTGGATATCGCTGCACATGCTGAGATAGGAGCCTTTTTGGTCTCGCACGGGGTTTTTCTTTTTAATTATTTTTAAATTTTTTGCCTTTTTCTCGTGTCTCCTGTGCGGGTCACAAATAAATATTTTTATTTTTCTAACTTGTATCAACAATGGAAAAATGTGACCGTAGTTGTCTTGCGCTAAATTACAGCGCAAAACCAGCCTGTAAATCCCCACTACTAGTAGCTACTTCCAAGCAAACAGTGGCATCCTCTCCGTGAAAAGAATTAGGCCACAATCCAACACGCGAGCGCAGTTTGCTTTGGTAGATGTCATCGAATTTTGCGTCGTGAGGAAACGTAACAAGCCTGTTGCCTCACACTGATTTTCTTGAGACTTTCGCCATTTGAAGAGGCTCTTCCTGACCTATTAACTGATATATTAGGGGCTAAAGTATAAAATTTCCATTTAGTACTGAAAAATTGAAATTAGTTTTTTTTAAATTTAACATATTTATTTAATCAATATAATTACCATTATTATTTATACATTGTTGCCATCTAATAGGAAGGTAATTTATGCCTTTGCGATAGAACTCTGGTGATCTAGATTCGACAAACTGTGTGAAGGCATTTTGAAAACTTTTTATCACGTAGAAAACTGTCCAAATCACGAAAAAAATGGTAGTTCGTAGGAGGAAGGTCTGGCAAATACGGAGGGTAACGAATGGTTTCTAATTTATTTATTTATTTATTTAATACTTCATGCACATACAAGTACAGAGGCGGACTTAATGCCTTAGGCATTTTCTACCAGTCGACCTTTGGGTGATGGAGAGATAAACAGTGGTAGGTGCAATATAGAAAGTTAAGTAATAGATTATTTAAATATAAACAATAAATACAATATAATTATACCATATATATTCAAAATAATAAACTAAATACATAAATATACTTAAACATTAGTAGTAATAGATAAATAATTGAAAAACATTAGCGCTGTTACGATACTACTGCCAACTTCTTACGGAGTCAACTTCTAATTGCAGTTCCTGTAGAGTTAAAATGGTTTCTCGTGCTGTATGAGGTCTCGCGTTATCATGGAGCAATAATGGTGAAGATCGATTCATGAGTCGGGGCTGTTTCACTGCTATTTTGCTATCATTGTTAGGAATTCGGCGCAGTAGACATCTGCCGTTATTGCTTGAGCAGATCAGAGAAAATTATAGTGAATGATACCATGCTGAGACCACCAAACATTTACCATTACCTTTTTATTGGTAAGCTTTGCGGCGTTTGACCTGGGTTCAGCCATTGCATTTTTCGCTTACGGTTATCGTAAAGAATCTGCTTTTCATCACATGTCACAATTCATTCCAATATTCCTTCATTTCTGTATCGATTCAACCAGGCAACACAAGTACGAAAAGAATACGCGTTCATTCTGCCAAAGAATACACTCCCATAAGATAAGATGTGCAGATTGTACATATTCGCAGTCAGATGTAGAACACTGACATAATGGAGAGGCAACAAGCCTGAAGGAAAATAATTTATTTTTAAAGTTACCATGCCCTGTGAGAAATTGGGCAACACAGTGATCCACCTCCAGCCACGTCCTGGCCAGCCGCACGCGAACGGATGGAAAGAATTGGTGGTGTCGGCCCTTGATGGAATTATCCCACCTACATTGCCATTCGGATAAAAGTTCCTCCCAGACGTCAATATGTGGTTTAAATAATCTAGAGATTTTGTCACGGCCATTCCGCGTTTTCTAGTGGTCGCCACTGTTGATTCTGGCTTTCAGGAGTTGCAGTGGTTTGGGAATAGTGCGGTGGGATTGTCCCAATTAAAAAAAATAAAGTTTGAAAATGCGTTTCTTTCTACAGATCAGTCAAATTATAAGGCACCCATTTTTCATATTTTTTTATTTATTGATTGATTTGTCGCAAATGAGTCAATATTGTTGATATGGTAACGTTTAACCATGCCGCTTATTCCTATGTAGTTTGGCTCAGATCGGCTTCCACCATCTCTTTCAATTCATTGTTATTCACCTGTGTGGGCGGTCTTTCACGTGGTTCGTTCTTCAAATCAAAGTTTCCATCACAAAGCGTTTAAAACAAAATTGCATAGTGGGTTCGTTAGCAGTCCCCTCTCCAAACGCAACATTGATATTGCGAGCAAAATCACTCGAATTTTCGAAGTATCCATCTTTCTTGCCTAAGCTGAATAAAAAAAACCGGCCAAGTGCGAGTCGGACTCGCACACCGTACAAACCTCGGCTTAAAGGTATTATAGACCTGAGTATTTAATATGAATTTCAATTTAATACCTCTACGCGTTCATGAGGAATGGTGAAGGCCCGGCTAGAGCAGTGGTGGCCCAGTGGTTACGGTCCCGACTTACGAGTTGTAGGTCGTGGGTGCGAACCCAATCAGGCGCTTTACTTTGTGTAATTTATTTCATCACCACTGCTCTCAAAACTGTGAAGGAAAACAGCGTGAGGAAACCGGCATGTCCTAGAACCAAAAATTCAAAGACATGTGACATCTACCAATTCGCACTGGGCCCGCGTGGTGGATTATAGGCCACTCCCTCTATAAGAGGAGGCCTGTGTCCCAGCAGTGAGAACATTAAAAAAGGCTGATGATGTGATGTGATGTTCATGAGGAAAGGGGTAGTATGTTTAAAATTATTAAAAATATTTTTATTATATAATGTTACTGAAAATTTACGATTTTCGCAATTAACTTTTATCTTTGCTATAAGACGTTGCTTCGTAACAAATTTCAAGATTCTGAGTTCACGGGAAGTACCCTGTAGGTTTTGATTCCCTTGCGAGTGTCGAAAATTTGCGGCCTAAACGGCTGTATCTTTTGATTGCGTTGGCTTGGAAATTTGATTTTTCACAGCTTTAAGGGACAGTAAACTTGAGTATTTGATATAAATTTCAGCTTGATACCTCCACGCGTTCCTGAGAAAAAGGGTCTTGACAGACAGACAGACGGACGGACAACAAAGTGATCCTATAAGGGTTCCGTTTTTTTCCTTTCGAGGTACGGAACCCTACTTTTTGGAGTTATAAATTACAAACAGCCGACCTATCTGTACAATAAACTGAGCTGGATCGCTAGTAGAAGAGAATGCGCAAGTCGACAGTGCTCACAGCAACTCTCCACACACTCGCACAAGACAGCGGCTTTCAGGGGAAGTTTTAGATACGCCGCATCCAAATGCTGGAACAACATTCCCCCGCCGATAAGGAATCTCAAATGCCTTGTAACGTTCAGAGTTCGACTGCGGCAGTTTCTTATAGCCTCGCAGAAAAAACTGGGGATTACTGTTTTGAACACGTCCGTTATATAACTGGCTGTCATGTCCTTCCCGAGCCAATCTGCCTATATGGCGTATCTCGTGGTCAAAACCTGTAAACAAAGGATATGGTAATTGAATAACTTGTGGATCATTTGTTGGATACCTACTAATTGAAATACACATTTATTTACGTATATTTATTTATTGTAAACATGTTTACCCCTTGAGTGCTGTTACCAAACACAATAGAAAAATAATAGCTTCTATGTGCGTACCTCACATGACACTGTCATTACACCAACATATTGTGACCGCTTAGCGACCGTATGTCACTGCAGGGATCCAGCAGAATATCAGCGTCAGGTATATTTGCCTGACACATGCTGAGCTGGACTCCCATTTGGTGCAACCTTGAGACGCACACCGCACTGTGTTCTATTTAAAGTAGGTAAGTTACTTGTGTCACTTTTATTATGTATTTTTTCCTTTTTTTGTATGTTGGCATCTTTTCTCCAAATACCCACATGTAAATTAAAATATTCTGATTGTGATTTTGTGTGCTGTGCTGTGTCTTTTGTATGCGCTGAATAAATAATTTATCTATCTATCTAAAAACAACTGAAAGTCGATAATCGAATGATGCACATTTTTTAAAAGAAGAACTTCATAGGCAAGTACCATGTGATAAAATTTCACTCAAAAATCTCTAACCATGAAGGAACTATGTTAATTCGAAGTACCTTTTACAATAAAATGGCAATTTCATACTTTAACCCCTATTATTTAAAACTAGTTGGGCCATTATTCTACTACTCGCTCCTTTTAAAGCCCGTATGTACAATTTCAACGCAGTATTATCTTCATGCTCAGTTGCGAAGCAACTCAACAGATTACGGCCTCAAGATGTCGCCACTCCTTAACAGAGCTCCGAATAACTTCCCCTTAAGTACAGCTTTTCTCCGCTTAAAGTTTCGAAATAAAGAACTCCGGACAACTTGTGGACCAATTAATTCAATTTTTAGAAAGAATTGGAAGGCCTTTGTGAAATTTTGGAGTTGGCAAATAGAATTTTCGATTCAGGTCGCTCAAACATAATTGATTTGTTGAAAGTTCGTGAAGGACTCGGGATTGTTTCTTCTCAAGTTGAGAGTTTTTAGGGATGTAAATTTGGCAAGTACGTCTTAATTATTAGTTTATTCTAGATTTTCTAATCATTTGTAGAATAATTATAGAGATAAGAAACGTGGAGCTTTGGTAGGTGGTTTGATGTTTCTTAGTCATTTCACATTTATGATCATGATTCATGGACACTCATCCTATATCTCTCTCTTTGCCTATTTGCATGTATGGGAAAAGGGAACAAAACAAACATTTAACTCCAAGCTAATATACGCATTAGCTTGGAGTTAAATGTTTGTTTTGGTAGGTAAAATAAGTTTGCATAAAGGATTAAGACTTCCAAACATACTCACAGAGAAGTATTAACTGTATTTTCTCCTATTTTATTGCTTTGGAATATTTTTCGATCAAATAAATATCATAACAAGAATTTTAGATTCGTTAAAAGTTTGTGTTGCATTTTCTTTCACCACAAAATGAATAGACCTCTGAGCGTGTCATCAGTAGTAAGACTTGCTATTGGAGGACACCCTCAGACACACTTCAAAAGGAAAAGTTTCATCGTTAGCAGAATGAAGTTACCTACCCTTAGTTTTATTGTAAGGCCGCCTTGGCTATATACAGGACTATTTTTCAAGAGTGAATAAGAAAGTCTGAATGTATTTTCATATATCAATCACGCCTCAACGGCTGAATGGACTTGGATGAAATTTAGAAAACGGATGGAACTTGACCTGATGTTTCTTTGGTGTCTTTTTATCCAGATAGTGCAACATTCACGCAGGTGAAACAACTGAGCAATATCAATATAGATGCTCTCCTTGAAAACGTTATCATAGATTTTCGAAAAATCTTTTTTCGTAACCAGAAATCAGACCATTGATTTAAAAAAATATCACACATTGTATTATTGTGCCAAGTGATAGTATTGATAATAAGGAAAATAATCTGGAAATTAGTGACGTACAGCAAACTAAAACCATTTTGAGTTGACTCACTTTACAGAAAAAAACACTCTTTACACTTAGTTATTTCCATAGGTACTAACGTACGGCTCTGAATAGTTGATACGCAAAATGATAGTTGATATGAAAAAAAAAAGTCAAACATCAATATTTTTGCTCTTGTTTTTAAATTAATATTAAAAATAGAAATCGATAATCATTTTATAATTTAATGACATATATTTTTACTTAATCGTCACTACCTGCCGGTGAACTGTTATCAGCTCTAAAACACAAATTTATTATTATATAGTTTACATATTTGAGTTGAACATCATGGAAGCAATCAACCGCACTATCGCTGAAATGAGCAATCTGTTTGGTGAGAGAATGTCTGCGTTTGAAAAGGAATTGCAGAAGACTCCATGCACCACAGCAATCACCACCTCAACTTTGGCGGCGGAGTTTGCCTCATTCCGGACATTTGTTGTTCAGGCGCTTGGTGCTCTGCAGCAGCAGGTTGCCATGTTGGGGCAGAACCTGGAAAACATGGAGATGCGTGGGCGGCGAAAAATCCTGTTGTTGCACGGAGTGCCTGAGGGGCAGGAAGAGGTGACTGCACAAGTGGTGGCTCGAATTGTCAAGCAGCATCTCGAAATTGACTTGGCTACTTCTGGCATCAAGAGGTGTCACAGGATGGGATGCACTACATCTCACAAACCCCGACCAATCCTGTTCAAACTGTTTGATGTGGCACTGCGAGATAAAATCTGGTTCGGCAAAACCAAGCTAAAGGGGTCTGGTGTCACGGTGTCGGAGTTCCTCACGAAGACCAGGCACAGCGTGTTCATGGCGGCGCGGGACAGATTTGGAGTGACCCAGTGCTGGACGTCAGAGGGCACTGTGATCGTCCTGGATTCGAAGGGACTTCGCCATCGAGTCCTTAAGTTTTTATAATATTTGTTTTCATTTCGTCAATGTCATGTGACATGTCATGTCAAATTGTCAATGTCACAAACTGTCAATTCATGTTTGCGTTCCTTTCCATTGCAATGACAATTGTCATTCCTCAACATTTTTATTTTTTAATAATCGCTCTGTTACACGGTAGTAATTTTCATTTATTTTAATTTGCCTTGATATTAAACCACTGACCTCTATCATACAAGTACGCTGGACTAAACATACTCTAAGAAATGACAGTTGATTTTTGTGCTGATTCATAGCGCCCCGCTCGAGCGTATTAGGAACTAAAATAATAATAATAATAAAATAATCTGTGGCTCAACTTGACAGACGGTTGCCAAAAATTTTTCTCTTCGTAATTTCTTACAATATATTTAATTTTAACTACCTAAATTCTAATAAACAAAATGAAACCAAGAAAAAAAAAAACTAAACAATAATATAATGAAAGCTGACCGAATTAACCGAATTAAAATGACCGAATTACAACAAGAAACGAGAAAAATGGAATAGACGTCATGTTGACGCGAACTGCAGCACGCAATGCACGCCCACCACCTCCGGCCTCGTCGCCCAGCTCCGCCTCGCCGCCGCCGGAACCCAGCCCCACCGTGAGTGCTGTGACATCGGCCGCGGCAGTTGCGTCGAGCTCGAGCGACGAGTATTTCTCGCCGCCGACGACACCACCACCTGCGCGTCGTCGGGGAGGACGCCGGCCACCGGACCGCTTAGGACCTCGAGGCCTACCCGTCTCTGATAGGGTCCCAGCACCCGGCGGAAGTGTGCAGCGCATGAGATGGACACCATCCATCAATGAAAATGTCATGCGCGCATACTTTGGGGCTACAGAGGGAGGAAACAACCTGACCGCGTACCGTGTCCGGATGCTCTCTTTGTTTCAGGTGCTTGAGCCAGCCGTCAACGTTTCGGCCCAACGACTTTCGGATCAGGCCATCCAGCGTAATCGTATGTTGGATGATACTGTACTTGATCGCCTCCGAACGGAAATGGGTAACCGTGTCACTGCCCCATCGTCGCAGGCTGTGGTACCACCACAGTCAAACCATATTGCCATCAATGCTGACGTGGAGAGTAGTGACAGGGTTACAAACGTAAGTACCCAGTGCAATGAGGAATTGAGGAGTGCTTTGGAGTGTGCTATTCGGGATTATCGCTACATGCCACCCGAACTTAGGCCACGATTACCTCGTTTGCCCATGCATAACAAAAATAGGGCGCTGGTGGCTGTTCTGGATTCGCAGTTGTCAAACTATTTTGATGACTGCGAAGACCTCACTGATACACATTCGATTATGTACTGCGCGGCTGTAGCGGCATGTCGTGTAGCTCATGTCAAATTTGCAGATGACAGAGCTACACGACCGAAACCAGCCGTACCGGCTTGGCAGTGCAGGATCGAACGTCGTATTGGTGGGGCCAGAGCACTCATCGGCAAACTAATTTGTTTCAGGGAGGGCAATAGTCGCCCAAGAGTGATGCGCTTTGTGAGACGGGCGTTTTCGGGGACTGATGTCAGCCCCCGAGACTATATATCCCATGTCACAGAGCGCATCGACTTCCTGAAGCAAAAAGTGTATGCATGGGCAAACCGTATTCGTAGGTACAGGCGAAGAGTGGAGCGATACACCCAGAATCGCACATTCCAAAGTAATGAAAGGTGGGTTTATCGGGCTTGGGAGCGACCCGACCAAGGTGTGACTGATACGCACCTGCCGGGTGATGACGCTATGTTTTCATTCTGGCGCAGCATCTGGTCGGTGCCTGTCAGTCACACCGAAGGTGAATGGACTCGGGAGGTCGAACGAGCGTGTGATCCAATACAAGAAATGGGGGCTATCACGATCAGCCCCCAAGATGTAGCCCGTGCAGTCCGTCCGTTGCCGAACTGGAAATCTCCAGGACCGGACGGACTGCACAACTTTTGGATCAAGTGGCTACAAAGGTCGCACGCTCGTTTGGCATCTCAGTACCAGGCAGCCTTAGAGTCTGGTTCGCTACCCAAGTTCCTTACAACAGGAATAACCCACCTGCTCCACAAGTCTGGTAGCACCGCGGAACCCAAAAATTATAGACCAATTACATGTTTACCAACGGTCTATAAGGTTCTTACATCCATTTTGAGAGTAAAAATTAATAAACATGTTGACAATAACTCCATCATGTCGGTCTCTCAGAATGGATGTAGGAACGGGTCCCGCGGTACTAAGGAGCTACTCCTTATTGATATGGCCATTAGCCAACAGGTTCGGCATTCCCGAAAGGATCAGTCGACATGTTGGATAGATTATAAGAAGGCCTATGACTCGGTGCCGCATACATGGCTCATGAGGGTGCTAGAATTGTATAAAATAGATACAACTCTACGCACCTTCCTGATGTCGTGTATGAGGCAATGGAGCACAGTCCTTCGCTATCCAGGATGTCGAAATATCCAGAGGAATAGCGAACCTGTAAGGATCGAGCGAGGTATATTCCAGGGCGATAGTTTGAGTCCACTTTGGTTTTGCCTAGCCTTGAATCCTCTAAGCATGATGCTGGAGAATTCAGGGCTAGGCTATCGGTTGAAGAGAGGTGGTCAGGTTATATCTCACCTCCTTTACATGGATGACTTGAAGCTTTTTGCCCCCAGCAATCTTCAGCTGATGGAGCTACTAAAGGTAACTGAAACTTTTAGTGAGCCATCAGGATGGAGTTTGGTGTGGACAAATGTGCGGTCATGCATGTAAAGCGAGGGAAGATTATGGAATCCGTAGGAATTCAACTTGCGGATTCCATAAACCTGAGATCCCTCTCTCCAAACGAAACCTATAAGTATTTGGGTATGTCGGAAGCGTTAGGTATCAGTACTATAGACATGAAGCAATCGTTGAGGGAACGCTTCTTTGGCCGCCTGAAGAAGGTATTCAATAGCCTTCTTTCGGGCAGAAACAAGGTGCGCGCCTTCAACGGTTGGGTCATGCCGGTGCTGATGTACTCTTTCGGCATACTCAAATGGACTCAAACGGAACTTGACGCCCTGGATAGGCGGGTCCGTACACTGCTGACTGCATATCGAATGCATCACCCACGATCGTCAGTCATGAGATTGTATATCGCGCAGAAGTGTGGAGGCCGAGGCTTTTTAAATGCCAAAAATCTCCACAACCGCGAGATATGCAATCTCAGAGAATATTTTCTAAACACCGACGTGGGTATTCATCGAGATGTAGTAGCAGTGGACAAGGGACTCACCCCGCTCTCCTTGGCGAATGAGAACTGGCGCAAGCCTGTAGTGCTTGACACTAACGACCGCAAGGAGGTATGGCAGAGTAAGGAGCTTCACGGGCGCTTTTTCCGGGCCCTACATGGGTCCGAAGTAGATCAATCAGCGTCCGTAGCCTGGCTGCGATTCGGTGACCTCTTTGGGGAAACCGAAGGTTTCGTCTGTGCAATTATGGACGAAGTTATCATGACGAATAACTACCGGAGATTTATTGTAAAGGATGGCACGGTTGACATCTGTCGGGCATGTCACCGTCCGGGTGAATCGATCCGCCACATTATCTCTGGTTGTTCTCGTCTAGCTAACGAAGAGTACTTGCATAGGCACAACCTTGTAGCCAGGATTATCCATCAGCAACTTGCTCTGAAATACACTCTTGTGGCGTCGGAGGTGCCGTACTACAGGTATGTGCCCTACCCAGTTCTCGAGAATGGCAATATCACATTGTACTGGGATCGGTCCATCATCACTGACAGAACTATTATCGCTAATAAGCCTGATATAGTGGTGGTGGACCGAATCGAGAGGCGTGCAATGATTGTTGACATAACTGTCCCGCATGACGGGAACCTCGTGAAAGCCGAGAAAGATAAGCAAATCAAGTATCTTGACTTGGCTCGCGAGGTTGTCGACATGTGGGATGTGGACTCAGCGATCATTGTACCGATAGTCGTGTCAGCCCATGGCTTAATAGCCACGAGCCTCGACCAACACCTTAGGAGGCTCTCGTTAGGCGGCTGGGTCAAGGGCCTGATCCAGAAAGCAGTACTGCTGGACACGGCTCGTATTGTTAGGAGGTTCCTCTCTCTGGAGCCCTGACCGCCGGTAGCTTGGACCCTGTTCCCGATACCGGTGGGCCTCTATTTTTTATATTTTTAAATGTTTTTCTTTTTTGTGTGTTTTGTAAAAATCTTGACATGGCTCGCGAGGTTTTCGACATGTGGGATGTGGACTCAGCGATCATTGTACCGATAGTCGTGTCAGCCCATGGCTTAATAGCCACGAGCCTCGACCAACACCTTAGGAGGCTCTCGTTAGGCGGCTGGGTCAAGGGCCTGATCCAGAAAGCAGTACTGCTGGACACGGCTCGTATTGTTAGGAGGTTCCTCTCTCTGGAGCCCTGACCGCCGGTAGCTTGGACCCTGTTCCCGATACCGGTGGGCCTCTATTTTTTATATTTTTAAATGTTTTTCTTTTTTGTGTGTTTTGTAAAAATATTTAAAAATGTAATAAATAAGAAAAAAGTTAAATAAAAGACATAATAATAATAATAACTGTTCGGGGTTGGGATAAGATTGAGATAATGGATGAGGTAAAAGATGAAAGTCAGTATAGGGTTAATAAATTCACTGTATTGTCTGGACACAATTAAGAAATTAAGCCTAATTTATACTAAGGTGAATGATATGGGATTATGAGTCACGCGCACGGTATGCTGCCGAATTACGTACTAAACTATTGCTGTGTAAGTGCAATAATATAAATGATGGAAACATACTGAGCGGGTGGCGTAATAATGCTGACCCAGGTAAACGTACTGTACGGTGGTAGACCCGTACATGCTCCCGGGGGCAAAGATAGGGGTTAGTAGGATAAAGATGGAGATGAGATTTACAAGATGATAAACAATATTCAACTTATCAGCTATATGACAGGGATAGGGATTAGTAGTGAGAGATTAACAATATTTCGAACAATTACAAGTAGTCTAGAGCAACTACTTATCTTAGATCGGGAAGGGAAAATACGCGAAAAACCGGGGACGACGCCCTATCTTCTGTTTGTAAACAATCGCTAGATTTAATAAGATTTTTGGGAACACTTTTCACAGATTGACTAAATTGCCCCTTTTCCCTAAGATCACAACACTCACTCACTGCCCTTTTCACTTTGATTAAAGATTGCCCTTTTTCCCTAACCGCACTACACTCACTTATAACACTCTCATTTCCGGGATGTGAAGAGATCGCAGTAGCAGTAGGTGCCTCTCCAGCAGGCACCGAGGGTTCTCGACGTGTTGACCGCCTGAGACGCCGCCAACAGTATACCGCTGCAGTTATCAGGATTCCAAGGATTAGAGCATACAAGACGCTATAAAGATGTACGTCGTGATAGGATATTTTATCACTCCATGTTTCAGTTTGTTTCATGATCTCAATCTTTTTCTGTATATCTTCAAATTGTCGTAATATTTCAGAATTATTAGGATTAATTTCAGGAGATTCAGGGGTAGATATGTTGAATATATGATTAATAGGTGATATTTGTGGCGCAATCATTCTTGGACCAATACTCATTTTGCTGGACAGCCTTTTAGTAGAATGGACAACGAAATTGTCCGTCTTTATCATACAGCCTTCCTCCACATTCAACAGACCTGCGTTCATTATTTTAATGGCGGTAATTTCGCCGTCACAGAGAAGTTTAAAGTTGCATTCATTACAACAAAAATAATAATATTTATTATCCACTGTTAATTCTTTCCAAATGTTTTTACAAGGGGTTCTAATAGTTTCACAGGTTCTTGTGTGTGGGATCGTTTCACACAAGCTGTGATCATCTTTTAAGATATTTATAGGGTTTTTTGTATGACATAAAATCATCCCAGGATTTTGTCTTATACAAGACTGGAGATCAGCATCAGTAAGGGTTACGTATGAGTCTTTTCTGAGGTTAATGGCAGCAAAACTTGAGATAGCTTTCACATGTATCATGTCATGGTTCAATAATCGTGGGACTGGAATGAGATTAAAGATTTCGTAAAGGTCTCTTTCGATGAGGGGTATTCTTATTTCAATGATCAAGTACTTACTATAGTACTTAGTCCGCACGTTTATCAAGTTGTAGAGATCCTTGAGATTCAAATGGTCGACAGGAAGTGCCATGTCTTTGGGGATATGTGCTGATATAGAACTTAATTCCGTTCTCAGCTGTTTAGGAGATATAAGATGGAAGTCCAATTTTCCATTGTAAATATTAGTTATATAACGGTATGCTGCCGAATTACGTACTAAACTATTGCTGTGTAAGTGCAATAATATAAATGATGGAAACATACTGAGCGGGTGGCGTAATAATGCTGACCCAGGTAAACGTACTGTACGGTGGTAGACCCGTACATGCTCCCGGGGGCAAAGATAGGGGTTAGTAGGATAAAGATGGAGATGAGATTTACAAGATGATAAACAATATTCAACTTATCAGCTATATGACAGGGATAGGGATTAGTAGTGAGAGATTAACAATATTTCGAACAATTACAAGTAGTCTAGAGCAACTACTTATCTTAGATCGGGAAGGGAAAATACGCGAAAAACCGGGGACGACGCCCTATCTTCTGTTTGTAAACAATCGCTAGATTTAATAAGATTTTTGGGAACACTTTTCACAGATTGACTAAATTGCCCCTTTTCCCTAAGATCACAACACTCACTCACTGCCCTTTTCACTTTGATTAAAGATTGCCCTTTTTCCCTAACCGCACTACACTCACTTATAACACTCTCATTTCCGGGATGTGAAGAGATCGCAGTAGCAGTAGGTGCCTCTCCAGCAGGCACCGAGGGTTCTCGACGTGTTGACCGCCTGAGACGCCGCCAACAGTATACCGCTGCAGTTATCAGGATTCCAAGGATTAGAGCATACAAGACGCTATAAAGATGTACGTCGTGATAGGATATTTTATCACTCCATGTTTCAGTTTGTTTCATGATCTCAATCTTTTTCTGTATATCTTCAAATTGTCGTAATATTTCAGAATTATTAGGATTAATTTCAGGAGATTCAGGGGTAGATATGTTGAATATATGATTAATAGGTGATATTTGTGGCGCAATCATTCTTGGACCAATACTCATTTTGCTGGACAGCCTTTTAGTAGAATGGACAACGAAATTGTCCGTCTTTATCATACAGCCTTCCTCCACATTCAACAGACCTGCGTTCATTATTTTAATGGCGGTAATTTCGCCGTCACAGAGAAGTTTAAAGTTGCATTCATTACAACAAAAATAATAATATTTATTATCCACTGTTAATTCTTTCCAAATGTTTTTACAAGGGGTTCTAATAGTTTCACAGGTTCTTGTGTGTGGGATCGTTTCACACAAGCTGTGATCATCTTTTAAGATATTTATAGGGTTTTTTGTATGACATAAAATCATCCCAGGATTTTGTCTTATACAAGACTGGAGATCAGCATCAGTAAGGGTTACGTATGAGTCTTTTCTGAGGTTAATGGCAGCAAAACTTGAGATAGCTTTCACATGTATCATGTCATGGTTCAATAATCGTGGGACTGGAATGAGATTAAAGATTTCGTAAAGGTCTCTTTCGATGAGGGGTATTCTTATTTCAATGATCAAGTACTTACTATAGTACTTAGTCCGCACGTTTATCAAGTTGTAGAGATCCTTGAGATTCAAATGGTCGACAGGAAGTGCCATGTCTTTGGGGATATGTGCTGATATAGAACTTAATTCCGTTCTCAGCTGTTTAGGAGATATAAGATGGAAGTCCAATTTTCCATTGTAAATATTAGTTATCGTATCAAGAATGGAGTCTTGTATTTTCCTGAGGCTATGCAGTAAGTTATTCGCCGTCATAGCAGATGCTAAGAAATCGGTAACTAAAGTCATGTTCTGTACATGGCGTTGAAGATCTTGATAGGATTCTTTAAGGTAATTAAACTTTTGATTTATCGATTTATGATGTTTGTTCGCAGCTTTCTCCATTCTTTTCATAAGATTAAACTCGGCTTCCACGATTGAGGTTTGGTTTTTCCAGAGGTTATACAAATGTTTATCGTTTTCTTTCAAAAGGTCGATGTCTTGTGCGTATTTCTCCGCAAAACGCTGATCTAGTACGCCAAACAAGCTGTTTGCGACGTAGCCTACTCCGTCTATTAGTCCACGACGCCGGCGCCGCCGCTCATATCCAGTTACAAATGATTCATTCATTGTCAACATACTATCGTAATGTTTAATTTCTTCGAACTCGTGCCCGAGTTGTAAGATGATACCGGCGCAAGGTGTGTGTTCTTTAATAGTTGAGCATAATGTTTCAAGATAATTGATATACTTCTCGAGTGCCGACGTGCCTTCTTTGTAGGGATATGTGTCATAATAAACAATTAAACGCCAATCGTCTCTAATAAGATGCATGTTGGAGATTTTATCGAAATAAACGCTGTTGTTGCTCAATGGGGTAGAGCTATAAGATGCTTGAGATAAGTTTATTAGTGACAATAAGAATAGCGTTAATGACAGAGCTATAGTCGACAAGGAGATACGCTTGGGATTTTTCTTCCTTGGTGCTTCATCCTTTATCTTTGAATAGTTTTCCAAGGTCCGAAGGCGAGAACACCCAATAAAACGCACGCACTGTTTCTATCAGGACAATTTATTTTACCAGCACCGTACAAAAATAATCTAAAACTATATATGGTTTGCTCGGTAACAAAACGATAGCGTGATCTATTTCGATCCTAACGCCATCTAGGGAGGCGTCAGGTAAACTTTTTGCACTATGATATATTAAACATACCGCCCACCAAGGACATATTGAAGAATGTCCTTCTCTTAATCTAAACCGCCCACCATGCAACATGTCTTATAATATGGGGTGTACAGATACAACATTTTAATATAATAGTAACATACTATAGAAAAGACTAAAAAAAAAAAAAAAACAATTTTGTAATTCTTACAAACTTAGATGCATCCTATTATGAACTATACATATTCTTAAATTATATCTTACAAACACAAAGTTTAATTTGCTATAGGAAGAATAGCCAATTTCGTAATAGGTCTCTTTATGAGGGCATTTTTAGTTTTAACAGTAACGACTCGAGTGATTCCGTCGGGCCCAGGATGTTTTAACTCGATCTTCCCCAGCAACCACTTACCAGGAGGTAAATCATCTTCTTTTATCAGAACTATGCCACCAATGGCTGGTTCTGGATTTGTGTGAGTCCACTTATGGCGTTGTAAAAATTGATTTAAATAATCTTGTGACCACCGCCGCCAATAGTCCTGTAACATTCTTTGGGTAAGTTGCCACCGTCTGAGACTGGAAATGTTAGCCCTTTCGAAATTCAAATCAGGTACTAGGACGAGTGGTTCCCCAACCAGAAAATGTCCTGGAGTTAACACCGTTAACTCATTTTGATCTACACAGGAAAAGCGGTCTCGAATTGAGGCACGCCTCAATTTGTGCCAATACCGTCGTTAGTTCCTCGAACGTTAATGTAGAGTTCCCTATAACTCTTCTGAGATGGTATTTGGTAGACTTTATTCCTGCCTCCCATAGACCGCCAAAGTTTGGAGCATGAGGAGGAATAAAGTTCCACTTTGTACCATTATTTGCCAAGCACTCAACTAATTCGGGAATGAATTTAGATTTTTCTTTATTAAATAATTCCTGCAGCTCACGCGCAGCGCCAACAAAATTTGTGCCGTTATCACTGTGCAGTTCTGCACAATGCCCACGCCTCGCCACGAATCTCTTAAAAGCGGCCAAGAAACCTTTCGACGTCATGTCACTAACTGCTTCGATATGAATCGCCCTCGTAGACAGACAGATGAAAAGCGCGATGTACCCCTTGTACGACCTATTGCCACGTCCTTTAGACACTCTGACGTTAATCGGGCCAGCGTAATCTACGCCACTGTACAGAAAAGCTTTATTTGGTGTAACACGAGGAGATGGTAGCTGTCCCATTAGTTGACTTCTAGTTTTATTTGCATATCTAATGCAAGTAACGCATTTTCTAAAATAGGCCTTTGCTAAAGGTTTAATCCCTACAACCCAATACCGAGATCTCAAGTAAGCGATCATAGCTTGAGGTCCCCCATGCATCGTTTTTTGATGCGCCTCGCTTACGAGAAGCTTCGTGAGGAAGGAATCTCTAGGTATTAGTATTGGATGTTTGCGATCATAACTCAACTGAGACATCTCTAATCTACCTCCCACTCTAATTACTCCCTTTGAGTCTAAAAATAAGTTTAATGATTTATACTTTCTTCCCTTCTTATCTAAATATCCCGTCTTCTTAAGTTCTTGTATTTCTTCTTGTAATTCTTCTTCTTGAGCTTTTCTAATACAAACTTCCATTGCCTCCTCGAGGTCTGTCGTAGACAACTGTTTATTTTTTTCCATGTTAGCGCAATTGATTCTTAAGCGCAAGAACTTCCTACAGTAGGCTACTACCCTGATCATCCTTGAAAGCGATGAAAATCTGTCCCAAAAGGAAATGTCAAGGACACCCGAATGGACTTTCACTTCCTCCAATTTAGTAATCAAGTGCTTAGGTTTTTTATATTCTATTACTAATTGCCTTAAGAACTCGGGTCCATTGAACCATATAGACGTATTGCCGAGTTCCCCTGGAGCCACGCCGCGAGAGGCACAATCCGCTGGATTTTGTTTGGATGGAACGTATGACCAATATTGTGTATCCAATGTGTTTAAGATTTCTGCAACGCGATTAGCCACAAACGTTTTCCAACGGCTTGGATGACTACTAAGCCATGCGAGAACAACTTCGGAATCCGTCCAAGCATGCACATCTGATACATTTACTTCCAAAGTTTTAGCCACGTCCACCATCAACTTAGCTAATAGGACGGCTCCACATAGTTCTAACCTAGGTATTGACACCTGTTTGATGGGAGACACTTTGGTTTTCGAGGTAACTAACGCAACCTTTACGTTACCCTCTGCATCTATAACTCTGACGTATACCACTGCAGCGTAGGCCATTTTTGAGGCATCCGAAAAACCGTGCAGCTCCGTCTTTACGTTGCTGGATTTAGTGTTAAGCCAACGTGGGATTTTAACATTCACTAAAGAAGATAAATCCTTACGGTAAGTAACCCATTCTTTTAATAAATTTCTGGGCACTTCTTCGTCCCAACCTATACCTGCTAACCAAAGCTTTTGTATCAAAATTTTAGCTAAAATGATACTAGGTGACAACCAGCCTAACGGGTCGAAAAGCCTAGAAATATCCGATATAATTTTCCTTTTACTTACAGGTTCCGTCGGGACAGGCAGTTCTACAGAGTACTGGAAAACATCAGCGCGAGGATCCCAGGTAAGTCCAAGTATTTTTGTAATATTATCTATTTTTATTTTTACTTCCTCAGCCTTACCCTTTTTGTTTTCTGTTATCTGATGTAATAATTCTTCGCTGTTACTTATCCATTTTTGTAATGAGAATCCCCCTTTAGCTAGAATATGTTTTATTTCTGTATGAATTTTATATCCTTCCTCTACACTTTCAGCCCCTGTCATTAAATCGTCCATATAAAAATCATTAAGAATGATTTTTGCTGCTAATGGATGATCCTTCCCTTCATCAAGGGCAACCTGATGTAAAGAACGCACTGCTAGAAAGGGCGCCGATGAAGTACCAAATGTAACCGTCACTAACTCATATTCTTCAATTTCGTTTTCAGTACTATCCCTCCAAAGAACCCTCTGAAACATTGTATCATTTCTATTGACAAGAATTTGTCTATACATTTTAATTATATCAGCACCTATACAAATTGGATGTGTTCTCCAACGCATAACCGTATGTCGTAATTCTGCTTGCAGTGTCGGTCCAACCATCAAATCATCGTTTAATGATACCCCATTTATTCCCTTGCAGGAAGCGTCAAATACCACGCGCACCTTAGTTGTCAGCCTATCTTCCCGGAGTATTGCGTGATGAGGTAAGTACAACCCTTTATTCTTTTCTTCTGAAGATACCTTTACCATATGGTTAAGTTCTATATACTCCTGCATCACCGCAGTGTAATCCGCCTTTAATTTGTGATTCTTTGAAAGTTTATATTCTAAACTCTTTAACCTTTTTTCAGATATGAACCTAGATTCACCATCCTGACAACTTTGGTTACCATCCCGGAACGGCAACCTTACAATGTAACGTCCGGTTTCGTCTCGTTTTGTGGTATTCGTAAAAATATTCTCACATTCCGCTTCTTCTTTACTAAGTATTTTTTCCGTTCCAAATGGCTCCGCTTCTAGCTCCCAGAATTTACGTAAGAAGTCATCAGCCTGAACATTGGAATGCATGACAGTGATACAAGGATATGAATTGATATCGGAGGAATTTTCTGTACCGACAACACCCGAAAGAATCCATCCGAATTCTGTTTGTTGTGCTACGAGCGATCCACTGGTACTCTTTTTGATTCCATCTTGGATAATTTGGCTGAATATCTCAGCACCTAACAAAACATCAATTTTGTTAGACTTGTGATACTCAGGATCTGCCAAATCATCTTCAACCAACCTTACCCATTCTACCCTGGTTGCTGTTACAACTGGGAGAAGGGATGTGATGGACTTCAAAACGTAAGCATTTACTTGAACGCTGTAATCTGGATTCACTCGAGAACATATATCAAGAACTACTGAAGAATTAGACATAACTGTTTTATTGCCACCTACACCTGTAACCCGGTGTTTTGTTAAAGTTTTCTTTAACCCTAAATATTGAGCCATTGACTCAGTGATAAAGGATCCCTGTGACCCTTGATCTACTAGTGCACGAACCACACGATATGTTCCATCCTTTGACTTGGCCTTTACTAAAGCCGTAGGTATTAAAACCGTATCCTTACAATTTCCTGTCGAAAGGCATGAAACTATTGGTTTAGTAGATCCCTCCGCTTGAACAGCGGTCTTTTGAGTTTCCTCCATTGAGGTACTATTCCTATTAGCAGCTGACGCTGATTCCTTCTGAACAACACCAGTGTCCTCACCAACAGACCCAGAACCACCGCTTGGGTGGAGTAAAGTATGGTGGCGTCTTTTACATACATGGCATTTGACGGTGTTTCTACAAAATCTGGCAGAGTGGTTACTACCCATACAAATGAAACATAGTCCATTTTTCTGTACGAAATCACGTCGAGTATCGTTACTTTCTTTAGCGAAACCTTTACAGGCAGTTACCTTATGAGCGGCAGAACAAAAAGGACAAGACAACGCCGTTTTTTCTTTCCCTACCACATGGAACGATTGCGAACTCTTTTGAACATGAGGTTTATTTTCCAAATTTTCTAGACCTCGAAAACGGCCAGTTAAAAAGTCCGCAAATTGAGTAAAAGTAGGCAAATCATCCGTTGCATCCGAAGCTACTTTTAATTCCCAGGCTTTCCTGGTGTCCTTATCCAACTTAGCACTAATAATGTGTATTATCAGGATGTCCCAAGAAGTAACATCTATCCCTAAATTTTTTATTGAACCCAAACAATCAGATGTGGTGCTAAGTAATCTTTTTATTTCAGTGGCTGATTCTACTGTTAAACTCTTTTGATTAAACAAACGTTTTAAAATGCCATTCGCTAAAAATCTTTTATTGTTGTACATTGCCTCTAATTTTGCCCAACTAGCCGTATAATTATCCGATGTTACATTAATGTTTCTTAATAGGTGCTCTGCATCTCCAGTTAAGTATCCTTTAAGGTAATATAATTTCTGCGCATCGTCTAGAGTTTTATTATTATGTATTAACCCTACAAATAAATCTCTAAACGTCTGCCACTCACTATAATTTCCAGAGAACACAGGTATCTTAACCTCAGGTAACTTAAAGTTTCTAAATCCTGTACTAGAGCTAGCTCCTGGACTAACATTACACGTTTCACTAGACATTTTCATATTGTTTAATATTTCTTTCAGCTCGCTTTTAAACTGTATATAAAACTCTTCGACCTCATCATATAAACCATTCTTATGATAATTTGAACTAGACAAATCAGACTTCTTTACTTCACTAATTATTTTTACATGTGTTTTGTAGAATAACTGCCATTGCTGTTCTAAGTTTTCAATCCTAGTTTCTATATAACTAACAGTTAGGCGCTCTTTAGGACATTTTTTTAAGTTAGTTTTTGCTTTGTGCATTTTAGCGTTAATGTCTTCTTGAATGTCGTTAAGCGACTCCATTTTTTATTTAAAATACAAGTCGATTATGACACAAATATAAAATACACAAATTTCATGCAACTAGATAAAACTATAAATAAACTTATTGTCCAGTAAACACATTCAATAACACCACAAAATAAGGTTCTAAGTTTCTTTGAAGCACTTCGATATTTTTCTAAGTCCCAGATAACGATTAAAATTTTACAAGTGTTTTAAACTTGTATTTCTGAGTAAAATCGGGCATAGGTTCCCCGTCTGAACCACTTTTTGCATAAAATGAATACAAGTCCAAACTAATATTATCAAAGACTAAGTTAATTATCTAATGAATTTAAGGTTCAAATTTCAATGCACTTTCTTGAATTGTTGAAGTTAAGTTCTTCTTATTAATAAGGTCGAAAATGTACTCACGATTTCTCCACAATACACTCACTGACACTGATACTCGACGTCTCACACGCCGCACTTGCGACGTCCCCTGGTGGCTGCTCCGCGAACTCCTCTGCCTGGCTCCTCCACGCAACGTCACTCCTCCGGCAACCAGCCGGATCCTCTGCTTCGATGACGTCACCGTTGACGCCTCGCTGTAGGGATGCTCTGGACAGCAATCCACTGCCCAGTACTGACGTTGCGGGGTGATAATCACCACCACCACCGATGACTACCAAAAACACCTTCACGCCCATCCGGCTCGAAGGACCATGAATAGGTTTCCAAGGTCCGAAGGCGAGAACACCCAATAAAAACGCACGCACTGTTTCTATCAGGACAATTTATTTTACCAGCACCGTACAAAAATAATCTAAAACTATATATGGTTTGCTCGGTAACAAAACGATAGCGTGATCTATTTCGATCCTAACGCCATCTAGGGAGGCGTCAGGTAAACTTTTTGCACTATGATATATTAAACAATCTTCGTGTCACTAGGAGGATTATTGTCTCTGTCCGCTGGTAATAAAGATAGCTTAACAACAGGCCGTTTTAGGAAACCATTTTTGGTTTTAAGGGTAACGACTCTGACGTGTCCGTCAGAACCAGGATGCAGTTCTACTATACGCCCTAGAGCCCACTTTCCAGGTGGAAGATTTTCATCTTTGATGATAACAATATCGTTGAGACTGAGATTCCTTTGGGATTGTCTCCATTTTGCTCTAATGGATAACTGTGAGAGATATTCATTTTTCCACTGGGCCCAAATATGTCTATAAATTTTTTGTACCAAGTGCCACCGCGTCCTTAGATCATTTTCTGTTTCAAAGATCGTTAAGGTAGGCCCACTTGCAAGAAAGTGTGCTGGGGTTAAGAAGTCTATGTCCTCGGGATCCTCCTTCAAAGGACAAAGTGGTCGAGAGTTTAAACAACCCTCGAGTTGAGACAGGAGGGTACTATATTCTTCGTAGGTGAGTTTTTGCTCACCAACAACACGCCTAAGATGGTGTTTTAAACTCTTCACCGCAGCTTCCCAAAGTCCGCCAGCAGAAGGCCATGACGGAGCATTAAAATGCCACTCAATGTTCATTTCTGCGACGATAGATAATGTTTCTTGGCTTGATAATATTTCTGAGATTTCTAAGATTTCTTGTTTTAGAATCTTGTTAGCTCCAATGAAGTTAGTTCCTTGATCACTGTAGATGTGCCCGGGAACTCCTCTTCTGGCTGACATACGTCTGAGCGCTGCAATAAAAGCCGACGCTGTGAGATCAGATACGAGTTCTAAATGTATGGCCTTTGTAACCATACATATGAATACTGCAACGTATCCTTTACCTGTTTTGATGCCGCGACCTTTGTTCGCTTTCACCAAAACATGTCCAGTGTAATCAATACCGGTATGATAAAAGGGTCGACCAGGATTTACTCTGGATGAAGGCAGGTCACCCATGAGTTGATGTTTTAGAATGGGATCGTGTCTCCTACACTTTACGCACGTTCTTAATAGTTTTTTTGTAGCGCGGTTTCCTCCAATTATCCAATATTTTTGTCGTATAAATCCACTCGTCAGTTTGACTCCACCATGGAATACAAATCTATGGGATTCGTCTATTATAAGGTCAGCTAATTTAGTTTTATTTGGGATGATAATGGGATGCTTCATTTCGGGGTCTAAACTTGAATGTTTTAGCCGTCCACCGACACGGAGTACTCCGTGGGTGTCTAAGACAGGATTGAGATTCAAGATCTGGCTTTTTCTGTTTAAAGGTTCACCTTTTTCAAGTTGAGATATTTCCTCGAAAAAGTATTCTTGTTGCACATATTTTATTATCATTTCCGTCGCTCGTTTGAGGTCATGCAGAGTAAGATAGTTTTCACGCTTCTTTTTGTAAATCAAGATGTCGTTGAATTTGTTTACATAGGCTAGAACTCGTATAATTTTCTTGTAACTGCTGTATTTCTCTAATAACTGTTTTATAACGGAATTGCTAGAGTCAGCAGTAATAGTGTTTACTAGCTTTTTCTTTCTAAGATCTTCAGTTGTTTTATATAAGATGGGTTCTGGATTCTTTTCAGGATTGTATTGAGGTAACCAATCGGGTCCGTGCCACCAAAGTGAATGATTTGCTAAATGGGATGCGGTCAGACTACGGCTAGCGCAATCTGCGGGATTTTCTTGGGATTTCACATACCGCCACCTATTTTTTGGGATAATTTCGCAAATCATTTTTACTCGATTGGCAACAAAGGGTTTCCATTTTTCTGGTTCACCACTTATCCATCCTAGTACTGCCATGGAATCTACCCAGCCATAAGCTTGGATTTTGAGATCAGATAGAGATGAGATTATTTTGGTCATAAGTTTTGATAATAAAAGAGCTCCACTAAGCTCCAAGCGAGGTATAGATTGAGATTTTTTCAGAGGTACCACTTTGGATTTTCCAGCAACAAGAGTTATGTATGTCTTGTGTTTTCTTGTAATTTTACAATAAACAACGCAAGCGTAGGCCTTTGTGCTAGCATCACAAAACCCATGAAGCTCAATTATATCATTCTCCATGGTTTGTATCCATCGAGGTATTTTAAATTGGGATATATAAGGTAAGTCAGCCTTTATTTTATTCCATTCCAGGGCAATATTATGAGGAATCGGTTGATCCCAACCTAATTCCGTTTTCCATGTTTCTTGAAATAATATTTTGAGTTTTATTGTGACTGGTGACACCCAGCCCAAGGGGTCAAAGATTTTTGAGATTTCAGACAAGAATTGTCGTTTTGTTGGGATACCTTCTGTGGTCATTTCTATTGGATGAAAGATAAAATAGTCTTCTTTTGGATTCCAGCGAAGGCCTAAGGCTTTTGTAGATTCTGGCTGTTTAAAATGAAATTCTTCATCTTGAGGATTAATATGATCGTCTAAAAGTTCCGGCAAGTTCGAGCGCCATTTTCTAAGATTGAGGCCGCCTGACTTAAGAAGGTTTGTCATATCTGCTTTGAGATTTTTAGCGGCTGTCGCGGTATGAGCTCCATGCATGAGATCATCCATGTAAAAAGAGGTTTCTAATATATCAGGAGCGCTGCTATTGGGATAATTTGGCCTTTCATCGATGGCAAGTTGTTTCAGTGTCATCATGGCCAGGAAGGGTGCGGCTTTTGTACCGTAGGTGACAGTCGCTAGCTGATATTCTTGCAAAGGTTGGGATTGATGATTTCTCCAAATAATTTTCTGGAACTTTTGTTGATCAGGATGTAGCCAAATGTTACGGAACATCTTTTCAATATCAGCCGTGAATGCGTATTTAAACTGTCTCCATTTTAGGATGAGACTTAAGAGATCCTGCTGCAGGTTCGGCCCCCTGCACATAAGATCGTTGAGGCTGTGACCCGTAGAGGTTTTTGCAGAGGCATTAAAAACAACTCGTAATTTTGTAGTTAATGACTCAGCTCTAAGTACGCCATGATGGGAAAGGTAGCAATCTGGAGTTACGTTGACATGTGTCGCAACGGGGATCATGTGTCCGAGCTCTAAATACTCGGACATAAACAAATTATAATCACGTGCCAAGTCTGGTTGTTTAATTAATTTTCTTTCTATTTGAAAGAATTGTGCAATGGATTTATTTTTAGATTCACCCAACTGTTCTTCAAAATTTTCTTTAAAAGGTATTTTCACGACATAGCTGCCGTCTTCGCGCCTTGAGGTTGAGGATTGAAAGAAGTCAATGCAAGCTTGATCTTCTTGAGATATTGATAAGGGTTCGCGAATATCCTCCATTTCCCAGAACTGTTGGATATCGGTGAGATTGTTTAGGATCACATTGCACTGAAATGTTTTACAGTTACCGCTTAGGATCCATCCCAGCTGTGTTTGCTGGGCAATGGGTAATATTCCCTCGGAACGGCAGATACCATCCAATAGGATTTGGGAATAAACGTCAGCGCCGAATAAGATATCAACTGGCCTACTTTTGTTGAATTCAGGATCAGCTAGGATTATTTGGTTAAGAGTTGGCCAGTTGGGTTTAGTGAAGGTATGACTAGGCAAGTTCTTGACTAGTCTTTTCATTATAAATACATCGGATTCGAAAGTGAAGTCATTAATTGCTGACATGCACTTAATAGAGATCATGCCCTTACAGCTATTTTCATTGTTTCCGATTCCAGAGATAAGTCCAGTGCATTTTTGCCGACGTAGGTTTAGGAGCTGTGCAGCTCGTTCAGTAATGATTGAGGTCTGAGATCCCTGATCTAGAAGAGCTCTCATTCTTTCGTAAGATCCGTCAGCTGCTTGAACCTTGATAATTGCTGTCGCGAGGAGTATTTCTGTAGGATCATTTTGCATAGATACTAAGGTGTTCATATCTTGCTGAGGTGGAGATTTCGTAATAGTGGCAGTGTTCGGCCCCGATCGCGACGCATCCGAATTAGCATTTATTGACGTAAAACATTCATGTAGGATCGTATTGTGGTCTTTATTGCACTCTTTACACTTTACTTCCGAAAGGCATTTTCTACCTTCGTGATAGTGCAAACAGTTGACACAAAGGTTCAAATTTGCGATTGCGTTTCTACGAGCCGATGGATGCATTTTTGCCAGCTTTTGGCAATTTTGTATGCGATGATCGCTTGCATCGCAAATACCACATTGCTTACGTCTTTCGTTATTTTTCCAATTGGACTTTGACGATTGCGAAATGACCTGGTTTGTCGAATAGGCATGCTTTGTGGTGTTGTTCTTTTGTTTGAAACGAGAACTAAATCCATTTGAATGAGATTGTTGATTATTAAGATAGCCTTTAGATGATGAAGATGCTTGTTGGGATTGAGATGACCTTTGAATGAAGGGTTCTTGTTTCTTCCGTGAAGCTTCCAGCGACGTAAACTTATTCTCCAAAAACCGAAGAAATTCTTCCAATACTGGCAACTCCTTTGGAGCTTTCAACGAATCTATATAGTCTTCGTTGGTTTCAGGGTCTAACTTCTCCGCTAGGATACATACGAGGAAGGGATCCCAAGTAGATACATCAATGCCGAGATTTTTCATAGCGTTCACGCTTTCGTACGTTGTATCGTGGATCCGTTTGAGGTGACTCACTGATTTTTGCTGAGATGGCGGGATATTTAGGAGGTTTTTGAGATGAGATATAAAAATGCGACGCTTATTGTCATAGCGATGCGTAAGGATATTCCAACAAACCGGGTAGTTATCTGAACTTATTTGAAGATGTTGGATTAATTTTTCTGGCTCGCCCTTGGTCTTACTTTTCAGGAACTGCATCTTTTGGGCATTCGATAACGATGGATTATTGTGTACAGTTTCTGTAAAAAGATCTTTGAAGGATATCCAGGACGTATAACTTCCTTCAAAGGTAGCTATTTCCATTTTTGGGGTCGATTTCTCAATATGAGCCACCGACCACATCTTTCGGTTAATATCCCTTTTCAACGTTTTATAATATTTCTCGTAGTTCGAGAATTGCTCGTCGTACTGGGCGTTGGAGCCGTTGAGCTCGTTGTCCAGTTCCCAGTGTAGGGTGTCAATAGCTGTCCAACGTGTTTTTAAAGTTTTCAGGATGTCTTCAAACTCCCACTTTTCAGAGATAAGATTGAGATCAATGTCAGCAGCTTCTCTTGAAAATGCCCTAAAATTAGTAGCCTGTTTCTTCAAGAGGTCTTCTATATTAACGCTATCCTTAGGAGGATTATTTTGAGATGAGAGATCCGAGGTTTGAGATATTGAAGATGGTTGAAAAGTAGGGGGTTTCAAAACAGGGGTTTGAGGTCTATATGTGGAAGGTTTATAATTCTGAATGGCTGTTTTAATATTGCTGTATTTCACCTTCATTTGATCATACTGATCGGTAGTGAAATACGCATGAGATCGATCACCAAAGGATAACAAATTCATATGATTGTTATGAAACACAGTAAAATATTGCTCTAGGCTTTCTAATCGTCGACGTAGGTAGTCGGAGTTCTTCCGCTCTGCTCCATCTTTCTTGAAGTTGGAGTAAAGCCTATCTATGTCTTCAATGATTTGCTGTTGAGTAGCTAAGATGCTTTCCATTGTAGCCATAGTAAAAGTAAGAAGAAAGATACCTTACTTGTAGGGTTTCTTCGGGGGCGAATAGGATCGCGAGATGAGACAAAGTGGCGCCTTCCTAGGCACCGGGATTTACCAGGATCACAAGATGAGTCAAGGTGGCGCCTTCCTAGGCACCGGGATCACGAGATGAAACAAATTGGTGCCTTCCTAGGCACCAGGATTGAACAGGATCACGATATGATGCAAAGAGGCGCCTTCCAAGGCACCGGGATCACGAGATGAAACACACTGTATATTCCAAGGTTTCTAATTGCGTATAACGAAACCGGTAAAACACACACACAAAAACACAAAATTTTGCACACGCGTTTCGGTCTTGCTAACGTGCTCGAAGGACCAATGTTCGGGGTTGGGATAAGATTGAGATAATGGATGAGGTAAAAGATGAAAGTCAGTATAGGGTTAATAAATTCACTGTATTGTCTGGACACAATTAAGAAATTAAGCCTAATTTATACTAAGGAGAATGATATGGGATTATGAGTCACGCGCACGATATGCTGCCGAATTACGTACTAAACTATTGCTGTGTAAGTGCAATAATATAAATGATGGAAACATACTGAGCGGGTGGCGTAATAATGCTGACCCAGGTAAACGTACTGTACGGTGGTAGACCCGTACAATAACCATGGCAACCCTAAAATGTCAACATGTCAAATTTTTTCCTGCACTTTTTATTTGATAACAAATTCATAAAACCACCAAACTTAGAGAAATTATACACGAGAAGAAACCAGTTTTAAAATACCCATTTATAATATACAGTCTGATAAATCTAAAACAAATCCAATAAAATTTCATAAAATTAGAAGAAACCGTCGGTTGACGTCGTCACTGACAGACGACAACCAAACATTTCTAACAATGGAAAAGTGTAAGAGAAAAGATTAAAAATGTTGACGAGAGCAGCTGCCTGTCGCGCACGCCATCCACCCCCGGACTCGTCACTCAGCTCCGTCTCGCCGCCGCCGGACCTCGGGTCGCCAGTGTCATCAGCGGCTGCAGTTGCGTCGAGCTCGAGCGACGAGTATTTTTCCCCGCCGACGTCGCCAACACCTGTACGTCGGCAGGGGAGAGGCCGGCCACCGAGGAGCTTGGGATCTAGGAGCCAACCGGCCCCGAGCCGGGTCCCCGCTGCCAGTGGTTGTGTGCAGCGCATGAGATGGACTCAAGGTATGAATGAGAACGTCATGCGCGCATATTACGGGTCTACAGAGGGGGGAACTAACCTCACTGCGTACCGTGTTAGGATGCTGTCTCTGTTTCGGGACCTAGAACCAACCATTAATGTCTCGGCCCAACGATTGTCGGATCAGGTGCGTGTCATCCCAGAAGAGGAGAAGGAGGGCCAAGGTTGCCGGGGGCTCTTTGCCCCCTCGTCAGTCTGGCTGCTCTTCGGCCGACTCCCGGCCTAGGAATGGAGTGGAGGGAATGGATTGCGCATAATGGCGCTCTACCATTTCCTCCAGGGCAATATCAACCACTCTGCTAGAGCACAGGATCTCTTGCTCCAGAGCATGGCAGAGTGGTCGATTCACGTGGCTGTGGTCGCTGAGCCGTATTTTGTCCCACCCAGGGATAACTGGGTTGGAGACCTCGACGGTTTAGTGGCCATCATTGGCGGAGCTCTAGCCGGCCCGTCCCGAGGTCACGGCTGGGTGGCCGCCCTCGCGGACGGCGTTGGCACAGTTGGTGCGTATTTTTCGCCCAACAAGAGTCTCGCCGACTTCGAGAATTTCCTTGTCGAGTTGGGCGCCGTCGTAGGCCGACTCCACCCACACCCTGTGCTGTTGCTAGGGGATCTCAACGCCAAGTCTTCGGCGTGGGGATCTCCGGTAACCGATGCTAGGGGTGAGGTGCTGGAAGAGTGGGAAGTCGCCACCGGCCTGGTCGTACTAAACCGGGGCTCGGTCCAAACGTGCGTGCGACAGCGGGGCGGTTCTATAGTGGACGTATCTTTCGCTAGCCCTGCTGTCGCGAGCCGTGTCCGTGACTGGCGTGTCGCCGTGGAGGTGGAGACGTTATCGGATCACAGATATATCCGTTTTGACGTCTCCACCCAGACCGACGGCGGCCGCGGTACGCCGGCCCCGCGAACGGACGGTCCGCGCTGGGCGCGTAAGCGCATCGACAGGGAACTTCTCGAGGAGGCCACCATTGTCCAGGCCTGGATCCGGGAGTCGGCAATGACCGGACCCGTCGACGTCGAACAGGAGGCGCTGTGGTTCCGCGGGGCGATGACGCAAATCAGCGACGCGTCCATGCCCCGGGTCCACGAACAGTCAACGAGGCGCCAGGTGTACTGGTGGTCCGCCGAGATCGCACAGTTGCGTGTTGCGCAGAGGCGGGCCGGCACTAGCCGGGGATTGCGGAAGTATCGTTGTTCCCGCGACCCCCGGTGTAGGTGTGAGACGGAACACCGGGCTGGTTTTTAGTCAGTATGAGTCTGACAGACCCCCCCGTCCCCCCCAGGGCGGAGGACATCCAATGAGGATTTTCCACCACGGAAAAAAAAAAAAAAACAGGTGCGTGTCATCCAGCGTAATCACAGGTTAGATGACGCCGCACTTGATAGGCTGCGCTCAGAAGTGCTGAGCAACCAAATCGTCTCAACCCCGACACAGACCGCGGCACCGCCAGCCACTATTGTGATTCCGCCGCGGTCCAATCTTTTTAACGATGAGGCAGATGATAGGGTTGCCACAGTAAGTAGCCAGTGCAACGAAAGATTGAGGAGCGCATTGGAGGATGCGCTTCGCGGGCGTTTTCGGGGACAGAAATTTGTCCTCGAGAATACATGTCCCGTGTCACGGAACGCATCGACTTCCTGAAACAGAAAGTTTGTGCATGGGCAAACCGTATTCGGCGGTATAAGAGGCGGGTTGACCGGTACTCGCAGAATCGCATGTTCCAGAGCGATGAGAGGTGGGTATATAGAGCTTGGGAGCGACCTGAACAAAATGTGACTGGCGTGTGATGATGTCGCCACGAGTACATTCTGGCGAAGCATCTGGTCGGTGCCCGTTTGTCACACTGAGGGTGGCTGGATGCGTGATGTCGAGCGCGTGTGTGAAGCTTTACCAGAAATGGAAAAAGTTATAATCAGCCCATCTGATGTAGACAAAGCAAATCGTCTCCGGGCCCGGACAGACTGCATAACTTTTGGTTAAAATGGTATAGCAGCTCACACGCGCTACTGGCATCTCAATTCCAGTCATGCTTAGAGTCTGGGTCGCTGCCGCAGATTTTAACAACTGGTGTTACCCACCTGCTCCATAAGACAAGTATTCCCGCGGAACCCAAGAATTATAGACCTATAACATGTTTGTCAACGGTTTATAAACTTCTTACATCCATCCTGAGAGGAATAATTAATGTGCACATTGAAAGTAACTTAATAATGTCTGCCTCTCAGAATGGATGTAGGAATGGGTCCCGCGGCACTAAGGAGCTACTCCTCATTGACATGGCCATAAGCCAGCAGGTTCGTCGATCCCGTAAGGATCTGTCGACATGCTGGATAGACTACAAGAAGGCCTACGACTCTGTGCCACATACATGGCTCATGAGGGTTCTGGAGTTGTAGAAAATAGACGCAACTCTGCGCACCTTCCTTGAGTCATGTATGGGGCAATGGGAGACGGTCCTTCGATATCCAGGATGTCGACCGATTCAGGGGGATGATGAGCCTATAATGATTAGGCGGGGGATATTCCAGGGCGATAGTTTGAGTCCACTTTGGTTCTGCTTAGCCCTGAATCCTCTAAGTACACTGCTGGAGGATTCAGGTCTAGGCTATCGGTTGAGAAGAGGTGGTCAGGTTATATCTCACCTCCTTTACATGGATGATCTGAATCTTTTTACCCCCAACAAATTCCATTTGACGGAGCTACTGAAGGTAACTGAAACCTTCAGTAACTCCATCAGGATGGAATTTGGTGTGGAAAAATGTGCAGTCATGCATGTAAAGCAAGGGGAGTTTATGGAATCCGAGGGAATTCAACTCTCTGATTCCATACACCTCATACACCTCTCCTCGACCGAAACTTACAAGTATTTGGGTATGTCGGAAGCGTTGGGCATTAACAGTACTGACATGAAGCAAATGCTGAAGGAACGCTTCTTTGGCCGCCTGAAAAAGGTGTTAAATAGCCTTTTGTCGGGCGGAAATAAGGTGCGCGCCTTCAACAGTTGGGTCATGCCGGTTTTGATGTACTCTTTCGGCATATTCAAATGGACCCAGACCGAGCTCGATGCCCTTGATAGGAGGGTCCGGACACTGCTGACCGCAAACCGGATGCATCACCCACGATCATCAGTAATGAGACTGTACATCCCGCGGAAATGTCCCCCACATTTCCGCGGGATGTACAGTCTCATTACTAGGCTTTTTAAACGCCAAGACTCTTCACAACCGCGAGGTGTGCAGCCTCAGAGAATACTTTTTGAAAGCCGAAGTGGGTATGCATCGGGAAGTGGTCGCAGTGGACAAGGGACTCACCCCGTTGTCCATGGCTAAAGAGAACTGGCGCAAGCCTGTAATACTTACGACTGATGAACGCAAAGAGGTATGGCAAGGCAAGGAGCTTCACGGACGCTTCTATCGGGCTCTTCATGGGCCCGATGTAGATTTTTCAGCGTCCGTATCCTGGCTACGTTTCGGCGACCTTTTTGGGGAAACTGAAGGTTTTGTCTGTGCAATTATGGACGAAGTTATCCTGACCAATAACTACCGGAGACATATAATGAAGGACGGGACGGTTGACGTGTGTCGGGCATGCCACCGCCCAGGTGAATCCATCCGACATATTATCTCTGGTTGTTCTCGTCTGGCTAACAGCGAGTACTTGCACAGACATACCCAAGTAGCCAGGATTATTGACCAGCAACTTGCTTTGAAATACAGTCTAGTGGATTCTGAGGTACCGTATTACAAGTATGTGCCCGACCCAGTTCTCGAAAATGACCATGTCACGTTGTACTGGGATCGGTCTATCATCACTGATAGGACTATTGTTGCCAATAAGCCAGATATAGTGGTGATAGACCGATTAGCGCGCCACACAATGATAATCGATGTCACCATCCCACATGACGAGAACCTCGTGAAAGCTGAGAAAGAGAAACAAATCAAGTATCTCGACTTAGCACACGAGGTTGTCGACATGTGGAATGTGGACTCGGCGATCATTGTGCCGATTGTCGGTACGGCCAACGGCCTGATGGCCAAGAGCCTCGACGACCATCTGTCGAGGCTGTCATTGCACGGTTGGATCAAGGGCCTGATACAGAAGGCAGTACTCCTTGATACGGCTCGTATTGTGAGGAGGTTCCTGTCTCTGGAGCCCTAACCACCGGTAGCTTGGACCCTGTTCCCGATACCGGTGGGCCTCTATTTTTTATATTTTTAAATGTTTTTTTTTAAGTTTTCTTTTACTAAATATTTAAAAATGTATCAAATAAGATTGTAAATGAATAAAGGTATAATAATAATAACGTTTATTGGTTCAAATAAATTATGTTAACAATATGAACACTGTCACTTAAACTAGGTTATGACAAAATTGACACATTTAGAGATAGGTTAATACCGATATTTCTCAAAATTAGATAATACTAATATATTCGCCTGGGAATATTATAATATTGTAACTAATATATCAGTATTAGTGATATTTTTAAATTACAATAATATAAAAATAGTAGACTTGGCAAGGCGTATCAGTCATCTACTGTATTGACTTCTCGTAGTATGTTGGAACTAAATATCTCATATTGGTATTGGTGATGAATGTTACTTGAATGCCTAATAATCAGTAATAATATGTTCAAAAGCAATGTGTAATACTAAATTCTGAAATCATCATTATGTTCATCCACAGCCTGACTTCGCCAACCGCTGAGCACAGGCCTCACTCTTGTACCAATCACCACGTTTCTGAGCATTGAGTTTAATGTACTACTCACTAGAGGAGACTCCTCAACTCAATTGTTTATAACACGCGTTAGAGCGCGCGTTCCTCAACTCACTTAGTCTGTGGCAAGCGCTCGCTGCAACGTGTAACGTTTGAGTACTTAGTTTTGTTTCTTATAAAATGCCTTCGTGTGTATTGAGATACTGTTCAAACAACTCAAGAAATATAAATAAAAGTCAAGGAATGAGTTTTCAACAGTAAGTTGAAAACACGCTTAATCTATACCAATATTATAAAGAGGAAAGATTTTTTTGTTTGTTTGTTTGCTTGTACCGAATAGGCTCCAAAACTACTGGACCGATTTCAAAAATTCTTTCACCGTTGGGAAGCTATTCTATCCCCGGGTGACATAGGCTACTTTTTATCCCTGTATTTTCACGGGAACGGGAACTACGTGGGTGAAACCGCGAGGCGTTCTCTAGTTTAATTATATTTTATCAATTTATTGTATCTCGTGACATTGCGTCACCGCGGAGGCGGGAGGGCGGCCATGTTTGTGTAAATTTCAAAGAGTAAGAAAAAGTTCATCTGAGCGCATTGATTGTCTATCTGTGAGAACATAACCCCTCCACCATCTCTTCTTGGTGTCACACCTCTGCCGGTGTGCCGCAGGGTGGCGTTTTATCTCCTCTTCTCTTCGCACTCTTCATTAATGCTATCTCTCAACGACTTTCTTCTTTCTACCACCTATATGCTGATGATTTCCAGATTTATACCCAAGCCCCTCTTGAAGAGTTAGGAGATGCCATTGAGACGATTAATGTAGACCTGGTTCGAATAGGTGACTGGAGTGCTCAGTTTGGACTGAAGATTAATCCTGCGAAGACTCAGGTGACGGTTCTTGGTAGTTCCCGGACTGTTCCTAAAATTGATTGGTCGACGCTTCCCCAGGTTTCTTTCAACAACACCATTATTCCTATAGCTAACACTGTGAAGAACTTGGGGATTTATATCGACAGCACTCTTGCCTGGATCAAACAACTGCAGGAAGTCAGTCGTAAACTGTTTGCTTCTGCGGGCTCCCTGAGGCGTCTTCGTAATTTTCTTCCCATCACCACTAAAATTGCGATAGCACAATCTCTTCTTCTCTCTATCCTGGACTATGCTGATGCCAGCTATCTTGATCTTACCCAAGACCAATTGGATAAGCTTGAGCGACTTCAAAATCTCTGTATTAGGTTTATATTTGGCTTGCGCAAATATGATCACGTTTCTGAATTTCGTACTAAGCTCAAATGGCTTCCTATTAGCCTTCGCCGGAATGCACACATACTCTCTTTGCTTTATAATGTGCTCTTTAATCCTTTTACCCCTTTGTATCTTAAAGAACGTTTTCAGTTCCTCTGTGACACCCATTCCAAGTCCTTGAGATCATCGGAGAATTTAAAATGGAGTGTTCGTATGCATTCCACTTCCTTCTTCGACAAATCTTTTACGATTCAAGCAGTTCGGTTGTGGAATGTATTACCTATAGAAATAAGACGTGCTCAAACACTGCCAACGTTTAAGAAAATGGTAAAGGAGCATTACCTTTCACTATAATTTTTAGTCTTTTCCTTTCTCTTTCATATATTCGATATTTATTAGTATATTAGATATTTAGTATAGTAGGTATTTATGTATTTTATGTTATTATGAATAAGTAAGTAATATTATTTATGATCATTGTACACTGACAGCCCTAAATTCTTCTCCTATCGTTTCAGTCCATCCAAAAGTTGTCTGTAAGAGATTGCCCTGTACGATAAGATCGCCCATTGTACACTTTGTTTTTAAATATGATTGTTCTGTATGTTTTTATTTTTGTGGTGTACAATAAAGTATATAATAATAATAATATGCGACCCAAGATGGCGGATTATTTATTAAAATCGAATCAGGCACCTATAATTAACTTTTAGAAGGAAGGAAATCTAGGTTTTTGTGTGAGAGGTAAGTGGCGTAACTAAGGGCGTATTTAATTAATAATAATATTATAATACCAGCCTGTAACCGTCCCACTGCAGGGCAAAGGTCTCTTGTCATACAGAGAAGGCACGAGCATTGATCACCATGCTTTCTCAATGCGGGTTGGCGATTTCAGACTTACATTAATTAGGTGTAAGTCCAGATTTCCTCACGATTTTTACCTTCACCGTTGTCTGCGTTTTCTTGGCAAGCTTAGAAAGTACTTAAATGAATTTGAATAATTCATATTGGTTCTTGCCCGGATTTGAATCCACGACCTTTAAGCACGAGAGGCGAGGTCTTAGCTGCTGGGTCACCACGACTTGTAATTATTGCGTATATAATTATTTCTACTTAATTATGGCATGTTCCATCAGGTACATAATTGGTTGAAATAAACTCTCGTCAATGGTAAAAGTTAAGATTGGAGGCCTATATTCCAGCAGCTTTGACTCATACTCAACTCAAAATGGACAGTTGTTAATGGCTAGTTTGTTTTTTTGACATTACTACAGCCAATCACAACTGCCAATTTTGAGTTTGAGTTGAGCATGCCCATGAGTCAATGTGACGCAATGAGCGTTGGAAGGCCACCTTCTAAGTGGAATGACCTGGTGCAGGCTGCAGGAGTCCGGTGGATGCGAAATGCACAGGACCGATTAGTGTGGCGACGCCTGGGGGTGGCCTATGTTCAGCATTGAACGTCTTTCGGCTGAAATGCTTATGATGACGATGAATCAATGCGGCTTGAATATGGGCCTAAGAGACTCGCCAGATAGTCTTCAGGCTTCAAATATGTGTGAGGTGACAATGCGACAAAGACTTCCGAGAAAATAATATATTCTATTTGAAGAGTCGTTTTAGAACAAATTCTATTAAATCGAAATATTGCGTCGCACTTCTCAGTCGTAGTTTAAACTCCAGATACTCAGGCGTGGAGTTGAAAACCGATTAATTTTAATTTGCATCGACCGTCAATGACAGAGTTGAAAATTATATAACTATAATTACACTTAATTTAAATAAGTCATAGGTATTACATTAGCGGCGGTCATTATCATACTTTGAAAATGTAATTTATTATTAATTTAATTATTTGGACTGGCAGTAATTTAATTAGTTGGTTGATTTAGCATCGAATAGATTACTTATAATTATAAACATTTATTATTTTTAAATTTAAATACTTCTTTAGCCATGCTGAGATTTTTGGTAGGAGCTAACCTTAATATGGAAACACACTGACGTGTCGTGGCGTGGCGTGGCGTCTTGTGACGTAGTTGATTAGCTACAAAACTCGTTGTGTTATGACGTAGGCTGGAACAGAGTCGTTTGATTTGTGGATCACGTGCCATGCCACGCCACGACACGTACCTAAGCGAATTTACGTCTTTACGGGGTTCGCATCACCGACATGCTAATGTGACGCGTCAGGCTGGCGAAACGAAGGGGCCTGTTTATTATAGCGGCCAGATATTCCAAAGTTTAACTTTCCACTCTTTTAAATTATTTTACAGTATATGAACATAGCCTTATTTTATTACTAATAGTACAATCTCTATCTAAAGTAACATTAAGAATTGCTAGTAAAATTCTGGTAATTTAATAAGTCTGAATAGGTAGACTGATTAAATGTATTCCAGGAATTCCAGTCTGCCAGAGTTTTGCTACATTATTAATTAAAATAGGTTTTAACAATTTTAGATTTGAATTTTAACGTAAAAACTATTATTCTACTAAGTTTTTAATTCATTCAATCTGACCTCCACAACCCAGTGACTGGTGTAGGATTTTTGGCTTCTGACTACCGTAACAACTGTCAAAGATCTACAAATGATAGTCTGGAGCAACAGCGTAACGTGATTGCCGAGCCACGGGGCAGTATGAGTGTGAGAGGGACAGAATGGATGTTCACGCCTCTACGGCTTGACCTTGGCGAAAGTTATTTAGCCTTGCAAATAGACCTGTGAGTGTTATAATTTAACTGCAAGCTCATCATATGGTAATACAAAACTGCGCTATCGAATAAAATAAATGGCACTGTACTGTGACGCGACGTAGCTGTATTACGACGTCACAGCTAGACCGTAGCTGTCTCATGACGTCACAGCTACGCCGTAGCCAGTGGCAATCTTAAAAGTCCGCGACTACTACGAATTAATACATTGCTTATTCTTGAATTTTCGTTGTTTATCGGGCATGTACTATTCTTTGATTATTTAAATGTTATAAACTGGCCATTATGTTATAAGAGCCGGCCGCCGACGTTGAGGCGTGATTTTTTACAGACATACAGGCTTTCAAATTTATAATATGAATAGGTAGGTTAGTAGGATAGATCTGTAACATAGCATTTCTCATTAGGTGTAATATTCCCAAATGCGAAATGCACTGTTTTATTGATTGCGTGGGTCTGATAAGGTGGGTGGGTCTTATTTTTACTTAGTTATGCGGTATTTAAAATAAGGAAAACGAACTTTACCTGATTTATGTAATTAAAATGACTGAATGTTTGATAAATTATATAATACAATCAGGTATAAATCTAAACATGTACAAGTATTAATAAATTGAACAATACAATAACGGCATTCTGTATAACAACTTATAAGATTCTAAATATTTTTCTAATATAAAATCTTTTTTTAAACAAGCTTTTTTTGGCTTACCTTGCATTGTCATCCAACCCAAACGTATAGGCAAAATTTAATCTTAATCGGTTGAGGATAACAGCTTTAAAATTCAATTGCAAGATATGACCCGAACATACATACATAGCAAATTAATATAAAGCTTTTAAAAAAACCAACAATAAAATTTTTGTTTGTTGGAAATGTATGGAGAACGCCCTTCGTTTTTAACATAATTAGATGTATGAAAACTCAGACATTTTGTTCACATGAATAGACAAAATTTATGGAACAAATAAGTCAAGACTTACTTAGATTCTTAATTAAACCTGAGAGGTGAAATGTGGGTTTCCTATAGGCGTACCTCTGCCTTACCCTTTGGGGGAAACAGGCGTGATGTTATTGTTGATTTATGTTCAATTCAAATTGTTTATGAAGAATTTGCAACTTCTTGTCAAACTAGACCACAAAAAAACAAAATAAACATATTTTTGTAATGAGGATAGAGAAGTATTTCAATATTACTAAGCACCCTCCTTGTTATAAAATCTTGTTAATCAGTGTAATGTAATAGTAAAGATTATTTTTATTCATAATCATAATCGCAATCAAAATAATACGGTTTACTTGTTGTAAGCGCACATTTTCCGTTATTAAATCTGTGCATATTGCCAGGACAAGGCACACATTTCGGAGACATGAGGTTCAGCACCAACTCAGCAGAAGGAGCGGCGACTGCAAAAAGCATGAGCTGTAATATAGCTCTCATTGTAGCCGCTCTAGGCAAACGAGCTCAAAAAAAAAAAACATATACAAGGTCATATTAAATTGACTAGCGAAAATTCATGTATGTGATGGGAATTGACATATAAACATCGTGATGAATTAAATTTTATTTAATTGTACTATAGTTGCATCTTTCCCTAAACCTTCAGGGAAAGCAGTCATGATGTTATGTTATGCTTAAACTATTGATTCGAAGTTTAGAAATTATTTGTCAGTGTTTTGTACCAAAATTGTACTCAATTTAAATGGTTTTGTTTCACATGCTAGATTCTTCAAAACAATAGTTAATTTATAACTTATTCAAAATCCAAGAAATGGGCTGTTATGTCACAATTATTATGCTGGGACTTCAGAGGAGGTATTTCTTTAGGTAAATATCTACTTCGATCCCAGATCAAGTATAACTACAATAATTATTGGATAATTATTTAATTTAATCCTTAAAGTCTTCTTTAAATAGTTTTAGTTTTAGTATGCATTGAAATAAGAGCTACCTTCATGATAATTCACTATCGAGGAAAATTATTATTTTTGGAGCATGAGGATTGATTTGCAATTTTGTATTTGCCCGCTTTTACTGAAAAAGCATATTATGTTCAATTGATACATTTCAGAATTGTAATGGTAAACATATAAATGTTAATGAAATTTGTTAATATACTGTCAGTAATGATATAATATGAAAATATTACTATTTACCTTGTATATTATCTGGAACTATGATGACACAGTAGGCTCACTAACACAAAATTCTCCACAAGGATAATTTCACTGAGCCTCCATGATGGAAATGTGATTTCATGTTGTGCCAGCATGTATTTATATAGTCCCTATTATCTAGGTATATTATTATTTATTTATTATATACTTTATTGTACACCACTTACATAATTACGGGACAATATGTAATTAAATGGTATGTTTTCGTTGTTATTATCTGTAGTCTTTATAAGGCAACCGGACTGTGGTCAATCGACGACCCTCAGTGACAACGTACCGCTCTGGATGATCCAGAATATTGTATGGCAGCAGGACTAACAATGTTTTTAAAGGTAGAAAATTGAAGTCCAATTACAAATTATAATTTCCAAATTTACCAAGTCATAATAGTAAAATGGGAGCCCGCGAATTTCGCGGAGCGTCTTTGTCACAGAAATCAAATTGTTTGCAAAACAAACTGGCGAACTCCAAATCATTACACAACGCACACTTTTTCTGCCAAAAGAAGCCTTTTAATTTTACTTTTAACTAGACCAGTCATACCCAATGTGGCCCACCTGGACCCCTAAAGATCTCAGAGACATAAACGCCCTTGCAAGTGCAAGGGTCTTTGACGAAGAAAAATGAAATTGGAGGTGCATGAGAGATAAATGCAACAAAAAATAAATGCATAAATGTTGGCCACGAGAACGGATCTCGTTTAAGCATGCATGCCAATATTTATTTAAGGGTGCCATGGATGCAACCGTCACTTTTCAAATCTAACCAAAGGCTCTAAAAAAAGTGTTATTCGATCAGCGATGGCGATGGTCGAAATACCAAAATAGACAAAATTGATCACGTGTCATTTTGATAGCGCTTGGCATTCTCATACATTTTACCAATCGATAGCTATAGCGATGCGTTGGTTGATAGAATGTCATTTGTTTAGAGCCTCTGGGCAACTCATTGCCAAAGCTTCGATGCTATGTCTCATTGTGGAAGGTATGGTAGCTAAAACGTTAAAATAAAACGAAGTGAATGAATAAAAATATTATATTCACTGCTGAAATTGACTTACAAAGATAAATCAAATAACATTTGGTTTTCCAAAATAACTTGTTCAGTTATACATTTTATTACCAGACCAAAATAGAACATAGAACATTGAGACTCAGGCAAACTATCGCTTTTGGCTGCTCCTGTTTTAATAACAATTTGAGAACCTTATATAAATTAATTACACTAAATTCTCTACTTTCTAAGTCTGAATAATCATTAAACTAAAGATTTTGGATGTTTGTGTGTGAGTAAGGATCGAACAAAGTTCGACCCAACATGGATTTGGATATAGCCCAGCCATAAGGTTAAATTCGGCGTTTTGCCTAGGCGTCCAATCACCTGGCTAATTTAACCAGATGGCTGCGACTGATATAAAACACACACGTAGACTCTAGTGTCCGATACTTTTCATTATGATAAAAAGGTAGTTCCTTAGAAGCCAGAAACCACAGACAATGGATAGTAATTAAGTCAAAGTAATAGCTACTAATGATAATTGTTAAAAAATGTTGTAATAGATAAGATTTTGTCAGTAATCGTAAACTTAAAAGAAAAACTTCCTCAGAAGTTTGGGACTTATTGTAGTGGTAGTAGGTGCACATTTTCCGCTGTGAAATGTCGGCATATAACCTGAACAATATTTTCTTTTCAAGGATATAATCGGGCTCAAAGATGACGTAAGCACCACGTCACACACGGCGGCGAAAGCGATCAGCAATATTACTGCTCTCATTTTAGCGGCTCTTGGAACAGGAACTGGAAATAATATATCGATATATTTAACATAACAGTATCCAAAATCTTGTTTTCGTCTGAAGATACAATATTGGTAAATTAGAGGTTTACTAAATTACAGATCGAAACAGATAAGAATTTCAATGTTCTTAAAAATGCGTGCATTGACAAGTGTGATGAATTAACTACATATTAGTGTAAAATGACAACATAATATTTTACACTTAAAGAGAATAGTTAGCATAGACCATTAGACCATACGTAAACTAAAAATAAACGGCAAAAAATATCGTTGATATAATTATTATGCATAGTACAAAGGATAAAGGATATACCAAGTTAACTTTCAATGACGAGACAATTTTAGTCCAGGAATTAGTTTTAATCAAAATGGAAAAAATACAGCCAATTACGTAATTTTTTGCCGCATTAACTCGGCAAAATGTACTGAACGACTGATTCCTTTTTTTTTGTGTACCTGGTAGTATTTTGTAACTTCTTGGCAGGGGAACCAAATATCTTTTTGCCTGAGGGTCGCCGGGCAGAATTAAGGGAAAATTGCCGGGAGAACACCCGAGTAGACAAAAAAGTACCTTGTAAAATATCTGGAACCAGGATGGCGTAGCACAGTATTTAAATGATATAACTCAACACTAGGATGATTCCAAATAGCTTCCAGTTACTAAATGCGATGTGATGTTGATGTGTGTTATACAGGCATGCATTATATAACATTAGTTTTTACTTATAATGAGGTCATTGCTATATCTGATATATGTCACTAATATATTGGGAGGAAGCAGGCAAATCATATTACGATGTTGATATACGTTATAATAGAGGTAACTGTCGTGGCACCTTATAAGGCGTCTTTTTAATTGTTTTACTATTGTGTCTGTAATTACAACAGATGAGTGACTAAGTAATGTTTTTCGAGTGTTTGTACTCTCTCTAGCCTGACGGATTTTGTTTTATTAGATTCGACTTAAAACACTTAGCGATGGCTTTTAGAATCCGTGTTTAATAACAGGAATTAATTTGATGGTTTCGGTCGATGTATATATAAAACGACGTCACCTATATCGATGTTCACCCTTAAAATCATCGTTTGGTCTTCACAAAATAAAAGTCATTTGTCATCTAACATACACGTCGCAGGCAACTCCAAATTCATTGTTCAGAAATGTTTATCAGCAGCAACAAAAGCGCTCGTCTTGTCAAAGAGCAGCAAAATGTTCGACTTAGAGGCATATAAGCCCTATGCGGCCTCTGCGATTATGATGCTAACATTTTATAATGCCTCTTTATTAACGTCCACGTTCATTTTGCACTCGAATATTTTTGAATCAGTCCGATTGATGTGGCGTTCTGTACTTCCTGACTACACTCACAGGAAAAAGGCGTGAGTTTATGTATGTATATTACCTATATCGAAATTACCGGTTTTCGGGCTATTTATTGCTTTACCTTTATGATATGAATATCCTTAAAAATATCCTTGTTTTGCAAGTATAGTCACAAATGAGTGTTGTGCCAAACTTGTTTCTGAAGTAATTGAAAGCTAAGTAGTATAACATCTTTTATTTACTTATATTAAAAGTAACGAAATAAATTAATTAATGAATGAATCAAATATCTAGTTTATTCTTAGACAAAATATTTTATCTATTATCATAAAATACATATTTTTATAATAAATCTGAAGAAAAATCGTTTTTGCGCATCGAAAATATTTCCAAAAAAAATAGCCATGGTGTTAAAGGATAACCAACAGAACCCACTACCAGATTTTTTGTAATTTTTGTATATTTAGTTGTGCACGCATCATTTAAAATGGACGAAACCAATGTAAATAACTTTTATGCATAAAAATTGTCCGTAACTTAACCTTTTTCTTATTGCAATCGGTTTACTCTATCAAAAGTTAGATGAATTTAGTGATCAAGTAGTAAAATATCACTACACACGCAATTCAGATACTCGAATAGTTGAACTTCATATTCGATAAATGGCGTTGTGCATTTGACGTCATTTTATGTAGATGACGTCAAATGCACAACGCGTGTTGTAGATTTAACCTTTTATTAAGTAAGAGTAGACCAATGTCTAATCAAGTTAATTTTACAACAAAATGAAACACTGCTTTTTTTAAATTAGCAAGTGTTATTCTAAGTATCAAGTTGTTGTTCAAATGTATACAAGTAAATGTAGACAAGTACTCAATCAAGTTAAGATTCGCAACAGAAAGTAAACCTGCTTTTTTAAATCAGCAAGGGTTACATTGAGCACCTATCTGTTGTATATGTTTTATTCTGTGGTTGTATAAATGTATGTAAATGTCCACTTAGGCCAAGTTTTTTTTTATTTAGACTACTACTAAGTTTTTGCATCATTGTGTTTCCTTTCATACTTCCATAAACATACACAACGATTAAATGATCTTTAAAGTATTAATTTAGAAAAATATCCTTATACCCTATCAGTATTCATTCATCCCTTTCTTTATTAAATATTTGCACCTCTATTATTGAATTCCGGGCAAATATTGAACCTTTAACACAACAATGATTATAACTAGAGAATCTTCATATTTTAAATTGATGTATGGAAATCAATTGAGGACCATCGTTAACATGGACACTTTTAGGCATTCCGTGTACAAGAAACACTAACATTTCACTATAGCATTGTTTGTTACATTCTTTATAGAAAATAACATAACAACTACTATAATGATCAGAGTATAATACCAAATTGTATTTCTTTTAGTTGACACAGGAAAAAAAATCCTAATAAGTTTAAGCATTGTTCACATGTACAAATTTTGGTATTTTTTGTACAAGAAACACTAGTATTTTAATTATAGTAGTGCCTATTGCATTCCGTATAGGAAGAAATCAACATAATATAGCTACTTTAATAATTAGAATATACTATTTAATTGTGCTTATTTTAGTTGTCACAGTATAAACATCCTAATAAGTCACTACAAATTGGTTCAAATAGTTTGTTTTATTTATTATATGATTGGGCGCCAGTGGGATCTTAATGAAATAGTTATAATAGATGTCCCACATTTTCTCTTGGCATTAATATCTTCCAAGAGAATTTTGAAATTAAGTTATATTTATTTTTAGTATAAATAATTAAGTGTGATAATAATCATTCGAGAAATTCTCATTAAGTAATGTTTAAAGCGAGCTACGATACGTATAATTGTAACAGTACCTCCTGAATGTAAATCTTTATTTTAAATGAAACAGCTCAGAAACAGGTTTCCGAACACAAGTGTACCTCTTCAGACAACGAAAGTGCGGTTCCACTACGATACAGACTACACAGGAAACGACACTGCTTGCGAACCACGTATCCAGTTGCTTTATGATCTGTTGAAATATAAAAACATTTAAGTACATGTATAAATTCTTCTTTATAGTCAAACAAAGTTGCTTTATGCAAGTTGAACAAAAACACTTTTTGTTCTAAATATTCAAAACCAATTATCAGTTAAACAAAGCATTCACTGGTGAAAAGGTATATAGTTTAAATAAAACATGTGACTAAAACCCCACTTTTAATTTTTTTACGTAATATTAAAATTTTGTTTTTTTTTTTTGTTTAAAGTAGTATGCATGTTGAATAAAACAATTGTTTTTCCATGTATATAAATGTAATTAACAGTTTCAATAACTATGTTAAATTAGAGTAATTTATATTAAGTTTAACAAAACATTTACTAGTGAAATGGTTTATAGTTTTAAATTAAAAATATGTGACTATAACCGCAATTTAAAATTTTATATAACGTTAATGTTTTTATTATTTTAAGTTTTAAATTAAGCAATCTTGAAGTTAACCTATAGTTTGGTTAAATTCTTAATTATTTAAGTTATTCTAGACACAAAATAAGTAGTTAAGTACCTCATTCAAACTACATGCGACACGTTGGTCGTACGAATTGTAGGTTTTTTAAGTACTTCTATCATGATTCATGCCCCACGTTGGGCGCCAAATTGTAAGGTAGTATTTTTACCCGACTCACCAGCGAACACAGGGGTAGGTGATCAGCATGAGACAGATGCAGGGATGGTTTCACATGAAGTTGAAAGAAGTAAAAGTTATACAGTTTGGTCAACTAATTTACGCATATCTAAGCATACAGTCCGTCATCACAGATTCTTGAAGTTGATAAAATACACAAAACTTACTTGTATATAGGATACATTTTACCCTTATTTATCAATACTGGAGATATGATATCCCAAGCAGTACCGTCAGCCTGTGTAACTGCAGTCAAGCATCGTGCAGTCAAAATGTCTTGTATATTCGGCACTCGTTGCTGGAGTTGCTGTATGGAGATCTCCTTAAGAGTTGACCATATTTATATTAAAATTTAAATGAATCCTAAGGTAATCCTATTGTTAAATACAGGTCTTCGGGTCCCAAGCCAGGTGATAAACACCGGGGCCCATAGCGGCGTTGAGACTCCTGCCGTAACGCAGCAGTGGAAAGCTAGGGGGTTCGCTCCTTATTGAGAGATATACTGGTTCCTACTACTACCGCTTAGTTTATATTCAATTACCTGCGATTCCTTCGGTAGGTAAAAATTGGGACGAAACATCCCCCCGTCTCGGACATAAGGAGTTATGTCCGCTAATAAATGGGCAAGCGTGCTAAACTCGCGACTGCTCGCTTCAAACCCGAATCTCTGACCATGTCCTACGCAACTCTGGGAACTCCGTCAGACCCATAGAATAAATCTAAAATGCGTCCACGACGCCAATACAAAGGCAACAAATTAGGTTCTTTAACGAATTCAAAGTCTCCAACATTGGGAGGGTTAGTATTGTCGATCCACTCAACGCCCCGCTGCAAAATATGCAAATATTCTAAAGACCAACGATGCCAGAAGCTTTGGGAAATCTGTTGGAGCAATGCAAAACGTGTCAATTGCGAAGATTTAATTTCTCTGAAGGGGTATTCCGGCAGGGCGTTGAGAGGCTGACCAATCAAAAAATGACCAGGGGTCATTACTTCCAAGTCATTTGGGTCTGAGGAGATCGGACGGAGAGGACGCGAATTGAGGACGGCCTCAACTTTACAAAATACCGTAACAAGTTCCTCAAATGTGAAAATAGTTTCACCAATCAACACGGCGAAGATGCGTTTTTGCCACTTTTACAACGGCCTCAAAAATGCCGTGTCGAATTGCCAAATAATTCCCATTTGCGCCATGGCAAATCTCAAATTCTGTTTATCCTTATTTAGATAATTACAAATATCATTTAAATATCTATCAGCGCCCTTATAATTAGTACCGTTATCAGAACGGACCAAAGATGGTAGTCCTCGGCGGGAAACAAATCTACCTAGCGCTGCAAAAAACGCATCTATGCTGAGGGCAGTTACAAGTTCCAAGTGAACCGCCTTGGAGGCCAGACAAACGAACACACACAAGTAGGTCTTGACAGACTTGGCGTTCCAAAGTTGCCAAGTCTTCACCAAGAAGGGACCAGCGGAATCGGTTCCGACCGAAGCTAATGGTCTGCTCTCCGTCACTCGGTCGGATGGCAAATCACCCATTACGGGTTGAGTGGGAGCAGCCTTCAACTTCTAGCACTGCATACATTTAAAGATGATGCCACGAATAGTGCGTCTGGCCTACAAAATCCAAAATTCACGCTGCAAAATGGCTACGTGGGCGTTGCAACCGGCGTGTGCGTTATTAATGAGTCAATCGGACACCAACAATTTCACCAACGCTCCTCCTTTAGGGAGCAACAAAGGATGGCGAGCACCATAAGGCAAGTTCAAATTCCGCAGTCGTCCTCCGACTCGGAGCAAACCAGATTGGTCTAGGAATGGATTAAGACGAGCGATAGAGCCTTTCAAAGCTGAGCATTTCCTCAGGGCTTCAATAGTCTGGTCAATGTGCTCGGCTTGTACAGCACGAACCAACAACATCAGGGCCTCTTGGCGTTCATGAGGCGACAAAACTAAGGATAACAATTTATTATTAGGTTTCCGTCTGTTACGTATGAAACGCCGGACCCAAGCGGTAACTCCTACCAATTTCGACAAAGAACTGTATCTGTCCAAAAGATAATCCAAATTATATGCATGTTGCGTTTCTACAATTGCAATACGCAAAACTGGCAAAATCTCTGTAGAGGAGAACCTATTCTGGGGCCAGGAGAACTTGCGATGCGTCAACCAGTCTAGTCCCCACCAAAGAGAATGGTCAACAAGGGCAGGAGCCTCGCAACCACGTGATGCGCAGTCTGCGGGGTTCAATTCTCCTGTCTTTTCTTTAGTCTCGGAGTTCTGACTCTGTGAGATTCTATTCGCCCCAAAAATCTCCAAAGCATGAGCTGAGGTGCGAAACCAACAAAGGACTATCTCACTATCAGTCCTTGGTCCTCAATCCGCGGGGCGGAGCCCTTCAACACGGGACCCGTAAGTCCAAAACCAAAAACCGTCGGTACATCTACTAACCCATTCGTCTGCAGAAACCACTTGGTCCCGGACAAAATCAAACCCAAAACATCGGCACCGATATACGGGTCCGGGTACCAACCACTTCGGGTCGGTAAATATTATAGGTAAACCCGATAGTTCATAAGCATTGTAAATACTTTGTTTCCACTAAAACTAATGTTCTTAGCAATAATCCTTATACAAAAATCTAATCGAGCAATAAACGCCAATGTTTAATAAAGCCTTTCCTTAAAGTATTACCTGTAATTAAGTCTTAGAATATTATTTCAAATAGCTTTTCTTTGTTCTTAGTTTTTTTTTTCTTCTTTTTCTCATATACCTTCATATATTTTTATAATCTTTTTTTGTAACGTTTCTATTGTTTTTAAACATTTTACTTCTTTTTAACTTTTAAACCCCTGCTTCTTTCTCAAGTTTTCAACTAACTTAGTATTCTCTTCACATACTCAGCTGTTTCCTGTCACATTACAGGTGTCGCTTAAGGAAAACATTCAATATGATGACCCGGGCAGCTACCGTTCGTGACATGAGTATCAAACTGAAAGCAGTGCTGAGGGAGCTGGATTCATCTAGAAATGAGTGCAGCAAGCTACTGCGGGAACGAGAAGAAAGTGAAGTAGAAATTGAGTTAATAGTGAGCAAAAACACTCAACTCAAGAACCAGCTTGCAGAACTACACTCCCAGCATATGGATATACTGGACCAGCATCACCATCTCCGTCAACTGGTTTCAGATTATCAGCAGTGCCATGACACTCATGACCAGGCACTGAAGCGTATATCTGTACTAGAAGCAGAATTGTGCAAGGCTCATAACACCATTACCTCCATCGACTCGCTGAAAGTCAGCGAAGAGGTTTCTAACACCAGTAACCTGTACAATGAGCTGATGGATGCATCCAAACTGGAGTGTGAGCCGCCCACCATTACTATAGACCTTACAGGGGATGATACCATTGCTAAATGTCCAATTCTAAGTAGTCATAATAAAATTAAGAAATATATTAAAATCAATAAAAGTATTAAGAAATATAAGAAACTTATAAAAACTCAAAATGTTTGCAAAAATAATGTTAACCTTAGGAAAGATTTAAGAAACTTAAAAAACCAATTAAATATATGTAATAGTAAATTAGAAACTAGTACACAAATGTATGATGTTGAAATTCAGAACCTTGAAAGGGAATTATTGAGTAGGGAAAATACACTTAAGGAAATATTTTGTAAATATGAATGTAGTCAACAGATGTTGAGTGAACGCATGCAGGAGGCTTGTGAGTTGGTGGACCTGGTGAAGTATAATGCAGAGAGGTGCGAATCATTGACTAACAACCTCACCTGTAGTTGTGCTGCCGCTCTGCCACCTCTCATGTCACAACATGTTGATACTACATCTTTACCTATTGATCATACTGCAACAACTTTGAACCCCACCAAAAGTAATGTCTTAGTATTTTCTGATAGATTAGGAACAGGTTTTGGACCTTTGTTAAATAACAGTTCTAAACATACAATAGTGAACCATTGTTATCATAAACTGCAATTTAATGAGCTTATCCATAAAATTCAACAGACACAATTGAATGAGCAAAGTACTGTAGTACTTCTTATTGGAAATAGCCTTAGTATAACAAAAAAGGACATAGTTAATGGTATTGACACCCTACTTAAGTTAAGATTAGGCAAATTAATATTATGTGCATTGCCCTATTCTGGCAAGTTACTTGTTCATGAAAATGAATACATTTCTAGTTTGAATAACCTGATGCATATTTTATCTTGTCGTCATAGTGACCGTTTATTGTTTTTTGACACCAACAATTTTGTTAGTGATTTTGTTTTGATTGGGAACCATATGTTTCTTCCCAAAAATAGTCGACATTTATTAGCTACATTGTTAGCTTTTAATATACACGCAGTTATTGATAATTTAACTGAGACTAGGTTTAGTGATTTAACAGTATTATCCAGTTTTTCTGATAATACTTTAAACAATGATTTTTTAAACGATTAGAGCCGACGAAAGAGAAGTCGAATAGTAATATTTTACTATATCATCAAAATATAAATCGCTTCTCCGGCAAAATTTTAGACGTGGAATTGTTAGTATATAAATACCACACGGATATCTTATGTTTTTGTGAAACTTGGTTAAAACCAGATAGGATGTTGTTTAATGTAAATAATTTCTCAGTTTCCAGTGCGTACAACAGATCCACAGTGGGTGGTGGTACCCTGATACTTTGTAATATTCATTTAAAATATAAGGAAAGGAAGGATATCACTGCTTACTCTGTTGATCGCTTGTGTGAGGTAGCATGTGCAGAGGTCGAGGGGCATACTGTCTTGTGCGTTTACAGACCACCAGCATCAAACTTGTCATTGTTTTTGATAACAATGGAAGAATTATTAAGTAAACTTTTCAGAGATAATAAATTAGTTTTTGTTTGTGGTGACTTAAATATAGATCTGTTAGTCAACTCGCCTGAAAAATGTAAGCTCATTTCATTATTTAAATCATTTAACCTAACATATTTATTTAATGAACCAACAAGAATAACAGCAACTTCAGCTTCTTGCATAGATAATGTATTCACTAATTGTAAAGTAAAAGATTCGTTTTTAATTAGTGGCGTTAAGTCAGACCATACTGGTCAACTAGTATCTTTTGAGTCAGATAAAAAAAATAACCTAGCTAAATCAATTCGATTAAGACCACTTACTAAAAATAAATTAATCTCTTTTAATAATAATGTTTTAAGCAACCTTTGTAACGCCAGTTTTGATTCAAACGACCCCAATATAAATTACGGCACGTTGTTTTCAACAATTTGCCAAGAATTCAATAAAACGTGTCCTGTAAAAACAGTAAAAGTCAACAATTCCAAATCGAAATTTAGTGAATGGGCCACTGTGGGCATAAGAAAAAGCCGAGACATCTTATATAATTTATATTACGAAAAATCTTTGACTTCCGATCAAGTTTTTCACACTTATGTTAGAAACTATTCCAAAATATTCAAAAGAGTCTGCGCTCAAGCAAAATCTCAAATAATAATTAACAAAATTGGTGTTTCTAATAATAAAATAAAAACTGTGTGGCAATTAATTAATAAAGAAACTGGAAAGATACAACAACGCGATCAGAATGAGTTGTCTTTGAAAATAACTAATCAAACCATTTCTGATAGGCAAGAAGTCGCTGAGACATTAGAAAATTTATTTACCAACATTCCGTTAGAGGTTACGAAGTCTCTTCCTTCCTCTTCTAAATTAGCTGAAGCTCTTCTTAAAGAAAACTTTACTAAAGACATACCAATCTTTAAATTTAAACCAATATGTATTGATTCAATTAAAAACGCGTTCAAAAGTCTCAATAAAAAAAATACTGAAGACTTGTGGGGGATATCCGTTAGGGTTCTTGGAGATATTATTGACTCAATTGCTCCTGTCCTAACAGGCATATTCAATCAATGTTTGGACAGCGGCACTTTTCCTGACTTAATGAAACACAGTAAAGTAGTACCAATTTTCAAATCAGGCTGTAAGAGTGATCCTTCTAATTATAGACCTATATCCGTGCTTCCAGCATTCAGTAAAATCTTTGAAAAAATCATGCTGGAACAGATGTTGTTTCACTTCAATTCAAATGGGATACTGCATAGTCAACAGTTTGGTTTTACGAAAGGTAGGTCGACAACGGACGCGGGAGTAAAACTCATCAGCCACATTTTGGAGGCTTGGGAGAGGTCCCAGGATGCCATTGGCATTTTCTGTGATCTCTCAAAAGCTTTCGACTGCGTCGACCACAACACACTGATCTGTAAATTACACCACTACGGAATTCGTGGAAAATCTGCTGATCTCGTGCTTTCCTATTTATCAAACAGACAGCAAAAAGTAAATGTTAATGGGGCGACGTCCTCCGGGTCTCTAGTCAAGATGGGCGTGCCCCAAGGTTCAATTCTCGGCCCTTTCCTTTTTCTTGTTTACATTAATGATCTCCCTTTTATGATGGCCAAATTTTCGGATATAATTCTATTTGCTGATGATACTTCGCTAATTTTTAAAATAGATAGGCAAGATACGGATGTCATAAATGTCAACGAAAGTCTAATTGTTCTTTCAAAATGGTTCGCAGCTAACAATCTTTTACTGAATTCGAAAAAAACAAAATGTCTAAAGTTCTCTTTACCAAATGTACCACAACATGACCTAAACTTAAATCTTGACGGCAAAAATCTTGAAGTTATAACGGAAACTGTATTCTTAGGGATTACTATCGATTCAAAATTGCATTGGGGCGCGCACATTAGAACTCTTTCGGGTAGGTTAAGTTCGGCTGCATATGCAGTAAGGAAAATAAGGCAGCTAACCGATGTAGCTACAGCTAGGTTAGTATACTATGCTTATTTCCACAGTATTATGTCTTATGGCATTCTGCTGTGGGGATCAGCAGCAGACGTTGACTCAATTTTCATCCTACAAAAGAGGGCAATCCGCGCAATCTATAAAATGGGTCCTCGCGAGTCCCTCAGAAAAAATTTTAAAGAGATCGATATACTGACTCTACCTTCACTTTATATTTTGGAATGTATTTTGTATGTCCGTAAAAATCGGGGGCTTTTCAAAACTAGAAGCGACTTCCATAATTTAAATACACGCAGTAAGCACGAAATTGTAATACCCAAATTCAGATTAACGAAAACTAGCAAGTCTTTTCTTATAAACAGTATACGCTTTTATAACAAGTTGCCAAAGTCAGTTATAGAACTGACCGATGGAAGGTTCAAAAACTACATCAAACGTATCCTTGTTAAAAAAGCATATTATAAAATCAAGGACTACGTTGAAGATAAAAACATTTGGCCTTAGCTCCTTCTGCGCATGCAGCTTCCCTGGTAACTTGTAAACGGCACAAATATGTGGATGTCTCTAACTATTCTCAATCTCATTTTTTCTTTCCTTCTTTTAATTAGACTTTTTAAAATGGTTTTCAATCATCTTTAAAGCCCTTTGCTAAGAATAGTTACAGCACTGATAACAAAATTTGTGCAACATGTTAAATTTAGTCTTGTTATACTTATTTTTATTATTTTTTACCTTTGTATAGATTCTTTTACCGATTGTTTTGAGAATGTGTGAACATTGTAGGCCTTCTAGATGCTAGTTAACATTTGTTAACTTTTTTATATAATCTTTTTCCTTTTTTTTAGTTTCTTACGACTTATTGTCATAATTCGGGCCTACGTTGTCCCCCCATATCTAAGTACTAATGCTGTAACATGTAAATATTGTAAAACCAAACCATTTTTAAAAGAGTAACCCTGGAGTTTCTTGCCGGTTCTTCTCCATAGGAAAGGACCAACCCGAACCGTGCTCATTTTGTCGACGTTTTATAAGTGCCCATGTAGGCCTATGTGAAATAAAAAAATTGATTTTTTGATTTTGACTGTCTCTGGCTGGGCGGCTGTAGTGGAGGAGAGGGAGGCGCTACCTATTGTTAATAACCCCCCGGGGATTGGTAGTCGTTCTGAAAAGCGGACGCTTCCTCCAATTGAGGAGGGGGTGGAAGGGTGCCCCCGCATTTGCGAGGTATACCCCGTCAAGGATCCACCTGGGGTTGGTGTGGATGCGCTCCTCCGCCTATGGGGGAGCGTCCGGCACACCATTTTGGTCCGGACACAACACGCGGTGGTGCCTACCTTGACAGTCCGGGCAAGGATCCGACCTCTGGCAATCCCGCTTTTCTGGGGCTTTTGATAACGCATGGTGGCCAATGCTATTACTTAAAATGAAAAATCGAGGCTGCTATAGAAATATATACAATTTAGTTTACTCTTACTTTTTAAATTGTTCCGCGAAACTCAAACTCGGCCATCATTCCATGTCGAAGTCTCTCACCATGGGATGTCCTCAGGGTTCGGTTATTGGTCCACCTTTATGGAATTTAGGCTTTGATGATTTCCTCGCGATTCCGCTTCCAAGCGGCTGCTCATTAACCGGTTACGCGGACGACGGTCTTCTGCTCATTCAATCAAGTACTCGAGCTGGACTCGAGAACTTGGCTGACACTTGCCTACGATTAATATCTCAGTGGGGCGATCGTAACCGCCTGACCTTTGCTCCGCATAAAACTTATCAGCTCATTTTGAAAGGTAATCTTAAATCGTGTCCTACTATTAAATTTAATAACGTTCCGGTAAAAAGGAAGCAGTCCGTGTGCTATCTTGGTCTTGTGTTAGAAAGGAATTTTGCATTTATAGATCATATTAAAATCGTCGGTGAAAAAGCGAAAAAGAACTTCTATGCCTTAACGAGAATATCTAAATCTACGTGGGGTCTGTCTTTTTTGACTTTAAAGACTATTTATGGGGCTACTTACTTGGGTTGTATCTGCTATGGGGTGCCTGTTTGGGCTGATAGGGCCACAATAGGGGCGGTACGACGTAAGTTACTTCAGAGTCAGCGTTTAGCTTTGATATTCTTATGCAAAGCATACAGGACGGTTAGTACTGAGGCCTTACCAGTACTTGCTGGCGTACTTCCGGTCGACCTTGAAGTGCAGCGACGTGCTGCAATGTACTATTCCGCAAAAGAGACCATGAACGCGGACTTTTTAACGCGGAGTGACCGTGCCAAAATCTCTAGATTATTTAAACCACATATTGACGTCTGGGAGGAACTTTTATCCGAATGGCAATGTAGGTGGGATAATTCCATCAAGGGCCGACACCTCCACCAATTCTTTCCATCCGTTCGCGTGCGGCTGGCCAGGACGTGGCTGGAGGTGGATCACTGTGTTGCCCAATTTCTCACAGGGCATGGTAACTTTAAAAGTAAATTATTTTCCTTCAAGCTTGTTGCCTCGCCATTATGTCAGTGTTCTACATCTGACTGTGAATATATACAATCTGCACATCATATCTTATGGGAGTGTATTCTTTGGCAGAATGAACGCAATACTATGTTGAATAATGTACAGGCTGTATCAGGAGCCGTTTACTATACGGACCTTGTGGAAACTAGAACAAATTTCCGTGCGTTCAAGCGCTTTTGCCATACCTATTATTGGAATCAAATATAACAGCTCACAATGTTAGGACCCATTAATATTAATGCAAATTTTTATCCGTGGTGCTTGGCAACTGGGCTTATCCCAGTTGTAAACGACCCTTTGTGCCTATTGGTCTTGTTTGTTCTGTCTCCTGCTTTATATGGAGGGAAGTGGAAATTTGTGTTTTTCTTACTCCTCCATTTTCTTTTCTGATTAATTTCGTTGCGGGATCCAAGACAGTTAAATTCATTCTCCGGGACTTCGTCGAGCTTCATTGCCTCGGCGCTTTTCTGGTGGTCGCCACTGTTGATTCTGGCTTTCAGGAGTTGCAGTGGTTTGGGAATAGTGCGGTGGGATTGTAATCCCGCTGCAAATGCTGTCCCAGATAAGTGTAGCACCACTTGCGGCTGTTAGCGATTCCACGTCGGTCCTTTGTGGTCCGTTCTAGGAACTTCGGACAGGACGTGACCACATGGCCATCCGTGCTGCAATATGAGCAGCGCATAACGCGACCCTGAGTTGCTACGTATTGATGAGGAGGGCGTCGTGGCCCACAAGGAAAGGGGCGTGCACCAACACGACGCTGGTCCGGAGATGACCGCTCTGGGGCCCGCGAGGGACCTTCAACACCAGAGTTATCCAAAAGACGACACTCCTCATCCAAAGACTTCAACAAATTGTCAAAAGGGGGGAGGTGTGTGGCATCATCCCTACCATATTTCCCACGTGCAAAACCCCTCAACCTAACGGTTGCCTCAACAATGTCATCCGCAGCGGCCAACTCAGTGTCCTCGGTGGACAATAGCGCCAAACACTCCGCATAGCATTCATCCACCCTGGCTTTACGGGCTGGGAGCTCACCAAAAAGGGCTAACAAAGCCTCTGATCTATCAGATCTACTTATTAAAGAGGCCGCTGAGGTCACCCATCTCAATTCCGCTCTAATCTTACAAGCAAATGTATTGGCAGTCATACTATCAAAATGTAAGCAACGGTTACTAAATATAAATTAATACACAAAATGTTCAACAACCCAAGTTAATAATATATGTGTGTAACCAAAACAACAGTTTGACAGTAATTCTCTTACCAAATTTAATATCAAATCACAAAGTCTGTAAGAGAAACAAAAAGTTAATTCAACAAATAGTACTGAACCCTGTTACATTTACTTAATTATTTTTCAGTACAAATTTATTATAGAACCCCAAATATCAATTTATAAATTATTAAAAACAAAGTGGGTACCTCGAGAAAATAAATTATCAACACACAAGAGGGTATTAAAAACAAACAAAAATTATCAACATAAAAGTGGGTAGGTTGATTTTACAATAGAAGTTAAAAATTCAATTTACTTTAATAGTTAAAAACAATGACTTTAACTTCAATCAATTAGAATATTACTGTCAATATCAAACAAACTAACCAATTTTCTTATACAATTGGCAACAACTCACTTTACAACAATAACTTCTGTAGTGGGCACTGAGTATGTTTATAATGTCAACAAACTTACCAACCCAAGACAGAAGGTTCAAAGTCCAACAATAACTATGATTCAATTAAATACAATTAGGGAAGACTATTTAATCTGCACCAAACCTATATTGTATACAACAAGTAAACAAATTATATTTCCAATACGAAACTGTAACCTTCTATCCCGGAGTGACAATATTAAGTTGTGAGTTGTAGGGGCAAACAACCCCACAGTTACATTCCAATTTGTTAAAATTAAGTGTATAACTGAGTCGCTACGACTCAGGTTCGCGGTATGCGCTGCTCATATTGCAGCACGGATGGCCATGTGGTCACGTACTGTCCGAAGTTCTTCGAACGGAACACAAAGGACCGACGTGGAATCGCCAACAATAGGTAGTCACTTCCCTCTCCTCCACTAGAGCCGCCCAGCCAGAGACAGTCCTTCTGCCAACTGTCTCTGTAATGATCTGGGGCCCGAAGAGTAAATCTTTGTTAGTTCTACCAATTAGGTGGTATTGAAGCGGTTGGTCAACGGAGAGATATTGAAATTTGAGTTTCGCCTGTTCATTGTTGGCCTTCTGGAATCTTGGCCAAGGCCGTTGTTTTGAATGATATTTTGGGCAGACACCCACAGGTAGACCTTTGTTGGTTTCGCACCTCAGCTCATGCTTTGGAGGTTTTTGGGGCGAATAGAGTCTCACAGAGTCAGAACTCCGAGACTAAACTGATCTGAAGACATGTCCCAGGAGAATTGATCCCCGCAGACTGCGCGTCACGTGGTTGCGAGGCTCTTGCCCTTGTTGACCATTCTCTTTGGTGGGGACCAGACTGGTTGACGCATCGCAAGTCGTCCTGGCCCCAGAATAGGTTCTCCTCTTTAGAGGTTTTGCCAGTTTTGCGTATTGGAATGGTTGAAACGCAACCTGCATATAATTTGTATTATCTTTTGGACAGATACAGTTCTTTGTCGAAATTGTTAGGAGTTACCGCTTGGGTCCGGCGTTTCATACGTATCGGACGGAACCCTAATAATAAATTGTTATCATTAGTTTTGTCGCCTCATGAACGCCAAGAGGCCCTGATATTGTTGGTTCGTGCTGGACAAGCCGAGTACTTTGACCAGACTATTGAAGCCCTGAAGAAATGCTCGGCTTTGAAAGGCTCTATCGCTCGTCTTAATCCATTCCTAGACCAATCTGGTTTGCTCTAAGTCGGAGGACGACTGCGGAATTCAAACTTGCCTTATGGTGCTCGCCATACTTTTTTGCTCCCCAAAGGAGGAGCTTTGGTGAAATTGTTGGTGTCTGATCGACACATTAATAACGCACACGCCGGTTGCAACGCCCTCGTAGTCATTTTGCAGCGTGAATTTTGGATTTTGTCATCATCTTTGAATGTATGCAGTGCTATAAGGCTGAAGGCTGCTCCCACTCAACCCATAATGGGTGATTTGCCATCCAATCGAGTGACGGAGAGCAGACCATTTGCTTCGGTCGGAACCGATTTCACTGGTCCCTTCTTGGTAAAGACTTCTCAACTTCGAAACGCCAAGGCTGTCAAGGCCTACTTGTGTCTGGCCTCCAAGGCGGTTCACTTGGAACTTTAACTGCCCTTAGCACCTATGCGTTTGTTGCAGCGCTAGGTAGATTTGTTTCCCGCCGAGGACTACCTTCTTTGATCCGTTCTGATAACGGTACTAATTATAAGGGCGCTGATAGATATTTAAATGATATTTGTAATTATCTAAACAAGGATGAACAGAATTTGAGATTTGCCGTGGCGCAAATGGAAATTAATTGGCATTTTTGTAAATATTGCGATAGTAGTAAAACCACTTCTCCGCCGTGTTGTTGGTGAAACTGTTTTCACTATTTGAGGAACTTGTTACGCTATTTTGTAAAGTTGAGGCCGTCCTCAATTCGCGTCCTCTCTGTCCGATCTCCTCAGACCCAAATGACCTTGGAAGTCATAATCCCTGGTCATTTTTTGTTTGGTCAGTCCCGCAACGCCCTGCCGGAATGCCCCTTCAGGGAAATTAAATCTTCGCAATGGACGCGTTTTGCATTGCTCCAATAGATGTCCCAAAGTTTCTGGCATCGTTGGTTTTTAGAATATTTGCATATTTTGCAGCAGCGCGTTGATCGGACTGCCAAACTGACCCTCCCAAAGTCGGAGACCTTGTATTTGTTAAAGAACCTAATTTGTTACCTTTTATTGGCGTCGTGGACGCATTGTAGATTTATTCTATGGGTCTGACGGAGATCCCAGAGTTGCAAAGGTCATGGTCGGAGATTCGGTTTTGAAGCGAGCAGTGGCAATTTAGCACGCTTGCCCATTTGTTAGCGGACATAACTCCTTATGTCCGAGACGGGGGGATGTTTTGTCCCGATTTTTGGTATTTATTTGCAACACCGTGTCGGTGGGCTGTCAACGATTTGACAGCTGATACTTGACAGTCGAAAGAGAAAATTTATTGTGAGCACACCCTGAATTCGGGTTCTTGTCGAAACATATCGAATTGAGTGTGTTTCACTCATTTGTAATAGCTAATAGCGCCCGCCGTTCGCAATCGGTTTGTGGGGCGCCCGCTAAGGTGGTTTTGAATATATTTCAAGTACATCGATGTGCTTTTGTGGGAAACGCGTGTGTGTCTGCCGGAAGCCGGAACCCGGCCCAGAACGCGTTGTTGGTCCCATCCAATCATTGTCCTTCATCTATACCAATATTATAAAGAGGGAAGATTTTTTTGTTTGTTTGTTTATTTGTACCGAATAGGCTCCAAAACCACTGGATCGATTTCAAAAATTATTTCGCCGTTGGGAAGCTACTCTATCCCCGGTCAACATAGGCTACTTTTTATCCCTGTATTCCCACGGGAACGGGAACTACGCGGGTGAAACCGCGAGGCGTCCTCTAGTTATATATATATTGTCCTAAAACCCTCTGCCAGGCGCGTGATTGAGCGAGCCCAGAGGATCACCGCGGGAATCTCAGGTAAGATTGCACAAATTGTTTTATTAGTACCACTTCCCACCTGTCAGATAGGTACCAGGATATCTCCCAATAAGGAGCAACTCCCTGGCTTTCCACTGCTGCTTTACGGCAGTTTCGTGGTTACAGGTTCAGACAGGGTCCAGGAGTCCCAACGCCGCTATAGGCCTCGGTGTTTACTCCTGGCTTGGGACCCGAAGACCTGTATTTAACAAATGCGACAAACAATACAGCTTTCAGTGTGAACGAGTGTCCTAGCGTTTACTATGATCGTGGAATACAAACCACACTCTTGCTACCAAATGTTAGCAGTCAAAATGAAAGCAAAACAAAATAAAAAAAGCAAAAAAAAAAAAATAGGTATCACTTCAGATGTTTCAAAATTAATAAAATTACTACAGGTTATTATGAGAACCAAGTCGTTAAAAACTCGAATTAAAATAAAAAAAACTAAGTCTAAAAATTTAAGCTTTAAAAAAAAATCTCTAAGGATTTTTTGCCGAGGTCACACTTGTTTCAAAAAGATCAAAGTCGAACCGTTTGCATACCTCATTAAAGTACCTACTCACACGCACAACGTACGAATTTTGTCTGTAGTTAGTAGTTGCAGATGGCACCCGTAATGGTGGATTGAAACGTTTGGACTTGCTTGGAACGTTGAAGTAGAAAGTAGATAAAATATACGAACAATTTATGTCACTTTGAACCGTCTTTAACAAAAATATACAGTTGGAGATCTCACGACGATTGATCAATGATAAGAGATAATATTTTTTACAAAGACTGAGATAGTTACTGGACGGATACGGTACCCGTTGATGAAAGAATAAAAAAATTATAAATCTTTTTTGTATTCGTTCAATACGGTCAATATATTTATGATATAATGGATTCCATATTTCCGATGCGTACTCCAAGTGGTTTCTGACAAAAGTACAGTATAGAATTTTTAGCGTTTTAGCTTGTGTGAAACACTTGGATAATCGCATTATGAAACCAAGGGATTTTGAGGCTTTAGCGACGATGGTATCCACATGCTTATCAAAAATTAGTTAGGCATCGTGATGAACTCCAAGATCACGAATAGAACTACATCTAGGTAATATATGACCACTAAGTGTATATGTTGTGGCTACGACTGACCGTCCACGGGAGTACGTTACAACTAAGCATTTTTTGGGATTGAGATCAAGCTTGTTTTTTTGGCAGTATACTTCAAGACACTGTAAGTCAGTTTGAAGTGCAATCATATCCGCAGTCGATGATATGGTAGCATACATTTTGATATCGTCGGCGAAGCACAACAATTTGGAAGAGGCCAGACAGGAGGCGATGTCGTTTACATAGATAATAAATAATAACGAACCAACGAGCCTTGAGGGATTCCGCTGGGGACTAAAACCCAGCTAGATATGTAATTATTCAGTACCACAGCTTGCGACCTGTTTTCTATGTAGGAGGAAAACCATCTGAGTAAGTCCCCCGTATACCGATGCCCTCCAGTTTGTGTAATAGGATAACGTGGTCGATACGGTCGAAACACTAACTATAGTCTGTGTAAACAACATCGACTTGCTTACCTTGGTCCATTGCGTGGGTGATGTAGTTATTAAGCAAAATAAGATTGGTGACAGTAGATCTACCTTTAAGAAAGCCGTGTTCGGAAAGACTAAACGATTGTTCCAGAGCAGAATAGACCTGGTTGTAAATAATCCTTTCAAAACCTTAGCGATTATACACAGTTTGGATACCGGTCTGTAATTAGTTATGTCCGTTTTGACTCCTTTCTTATTTACAGGCGTTATGAATGCAGATTTCCAAAGTTTGGGGACAACACAAGCATCTAAAGATTTTTTTAAAAGAACTGAAATAGGAACTGTAATAGATTCAGCGCAACGTTAGAGAAGCTGGGATGAGATATTATCCGGGCCTCTCGCTTTCGATGTTTCTAATTTACGAAGCAAGCTTACTATGTCTTCAGTGTTCACCGTGATACGACTGATATCGGACGACAGGTTTGAGGATTCAGTAATAGAAGAGGAAGGGGAATTAGAACTACTACCATGACTAAGGTAATGATCTAAAAATGTGGAGTGAAAATAAGCTGAAAACGCCTCACATATAGATTCCCCGGTACGCAGAGTTTCGTTGTTAAGATTGAACGTGCTCGGGATTGCATTTATATTATATTATATGTTTCGACAAGAACCCGATTTCACTGTGTCCTCACGTTACAAATTTTCTTTCTCGACTCTTGTCAAGTGTCAGCTGTCAATCAAATACCAGACAACCAACCAAACCATGGAAAAAAAAAAAAAAATTGCTGTCAAATCGTTGACAGCCCACTGACATGGTGTTGCAATTAAATATTAAAAATCGGGTCCCTGTCAAGAAAATAAAACAATGTAAGTTTCACAAAAACGCATGGCTGGCAAACATGTTTATTCGGACAAACAAACTAATACTTACAGCGCCTATTTGATCCTATAGATATCTTAAATTTAGGCCTAGACCCTTGCTGCCTTCAGGTCATCTTTGGTTAGTTTTATTTAAACCCCTTCGGTAATAAAATATTTTGCTACTAGACTATCGAAAGATTCCAATCAAAAAGGAAATGTCATTCTTGTCAACCATAGACGATGATAGACATGATCATAAATTTGTAGATTTGTCCTTTTATATTTATAAATTGAATTGTGCGTTTTATTATTTATAAAATATATTTATTACACACAATGCATATTTACTTATATTTAAATAAATTTAGTATATTTCAATACACACTTGCACCATCTGACAGAATCACATAAGAAGTAATGACAATTAAGAAAGAAAGCAAGTAAGAGATTTACGACTTTGGCACTAGATGTCGCTACTATATGCAACGGTATTGTTAATTGTTTCAAATATTGATTCTCAGCACATAAATGACACTAGAAATCTCTCTCTATTATGCGAGTACGCTGGACTTTCATACTATCGATGACAAACTGAAGACATTTGATTTTCGCCATTTTTGGTGCTGATAGCAACGTGACTTAACGTGAGCTTCCATGGAACTAATATTAGAGATGGGACGCAGCCTTCGGTAAAAAAATACTTTTATGGACTTAATCGATCGTGAGAATAATTTAATACGTAAGAGAAAAAAAAAGCCCAGTTATTTTTATTATGATTAATTTTTAAGTAATATATTAACAGGCCTATGTCCAGCAGTGGACGTCTTTCGTAGTATAATAATTGCTGTAAAGGATAACTGAAAAAAAAAAACAGTCAGATTGCAAGCTATAAACTAGTGGATAGCGTGCTTGTAAAGTTATAGCGCATTTTTGTCAGATAAGGAGGTTTAAATATGGGGATAGGCTAACAACTTATACTTAAAACTATTATATTTGAGCAAGTATCTCCTCGCTCAAGTACACTAGTTAGTTAATAGTTACAATAGTTCGGATTCACTAGGTTGGCGCCCATCAGATTCGTGAAGGGAACATCATTCATAAAATATTTGCGTACGAATGAGATGGATAATAATTTACAACGGACATATTTCTCGCTCTCATCACTGAGATTCTGTCTCTGTAGTTATAAGGTGCAAATAAGAGTGACATCGCATTCCGGCGAGGAGAAGACTATATACAGTTTTCAACTTTGTTTCAGATGCAGATATATTTTTTCTGACTTAAAATCATTTGTTAATAAAATTATAATTATCGTGATATTATTCCAGAATTAATTCCAGGTACAGAAACGTGTACGTACGCTTAGCAGTGGGCGAAGTCGGGCTGTGGATCATCATGATGATGATTCCAGAATTTTGTATTACACTTTGCTTTTGAACATATTATTACTGATTATAAGGCATTTATATAACATTCATCACCAATACCAATATGAGTTATTTCGTTGCACCATACTACAAGAAGTCATTACAGTAGATGAGTGATACGCCTTGCCAAGTCTACTATTTTGATATTAGTGTAATTTAAAAATATTACTAATACTGATATATTAGTAACGATATTATAATATTTTCAGGCAAATATATAAGTATTACCTAATCTTGAGAGATATCGTTACTAACCTATCTCTGAATGTGTAAATTTTAGTTCCTGAGACGCTCGAGCGGGGCGCTTTGAATCAGAACAAAAATCAACTCTCATTTCATATTGTATATTTAGTCCAGCCTACTTGTATAATAGAGGTCTGTAACTTTTTGCAATCGCTTTCGACACGCTTTCTATCATCGAATGTCACTTGTCTGTGGCCTCTGTTGCTTTTAAAATCTTTTTAACAAAAAAATCAAACCGACTTCGAAAACAAAACCTTATTTTCCGAAGTTGAGGTTTTTGGCACCTACCTATTGTTTTCCGTTATTCGACACAGACTTCGGAATAGAAAATTATTTTTCGCTCTGTAGTGTTTTGTTTTGGAAGTCGGTAATTTTTTTTTGTTAAGAGCATTTTTCAGTTTTTTGTTATGGCAGGTACCAAAAATTACCGTGGTTATCATTACAAGTAAATCTCATGAAGATTTCAATAAGCCCAAACACGACTAGGATGGATTGTTTTATTTAGAAGTTCCAGTGCATACCTTCCGGCTTCATCATCAGATCAGTTTGATGGTACGATTTTCATCAGTACAATTTGTTTATATGTATTTGCTTCATCATAGTCGATTAACTATTTGAGATATCTTAAACCCGTGATATACTTATCATTAAGGAGTTCCAGTGGCCATCTGTGGTATTCTTCATCAGTGCCACTTCACCAAATGATACTTTCTGAGTGCAAATGATAGCTGTGTTGATAAAATACTAAAATTGCTATATGTATGCCTATAATATTTGAGGAGTTCCCTTGATTCCAATGGGATCCAATTGGATGATAATCATCACATCCTGACTTAACTATCATACATGTCATGACCACGGGACCATCTGGGAAGTACAAATATAATTACAAACAAAAGTAAAAATAGCAAATCGGTCTAGGCGTATTTCAGTAATTGGGGAATATACACGTAAATAAAAAAAAAGATTCCGGTGAATTCAGAACCTCCTCCTTTTTTGAATTTGGTTAAAAATCTGAAGGTGTCAAACGAATGCCTCATCAAACTTGCTTAAAGAGGACAACCTCACCTCTTGGCAACCACCGTTGCTATCTTGTTGTTGCTACACTGCAGTCGATACCCAAAGAGATAAAAGACGTTTGAGTATTACGGAATTGAAGCCATCAGTATGAGCCGTTGATGTTGCTAAGCAAGGTATTTTTTTAGTTAAATTATTAATTTAGTTAATTGAGGTACTGCAATAAATGAAGATAATTATATTAAATTACATGTCTCTCTGAAGGATTTCGTATTAATATCTTACATGCCTATAACCAAAGCTGTTGTTTCTCATTTTGAAGGATCGAAATGGCTGTTAACATGTTAAAATAAAACGAAGAGCTTGGTTAATTTTTTTATTTTGTATCGCACAAATTGACTCTTTTTTAACTTATAAACCCAGTATCATTAAAATATAGTCAGTTTTTGTACATTTTTAGGACAGTTATTCATCCATTTAAATACTAATGTTAAAAAAAAAAGATTTTTTTAAATCTTTGCAGATATTATTTTTATCAAAAAACTACTAATCGGATTTGGATCAAATTTTGCAATAGAAATATTATTTTACATACATCAGAAAAACACATGGCCTATTATTTACATAGATGTTAGGCGAAGTATTCATTCACCACGGGTGGAGACGCGGGCGGCAGCTAATAATCTTTGCCACCAAATATTATTTCTATATCTTTGGGGCTTATTGTGGTTGTTGTAGGTGCACATTTTCCATCTAAAAACCTGGGCATTTTACCAGGACAAGAATTATCTTTTAAAGAAATCACTTCCCCTTGTCCGTTCTCTTCAGTACTCAAGTGTGACGAAAGCACTACGTCAATGAGGTACAGCAGCACCTCTGCAGTAGTAGCATCCTCCAGTATTGCACGGACTGGCTCACTCGTGCTGGCGAGCTCGGCCGCAGCAGTGGCGACTGCGATCAGAAATATTACTGCTCTCATCATAGCGCCTATAGACAGAGGAGCTGCAAATTAAATAAACATAATACATAACACCATCACACATGTTTTTAACTTGATAAATGGGCCGAATTCATTTTAAGTGTCCTATGAAAAAACAACGCGTCCAATTGATCTGAATTAAAAACAGTGGCAATTAACGGAAATAATAATTATTTTAAAATGCGAATTTATCGATTTTATTTATTTACTTGTTATGTAAATGTAGACTATCCGTTTTTGTTATCAACAGGAACGAGAGTTAAGTGTGTAGTCTGGTAACAAAATTAACAAGGCATATTATTTAATTTCCTTCATAGTCTACCACTAACTTATTAAGCATTAATAAGTAAAAACCTCATAATTTATGGGAAAAATTCAAATAACCAAGTGTTTGGCTTTTTTTTTATCTTTTACAATTTTTTTACGTAATTTTATGAAATTAAGGTGGGTACCTTTTATGTCCAAAACATACTGTAATTTTTTTACTTAATATAAAAAAGCACCCTAATTTTCAATCGAAAATTCTGCTATCAAAATATCTGTTGTTTTTGAAAGTCAGTGGACTTTTTGTTCGTTGAAATCTCTACCTTTTGATGGTGAAAAATTCAAACATTACTATGGTAATTTTTCTCAGAAAATGCAAAAAAAAAAGAAACGAACCCGATTTTTTTTCTCGTTATGTACAATTTTGAGCTGTTTATTAAATTTAACACTTTAATTACTCGAAAAACGTAAGATTCCATTTAACATAGATCAACAAAAACATTGCAAATCGTAATATACTACTATAATTAACAACCAAATAAGTTAATATTTAATAAGACATCTACAATATTTTGAGAAAGTTGTAAAATCTTCTTTTCAAATTTCAAGTTCAAATTATATGCTACGCATATAATAGCAATTATTATGCCTAATTATTGCTATTTTAAGATAACTTATAAATACGAAAAATGGTAGCCCATCAAAGGGTATTTCATAGAGAAGTGGGGAAGAGGCTAAGAGGCTCTGGGCCTTACCAACTGTTATTTCGTAGCGGCTGTAAAAACCGTTACCCAGTATTCGAGATACAGAGCAATAGTGGTGGGTCATCGACGTGTTTAGAGTCGACGAAACGAGACTTGTTTACCGTCTACGATAAACTATAGTTCATTAAACAGTTTAATTTTCAACTAGTTTGCAACGGCGAACACCGACGTTTAATCGCAGTTTAGTGAACGATCGGATCAGGTCGTTTTATCGTTAAGTTAAAACTTGTTTACTAGTCGATTAGAACTTTATACACTATTTACACAAGCCACTATTTACAATCAGTTATTTTTATGGATTCATTAAGTACTTACTTTGTTTTATACTTATTTATAATAATTAGCGAAGTATAACACTTTTAGCGAACGTAAGAACGGAAAAAATTGGTTACGAGAAAGTTTATTATTTCGCCTTGAACGACACGTAATGCATATTAAAAAATAACGTACAACGATTTTCGCATGTTTTTGCAATCTTTATGTTTCATGGATTTGTAATTTTTTTTTTTATCAATGTAACATGGAATCTTATCTTTTTCGAGTAACTAAAGTGTAAATTTTAATTAATAGCTCAAAATTGTACATATTGATTTAAAAAAAAAACAGACTCATGTTTTTTTGTTTTATGTATTTTCTGAGAAAATTTACCATAGTTATGTATATTTTTTTACATCATCAGAAAGAAGAGATTTCAACGAACAAGACGCCCACCGACTTTTTTTAAAAAGCAGACATTTTGGCGGGAGAACTTTTAACTTTTGTCCATAGGACTTGTTTGTACTTTTGCCGGAAATCGAGATAAACTGTTTTTTACCCTTAAAAACTCAACCCCTTCCACTTCCCGAACTCAGCTCGCCCGTAATTTTTTTCTTACGTGTTTTTTTCACTTTTTACGATTTTAAAAGGTTTCAGCCCTGGTCTATAAGCTTGACCAGCGTCAAACTTAGTAAAATCTATTTTGAATGATAGACAACAATAAGGCCTAATAAACGGTTTCAATTCGTCGGGATTAAACGTTAGTATTGGGGTACTTCAGGATTATTTTTTATGTTAAACAAATATCTATACTACCGAAATTGAAATTATTTTTCACTTTGTAGTGTTTTTGTTTGGAAGTCGGTTGTATTTTTTGTAAAAAGATTTTTTATTTTTCACGTTTTAGTTGTATGGCCATATGGCATAATGGACCAAAATCAAAAAAAAAAAAATGTTTTTTTTATTTCACCTAGGCCTACATGGGCACTTATAAAACGTCGACAAAATGTGCAAGGTTCGGGTTGGTCGTTTCCTATGGAGAAGAACCGGCAAGAAACTCCATGGTTACTCTTTTAAAAATGGTTTGGTTTTACAATATTTCCATGTTACAGCATTAGTACTTAGATATGGGGGGACAAAGTAGGCCCGAATTATGACAATAAGTCGTAAGAAACTAAAAAAAAAAAAAAAAGTTTATATAAAAAGTTAACAAATGTTAACTAGCATCTAGAAGGCCTACAATGTTCACACATTCACAAAACAATCGGTAAAAGAATCTATAAAAAGGTAAAAAATAATAAAAATAAGTATAACAAGACTAAATTTAACATGTTGCACAAATTTTGTTATCAGTGCTGTAACTATTCTTAGCAAAGGGCTATAAAGATGATTGAAAACCATTGTAAAAAGTCTAATTAAAAGAAGGAAAGAAAAAATGCGATTGAGAATAGTTAGAGACATCCACATATTTGTGCCGCTTACAAGTTACCAGGGAAGCTGCATGCGCAGAAGGAGCTAAGGCCAAATGTTTTTATCTTCAACGTAGTCCTTGATTTATAATATGCTTTTTTAACAAGGATACGTTTGATGTAGTTTTTGAACCTTCCATCGGTCAGTTTAATAACTGACTTTGGCAACTTGTTATAAAAGCGTATACTGTTTATAAGAAAAGACTTGCTAGTTTTCGTTAATCTGAATTTGGGTATTACAATTTCGTGCTTACTGCGTGTATTTAAATTATGAAAGTCGCTTCAAGTTTTGAAAAGCCCCCGATTTTTACGGACATACAAAATACATTCCAAAATATAAAGTGAAGGTAGAGTCAGTATATCGATCTCTTTAAATTATTCTCTGAGGGACTCGCGAGGACCCATTTTATAAATTGCGCGGATTGCCCTCTTTTGTAGGATGAAAATTGAGTCAACGTCTGCTGCTGATCCCCACAGCAGAATGCCATAAGACATAATACTGTGGAAATAAGCATAGTATACTAACCTAGCTGTAGCTACATCGGTTAGCTGCCTTATTTTCCTTACTGCATATGCAGCCGAACTTAACCTACCCGAAAGAGTTCTAATGTGCGCGCCCCACTGCAATTTTGAATCGATAGTAATCCCCAAGAATACAGTTTCCGTTATAATTTCAAGATTTTTGCTGTCAAGATTTAAGTTTAGGTCATGTTGTGGTACATTTAGTAAAGAGAACTTTAGACATTTTGTTTTTTTCGCATTCAGTAAAAGATTGTTAGCTGCGCAACCGTGCACCTTTTGTCGACGTTTTATAAGTGCCCATGTAGGCCTATGTGAAATAAAAATATTGATTTCGATTTCGAACCATTTTGAGAGAACAATTAGACTTTCGTTGACATTTATGACATCCGTATCTTGCCTATCTATTTTAAAAATTAGCGAAGTATCATCAGCAAATAGAATGATATCCGATAATTTGGCCATCATAAAAGGGAGATCATTAATGTAAACAAGAAAAAGGAAAGGGCCGAGAATTGAACCTTGGGGCACGCCCATCTTGACTAGAGACCCGGAGGACGTCGCCCCATTGACATTTACTTTTTGCTGTCTGTTTGATAAATAGGAAAGCACGAGATGAGCAGATTTGCCACGAATTCCGTAGTGGTGTAATTTACAGATCAGCGTGTTGTGGTCGACGCAGTCGAAAGCTTTTGAGAGATCACAGAAAATGCCAATGGCATCCTGGGACCTCTCCTAAGCCTCCAAGATGTGGCTGATGAGTTTTACTCCCGCGTCCGTTGTCGACCTACCTTTCGTGAAACCAAACTGTTGACTATGCAGTATCCCATTTGAATTGAAGTGAGACAACATCTGTTCCAGCATGATTTTTTTAAAGATTTTACTCAATGCTGGAAGCACGGATATAGGTCTATAATTAGAAGGATCACTCTTACAGCCTGATTTGAAAATTGGTACTACTTTACTGTGTTTCATTAAGTCAGGAAAAGTGCCGCTGTCCAAACATTGATTGAATATGCCTGTTAGGACAGGAGCAATTGAGTCAATAATATCTCCAAGAACCCTAACGGATATCCCCCACAAGTCTTCAGTATTTTTTATATTGAGACTTTTGAACGCGTTTTTAATTGAATCAATACATATTGGTTTAAATTTAAAGATTGGTATGTCTTTAGTAAAGTTTTCTTTAAGAAGAGCTTCAGCTAATTTAGAAGAGGAAGGAAGAGACTTCGTAACCTCTAACGGAATGTTGGTAAAGAAATTTTCTAATGTCTCAGCGACTTCTTGCCTATCAGAAATGGTTTGATTAGTTATTTTCAAAGACAACTCATTCTGATCGCGTTGTTGTATCTTTCCAGTTTCTTTATTAATTAATTGCCACACAGTTTTTATTTTATTATTAGAAACACCAATTTTGTTAATTATTATTTGAGATTTTGCTTGAGCGCACTCTTTTGAATATTTTGGAATAGTTTCTAACATAAGTGTGAAAAACTTAATCGGAAGTCAAAGATTTTTCGTAATATAAATTATATAAGATATCTCGGCTTTTTCTTATGCCCACAGTGGCCCATTCACTAAATTTCGATTTGGAATTGTTGACTTTAACTGTTTTTACAGGACACGTTTTATTGAATTCTTGGCAAACTGTTGAAAACAACGTGCCGTAATTTATATTGGGGTCGTTTGAATCAAAACTGGCGTTACAAAGGTTGCTAAAAACATTATTATTAAAAGAGATTAATTTATTTTTAGTAAGTGGTCTTAATCGAATTGATTTAGCTAGGTTAATTTTTTTATTTGACTCAAAAGATACTAGTTGACCAGTATGGTCTGACCTAACGCCACTAATTAAAAACGAATCTTTTACTTTACAATTAGTGAATACATTATCTATGCAAGAAGCTGAAGTTGCTGTCATTCTTGTTGGTTCATTAAATAAATATTTTAGGTTAAATGATTTAAATAATGAAATGAGCTTACATTTTGCAGGCGAGTTGACTAACAGATCTATATTTAAGTCACCACAAACAAAAACTAATTTATTATCTCTGAAAAGTTTACTTAATAATTCTTCCATTGTAATCAAAAACAATGACAAGTTTGATGCTGTTGGTCTGTAAACGCACAAGACAGTATGCCCCTCGACCTCTGCACATGCTACCTCACACAAGCGATCAACAGAGTAAGCAGTGATATCCTTCCTTTCCTTATATTTTAAATGACTATTACAAAGTATCAGGGTACCACCCACTGTGGATCTGTTGTACGCGCTGGCAACTGAGAAATTATTTACATTAAACAACATCCTACCTGGTTTTAACCAAGTTTCACAAAAACATAAGATATCCATGTGGTATTTATCTACTAACAATTCCACGTCTAAAATTTTGCCGGAGAAGCGATTTATATTTTGATGATATAGTAAAATATTACTATTCGACTTCTCTTTTGTCGGCTCTAATCGTTTAAAGAATCATCGTTTAAAGTATTATCAGAAAAACTGGATAATACTGTTAAATCACTAAACCTAGTCTCAGTTAAATTATCAATAACTGCGTGTATATTAAAAGCTAACAATGTAGCTAATAAATGTCGACTATTTTTGGGAAGAAACATATGGTTCCCAATCAAAACAAAATCACTAACAAAATTGTTGGTGTCAAAAAACAATAAACGGTCACTAAGAGTGCAAAATAAAATATGCATCAGGTTATTCAAACTAGAAATGTATTCATTTTCATGAACAAACTTGCCAGAATAGGGCAATGCACATAATGTTAATTTGCCTAATCTTAACTTAAGTAGGGTGTCAATACCATTAACTATGTCCTTTTTTGTTATACTAAGGCTATTTCCAATAAGAAGTACTACAGTACTTTGCTCATTCAATTGTGTCTGTTGAATTTTATGGATAAGCTCATTAAATTGCAGTTTATGATAACAATGGTTCACTATTGTATGTTTAGAACGGTTATTTAACAAAGATCCAAAACCTGTTCCTAATCTATCAGAAAATACTAAGATATTACTTTTGGTGGGGTTCAAAGTTGTTGCAGTATGATCAATAGGTAAAGTTGTAGTAGCAACATGTTGTGACATGAGAGGTGGCAGAGCGGCAGCACAACTACAGGTGAGGTTGTTAGTCAATGATTTGCACCTCTCTGCATTATACTTCACCAGGTCCACCAACTCACAAGCCTCCTGCATGCGACCAGTTCTAAAGGCTAGCTAACTAGCTACCTATAATGCCCAAAGTGAAGCCAGAATAGATCAATCCAATAACATGAAACTTAAACAAAATTGTGGAATGAGTCCCATTTAAACGTGATGGTGAACTTATACGCAGGTGTGATAAGTTCACCCTGGTATACCCAGGGTGAACTTATCACACCTGCGTATCCCTTTAGAGTGTACCAGTGTGATGTTATGTTATGAAATGGTGTAAACAATAAACAGACATGCGATTGCAGCTATCCGTAGTCCGAAGTTCTTCATCAGATCTTTATGAAAATTAAATGGGACCACATGACTAGCACCAGCGTTCAAATAAAAAAAGAATCATCAAAATCGGTTCACCCAATAAAAAGTTCTGAGGTAAAAAAAAAAAAATACAGTCGAATTGATAACATCCTCCTTTTTGCGAAGTCGGTTAAAAAGTTGGGGATCCTTGCGAAGGTGAGACGGTACTTCACGCCTGAACAGCTGCTCAAATTGTATAAAGCGCAAGTTCGGTAATGCATGGAGTACTGCTCTTACCTCTGGGACGGATCTGCTAAATATCAACTTGATACACTTGAGTCGATTGACAAACGGGCCAAGAGGCTTATCGGCGACGATGCTCTGGTCAACTCAAAGCTCCAGAGCCTTGAACATCGACGCCGAGTGGCCAGTCTGTCGGTTTTTTATCGGTTACATTTCGGGGAGTGAGCGATGGAACTGCTCAATTTGAGTCCGCCTAGCCCTTTCTATCATCGGACAACAAGACGTACGGCAATGCGCCGCCAGTACATGGTGGACATCCCACCCATACGTACAAAGCGTTTGGCGAATACTTTCATTGTGCGCACAGCTAAGGAGTGGAATTCCCTGCTGGAGTTTTTGTTTCCTGATATCTACAATCTTGGGGTCTTTAAGTCAAGAGTGAATAGGTTACTTCTAGGCAAGCGTGCTTTACCGTCGACCACATCATCGCTTACCATCAGACGAGATAGTTGTCAAACGGGAGAATATCGATAAATAAAAATAAAAAAATATAATATTTCTAATTACCTTATAACAATATCTGGAACCAGGATGACAGCGTACAGTGTAAATTTGTGTAATAATATTGGTATTTCAATCTGAACACAAGGATAATTCCAAACGGCTTTCAATTAATAAAATGGGATTTTATGTTGATTAGCATGTGTTATATACTCGTTGTAATCGATAATGGTGGACATACGTGATTACGCACAATTAAAGCAAAACGAATATAATGGGAGGAAGTAAGTAGGATAACCATAACAGGCAATGACTCTATTACACACAGTACTATCTTACTGAAAAAAATCGAACTACGGTAAATCCTATGATTTACTACATATTACTGTTAAAGTTGAACTAGACTTAGAATTATCTTCCTGCTCTTGACCCATGTCACTTGGGGTCGGTGCAACACGAAATAACTAAAATTGCTTGTAATTGGTAAAATTCGGCAAATTACACAAAACACATATTTTATCCCAAATGAAAATTTATATTTTTTTTCTATTTTTGTGTGAAAATCTTAATGCGGTTCACAGAATACATCTACTTACCAAGTTTCAACAGCATAGTTCTTATAGTTTCGGAAAAAAGTGGCTGTGATATACGGATGGACAGACAGACAGACAGATAGACGAGACGAATCCATAAGGGTTCCGTTTTTGCCATTTTGCTACGGAACCCTAAAGCATCAACAACAAATCGTTTCAGCCGTTCTCTAGTGATACGCTTACAAACACACAGCATATTTATTTATACAGATAGATACAGTTTACATGGTCGTGTTTTTTTGCGCCGTGTCTATTTGTTTTTAAACTCTATTATACAGAAAAACGACACCACGTGACCTCAGCGCACTGGGCTGCTTTATATATCATATACTGGGTTAGTAAGTTAGGTAGTAGCTTGATATGATTGTGGCAATCAGTTCTTTTACTAGCTAACTTTTCACTTCCATAACGTAAATTTTCATAATTCTTACCCAAGAGAGAGATTATATTTAACCAACAACACCAGCATTACAATAATTAATAGTTACAATAACAGTTCAAATACCTACTCCATAAAACACGAGTGAAATTTAAATTCAACACAATTCGCACGGTTATTCACTAAAATTGTGGTTCCCAATTTTTTACCATACGTACCTTAATCAACATTTTAATAAAATGGGCACTACAAGGAGTGTGCGCAATTCTTATTCTTTTTGAGCCTATGCATGGTGAAAACATGCATAGGCTCAAAAAGAATTTTGGGGGCCGAGTCACCCGCGTCCGTAGGAGAGTACCCTTTGATTCCCTACACGTGGTCCCCGGGTGGTGCAAATCAGGTGACACTAACTGGTGGTAGGCTTCGGCCGAAGGCTTGTGACCACCCACTGAGCAAAGACGTACCGCCAAGCGGCCTAGCCGTGTTCCGGTTACGATGCTCGGTGTAGCCATCTAGAGGAGTTGGGTCAAGATAGCTGTTCCACTGCAGGCAGACCAGCCTGACACGCACTGTTATGGGCGTATCGGGAGACTAGTCCCGGAGGGTAGCGGGATCCGAGGCACGGTGCGCCGCTGGCCGACCGCAGGTAGTTGGGGGCCCAAGTAGTGTGCCAGCCACATATGAAAGGCTGCCCCGCCAACTGTCGAAAAAGCCCGGAATGCACCATCGTGCTGGTTGGCGACCAGATGGGGAGGGCCCGATGGACATTCCGGGGGGGCTCGGGCGTCCCCGCAGTCTCCGGACTAGTGCCCCAATGATGTCGTCCTTTCAGTGCGTGTCTGTAGGTTAGCAGCGTGGAACCTCGTCTCACTTCCTACTCCTCTCCTCTATTCACTCTTCAAAAAATGAAAATGCCAAGGAAAAAGAATAAAGTATTTAAACAGCGGCTGCACCCCCTCCCCCACAAAGTACACCTCACCAACATTAGAGGTCTGCACTCAAATCTCTCTGCAGTCCACTACCATCTGGAGACTGAGAAACCAGCGCTGTTTTTCCTTACGGAGACGCAGATAGCGAGTCCCTCAGACGTGTCGTACTTATCTTACCCAGGGTTTACCCTAGAGCACAATTATAAACCGCGTGCGGGTGTGTGTATGTACGCCCGTGACGACACTTGCTATCGGCGTCTCCGTAACCTTGAGGACTCAAGATTTTCAACGCTGTGGGCTCTAGTGGACACAGGTCTGGATAAGATTATCTACGCCTGCGTCTACCGCTCGCTTAGCGGAGATCAGGAGACAACCAGGCTCACAGAGTACCTCAGTGAGGCGGCTGATGCGGCACAGCAGCGGTACCCCTCCGCCCAATTAGTGTTACTGGGGGACTTTAATGCCCACCACCAGGAGTGGCTCTTCCCATACCAGTGCACTGACCATGCTGGACGGGAGATGCGTAAGCTTGCGCTTGCGCTTAACCTTACCCAGCTGGTCCAGGGAGCAACGAGGGTGCCGGATGTTGAGTCGCACACGGCCAATTGCTTGGACCTTCTGCTGACAACAGAGCCAGACCGATACTCTGTGTCGATAACTTCACCTTTGGGTAGTTCCGACCATTGTCTGGTGAAGTCTGTGTCCGTCTACTCCCAGCCCAAGAGGCACCCGGCGGGTTTGGCGGTACATGTCAGCAGATTGGGATGGCATGCGATCTTTCTTCGCATGCTATCTTTGGCAGCCTACTTGCTTTTCTTCGGAAGATCCTTCGGCGTGCGCGGACGCCGTGACGGATGTGTTGCGTCCGGGAATGGAGTACTATATTCCGTTCTCTGACGTAACAATGTCCACTGTTGACCGGCCATGGTTTGGCGCCGAATGCTATCGCGCCGACGTGCTTAAACATGAGGCGTACCTGGCATGGGTCGACGCTCGATCGCGCAAGGCGAGTGATGTTGGTCAAAAGAAGAAGGCCTTCAACAGGGCTGCCAAGTCCTGCAAGAAGGTGTTAAGAAGGGCTCGGTTCGACCACATTAGTCGAATAGGGACCAAACTTGCTTCTTACCCAGCAGGTAGTAAAGCGTTTTGGTCCCTGGCTAAGTCGGTCGAGTCGAACTTCAGCCGTCCCTCACTACCACCACTGCTGAAACCTGACGGGTCGCTGGCCCACTCCGCTGAGGAAAAAGCAAATTTATTTGCCTCTCTTTTTGCGGAATCTTCACGTCTAAATCCTGGTGACGCGCAGCCCCCACCTTATCCTGATGGATGCGAGACGAGTATGTCGGACATTCGCATCCATCAAAAGGACGTCCGTAGGGTATTGCGCAACCTCGACGTGAACAAGGCTAGCGGCCCTGACGGAATACCAGCGATAGTTCTCAGAACCTGTGCGCCTGAACTGTCTCCGATCTTGACACGCCTATTCCGCCTTTCGTACGAGATTGGAAATGTGCCGAATGCTTGGAAGCTAGCTAACGTACAACCCGTGCCCAAGAAGGGTAGTCGAGCTGACCCGGCCAACTACAGACCCATCTCTGTAACGTCCATACTCTGTAAGAGTATGGAGCGTGTACTTAACACGAAGCTCCTGGCATACCTAGAAACTAACGAGATCCTTAGTGACCGCCAATACGGTTTCCGCCGAAATCGGTCTACTGGGGATCTTCTAGCGTATGCCATTCACATATGGAGTGAGGCCATCGAGAGCCACGGGGAAGCACTTGCTATTTCCCTCGACATCTCGAAGGCTTTTGATAGGGTCTGGCATGAAAGCCTTATTGGTAAGCTTCCTTCGTTCGGTCTGCCCGGTGGTCTATGTGACTGGATTGCGGACTTCCTGAGAGATCGGTCCATTCGAGTGGTTATCGATGGCTGCTCATCGGACCAATTGGATATTAATGCCGGGGTCCCTCAGGGGTCGGTACTCTCAGCAACATTATTCTTGCTGCACATTAATGATCTGCTAAAACTCGGCACCTTTGGGTATGCAGACGACAGCACTGTTGCTGAGAGATACTTGTACAACGCACGGGCTACCGGGCCGCAAATCCGGTCTCTCCGTGAGGCCATGGTGGAGCGTTTGAACCTGTCCTTACAGGCAGTCTCCGAATGGGGCGATGCCAATCTGGTCAGGTTTAACGCTGCTAAAACCCAGGCGTGTCTTTTTTCCGCAAAAAAGAGCCAATTTCAACCGGCTCCAACTTTCCGAGATGTGACCGTGCCAATAACGGACCATCTTGAGCTTCTTGGCGTTACGTTGACATCGACTCTCAATTTTGGCCCATACATTGAGGCAAAAGCTCAGCTGGCAGCCAAAAAGCTGGGGATCCTTGCGAAGGTGAGAAGGTACTTCACGCCGAAGCAGCTCCTCAATTTGTATCAAGCGCAAGTTCGATCATGCATGGAGTACTGTTCTCATCTCTGGGATAGATCTGCCAAATACCAGCTTGATGCACTAGAGTCGATCGAAAAGTGGGCCAAGAGGCTCATCGGCGACGAGGCGCTGGTCAAGTCAAAGCTTGTCTTGAACATCGTCGCCGAGTTGCCAGCCTGTCAGTTTTTTATCGGTTACATTTCGGGGAGTGTGCGATGGAATTGCACGATCTAATTCCACCGAGCCCGTTTCATCATCGGACTACCAGACGTACGGCGATGCGCCATCGATACATGGTGGACATTCCACCCATACGTACAAAACGTTTTGAGAACACTTTTATTATGCGTACAGCTAAGGAGTGGAATTCCCTGCCGGAGTCTGTGTTTCCCGACAGCTACAATCTGGGGGTCTTTAAGTCAAGAGTGAATAGGTTATTTCTAGGCAAGCGTGTTTCACCGTCGACCACATCATCGCTTACCATCAGGTGAGATAGTGGTCAAGCGCGAGCCTATAGGAAATAAAAAAAAAAAAAAAACACCATCATAAATATTTTATTTAATGAGTTGGTTCTAGAAGGTGGCCGGTGTGGCCACGCCAATCGCAGCGTCTGTTTTTTTTTGTTTTCGGAAGTGCAGTTGAAAGACGCCGAATACTGAGAATACTTTAACCACGGTAGTAAACAGAACGGTGTTCTTCTGAGCCGTTATCTATGGCTTTCCTTATGGCCAAATAACAAATGTGCGCATTGATAACGTCAATATATATTTTTTAATATCAAGTACTTCCATAAATTTAATGGTTTAACATTTTAGTAAAACGAGTTTATTCATCAATTCTTGGTATCACAATTGGTTAAATACGTTGATAAGTAAATTATTTGACCATTTTTTAAACTAAAAATTGATGTATTAACGCATTTTAGCTAAATTGGAGAACCATTGTTTAGCAATTTTAACAATTGGTTGACTTAACTTCCGATCAAAAAAACTGGGCGTTAGTCAGTCTTTAACTTAACATAGTCTTCACTAGTTTCCCGTACGACCTGGGTGTCATGAGATTACCTTTGCCTGTTACTGGACCTCTTAAATCACGTCCACAGTACTTGCTTTGTCCTGGGTGTATTGCATTATGCCTGTCATCTACAGACAAAGCTGAAATGTCTATGTCTCTTATGTGCCTGCAATGTAACTGACAGTGTTTTAATCGGGGAACTGAGCTTGCTTGGATTCTTTTAAAATAAATCTACTGTACTTATTTTTGGCTTATAATTTATTTGAATTAATAGGTCCTGTAATCATGAACAATACTATGGGACCAACTCTAAAATCGAGGAAAAAGCTTTTCCCTACATTTTTCTTTTCAATGACAGCTGATTTTTTTCAGTGATTTCTTAGTTGATCTTGATTTTAATTGATCAAACCTGTAATGTACGAAAATGAAATAACTGGGCAACTTACTCCCTTAAACCACGCCTGCCAGCTACGCTAAAATATTAGTGTGAATTTCGATATTATGACATCTCGAAAATCACACTTATATTTTTAGAAAAACAACACACGTTGACAAGTAATTAAATCTAGCATTAAAAAATATTCAGTGCGAAACAGAATTCCAGTTACTTAAGATAGCTATACAGTAAGATTGTAAACAAAAGTTTTTATTGGAACAACATTGGAGATGTCGTCTTGATGGCCCAGTGATTAAGACGTCACCTGTAACGGAGGTTTCTTTATCTGTTATCATTGCGTGAGATGCTAAGTGACTCATGAACTGCCTAGTGCCTAATCATTTTTCAAATATATTGGGGTTTGCTTTCATTCGGTCAAATACCAGTATTATTCACTGGTTCTGATATAAAGCATGATTTAGTTTGGTAAGGAGGACCCTTTTCAACAGCGGAGCAACATTTCCTTAACCTAAACCAGCGAATATTTTCTATGACCTTACACAGTGATCGTGCTTGAACTTCCCTATCGATCTTTGTTTGGGCAGCACCTGATTAACGTCATGACTGGTGATGTCATAATACATGAAGTCATGTTGGATGACATTATAAAAGATGCATGAAACTTTTGTTTTGTATGCTGACCGTATTTGCATATTCTGTTGGTATCGTTGTTGGAGAAGTGATTTCAATGAGAGGGAGCCGTCAATAAAATATAGTAACCTCACAAGGCCGTCGCGGTTTGGTGTTTGTTTATAGAACTTAACAGTTCCCTCACGGTGGGTTTCTTTACTTACCTTTTTGAGAGCATGGTGAAATAAATTACACTAATTACAGTTTTTCTAGACTACACACAATAAAATCATTTAAACAGAGTCATCAGCGGAAAACCTTAATATCGAGGTAATAATTGCAAGTGACGCATGTTTGGAATTATATATTCATAGATAAATTATATTCATTAACAGTTGTTAACCACAGGAGTAGGTTAACTGGTTTTTCAATTTACTTATCAACGTACGTCAATTACTGAGAAGTACTAACTAGTACTTTCGGTTACTGAAGTGTTAACATATGAAAAAGAAATTTATAGTCCTTCCGTTCTATGTTTACAGGTTTATGGGTAGGGTATTATCAACAGTCTAGAGCGGTGACCGCGTACAGAAGAGCGCTGGGCTATAAATCCTCTCACAGATGACCAGGTGAGAGCCACGGGAGTCAACTGGATGCGAGAAGCACAGGACAAGTGCCGCTTGGACCTATCACCAGCTACGGATGTTTGATGACGACGGACAAATTAACTTAACTGGTGAAACATCATATCATGCTAGTCAGTCATTAGCTAATTTCAATTAGGCCAACCCGTACATGACTCATCCTTTTCTGCCAAGGTCTTTGAATCTACGAGTATCAACATAGATTTTTTGACCTGGCAAATTAACTTACAAGTTGTAGGTAATGGGTTCGAACCCAGACAGGCCCTTTACTTTCTGTAAATTATTTCATTACAACTGCTCTCAGAAATGGTTAAGAAAAACATCGTGAGGAATCCGGCATGAACTTAAAACAAAAATTGGAAGAAATGTGACATCCACCAACCCGCACTGGGTTTGTGTTGTGGATAACGGCCTAATCCCTCACACGGAGAGGAGGCCTGTGTCCCAGCAGTGGGGACACTAATAGGCTGATGATGATGATGAAAACATTCATATAAAAAACCTAATGAAAGGTAACTGAACATGATAATACACCCAAAATTCACGAAAATAAGTAGAAATTTGTTAGTGTAGTGTAGTCAAAGTATTTCGTAAGTTAGAGACTAGACAACTTTAAATTTGAATGTCACATCAGTCATTCAATCATTCTGCAATCTCATTGAGAACATTAATATTTAAATGGACTATCAGTCATCATCTGCCTAGCCTTTATCCCAATTATTGTTGGGGTCGGCTTCCAGTCTTACCGGATTCAGCTGAGTACCAGTGTTTTACATGGAGCGACTGCCTATCTGACCTCCACAATCCAGTAACTGGGTAACACGATACCTCTTGGCAAGACTGGTGTCAGATCTTAGGCTTCTGACTACCCGTAACGACTGTCAAAGATCTTCAAATGACAGCCGGAACCAACGGCTTAACGTGCTTTCCGAGGCACGGAGGAAACTCGGTGTGTTGAAATGGTCACCTATCCACGGACCGACCTCGTCAAGCGTTGCTTAACCTTGAAGATCGACCCATGCGGCTGTTATTATTTAGCCACGAGCTCCTCTCATTTATATGGCCTTATCAGCCTTCCCTCTGGACCGCCAACTGGTGTAGACGTGTACAAAACCCGTATTTCTTTATTAATTAAATAATATATTCAAAATTCAACTAAGTTAAGTCGCGCATAAAAATAGGAGTGCATAAACCGGAAGAACCACAGTCCGACCTACTAGTTATAACATTCACCGACCTCTTCGCTACTCCTAGTACCCTAGTACAACGAAGTAAATCGGCCACTCTAAAGGTACGAATTATTTGTTTACCTGCCCACGCGCACGGCAACGCCCCTAGGAAGCGCAAAGCTCTGCCTACCTGCACATCATTGGACCGCCAAGGACAGTCTGCTGTGTGGAGTGTACAACCGCTGTGTACGTTAGCATATCTGCACATCACACTGCTACAATACCTTATCTCTGCGCACGTCAGCCCGCGCTGGACCGCCTTGTTTTTATCTTCTCCTGGTACATGAGCTGACTTTACTCAATCAAAGTTGTGCAGTTCGTTGTACTACAAACAGCTGAGCCAACCAACAAGATAAACAAGTACAAACTGTAGCGTATCCTCACTGATTTATTATACCCTGGTACTCGAAATGGAGGAAATGAGTGGCAAATCCCTATCTGAATCGAACATTTCCGTTCAACTTGAACAAAAAACCCCTCCTAACTTCGTATCTCGACGTTACAAGAGATCGCGAGAGGATCATTATGACTACGATTCTGATTTCCGTGCTTTCAAAGAGGAAGTCAAAACACTTATATCATCTTTAATGTCACCACAACAAGAAGAGATTAAGAAGATCTACCCGACTTTAATGGAAATCAAATCCACAAATAGCAACATAGAATCCTCCATGGACTTTCTCACGGCACAAAATGAAGAACTAAAGTCCAAAATTGAACATCTCGAGGATCAATCAAAGAAGGATAGAAACTATATCGTAATATTAGAGGACAAAATAGAAGACCTGCAAAGATCCAGCAGAAAGGCGAATTTAGAGATAAAAAATGTGCCAAAAATAGCTAAAGAATCCAAAGAAGACCTAATAAAAATGGCAATATGTTTATCCAACGAAGTAGGTTGTAATATCACAAAACCGGATATTAATGACATTTATCGAGTCAAAAACAAACGAACTAACACAAAGAATAGCCCTATTATAGTTGAGCTAAAGTCGACTATTCTTAAATCAAACTTCTTGAAGTCGACTAAAGCCTTTAATAGAAAACATAATGGGTAATTATGTGCGAAGCATCTCGGATTTAAAACAGATGAGAATACACCAACATATGTCTCGGAACAGTTAACTGCAAAAGGCGCTCGATTACACTTTCTTGCACGTGACCTGGCAAAATCCAAGGAATATAAATACTGCTGGACAGCCTACGGGAAAGTGCATATTAAGAAGGATGATGATTCTCCCACTATTGTTATAAATTGTGAGTCACAGGTACATAATCTTTTACAGCTTAAATGACTAATCTTCATCTTACAAGCAACCTATTGTAATGATTTGATTTTCTTATTATGTTTCACATATTTGAACTTTTATCAGTATTTTAAACTCATTAAATTAATTAGAATTAAATTAAATAATAAGTTATATTTTGCTTACCAATCGCGCCATACCACATATTCTACATCACTCAAACCTACATTCAACCCGCGTACCAAATTCACAAACTTTCAAACCACTTATACATCTATACACATACAGACACATACATCCACCCTCACCCACATTAGAAATAATAATATGAATATATATACGTTATCCTGCATTTATAAAACTTATCTAAATGAATAATACTCTACTCACTTTAAATGACATCGATAATTCCAAAATAGCTAAAGTGTTTGACTGTGAAATTGCTGACTTTACTAAGCACATAGCGCCTAACTTTTCCGACTTTACCATTGTTTCGCAGAATATTAGATCTGTCTACTCCAATTTTGATGATCTTCAATTAAACTTACTCAATCTTAAAACAGATATCGATCTGATAATCTTAACCGAATGTAGGTTGAATTTCTACAAGCCAATACCTCAATTAAAAAACTATAACTCGTACCAAACTACAAACCATCTGAATAAGGCTGACGGAGTGGTCACCTATATTAAAAGTACAAATAAAAACAACACAAGAGAAGTAAAGTTAGCTCACGCGTCTTGCTTAGAGATTCATATTACGCCTGACCTTATAGTTATTGCGATTTATCGGTCCCCCTCAACTACGAACGCAGACCAATTTATTCACTCTTTGAACAATCACCTAACTACCATTGCATCAACTAAAACCATAATAATCACTGGAGACATAAATATTAATCTGATACACAATCAAAATGAGCAGTCACACGAACGTACAAACAGACTTAACTATCTTAATATGTTGGCAATGCATGGTCTACTCCCTGGTCACTCGCTCCCCACGAGAGACAAAACCTGCCTTGACCATTTCATAATAAAACTGAAACCTAGCAGCCAAACTGCAACTATCGCAATTATTCACACGACTATTACTGACCATTTCATGACTTTCTTAAAAATCTCAAACCATACTAACTTAATAAGATGCTCAAAAACCAAAACGGTTTTTAATTTGGAAAAGGGGCTTGAGCTACTCAAAGCCAGTCACCTATCAGACCTATTAAAACTAGATAACCCTAACACGCTTACTAATAACCTAATCGAAATATTACAAAATTGTGTCACACTAAGTACAATTACTCTGAATATTCCTTTGAAAAATAGAATCCTAAAACCGTGGATGACAATTGGCTTATTGCGCTGTATCTTGAATAGAAATCGTATGCAAAAGAGACTTAGACTTGACCCATACAACGAGGTTCTAAAAATCACTTACAAAAGGTATCGTAATTACTGTTATGCCATTATTAGAAAACAAAAAAGTAAGCATGACAGAGATCAACTTTCTAAAGCGAACAGGAATCCTAAAAAAACATGGGATATCATAAACAACATCACACAGCGCAAACCCAAAAAAACAAATAATTTGGAACTACTAGAGCTACTCACTACCCCACAAAACTCTGTTGACAAGGTTAATGATTACTTCTGTAGCATAGGCAAAATTCTTGCTGAAAACATCACAACTTCTCAGTCCTCAGCAGGGAGAAATATCAATCCTGACTCATTCTCGAATGACAGTCCTTTGGCCTCATCTCTTGTTCTTTTCGACACAGACCCCGACGAAGTTCGAGCCACTTTAATGAGCTTGAAATCGGATAGCGCTCCCGGTTGGGATAAAATTCAAGTCAACTTCCTAAAATCTGCACACGAACAAATTGTACCAATCATAACCCACTTAATTAACCTATGCTTCGAGCAGGGAATTTTCCCGGATGCTTTGAAAGTAGCCCTTATAACGCCTGTGTACAAGTCTGGGGACAGGACTGACCCGTCTAACTATAGGCCAATTTCAGTCCTACCGTCCATTTCAAAAATCCTTGAGAGACTTATAAATTCACGTCTAATTAAATTCCTCTCTAAATATAAAATACTGTCGCCTTCTCAGTTTGGGTTTAGTGGACGGAGTGGATGGTGGAGCTAAGTGTCTAGCTGTTTTTCTGGACCTCAAAAAGGCCTTTGACACAGTGTCTGTCCCCTTACTTTTACATAGGCTAGAACGCATCGGTATAAGGGGACCCGCTCTTGAACTTTTTAAATGCTATCTCAAAAATCGCAAACAAACGGTTAAAATTGGGAAGTACACCAGTTCCGAGTCAACCGTAACTTTCGGAGTCGGCCAGGGCAGTGTCCTCGGGCCGACCTTATTTCTTATCTACATCAATAACCTCTGCAACATGAGGATTGATAGCGGGCTCATATTCTCATACGCTGACGATACTGCCATTGTCTTCACAGCTAAGACTTGGACTGACGTTAGAAGGTTGGCCGAGGATGGCCTTGCGAAGATAGCAGCTTGGCTAAGTCATAGTCTCCTCACACTGAATGCCTCCAAATCCAACTACATCTGCTTTACAAAGTATATTAGCACGCAACCGTCTCAAGATTTCCAAATAAAAATCCACAACTGTCCTATCCCCCTAACCCCCGACTGCTCTTGTCTAAAAATTGACAGGTTACAACACACTAAATATCTGGGTGTTATGATTGACCAGCGCCTGTCCTGGCACATGCATACCGAACTTATTATAACGAGGGTTAGGAAGCTGGTATGGACTTTTAAAACACTGCGACATGCGGCTTCAAAGCAACTTCTGAAGCAGGTATACAAATCACTGGCCCAATCGATCCTCATGTACTGTCTGTCTTGCTGGGGAGGGACAACAAAAATGAAGTTTTTAGAACTTGAGAGGGCGCAGAGAACCTTACTCAAGGTCATGTTCTTTAAACCCTATAGATACCCAACCCAAAGCCTCTACCAGTTTTCTGATCTCTTGTCTGTAAGAAAGCTTTATTTGCTCCAACTTATATTAAGAAAACACACCTCCCTCCCGTATGATCCCTCTAAGCCTAAAAGCAGAAGGAGCTATTTAGTCGCTCCACCTGTCAAAGCTAAATCTGCTTTCGCTAGAAGACAATACTCAAGGCAATCTTCTTACCTATACAACTTGCTGAATAAAGAATAACGTATTTATGCCATGAAGCTCCGCGACTGTAAAAAAGTTGTTACCGATTGGCTTAAAGCTAAAACCTACAACGATGTAGAATCTATTGTATCCACTTTGCAATGACCAAATTAGTTACATTTAGGTTGTTGTGAGCATAGTTAGTGAAAGAAGTCTTCATTGGCTTTTTTCGATCCCAAGACATTGTCGCAGGGCTAATCCGGCAATCCGACAACCTACATTTGGACATTTATACTTACGCTTACACATGGCTATACTGGCATGACATTTCGGTTTCACCCGCATAACCAGGTCTCGATCCCATGGGAGTGTCGGGTCGGAAGGATCCTGTGTCCTAACCCAGGATATGATCTACTAAAGTCCCACATCTCATTCGGATTTGTTCAGCCGTCTAGGCGTGTAAGCGTAACTAATAAATAAAAAAAAATAAATAAAAAAAAAACAAATAAACAAACCGACACACTTTCGTATTTATAAGGACAGGATATACATTAGGACAGGTGAACAAAACTTTGCATATAATAACTCGCACACCACACAACCTCACTATTCACACTCACACCCATACTCACGCACTTACTCACACAATCACTTGTGACACACATACCACACGTTCATACGCGATCTGGCCTTTTTTGACGCTCATTCATTTGAAGAACTCTTTGTATAATTTTAAGTTACCCTTTTATTTTTTACTTTTATTTTTAGTCTTGCATGTTTACATTGTCTACATTTCAATTGCATAAAGTAATGATAAGTGGAAGTGCGGAGTCTCCTAATACAAGCAATTCCTTGCTTAAAAGGTGATCTCCAATAATATGTATCGGAATGCCTTTTGTGATTGAAATAAAACATTTTTTAATATGGACTATCAGTGTAGTAATGAATTTTGTTGGAGATGGTACAGACCAACTAAGTGCACCCGTGTCACTCAACTTGAATAAGTGTGATGGATCTGTTGCATGTATAAAGTGGTCAGCGACTTAGAATGTATTCGTAAAAGCTGAGGTTTTATGAAATACTAGCTGGAGTTGGAGGCTCGACCCCCGTGGACCTGTACATAATACATTCTGATGTATAAGCTGTATTTCTGTATAGTTTCTTGGAAATCTGTTCAGTAGTTTTTGTGTGAAAGAGTAACAAAAATCCATCCAACAATGGATGGATTTTTGATTTCACTTTCGCAATTATAGGTAAGGATGGACTGAATCCAGAGAATACTTATCTTGTCAGTTACTTAACATCACGCAACCCGAAGGGTGATACTGTGTTAGGAGGACTTTCTACCAATTGTGCACCTTCATATCGACAGTTATTTTAAAGTCCTATATAAAATGGGGACGACCCTAATGCCTTCAAACGGGCACCACGCAGAATTGCAGATGGAAAAACCCAATAAAAAAATTGCTGACCCAGGAAGTCGAGTCCACGACCTCATGCTTAGCATAGCAGCAGTGGCACTGGCGATATTAGACCAATAAGGTTTATAACATTACATCGCGCCAGCCTGAATATTTTTGCAGAAATGAACCTGCACTAACATTTAGCCTGGTGTTGTTGTGTTTAAGCATTTTATCTCGTGCCTTGGACCGACATCATCTCAATTAAACTACCCTCTTATAACACATACGCAGCGTTTTATCTGACAATCTGAAATATGTCAAGAAAGTATCAATTACTATGTCTGGTTTGACTTTTTTGAAAAACCATTTTATGTTCCGGGATGTTCGTACCCAAGCATGGTTATAGTTAGCTAAACATGATAGTATTTATTGGAAGTCGTTATCATTATCTCATCATCAACATCATGTCAGCCGAAAAACGTCCACTGCTTGATGTAGGTCTCCTCCAAGCTTCGCCAATTTACTTGGGACTTGGGATTAGCAATTTATGACTACTTATGTTAGCTTGGACCTTACCTGTTAAAACAAATGTATGTGTTAATGAATAAATAAATTTACCTACCTATAAAGACAAATTGGACCTCGGAGATGGACAGAGGATAAGTTTTTAGGATTTTTTGGAAGAAAAATGTTATAAATGTGAAAATCTATGGTCTTATGTTCGGGTACTAGTTTGGCAAGCACGGCTCAACAGCAGAATGGATTTAAAAGGCACACGGGTATATTATGACCTGGATTACTACTTAAAATACATTTTAGGGTTCCGTACCCAAAGGGTAAAAACGGGACCCTATTATTACTGAGACGCCGCGGTCCGTCTGTCTGTCTGTCACCAGGCTGTATCTCATGAACCGTGATAGCTAGACAGTTGAAATTTTCACAGATGATGAAGAGATGTCTGTTGCCGCTATAACAACAAATACTAAAAACAGGATAAAATTAATATTTAATGGGGGCTCCCATACAAAAAACGTGATTTTTTTGCGATAATGGTACGGAACCCTTCATGCGCGAGTCCGACTCGCACTTGGCCGGTTTTTTTTATCTCGGTAATGGTTAACGTGACGTAATTTTCAACTCTCAAGCAGGCAAAGAGAGCTAAATGGAAGAAAAATATAGATCAGTCGAGATAAATCAAATTACCAGATATATTAACTAGTGCCATACGAAATGATCTTATAAGGATTTCTATTAAGAGATAATGAAAAGAAAATATGGATTGTGTAGTGTACGTAGTCGCAGCGGAAAAATGTCGAATTTCTTAATTTCTTATAGCAGATAATTAGTGTATGAAGTCGTGTAATTGTGTATAGTACGTACACATTTGTGTATCCAACCATTGGGGAGCTATTGAACAAAAACTGTTTCCGCTGGAACTACGTCATCCCAGCGACCCTTTTTTTCCGTATGCACGTAGATTAAAAAAAAAACATCAAATAATTGGTGTGTAACGAGAGGTAAATGTGTATGCTTAAATGAAATTTGTGTATTATAAAACTGCGAAGATAATAAAGTTTCCGCTGCGCTAACATTTGGCAATTTGATGAAAATCATATAAAACGGCTTAGTGCAGAGTTGAATCTTTTTACGCACGTTGCTTTGAATATGTGTGTAATGATTGTTAAAACAGAATGTGAAAAAAACATACCATTCAGAAGATATACACGTAAAAATAAATAAGGTTATTAGGTCCAACTACTGAAAATAGGAACTATAGAGCCTAACTTATAACGTTTATTTGTATCTTGTAAGGGACTACAATGCCTTGCCAAGTTTCATTTATGTGGTCTTAGTAATTAATGAGCAATGGCTTGAGTACTATATTGTATGACATCCGATTGCAGGACTTTTTAATGGAAAAGCAAAATAGAACTCATTCCACTGATTAGTGTATTAATGCAACTATTCACATCTAAAATTTCAGCTCAATACACTTAATAATTAAAGAGATATAATAAAAATACCAGAACAACCGCAATACATGGATAAACCGACCAAGTTTGAGTGAGTACAAAAAAGCGGCCGTGCAGTATAAAGAGCTAACGTTCCAAAATTTCCAGTGTTGTACCATTATTGGACTGGTACAGCTGTGCACACAATTCTTAAACAATAAACTAATACTCGTATACTATCTTTTTTATAATTTTGGAGTGCACTTGTCATTACTTCATATTGACGATTCATTGTGTTTTTGTGTACATCTTTCGTTGGAGGTCCTGAATAAATAAATAAACTAATAATTTTCGTGATAAAAATAGTAGGTCACTTGTTTTTTAACCGACTTTCCAAAACGGAGGAGGTTCTATGGTTGGCACTATGTATGTACTGATTTCTCAGTTAATTGTGAACCGATTTTGAAGATTATTTTTGTTTGAAAGAGTAGGTTCTCGAATTGGTCCCATTTAAATTTGGTGAAGATCTGACAAAGAGCTTCGGAGATATATAACAGAACACTTAAATAAACAACGGCAAATCTCTCGGGATTGCTGCAATTGCATTGCATGTCACACTCTCATTTCGGGTTTTTCATCGTCATATATTCCAGTAATCTATTCCGGCATAACTTTGGGCATTGTGGGTACCTTACTATACTTGCTCATTAAATTATTTACCAAAAAAGTACAATTAACTTTCAAATAAACACAGTACAAAGTGAAAAATTACTTCAATTTCGGAAGTCGGTGTCAAAAAAACGAAGATACAAAACAGAAACACCGACTGCCAAAATTAAAGTAATTTTTCACTTTTTAGTGTTTTTAATAGTAAGTCGGTTGTATTTTTATGTAACAAAGTTTTTTTTCTTAAACTTACAGAATTATTACAATATTATTTGCATCTGTAACAAATGCATTTATTTGCTAGAACTTATATTACAAAAGGTTATTACTGTAGCTAATTATTATGTCCTTAATATTATGCTAGTAATAATTAGAAAAAAATACTAACACCAATAGTCATTTCAAATGTAGGATTTAAAAACTTAACGGTATAATAGGGAATAATTTAAAGCAGGTAGGTATTTACTTAGCACACGCTTCCTGTTCTATTTTGTTTATCAGTCACAACCAACTCCCTAAAATTTACATACTAGTAAAACCTAAGATTTACATCCTATATGGGCTTCAGTAGGCAATATATTTTTTATTTATATTTAATAAAAAAAACTGATTCTTTATATCAATGTTATTAACAATCTCGGGACACAGGGGTCCCGGACCTTTGAAAGGCGTGCCAGGGGCCGAAGCTAAATCGCAGAGGCCCTGTTAACTATGTATGATGATATGTGACACCAACCGATGATTATTCGTAGATGCACTACGTAAGAGCACCCAAGGACAATCCCCGGTTGGTGCAGGACTATTGTTAATATGGAGACAAAGATATTGGGCTATGGGTTTGGCAAGTTTAGTGGATCGATTGCCTCAAACCATAGAATGACTATTGGCCCCTGACTGACCACTGTTGAATTACACGGCTATAAAATGGCAGAGGGTGACTTGCACACTCAATTAATGGTCGAGAGTCTTTAGTACGTGAGTGACGTAGCGCCATGGGGGCAAACATATCTGGAGGTGCTTGAGGAGTGGAGTGTATAATCCTGGAAATACGGTAAAGATCCTTACCAGCATCAACCAGTAAGATTATACTTCCTTCCACCGAGCACTTTTATTCTTGCGAATCTTCACTCAAGCCAACCAATTAAGGCAAACGAGAGATGGGAGCTCTGTTCCCCGTCAGTGGTCTCTCCGACCGGCCAATAAAGGCAAGCTGGAGATGAGGCTCAACTGACAAGACTTCTCCCAGGAGATATGGTCCGTGGGGCACCACTACCCACCAGCTCACCACAAAGCTGCCCTGCGGACCTATCTCTGTTATTATTACTATGTTAATAATATTGTTTTTTTTAAGTATTTTAATTAACATTAACTAATAAATACTTTTAAGAATACAAAGTTAATACAGTTGTTTTATTTTCTGCTTAACTATTGTGTACGCACCTGTACGAAACTATTAAACACATTAACGAGCTATACTGGAAATTTTGGAACGTTAGCTCTTTATACTGCACGGCCGCTTTTTTGTAGCCATTCAAACTTGGTCGGTTTATCCATGTATTGCGGTTGTTCTGGTATTTTTATTATATATCTTTAATTATTAAGTGTATTGAGCTGAAATTTTAGATGTGAATAGTTGCATTAATACACTAATCAGTGGAATAAGTTATATTTTGCTTTTCCATTAAAATGTCCTGCAATCGGATGTCATACAATATAGTACTCAAGCCGTAGTAAATAATGCCATTGCTCATTAATTACTCAGACCACAGAAATGAAACTTGGCAAGGCATTGTAGTCCCTTACAAGATACAAATAAACGTTATAAGTTAGGCTCTATAGTTCCTATTTTCAGTAGTTGGACCTAATAACCTTATTTTATTTTTACGTGTATATCTTCTGAACGGTATGATTTTTTCAAATTCTGTTTTAACAATCATTACACACAAATTCAAAGCAACGTGCGTAAAAAGATTCAACTCTGCACTAAGCCGTTTTATATGATTTTCATCAAATTGCCAAACGTCAGCGCAGCGGAAACTTGATTATATTCGCAGTTTTATAACACACAAATTTCATTTAAGCATACTCATTTACCTCTCGTTACACACCAATTATCGGATGTTTTTTTTTCATCTACGTGCATAGGGAAAAAAAGTGCCACTGGGATGACGTAGTTCCAGCGGAAACAATTTTTATTGAATAGCTCCCCAATGGTTGGATACACAAATTTGTAGTTACCATACACAATTACACGACGTCATACACTAAGTATCTGCTAAACTGAAATGAAGAAATTCGACATTTTTCCGCTCCGACTACGAACACATTGTGTATGACGTGTTAAGTCTTGATTCTCCGTATTTGGGGACCTATTGTTTATAAACTTTAGTTTTTGTGTGACAAACTTGGTCTTATTCAGAATGGTATGATAAGTTAAGTTTTATTTTAGCAAGCAATTTGGTTTAGTGCCTTGCTTGTATATTTTTTGTAAGAAATTTCCTACACATGACTAACACTGGTTTCTGAATTAAGAATTTAAAGTAAGAGTCTATTTTATTTAACATTTTTAACAACAACTTTTAAAAATAAATTAATTATATTAATTATATTAAATTAATAGAGTTTTACCAGTTCTTAACATCAAGTTTTCAATTCAGTTACCGTGTGATATACCAGGTAATGAGACATGTAGCCGAGATGTTAATCTCAAGTTCCCTATAAAATGGCCTCAGTTAGAATTTCGGTAAGTCACAATACGTTATGAGAATAGACACTCATCGTAGTGAATTTCATTAAATCCTAGGGGTGAGATTACGTCCGGGTAGAAACTACATCAGTATGATGTCGATATCTTTATGCCATATCATGTATTGGTCAAATAAATCGTTGGTATTGTGCCCGGTAAATGCCTGCTTAATGTTGACATCGAATTTTGGACCATACATTGAGGCAAAGGCTCAGCTGCCTGCCAAAATGTTAAAGGGAGTGTCAGACTTTTACTGACTGAACCACCCAGTTGCTTGTGCAGCTTACGAAATCTATTTACGAAAGTAAATAAAACAAGAAAATGTCCTCTATAGCTGAGAAATTATATTATCTAACCTAGGCATTACTATTTAATCCCAACACAGGTTTACAATAATGAATAAGATAGAAGACTATACAACATACTACAATTCAGGCAAAGAATTCTCAAGGGTGTAAAGCTGCCGTTGGAGATGTTGTTTGCTAATTAATTTCTTGAATTTTTTGTGGGTCAATTTCTGGAGTTTTTTTGTTTTCTTGGGAGAAAAAAGAGCCACGTTAAACTAATATAAATAAAATCTAAATCATATGACGAAGGTGATTTTTGTGGTCTAAAACTTCAAATTGAGTACAAAAATAAGAAATAAATAAACATAATAACTTTATTTACCAGAGGGTTGGTCATGGATATTTTTAATTCGCGCCCTATCCAATCATCGGGCAACAAACCCAGACTCTCGGCTACTGCTGAGAAATTCCATATGAATAAACCAACTTTCCTACTAAAACTTTAAGTTAATTGCAATGTTTTCATAACACAACACCAAGAGTCATTCAAGCCAAAGAAAACTAGACAAATAGATACAAGTTAATTGCAATGTTTTCATAACACAACACCAAGAGTCATTCAAGCCAAAGAAAACCAGACAAGTAGATACATATATCTACTAACACATCATATACCCGTAGATGTCTGTCTTTCCCTACGTTAGTTGTGAAGGAGTGATGTTTGAGGAGGATTCGCCAGCGTGTGGCGGCATAATGAGGTGTTACTCATAGAGGCTTTTGAATTACAGCCAAAATTTCTGAGTATTTATTTCAATATAGACCCTTGATAAAATAATTAAGTTATTCTAGATGGCTAGGTGAAAAATTGGTTTTAAATCAATTATCTTTGGTATTTTAACTGGTTTTAAGATAAATGACTGTCGATGCTTCTGTATTTGATTTAGGCTCCGTAAACGATTCATTTGGTTTTAGCCAATTATGTTTTAAGCCTTATTGAAGAGGCCATTTTATCGAAACTAATATTTATAAAGATATTATATTGTTTTTTTTTTGCTCTCAATCTGGAATTATCAATCTAATTCCGAAAAGAATTTTCACTGAGAGAAAGCTCCGCCATTAGTTTCTAATTGAAAAACCCTGTAACACTGCCTGACCTGACAATTGAACCTAGAGCCTAAAACTTAACTGTAGCAGTAACTAGAGTAGCGACGTAATCACCTTCATATGTTTTTAAAAAAGCACTCTCGTCTATACAACCCTTTACAATTTCTAACCGCATGATAAAATCCTTGTAATGATAGGGTTGTAAAGGCTTGTAAAGATAGGGCACATTCGTTAACTCAATTATTCAAGCCATTTTCCGGGAAACCCTTACACATAGTTGAAATTTAATATTTCAATTAAATGTATTGCTTGTTCTTTGCCCATTATTGTCCTACATTATTTCAGACTTGGACGATTTATTTATAATACCGAATTTTATAGGTGAAAAGAAGAATCGACATATCGCACCATTTCTTGTTGTTCTTTATCGTGTAATTAAAAGTTTTTAAGTTTTAGCATTAAGCGCGGAATTAAACACGCTTTTGAGCAGAGTAATTGCAGTGTAATGAAGGGAAGTTAATTATTGTCCTTTTTTATGGGTTAGTTAAATTGTTTACACATTTTCGTGTAGGCAATAGCCAACATCTCTACTCACATTCCGTATTCAATATGAAGTGACTTTTATTCCCAAACGAAAACAAAAATATAAACACGAAACCCAAAATTAAAAAAAATTAAAAGGAATATTTCAGTCGCAGCAACAAGAAACACTGAACGCAACGGTACGGAACCATTACGAATACAAAAAAAAATAACAACCCTAATTAACCCTCAGAATTGCGATGGCGCTGGTATTATAGACCAGAGACATGAATTTACAGTTTAAAAATATATATATACGTAGGCGGGTAGCTAGGGTAGGTAGGATAGTTAGGTAGGGTAGGAAGGTAGGTAGGGTAGGGTTTGCTTGAAAACTTAAATAAACGACGCAAACGTTGGTCAAACAAACATAATATTTGGTAATTGATTCATATTTACTATTTAATACGGTTTTTACTTTATGAAAAACACATAATTATATAAATTTTACTTGATGATTTGGTCCAGTCTGACTTTTAATTTTCAAGTTTTCAAGCAAACCCGATCCTACCTACCTTCCTACCCTACCTAACTATCAAATCTACCGGCCTTAGCTACTCGCCCACGTATATATATATTTTTTAAACTGTCTCTTTATTCGAGCGATAAAACAAAAAAAAATATTCAAATCGATCCAGACATGTTTGAGTTTTATCGAGACCAACGAACAGAAATTGATTATTATATTATAGAAATTCGGTAGATATGTGGCCATTTGAGCGACTTATTTTCGTTCCTGATTCATAATCTTGTATTTTTATAGATCGATGATATAAAAAAAAAATAACGTTTTGACTCCACTCATTCCTTGTCCAAGCAGCGAGCTCGACAAAAATTTTGAAAATTCGAATTTCGAATTGCTTTTTTTGGCACATTGTAATTAAGACTTTAATACTTGCGTGTAAGACTAAATTTTTATTGAGCTCATAAATTTTTTATTGCTTTGTACATATTTTTGTGAATGCAACTTTAAACATTGCAGTTAAGGTTGAATTTGCATCTAAGCATATTTATTTTAAGTAGAATTCTTAGAATTACTTAAACACAATTGGCATCAGTTTGAAAGATAAGTTTTGTATGGGATCCTATATCTAGTGTATTCTTCATCGAAGGTGTAGTGACCTCATATTAATTTCTATAGCTTTTTTTGTTCGTATTTGGCAGTATATGGCGCTATACGGGAATTGAATTTATAGTTGATGTGATAACATTGATAAGGGAAAGTCAAATTGTTCAATAAAGCCAAATAAATGTGATATTTACTGGATATCAGATTTGTTGGCAAGGAAAATGATTGAATTTCGACCGTTTCCTTATAATTGAGGAAAACTGTGGCTTGATTTATTTGGCTTCCTTGATTTTAATTGTGTTATTTGTGTAGTTACAGAAAAGTTATTTTACTGTAATATAGTAGGTGAAAAAAATAAGAAAGAAAAGTAGAGGTGATTGGAGCAGTGGAGAAAGAACTGAATATACTTTATAGTAAATAAAAAAAAAAAAAACAGCAGCCCCAAAGAAAAAATCCAGGAAGGAAATCCTAGGATTTACCGGTAAAATCTCGAATTTGCCGGTAAAACCTAGGATTTACCAATTCATACTGCTAAAAGCCCAAAATTATCTATGATATCTGCAAATTTCAGACTTTTACCAGTCATCACACGGTAAATCAAAGAATTCACGCCAGAGGCTTGTACACCTATGATGCAAAATGATGAAAACAATTTAAGGACTGAGTGATTAGCGTCATCAAAATTGATAATAAGTTAGTTAGACATTTTTTTTCGGCGTATTAGTCTATTCGTTTTTTTATTTTATTTTGTTATCTTCTATAGGCTTGCGCTTACGACTATCTCACCTGATGGTAAGCGATGATGTGGTCGACGGTGAAGCACGCTTGCCTAGAAAAACCTATTCACTCTTGACTTAAAGACCCCTAGATTGTGGCTATCGAGAAACACAGACTCCGACAGGGAATTCCACCCCTTGGCTGTACGCATAATGAAAGTGACCCCAAAACGTTTTGTGCGTATGGGTGGGATGTCCACCATGTAGACCTTTCAGGCCTTCAGACTTTTGAACGTCGAAACAAAAAAAAAATGATTCTACCGTTCATTCGGCAATGTAGATTGTTATGGAGAAGAATAGACAAGAAAATCCACACAACTGTGGATATGATACGATATGTGTGGATAGACCTTTAAATAGTAATATGCCGTAGAAAAGGGAAATTGTAAGCCGTAAAAACGAAAAAATCAAAAGAAAAATTGTTTTTCCAATTAAATAAAGATAGGTGATTTGTATGTATAAATTTTATAAATACTAGATAGTATTGCGGGTTTTTCTCAAGTTAGCTTATTGTTAGCGTCTTTCATTCATTCTCTCAACATGAGCTAACTATCTATGTATACTTTTTTAAATTATACTTTGTGCCTAGTCCTCGAGATTAGTACCTGTAATTAATGATTATTATTTACATGTAGTACCGGCTACGGGAGGCTACTCAAATCACTATGTTTTAGAGACAATTTTTTTTTTTTTGTTTTTTTCCCTGGCATCTCTGTGTCGGCCTTCAACTTGTCATTCGCGGTTTTAGTGCGTTGCTACTTAACACTTAACTAAACTTTTAAATACAAAGAACAGTTTTTAAAAAAGTTGGAAAATGCCAAAAAGGACACATCATTGTCAACCGAGGAATACGAGAGAATTAGGTGAAAAATGAAAAAACCTGGAAACAATTTAAAACATGCTCGACATAAACGAAGTAAAACAAAATCGTCTCAAGAGTCGACGCCATATTTAGACCCACAAGGTACCTAACTCTGTCAAAATATATTTTGATTTAATTGTACATATATCTACAACTATTTTACCAATCCTACGGCTTAAACTTGCAATTCTAACAAATAGTGCACTTCGGGCAAGCCATCGGGCCGTCCCACTGCATATACACGAGATTATCAATCAAAAGAAATGTATTTCTTTTTTCTAACGACTTTATTCGAGCTGAAAATCGGACTGTCTCACAACATTAAATAATTCTCAAACAAATAATGCATTTCGGGCAAGCCATCGGGCAACATGAGGCCTGTTTCCATAGAGACCACAGGCGGGCATTTCCCCTACAGCTCTTTGCGCAGGGAAAATAACTGCTGACATTGAACGTGACAAAACTTGGGGCTCTTATGCTATACAGCAAAATGGCCAAATTATTGATAAACAAGGCCATAGAAGCAAAACAAAGACTACTCAGCACCATCTCCATCCTAGGAGCAACATTATCCAAAGTACTGGATACAAAAGAAAATGATACAGATCTATTAAGTTGAATAATGGATACCACTCGCATCTTATGTGAAGTTCAACATTGTTAGTTGTGACTCAATTACTAGATGAAAATTTAGCTGCGGCTCAATAAAAAAGGACCTTAAGGACAAAGTCAAAACACAAAGATTGAAAAATATCTGTTCGGGTAAACACTTGCTGAAACTCATCGAGCTGGTAAAGCGGCTTCTAAATCAGGTGCTGCAACAGCACCCAAAGCCAAGAAAGAACAAGAAGAATTCTAAGCAAAATACTCGAAAGCTCCACCAGCACCACAAGGGTGACAGGAGAACAGGGAGCCTGTCTATATCCTGAGTCAGCCATACAATACCCTTGAAGTGGTCATTACATCTCAACCTCGACGCCGCTAAACTCAGTAAGGTACCCTGGTTGCTTATAAATTCCTATAAATAGTGGTAATTTATCACTGATGATAAGACCATGTTATCATGGATTGAGGGTTTCATGGGTATCCACAACACTTTAAGATAGCCCAGCTGCAAAAACACTATAAGATGCAATATCTAAGTGCCAGCCTTGAAAAGGAAAATTTGTCTCAAGTTTTTCTTAAGACAAAAACCCAATGGCAATAAAGCCTTAATAAGTACATTGAGGTAAGTCGTTTCAAAGTTGAAGAATTGTGCACAGAATTAAAAATGATATCATATGATAGTTCCATGGCCATACATAAAATCCATTAAAGATGCAGTCTCTTATAAAATATCACAAAAAATCCAGCAAATATCTAGAATACCCTCTTGGAAAATTGTATAAGTTCGGTCTACTACCATTTGGGTAAAACACTGCAACTTACATTTTCACAAAAGTCATGAAATCTGCCAACAAATTACCCAAGATCCTGTGGCCATTAATTGTTGACTGAAAATATTGAAAACACTAAGAAGTTAATCACAAGTTAGTAAATAAGAAACTTACACCCACTAATACTGGTATATTTTTGGGATATATATTATTGATAAAAGACTTATAACTATCATGTAACATTACCTACAGATAAAAAAAAAAAAAACTTATCTATTATGAAATCTGACAATTTATATGTTTTGTAGGACTAGGTACTGCTCTCAGCATGCCCTACTATTGAATATGGATGGCTTTATATATATCAAAAAACTAGAATGTGTAAAATCCTAAACCTCCAAGGTGAAGTAAATTATGAAAAATACATAGATATCCCTACAATAATTCCCTGAATGGTGGCCATATGCCATTCATTCGGGGAGGGGGGGGACTGCCTGTGGGGATGAGATTGCTAGGGGCCAGTGGTCAGACAAGGAATGTGAATATCAAATGAATTTTAATTGGATTTATTAGCATCATTCTTTGTCTTTTTAAATATTTGGTAAACTTTTCAATAATAGTGAAATACCCTTATGTATAAACAATCCAACAGCAATATAGGCTGCATTATTCGAATGGGTGGAATTCATTACCCTCATCTCTTCAACTTAGCCAGCGGCATTGGTGTGAAAACTATTATATTTAATTTTCGCTCCTTACATTAGGTTGACTGAAAATCATAGTAGTTGATACTGTATTGCAGAAGTCACATCCCGATGTAGAATGGGAACTAAAATAAAATGCATATGATTAATAATTGAAAGATAAATTTGGAATTAGGAAATTTACCTATTTGCAAGTCACATTAACAAAAAATATGACAAATACATAACAACCCGAATGCCTTTACAATGGACCCATTTACAGTATACTGGTAACCAATTTTCTTTTCTGCGTTTCCACCATTCTCAATCATATTAAAATATCTCCGAAAAATCATAATGGATAAGGCTAAGGGCATCATAGTGGTCACCATGGCCAACTCTGCCCGATTGGGAACTTCTCATAATTTAGAGATGACTTAAACCTAATGAAAATAATAAAGTATCTCACAGCAAGGGAAAAATCCATACCAACCTTACTCTGGCTGTCGGAATCTAGTGTGTAGGTAGTGAAGTCTATTATGACGAAGCATACAATGCATCATTAATAGAAATTATGATAGCATCTCTATCAGAAAACTTTTTCAAATAATTGACACATGTTTAATTAACTGGTATATTTTTTTTTAGAAATATAATAATAACATCTTGAACACCAACGGTAATATAATTTCTTAACAGAACTTTCTAATTCTAGTAAAAAATATAACAAATCCTTAACCGTCACAAATTGGCATTATCACTGACAATACCTTAAACATTAATGTACTCTGAAAATATTTTAAGGGCGTGTTCAGACTACCTTTTACCTGCCCAAAAATACAATGCCACCTGGGAAACATCCCAGATTCTGGAAGTATTAGGAATTTGGTACACAAATGGGATGTTGTCTCTAGAACAACTGTCAAAAATAAAATCAAAGTATAGAAATAGAATCAATGCATATAACCATCATAATTTCAGACCTCAAAAAATCTCTTATATATGAACTAAATCAATCAATACTTCAGACAAAGAACAGTAATATATCCAGCTGAAACCCTTGTAGCCTACATTAATAAACATATAAGAATTATTTTAGGTACCAAGAAACTATACCACATTAATGTCCAAACAGACTATCAGTCGTTGGATTAAGTGTACTTTAAAGACTAGCAGTATTGATGTAGGTACACGTATATTTAGCTCACAGCACACGCCACGCTGCTACTTCTAAAGCCAGGTGTGACAATTTATGAGATACTAAAAACAGCAGGCTGGAGTTACAACTCAAGTACATCTGGAAATCTTATAAAAGACCTTTAGTGTAAAGGATCAAAATGATTAAGCAAAATAAATCTTTAGCTGTGATTAAAGATATCTTATTTAACTAACATGTACTAACTAATACAACAACCAGCAACTTTAACTTATAAGGAAGGAGTATCAGTATATAAGGAAACTAACAATAGTAATAATAACAGGGCGACGTCCTCCGGGTCTCTAGTCAAGATGGGCGTGCCCCAAGGTTCAATTCTCGGCCCTTTCCTTTTTCTTGTTTACATTAATGATCTCCCTTTTATGATGGCCAAATTATCGGATATAATTCTATTTGCTGATGATACTTCGCTAATTTTTAAAATAGATAGGCAAGATACGGATGTCTTAAATGTCAACGAAAGTCTGATTGTTCTCTCAAAATGGTTCGCAGCTAACAATCTTTTACTGAATGCGAAAAAAACAAAATGTCTAAAGTTCTCTTTACCAAATGTACCACAACATGACCTAAACCTAAATCTTGACGGCAAAAATCTTGAAGTTATAACGGAAACTGTATTCTTAGGGATTACTATCGATTCAAAATTGCAGTGGGGCGCGCACATTAGAACTCGTTCGGGTAGGTTAAGTTCGGCTGCATATGCAGTAAGGAAAATAAGGCAGCTAACCGATGTAGCTACAGCTAGGTTAGTATACTATGCTTATTTCCACAGTTTTATGTCTTATGGCATTCTGCTGTGGGGATCAGCAGCAGACGTTGACTCAATTTTCATCCTACAAAAGAGGGCAATCCGCGCAATCTATAAAATGGGTCCTCGCGAGTCCCTCAGAGATAAATTTAAAGAGATCGATATACTGAAGGTAGAGTCAGTTTATATTTTGGAATGTATTTTGTATGCCCGTAAAAATCGGGGGCTTTTCAAAACTAGAAGCGACTTCAATAATTTAAATACACGCAGTAAGCACGAAATTGTAATACCCAAATTCAGATTAACGAAAACTAGCAAGTCTTTTCTTATAAACAGTATACGCTTTTATAACAAGTTGCCAAAGTCAGTTATAAAACTGACCGATGGAAGGTTCAAAAACTACATCAAACGTATCCTTATTAACAAAGCATATTATAAAATCAAGGACTACGATGAAGATAAAAACATTTGGCCTTAGCTCCTTCTGCGCATGCAGCTTCCCTGGTAACTTGTAAACGGCACAAATAAGTGGATGTCTCTAACTATTCTCAATCTCATTTTTTCTTTCCTTCTTTTAATTAGACTTTTTACAATGGTTTTCAATCATCTTTATAGCCCTTTGCTAAGAATAGTTACAGCACTGATAACAACATTTGTGCCACACGTTAAATTTAGTCTTGTTATACTTATTTTTTTTTTACCTTTGTATAGATTCTTTTACCGATTGTTTTGTGAATGTGTGAACATTGTAGGCCTTCTTGATGCTAGTTAACATTAGTTAACTTTTTTATTTAATATATAATCTTTTTATTTTAATTTTTTTAGTTTCTTACGACTTATTGTCATAAGTCGGGCCTGCGTTGTCCCCCCATATCTAAATACTAATGCTGTAACATGGAAATATTGTAAAACCAAACCATTTTTAAAAGAGTAACCATGGAGTTTCTTGCCGGTTCTTCTCCATAGGAAACGACCAACCCGAACCGTGCACCTTTTGTCGACGTTTTATAAGTGCCCATGTAGGCCTATGTGAAATAAAAAAAATGATTTTGATTTTGATTTTTTGAAAAATAAAAAAAACAAAACTGTATTTTGTTAAAACAGATATATGTATAATATTAACTGAATGGTTAATTAAGAACTTTAGTTTTCCAATGACACCTATGATTGTTATTCTATAAACAAAATATTAAGTGGGCAACAAATATTCTGTTAAAAAGATAATTAAGAATATATATAAACATTTTGGTTAAGCACCTATGTTAATTAAAAGCAACTGTGATTGTTAGTCTATAAAAAACTTTAATACTTTATGACAATAAATAATAGGCAAAAAATATTTTGTTAATAAAGATAATTAAGATAAGAATAATAATTAAGAAAATGACCGAATATGAACCTTTGATATCTAATGACAACTCAGATTGTTAATCTATAAACATTATAACAATGAGATGATAATCTATAAAAAGTCTAATTAAAATAAGGGAAGATAAAATGAAATTGAGAATAGTTAGAGACATCCACATATTTGTGCCGTTTACAAGTTACCAGGGAAGCTGCATGCGCAGAAGGAATTATGGATTAAGGATATTAAGATCTCAAAATTGCATGTAACTTAAAATGTTCAATAAAATATTAAACTTTAATGAAGCTATTCGTTTTATTTTAACATTTTTGCTTCCATTTCCTTCAAAAGAGACTCAGCACTGTTGCGTAGTGATTCTAGGTAAGTATGGTGGTAAACTGAATTCCTGCGTGTAAAATTAAAAAAAAATAGATAAATATACCGCGGATTTTTTTGTGTAAGATTGCTGATTTAAATTGCAATTGAATTAAAACTCAAAGTATATACGTAAACTCTTCCGAATTTTGCTCCGTACCTTTGAAAAAATTCCGCTGGAAAGCTACAAAAATGGGGCTGGTCTTATAATGAATGAGATAGCGTGTGCTTTACGACCAAAAATAAATAATGTTTTTGCTTTACACCCCATAAAAATACACCCTGACCAGATATACAAAGGCGTAAGCCCAACTTTTCAATAATGATGTAAAATATAGAGTCGCGTACATTACTTGAATTGTTGTTTAACGGGATGAAATTTATATTTCATTTATTGTTTAACTGTTATAAATACGTTAATTAGCAGACATCTATTTTTATACATATTTCCATATCTGATACGTAATGATTGGATTTATAATAAGAGCAGTATCCTCCTATTGTGCAAACATCGACATACTGCGATAGTTAAACTGATTGGTTAATAATGTAATTAACACATTGCAGATATTTCCTTTTGCCGCTAATTAGCTTTATTTCGAATGAAAAGCATCACGCCTGCTTAACCAGAATGGATAGGCAGAGGTAGTAGACAAACATAGAAAACTAGAAATTGCTACTTCTATATGTTACAGAAAGTGAGCCTAGTCAACTATTATTTTTTTAAGCAAGAAAACTGCAGGGTCTGCTTAACAGTGCCTACCTCGCGCTCACCTGGTATGAAAAATTGCTATCTCAACGGAGATTAGACCAGTAGGTACGCAGGAGATATGGATAGTATCTACACAAGAGTGTGTGCATGCACAGGTGCACTCTCTGTGTATTCTCCTAGCCCAATGAAACTGCCATCCTACACGACCGTGGACCGATCAGGCGTAGGTCTGATGGCTTAACGTGCTTTCCAAGGCACCGGGGTATCATACAACCAACTTCCAAACGCCGGGCTGCTACAAAGAAACCCCACTGTCACTTATAACCCGATCTGAGAATTGAACCCAAGACCCCACGCTCAACAAGATCCTGATTTTTTTTTTATCAAAGGTCATGGTTTGCTATATATCGGTATTGTATTTGTTTTGAATAAAATAATCTCAAAATGTACAAATAAAAGTTATCCTGAATGTCAAAGAGGATAATAATTAAATTGATTTTATTGTTATTGCAGCATAACGATTAAGAGATAATACTGAAAGTCATTTTTGGCGTCACTTTAACCCTCTCTTTATGTGGCTGAAGCTGAATGCAAGAGATAATTTACAGAAGGATAGTTCTCACAGATTTTGTTGATTTTGGCTGCAAAAAAATAGGGGCTGAAGTGGAACAGTTGACAATCGACGTCTGAGGTTCTAAGCCACGCCCACTGTCATCGATAGCTTAGAGGCAAACTTAAATAGGATTGAAAAGTATTTGGTAATTAAAGGCCGACCATAGAGGCCCACATCATGAATGCATACTGCACACTCTTCCGTTGGTTTTTACAAAAACATTACCACGCAGGTTCTTATTTCAAACTGGCGGCTAGCATCTGACATCAGACCGTTCACTGTTATTACGTCTATGAATGCAAACTTATTGCAAAGAAAATAAAGATCAAAAAAATAGGTAATCAGCTAGTGTCATATGAGTCTTTGCCGTGCAAATTCATTATAAGTATATTAAAATTTTGTCTGGTTCTATGCGACTGCCACATATAAAAACACAGTAGGTGACATTTTTTATAATGATTTAATTGCCAGATAATTTTATTTATATTATTTTAATGAGTTTTACTATACTGAAATGGACTGTGTGTTGTTAACCTGGCAACTTTAAATTTGAATTGAGATTTGGTGCTTTCATTAATCAATTTTATCATTATTTACGTTAGGAAAGTTACATCAAATTGTAAAATCACCTTAAATTAGCAAATATCCAGAATTTACTAGGTAAGGAATTGTCTTTTTTAGGCATGTTTAAATTATCCAATGGAATTTAGGACACTATTAAAATCATTTGTACAATTCGTAGGTTTATATAGCTTGTTTATTTATTTATTATTATTTATTATATACTTTATTGTACACCAAGATAAAAAAAAATAAAAAAGACATCTTATAACAAAAACAAACATACAACAGGCGGCCTTATCGCGAACCGCGATCTCTTCCAGGCAACCTAGAATGGAAAGAGACAGCCTGGACACGATATGGGGTTGCTGTTGGTGCAAATTTTTCATATTTTTTTATTGTTTAGTATTTCTCTTGAAATATTAATATGTCATTTAGTTACTAATAAAAGATGACTTTCCAAAGCCTACTTCAAATCATAATATTTTTTTGCGCTATCCTGGAATATAATTGTTTCAAGGCACTAACTGGGTTTTGATATACATCAGCCCTCTGTGGTGAGGTCACTTGGTGCCGTTTTTTCTGCATATTAGAGTTTAAAAACAAATAGACTGGGCGCAAAAAAAAACGGTCATTTAAACTTTTTCTGTCTGTATAAATAAAAATGCTGAATGAGATTTTAAGCGTATAACTAGAGAACGGCTGAAACGATTTGTTGTTATTCTTTGTTATACATGGAAAGAAAGAATCACGTTTATGTGCGCTAGGCACGACGATGGTATGCGTCGTATATAATTAGTAGTATATAATAAGTTACCTCTTTTAAAATACAACTAATGTTTAGTTGTATTTTCAAAGAGGTTTAAATACTTTTTAGATATGGAGTTAGAAAGTAAACAAAACGACATGAATCGTTTATAATACAACAAAAATATAAATGCTAATTACAGCGGTAGTGCCAGAGAATAAAAAGAATACACATTTAGACAATATTCCTTGTGATTTCGTTAGTTCAAATTAAAGCCACCAGGCTATATGATCTGGCTGCATTATACCTGATATTTTTTTGACAGATTGATTTGACATGACTACTTTTTTTGCATTTTGCGGAAAAAGCGACATACGTTCACCTAGCAACGCCGCAAAGCGGTCACCACAGACTACTTAGAGATACTACGTATGCGGTCACTGTTGAATTGCACTGGATGGAATGAGCACGATGGAATTTGTATAGTTTTTTTTTTATAAAATATAATAACGCACCTCCGATAAAATAGGGTTACAACTCGAAAAACCTGGATTTTGAGAAAAGCGAAAATAAACTCACGGATTTGTTAATCAGTCTTTATTCTTACACTATTATTACTATGTGATCAAAATTATACATACTTAAAACTTACAAAAAATATGTTTTAATGGCATACGCTGTTTTTCAATTTTCCTGAAAAACAAACCTGAAAATTACCAATTGTAACAGTATTTTAGATAACTATTCGAACTTCTTCTAACCAAAATACAATGCGACAAATGTAACAATTCTTATAATAATAAAATCAGGCAGTTCTTTAAACATTTTTTTACTTAATAAAGTATTCATACAGCTGTAGACTTGGAAACAAAATCAACTTTAACAAAAACATTCAAAATTTCTAATTAAAAAAAACAAAACAATTCTAATAATCACAATTTTAACGAATCACTTTACAATACAAGTTTAGGTAGTCTTTCTTTAAGCTATGCTTAAATAATAGTTGTTTAATGTTCTCCTTAAAGAAATAATGTTACTACGTAGGAACTATCATCACTATAAAAATCAAAATCACAGATAAAAGTCTAAGTTTCAGTCGTCTCATAATTAGGGTGTATAATTATTAAAAAAATGTAGGTATTAGTATTAGGTAATTCAATATTCAATTACAATTGGTTGTAAAAAGGCGCATAGAACCGTGGTATATGATTACTATTAATCAAACTCATCAAATCAGCTTTCTTCCTCTCGCTTATTGAGAGCTGTCTGACGTAAGCAGGGTTTAGCCCAGGCAGAACCTCAGGGTGTGTTCGCCAAATTATAGATTCCGAAAATCCTTCGTCTTCATAAGAGTTCTTGTAATAAACAACACAAGGTGTTTCTTTCATGAATTTTACGACTCTGACGTCTTTCAATTTCAAGTTACCCGTACCAAAGCGTAGTTCTGCATGTAACTTCTTCAGGGATATAAAATGAATCCTATCTAAAATACTGATACAATACAAAATGTATCACTTTATTACAGAAATATTGAAATTGTTTAATTCAATCCTTTAACAATAAACTGTAATAATTCGACTTGTAACTGTTCATTAGACAAATTGATGTAAGCAACAAGATTTTACCTGCCTGAAACACTGTTATTTTTCAAATTGTAACACTATTTGTCTCAACAAACGCACGTCCACCTTTCATAAAAATAAATGTAACACTAATTGAGATCATTCTGGAATCAAAATCTTTTAGTCATGTAGTGTTACAACTCCACCTAGCGGCGAGTTTTAATGTTACAGATGTAACCATTTTGGAGAAGATAGATGATAAAATTTTAAGTATTTCTGTATCTTTAACTCAAAGTTCGACTTTTTCGAGTTGTAACCCTATTTTATCGGAGGTGCGATAATATGAATTACTTAAAAATAATTAATGAAACTTCAAAATATACGACAGTGAAGTTTTGCGTCCTGTTATAATACGTTATTGTACTTAATTTTACGGTATTGGATCATTTAGGAGTCATGAGATTATATCGACCCGCAGATGTTCTCTTCTAAGCGCTTATAAGTCTAAGTAACCAGAGGCATTACTCATCGGAGTAAATACTCCCGGTATTGATTCTTATAGGAGTCATAGGATTATAACGGCCCGCAGATTTTCTCATATAAGTGCTTATAAGTCTAAGTATATCAAGTGGCTTAATTTTATAAATTTCCACCATCATCCACCATCCGATGGTAAGCGATGATGTGGTCGACGATGAAGCAAGCTTGCCTAAAAGTTTTTACTCCCATGTAACTGCCGTAGTCTCAGAAAACACGTTGCAGTTGGTTCCAGCTTCCGTTAGTATCTAAATCTTTTACAGTCTTGCCAAGGGGTATCGTGGAGACAATCGCCCCATGTAAAATTCTGGACCCAGCAATGCTTGGAAAAATACTGGTATCAACCAGACACAGTTGTTAAAAAAAAGAAAGGTTAGGCAGATTGATATTTATTTCATTGCCGCTGCCAGTTCAGTTGAGCGCACGGTTGGCGCAGTGGTTGAGCGATTGACTGCTGCGCTGCGTGTCGCGGGTTCGATTCCCGCACGGAACAAATATTTGTAGGACCTACAGATACTTGTTCTGGCTCTGTTTGTTTGTGCATGTGAGTTTATATGTTTGTAAACGCACCCACGATACAGGAGAAATTCCTAGTGTGGAGCAACGTTTTTTTTTTTTTTAAATTTCTCTCTGCTTTTCTAAAATTTGATTATGAATCGTTTTACTGCCTTAAGTCAGAAATATAGTTTTGTTTTCAACTCCGCATATGCTAAGATAGCGTCCGTTACATCCTTACCTTAAATTGCTGCGAGTTATATTCTGTCCTCAGCTTACGGCAAAGTTATGTACTTTTGCTGGGTTAGGATGTCGAAGTTATATAAGTAACACAAATATTGTCAGAGTTGTTGGTAGAAGTTCAATTCTAATTATAGGATTGGTTTATTATAATTTTCCGCTTTAAAAGATGTCAAACAAGCAGAGGCCATGTTCTCTTTGAAATAATTTATAGTTTCATTAATTCAAGGATTTAAAAAAATATTTATATATGAAAACAACTGTCACATAGAAAAAAACAAGTTTTACCATGTAAAACATTCCAAGTTGAAAATAGGTGGAATAGACTATATTTATCCCATTTTTTTTTATATTTATTTATTTGAGCTTAATATTTTTATATTAACCTTTTTTTAAAACCACGGTTTCATCATATAAGCACTAAACAAATACAAAAACATACACGGTATTTTTACCGTAACATTTCACCTTGATTGCTCTTGCCAGCATTGAATTGCGCACTTTTACTGATTAATGGCAAAATTAACCATTTTAATGATATTCGGCTTTTACTCTTATTAGGTATTGCTGTTTTATACCAAATTTTATGTATTTTCTCCACTCTTCCTTTCCTCTATGGTAGCTGCAACATCTCTTGGAAAGAATTGACGATATAATTCGATGCACTCTGACATCCATCGTAAATGTGGCCTTGGATGATCGAGCCTGGATGCAAGCTAAACTACCCATTCGCTTCGGCGGGCACGGCATCCGCAAAATTACTAGTATAAGGCTACCGGCGTTCCTGTCTTCGGTCCACATGACTGAAACGTTAACCACATATTTTTATCCCTTTCACTAGTTAACTGTGAAGTGCCGTGCTTGACCGACGCAGTGTGCGCCTGGAAAATGGCTTGCCCGAATACGGCGTTGCCCGAAAACCCATCTTCCCAGAGACAATGTGATGAGCGGCTCTGCAGGTTGGTACGGAATAAACTTATAAATACGTCCACCAATACTGCTGAGCGTGCCCACCTGCTGGCTGTGCGAGAGTGGGAGTCGGGACTATGTTGAGTGACAACACCTTCCGGATCACTACATGTCTGCGTTTGGGTGCTCCTAGCGGAGCTCCACATCGTTGTCAATGTGGTGAAGCAGTCGACCGCCTCGGTCACCATGGCCTATCCTGCAGTAGGAGCGCTGGTCGGATAGCACGGCACGCCAGCATTAATGACATCATTTATCGAGCTCTTGTCACCGCCGGGGTGCCAGCAGTTTTAGAACCCAATGGCTTGGCATGCGACGGTGGGAAGAGACCAGACGGGATGACCATTATGCCTTGAAAAGTGGGTAGGCCTTTGTTGTGGGATGCAACATGTGTCGACACCCTTGCACCACCCCATCTTCTTAGCGCGGCGGGCTGTGCTGGGGCGGCTGCTGCTGGTGCAGAAAACCTCAAACGGCGCAAATATAAGAACCATATTGAAAGCTATATGTTTGAGTTGTTATTAGGTCCATGGGGTCCGAGTGCGCATCGAGTTTTTCGAGAAATTAGCACAAAGCTCGTCGACTCTTCACGTGACCAGAGGAATGGCCTTTTCTTTGGCCAGAGAATCAGCATTGCCATTCAAGGTGGTAATGCCCCTGACATCGATGTGGACGAATTTTTTGATGCACAATGAGCTCTTTTCCGTCTCCCGTTTGTATTTGCATATAGGTATTTTATTTTAGAATCTTAGTAATTGATTTTATAATCAGTGTTGAATGTTTCACATAAAAAAGCAATTTTAAAGCGTATTTCATTGATGTTTTATCGGTGCAAGTGTTTTTCTATATGCATAAGTATTTGTTTCTCGCATCAATACGAGTTCATGACGATCCAATCATGTTAATAATAACGTTGGTTTCTATATAACTAGTTATTACCGAAAATTATTGAAAGGAAAGTTGTTTCAACGACAACGAATGAATCACGACCTCCAGTAACGAGAAACAAGGTGTGAGGTGGAGGAGTTTCTGCCAGCAGCTTCGTCCGCGTGAAAGTCAAAAATGACTCTCTGGAATGTTATCCGATGATCTGCTCGTCTTCCAAACACCCAAATCGTTGCAGCCGTTTTGGCGTGATTACTTAATTACTAAAGAAATATAAACACTGACATCAAAATCCCAACATTCAATATTGAATTCAACCACTAACCTACTTGCGCAGTTAATAAAAGTTGTCAAGCGACAATGGTGATGTTGTTATTGCAAAAAATGTTTATGTTATGAACTGAAAATATCCGCAAAACACTATTTGGCAATATTAACGGCTATAATTGTTAAAGAGTAAAATTTTTATTCAAAAAGATGAATAGATTAGCGAAAGCATGGAAAATCACCTGGGTATATTATTGAAATGAACAATTCAAATATTATTTCATCATTCATCATTTCAGCCGAAAGACGTCCTCTGCTGGACATAGGCCTCCCCCAGGCGTCGCCACATTGACCGATCCCGTGCGTCTCGCATCCAGCGCCTTCCCGCAACCTTAACCAGGTCATCAGTCCACCTAGTGGGTCACCTTCCAACGCATCGTCTTTCGGTTCGCGGTCGCCATTCCAGAACTTTTCGGCCCATTCGTCCATCCATTCTGCGAGCAATGTGCCCTGCCCACTGCCACTTAAGTTTGGCAATTCTTCGGGCTATGTCGGTAACTTTGGTTCTCCTGCGGATATCATCATTACTGACGTGATCACGCAAGGAAATTCCGAGCATAGCCCTCTCCTTTGCCGTTTGTGCGACTTTGGGCTTTCTGATAAGGCCCATTGTGAGCGACCACGTCTCGGTCCCATAGGTGATCACTGGCAACACACACTGATCATAGACTTTTGTCTTGAGACTCTGCGGTAAATTTGAGAAAGAGGTCAACCGTCGAATCTTCTCGTCCGAAGATTCGACGGTTGACCTCTTTCTCAAAATTCTTTCGAAATTGGACCTACCCACCAACTGGACCGTTTGTCCCAGGTAGACATAATCGTCTACAACTTCGAGTATAGAGTCTCCGACCTTGATAGGAGTGGGTGCAACATGGACATTCACCATGATCTTGGTTTTGTCCATGTTCATTTTAAGACCCACTCTTTCGGAAGCTCTACTGAGGTCATCGAGCATTTTACTGACGTTCTCCATGGTCTCAGCCATGACCACTGTATCGTCGGCAAACCGAAGGTGAGTAATGTACTCGCCATTAACGTTGATTCCAAGCCCCCTCCAGTTCAGAACCTTGAAGACATCCTCCAGCGCAGCAGTGAACAGTTTCGGAGAAATGACGTCTCCCTGTCTCACGCCGCGCTGGAGAAGGATTAGTTTCGAGGTCTGATCCTGAAGACGGACTGACATGGTGGCTTTTTTGTAGATACACTTCAACACCTCAATGTACCGGTAGTCGATCTGGCACCGTTGGAGAGACTGCAGTACCGCCCAAGTCTCGATCGAATCGAAGGCTTTCTCGTAGTCCACAAACGCTAAATAGAGAGGCAGGTTATACTCTTCGGTCTTCTGTAAAACCTGCCACAGCGTATGTATGTGGTCCACAGTGCTAAAGCCTTTTCGGAATCCGGATTGTTCGGGAGTCTGGAAATCGTCGAACTTGCGCGCGAGACGATTCGTGATGACTCTGGAAAACAACTTGTAAACATGGCTAAGAAGTGAGATGGGCCTATAGTTCTTCAGCCGGGAATTGTCGCCCTTCTTGAAGAAGAGTACCACCACACCCCTGCACCATGCCTGTGGCGTTTTGCCCTCGAGTATGACGGAATCAAACAGCTTCTGAAGGGCCATAAGGACCGGTTTTCCACCCGCCTTTAGGAGTTCGGCCGTAATTCCGTCATCACCCGGCGCCTTGTTGTTTTTGAGCTGTTTCAGAGCCATCCTAATCTCGTACAGGCTGACGTCCGGAATGTCTTCGGTATATTGTCGGGTCAATCTAGCTCTTGAGTCATTTGCTCGCAACGGGCTTGCTGATTGATGTGTACAACTGCCCATAGAATGTCTCGATCTCCCTCATAAGCTCCGGTTTGGCGGATACGGTCCTGGCATCGTCGGTCTTCAGTTTTGTGAGTTGGCTCAACCCAATAGCCAGATCCCTTAAAAATACCTTGGAGCCTTTATTTCGCTCGATCGCGTCTTTAATACGCTTGGTATGAAAGCGGCGGAGGTTTCTTTTCAAGGATTTAAAAATCTGTCTATTGAGCTGCCGGTATTTGCACGCCTCATCTGAAGACTGCAGGATCATCTCACGCCTCTCCTTCATAAGCGTAAGGGTATCTTATCTTGTGGAGGGGCCGAGAAACAACTCGGACACTTCGACCCATTGGGATCTATTGTGGTCCCCTAGATACCTTACTCCTCCCCAATCTCGTTGAAAACTCTTTTCATGAATTTTACAACGAGACTGGAAGATATGAGCCTATAGTCTTCTGGTTTTGGTTATCCAGCCCCTAAGAGACTCATTCGCTTACCAGCCAGTGCATTGCATGTGCAAAGAAGGTGCTCCATGCGTTCCGTATGTTCCCCACTGTATGATGGCGCTAGCTGTCATGTAAACATTGTGCTCCCGTTATAAAATTCCTTAAAATTGTTATTTGAACAGTATCTGGTTAAATACGTCATAAAAACCAAGAAAGTAGTATAATACGTGTGTGAAAGTGTTATCCTAACAAATTATTCACTGTGAACTATGTAAACAAAACTTGTAAATGTGGACAACATTTTGTGTTCAAAAAAGTTTTGAGTGTAGTATTTATGACTTTTATGAAGTATATACCGCCAAATACTTAGCTATAAAACATGTAACACACACAATATAAACAAAAACAACGAAAAAAGTGATTCAATAAAAAGTGACACAGTGAAAAATATTCAAATCGTTCAAATTACAACTGACATCATTAACGAACTTTTTATTTGGAAGAGCCTACTGGTCAACAATTTCGACTGAATAAATACTGTCGCAGTGGCGAGTTCGTCATAAGGCCTTCATGTTACTCAAGTAGTCCGTGGCTCGAGTTCGATTCCCGCAAATGGTTTCACTTTTTGGAATGTTTGTAAATTAGTTAGAATTTATCAGACAAGCAGGACAAAGCAACTTTGAATATTCCGTTGTTATACATGTCTAATCATGCCTAACAAAAATGAACTTCCTCGAAAATATTAGGTTCCGTCGTACAAGAACTACATCTGACTCCAACACAAATATTATTGAAGTATCGAACGAGACCCTAGATGATTCGACCAATAGTTTGCCCGACACTTCTGTCGACAGCAATAATGAAGAAGTATTAAGGTTAAAAGAACGGATAAATAAACTTGAGCTCGAACTAAATATAGCTTATCAAGAAATTGAGTCGCTTTCTTCGGAGAATAAAAACCTTAAACAACTAAATAAAGACTTGTCAAAGCAAAATATTCCTCGCGAAAAAATTACCTGCGACCCTAATTCCTCTAAAAAAACCAAAGTTCATTCGCCGTTGAAAACAGAGCAAGGTAAGAATAAAAACAAACAAATAGAAAGCTCGTCTTTACAATCATCTTTGGAATTATGTAGTGATGATGTTGATAACAAGCGCAAAACCGGCAATGAAAAACATACCAGCTGTCTTGAGCAAATGAAGAGCCCAAAAAAGCGAAAATTACGAATAATCAGCAACTGTAACTATATAAGTGCACTAGCAAATATAGAAAAAACCTTCAGCGACCAGTTCGAGTGTTGTCATTATGTCTCACCAGGTAGCGGAATAAGACAACTACTGACAAATATCACTGACAAAGTCCAAAATCTTTCTTTAGACGACTACTGCATGATTATGATAGGAGAAAAAGATTTTAAAAGCGCTGAAGACTATATTGAACTAGTCAAACAAATTAGGGAATCTTTAAAACAAATAACTCATACAAATATAATAGTATGTTGTCCCACGTACGTGAGAGGAGCTCTAATTCAGAACTATCGTGTAGAAATATTCAATAATTTGCTTTACCTGGACATGCAGAACAATAATTATGCATATTTCTTTGACACAAACCATGACCTGTCTTTGGAAATGTTTTCACATCAAACAGGAAAAGTAAACAAACTGGGAACAAGAAAGATTTTTGAGAATATTTACGATCGTCTGCTCTTTGACATAAAAAAATATCTTATTGACACAGCTCATATTGACACGTCAGACAACAGTGATTTTTTTGGTCTATAATAGTTTAAAGATTCTTCATCAGAACATTGCTGAACTATTAAATAAATCTGACATACTAACTGTTCACCTGTAAGAATTATCTCGTCAGAAAAGAGACATAGATATAATTTGTATCACAGAACACTTCTTAATGGCCGGACATGAAAAAATAACGAACTACAAGTTAGGAGCAATTTATTCAAGACCATCTCAGAAACGAGGAGGAGCATGTATTTTGGTTAAAAGTTGTATTGAACACAGAGAGCTTTTGGATGTCTCTCGTCATTCTATACCTAATGTTATTGAATGTTGCGGTATAGAACTTACGAACCAAAGTTTAATTATTATGTGCTTAAAAGAAATAACTTGACACTAGACTTTGAATACTTTCTTTTGGGCTACAATCTTAAATTAGAACTACGACAGCCCACCAGGCTGGCCAGTAATACTTGTTTAGATAATTTTGCATGCAACTCTAAATTAAAATGTAAAACCGAAGTATTGGACTTTGCATTGTCTGATCACACTGCTCAGCTATTAGAAGTTAAGGTTATTAAATCATATAGAATAAATTCATGGCGCATTAAAAAACGCGATCTATCTGGTGAAAATATGGATAGATTCAAAAATTATCTAAAATGTCTTTCTTTCTCTGAAATCTACCAAACAGAAAATGCTAATGAAGCATACAATTATTTTCTTGAACATTTTCGCATGCTGTACGATCTTTGCTTTCCTTACAAATTAATAACAGTTAAGTCTAATAAGAACATTAAATGGGTTTCAAATGGTATTCGAGTTTGTAGTAGGAAAAAAAGACAATTACTATGGAAATACAGACGCGAACCATCAAATTGTAATAAAAATATCTTTAGAAATTACTCGCGCAGGTTTCGAAAGGTCATTAAATTAACGCAAAGAGCACAAAATAATTATTTTATTAACACTTCGAGCAATAAATCGAAAGCGTCATGGCAGGTTATAGATAACAAAACCCGAATCACTGAGCCCATTTCCCAAATAAAAGTTCAAAATACTACCATTACTAATCCGACAGACATTGCGAACGCCTTTAACAACTATTTCATTGACCAGTCACAAGATAACATGACGAAACCACCGGACACTACGAACTTGACAAGTAACCCCAACTCACTTTTTATGCATCCAGTAGTACCACAAGATATTATGAGAGCGATACAATCATTAAAAAATAAAAGCAGCACTGGATATGATGGCATATCAACAAAGGTTGTAAAATTCGTATCAGGCGACATCGCCTTGCATTTTTGTCATATACTTAACTTATGTATCAGTACTGGAGTATTCCCGGATGGTTTAAAAACAGTTATAGTGAAGCCACTTTAAAAAAAAAACAATAAAGAAGATCTAGCAAATTATAGACCAATTGCTTTAATACCCATTTTTTCCAAGGTTATAGAAAGAATAATTTATGACTCAGTTAATAACTTTTTAACTAAATATAATATTTTAAGTGCGGAACAAAAGGGTTTCAGGAAAAATAAAGGAATAAATACGGACGTTTACGATTTGATAAATGTCATATTGCAGAATGTCGATAAAAACGTACCAGTTTGCGCAATTTTTACGGACATGACGAGGGCCTTTGATTGTGTTGATCATGAAATTCTTATAAAAAAGCTAGACATCATAGGCATCAGAGGCAATGTACTTAATCTCTTAAAGTCATACCTTAGCAATCGCAAGCAACACACAGAGATATCTAGAATATGCCTAAAAACTAAGCGCGAATAAAAATATTTATCTAAGGCTAGAATTATTAGGTATGGCGTACCACAGGGTAGTGTGCTGGGCCCTTTGTTATTTTTGCTGTATATTAATGATTTACCTCGCCACATTGAACATCCTATGGTCTTATTCGCTGACGATAGCACTGCCTTGATTAAATGTATTGACAAACAAACATATGAGCATGACATAAATGATACTTTAATAAATATTATACGCTGGCTTGACCAAAATAATTTAATGATTAATATACCAAAGACAAACGTAATGCATTTTTATCAACGGATTCCACCAGAAGTCTTACATTTACATTATAATGGACAAAAAGTTGACCAAATACTAGTTGCTAAATTCCTTGGCATTATGATAGATATTCAATTAACTTGGAAGCCACTAGCAGAAGATGTATGCAAAAAACTTAGTGCAGCTGCATATATGCTCTTTAACTTGTCTAAAAAAGTAAATATGGCCACAAGGTTGATTGCATACCACGGGTTAGTCGCATCGATTTTGAGATACGGCATAATATTTTGGGGAAATTGTAGTCTGAGGGAACAGGTGTTTAAGGCTCATAAACGCTGTATAAGGGCGATGTGCAATTTAGTAGTAACAGATAGCTGCGTACCTGTATTTAAGTCCCTAAAATTGCTAACATGCCCATCCCTTTGCTGTTTTTCCCGTGGCTGTTTTTGTCAAATCAAATATGCATCTATTTAATAAAGTGTCCGAAAATAGAAACCGGCCTATCAGGAGACAGTATAAAAACTTGCTAATTGTTAATGGTTCCGATACCGCCCTATTAAAGAAAAGTATTATATGTATGGGTCCGATAATTTTTAATAAAATACCCGATGTTATAAAAAATGAGACATTTCTACTTTTCAAAAAGAAATTGACAGATCTATTAATTAATAAATGTTATTACTCAATTAGCGAATTTTTGACCGATAAGAATTTAAATTGATAACATGACATCTCTGTTTTCCTGACTTGTACTTAATATTTTTTTTGTGTGACTGGAACTTGACGAATTTGTAATCGCATTTTATTAAAATTGACACTGTGCCTATTTCAAATTATTTACTGAATTTGATCTTGACATGGTAAATTTATATTGATTTAACTGAATGTTTTTAATAATTTATATTAAATGGGTCTTTATTATCATAGTGAATACTGTTTGCATGCCTTAGTTAAGGTAGTTAGTATAAGGATCATTATATTAAAACTTAACATCTGTTACCTGTATCTACTTTCTGTGCAAATAAAGATTTATTCTATTCTATTCCCACACAACCTGCACATGGGTGTCGCGGTTAGACCCATCTTCATGAGCATGTCGTTGGTTCCAAAGTGCCCAGTAAAGGCCCCAAGCAGGTAGCGGATTTGCCTCCTGCTCATGTTCCAAATGCATTTTCCGGGCTTTGAACGTAGAGCCTAGGAAATTCTTGGACTGTTGTAGACCGGTGCTAGATAGCCAATGAATTCGCTGTCTCTGATCTGCAAACTCCCTAAATGCGGTTTTACGGGGCACGTCGAGATGCCTACACATGGTTCTGGACCCACAAAGTCATTTGCTGAGTCCTCTCTTGCCAGTTCATCTGCCATTTCGTTACCATGGATTCCTTTGTGCCTAGGGACCCACATCAGTCTTACCCTGTTGTGCTTCCCAAGCCTGTTTTGGGTTTGGACAGCATCCAGAATAAGTCCGGAGTCCACTTTCTAGGATGCCATGGCTTTGAATGCAGCCTGACTGTCACTAAGAATATATATGGATTTACCTCTGGTTCCTCTATCTATATTCTCTTGAGCGCAGGTTATTATGGCACACGTTTCTGCTTGGAATACAGTTGCCATTTTCCCTAGGCTTTTGCTACATTTGTAACCTTTTGCGTATATTCCCGCCCCTGTACCTGATTCCATTTTGGATCCATCAGTGTACCACACCAGACTGTCTTGTTCTGGTGGATCGATTCCCTTCAATATTCAATATAAATTGGTTAGTTATTGTTAGTTAAGTATATATAATATTTTGCCCAAAGGTTCCAAGGAGATACTTTCTCACTTGGTTTTTAAAAGCGTTTTTTGTGGTACAACTGCTTTCCATATCAACTGGAAGGTTATTAAAAATTCTTGGAATTAAATATTTTCTACACCTGCGTCCATAATAATTAATACAAGTGGGTACTACAAATTTTCCTATGCTTACATTCCTTTGTGACCTTGTACGCACGATAGTCTGTTTGAAATCCTCAATACGAAACTGGTCTAAGGCTGATAACAACACCACTCTCTCATAGACTGGCAGCATCTTGCACTCCAAGAATAACTCTTCGTATTTGCTATTTTTGCACCGGTTTTTTGTATTTTTGTCTACTAATAGTTTCATAAATCTGATTTGTAGTGATTTTATTCTGTCTATATATGATTTAAATGTATAGCCAAAGCTGACCAACCCATAAGAGAGTAGGGAGTCCACAAGTGCATAGTAGACCACGTATAGTGTAGCCCTATCCAGTACGAAACTAAGGTGGTGGAATTTTACAAGCACTGACCTGAGCTCAGGGACTGAATTACCCAAAAATTAAGGTACCTTAAAATTTCGGTATGACGTCATACCGTTAAATAAGGGTTACCGAAATATTTTGATATCGTTATTTTTTTCAGTAGCGGAATTTTGAGGTTTGAAATGCATACTGGTATATTTCGGTAGAAGTACTATAACCTTATAAAAATATTTTGGTAGCGGTACCAAAACCTTAATAAATAAGGGTTTTCTTTGACGCACCGCCGCGCCACTCTGTCTGTCGACCTGTCTTGTTATTATAACTCAGTCGGTATTGGTTTTTATTTCCGATCGGAAGGACACGACTGTGGCCGGACTAAGCCGAGTGCCTACCTAAGGTTTTCTTACGTTTCTCTGCTTTCTTTCGATTCGTTTCTATGCTATTTTCTAAAATGCATATTAGTTAGGTACCTACACTACCTACGTCCCTCTAATAGGTTAATTTAGCAATATTACAATATTGGCATACATGACAGTTACATGCCTGTAACTTGTATAAAAGTGTGCTAGTAGCTTGCATGCCAATGTGCCATAATAACTTCTGATTGGTTAATGTCATATTGGCATATATGCAAGCTACTTGCACATATTTATGCCAGATACAGGCATGTGTATTTTTATCTATACTCTATTAACCACGTCGGTAGGTAGTTGATTTCGACTAGGTACCTAACTAAGAGGACCCATAAGCAAGTTTACCTACTGGCAATTTGCGAACGTTGCCGTGGCATGCGGTTTAGTAGGTAGGTATATAATGTAGGTAGGTACATTTATCTTACGAAGGTCACAACATGCATGGCAGGCCCGCGGAGCGCTCCAGAGCCGGACTCCAGCTTCATTTCCCTTAATTTTTACATTTTTTAATATTTTGGGCCCAGTAGGTGGGCACGCCAAGCTAGGCCTAGCTAGGTGCGCAACCGGTTGAGTGCTGCTCTATGGGTGCGAAACGTGGAAGGTCAGAAAGGATACAAAACAAAACATCTAACGCCAATTTAAAGTTTTCGTTTTTCAACCACTGTCTTCGTCGCATGGTCGCATTCTCGGTATTTACTGGCCCGCGACTATGTCCAACGTAGAGATTTTGGAGAAATGCCACGAGAGCCCGATCGACCACTAGATCAAGCGTCGCAAGTGGAGATAGATTTGCCACAAGCTTCAAAGGGGTCTCGATCACATACCCAAACAAACTTTGGACTGGAATCCCCAAGGGAAAAGAAAGCTTGGCCGTCCCCATCAAACCTGGCGTCGCACCATGTTGGTAGAAGCGACGAGCATCGGAATGACGTGGAGCGAGGTGAAGCGCGGGGAGGTAGCCTTTGTACATGTACTTTATTATCACGTGTATGTAATGTTGTTTTTAGTGTACAATAAATAATAAAGAAGCGTGAAGCTCAAGACCAATCGCGATGGTGGATATTTGTGGACGCCCTCTGCCCTTTTTTGATAACCTTCGAAAGGCCCCAGGACTTTTGAGGAAAAGACTAGGGAGTGTGGTCTTTTTAACTCACTAAAACCACCCCGGCACACATCCGTGGGGAGACTAAAAGAGCGTCTCCCCTGAGCCTCGCTGTACACGGCAGCACGTGATCACTGTGCCACCGTCTTTCCTGGATTCACTTGGTGGGTGGACGGAGTCTCCAGTCTGGGCGCCCATGACTCCGGAATCCCGCCTGCTTATAATGCAGGGAGGGTTTCGACGTTTTAGGCATCGGAGCGATTGGCTTTCCGGCTCCTTCTTTTCCGAGTGGGATCGGCCCTATCACGACCCCGCTCGGCGGCCTTCTTCTGTACCATCACGGTCTCATCGAAGGAGGCCATTTTCCTTCAGTTTTCTATCTCTGCCAGCATGACCCTCACCACTGCTAGAAAAGACAGGTCTCGCCCGATCCTGGCGACTAAGAACTGCCGCTCAGAGGCCCACTGGGCACTCCTCGAGCGTGTGCTGTGCAGAGTCAAGGTCGCCTCCACAGTGGTGGCAATTTGCCGTGGTGTCTCGCCCAATCCTATTCAGATACTCACCGAAGCAACCGTGCCCGGGCAGTACCTGGCTGAGCCTGTAGGAGATGCGTCCCTCTCTTTTCAGCCATGCTTCAAAGTGCGGCAGGACGGCTTCGACAACGTGCTTGTGTAAAAATTGCGGCTACTGTAGCGCCTAGGTCCACCGCTCGAGCAGCGCGTGCCGCCGTTCCTGCCGTCTGTGCCTAAATACAGCGATTTCTGGCGCGCTATTACCATTCTGGTGGATGCCGCAAATTCGGTTGTAAACCCTCGCTTTCATATCCGCCAGAATATCTAGCAGAGGAAAGCGTGCCAGGAGTGTTGCCGCCTCAAAGGATATCGTTCCGTAACCTCATGTGATACGAATGACCATTTTCCGCTGCAGACTATTTAGTCCTGCAGCGTCGGACACCTGATAGTCTGCTTTACCAAACAGGCGTCCCATTAAGGGCCATCGATCGCACGACACTGCGTAGAGGCGGCGAACTTCTTCTCATGGTCCCGCGAAGTTGAGTAGTAATGTCGCGTATGCAAAGCACCCACTGCCTATTCAACGCGAGGGACTTGCAGGCGCTCGAAATGCTCTTCGAAGCCCCACCAACCATCCAGGGTTAGGCCAAGACAGTTAATGTATCAACCCACCTGGGCTTGCGCATCTCTAACTGTCACTGACAAGCTGGGCGGCTATCAGCCCCTCTCCAGTTTATGGAAACATAGCCTCAGTTTTATGAGGCGCTATCTACAAACCCAGCTCGCAGATTGACGCCACGACTCTTGCCACCCCGAGCTCAGAAAACTGGATGGTCTCGTAGAAGGTGTCCCCGCCGGCTAACACCAGTCTGCGTAAATAACGATATTAACGCCGGCGGGTGGGTCCACACTAAGGATCAAATCGTATGCAAGATAGTCATCGTCATCATCATCATTTCAGCCGCAAGACGTCCACTGCCAGACATAGGCTTCCCCCAAGCGTTTCAGCCACATTGACCAGTTCCGTGCGTCTCGCATTCAGCGGACAGATCAGATCGGTGGTCAGATGGAGACCAGTCTTGATATGGGGGTATCGTATTACCCAGTTACTGGGTTATGGATGTCAGATAGGCAGTCCTTTCAAGTAAAAAACTGGTACTCAGCTGTATCCAGTTACACTGAAAGAAGAGCCCAACCTCTTCTTTCTTTTTATTTAGTTGGGAACAAGACTTTTTTCATCTCGCCTGATGGCAAGCTATGATGTGGTCGACGGTGAAAAACGCTTGCCTAAAATTAACCAACACACTCTTGACTTAAAGACCCCAAGGTTGTGCGCATAATGAAAGTATTCGCAAAACGATTTGTACGTATGGGTGGGAATGGTGGGATGTCCACCATGTACCGGTGGCGCATTGCCGTACGTCTTGTTTTCCGATGATGGAAAGGGTCAGGCGGAATCAAATTGTACAGTTCCGTCGCACACTCCCCGAAATGTAACCGCTATAAAACTGACAGACTGGCCACTCGGCGTCGATGTTCAATCCTCTGGAGGTTTGAGGCGACCAGTGCATCGTTGCCGATAAGCCTCTTGGCCCGTTTGTCAATCGACTCAAGTGCATCAAGTTGATATTTGGCAGATCCGTCCCAGAGGTGAGAGCAGTACTCCATGCATGACTAAACTTGCGCTTTATAAAAGTTGAGCAGCTGTTCAGGCGTGAAGTACCGTCTCACCTATACAAGGTTCCCCAACTTTTTGGGAGCCAACTGAGCCTTTGCCTCAATGAATGGACCAAAATTGAGGGTTGATGTTAACGTAACACCAAGAAAGTCGAGATGGTCCGTTATCGGCATGGTTACACCACGGAAAGATGGATTCGGGTGGAATAGGGTCTTTTTTGCGGCAAAAAGACACGCCTGAGTCCAATCAGCATTGATACTGTCTGGTTTGGCATCGCTCCATTCGGAGACTGCCTCCAAAGACAGGTTCAAGCGGTCAACCATGGCCTCCCCAGTAGCCCGTGCGCCGGACACGTATTTATTTATTTATTTAAACTTCATGTACAATAGTGGTACATAGGCGGACTTAATGCCACATGGCATTCTCTACCAGTCAACCATTGGGTTAATAAGGACAACGTTGTGAGCGGGTACAAAATAATATTAAAAAAGACAACTTGTATACGAAAAAGTATATACTTACATATATATATATATTAATATAATACACATATACAAATAAAATAGACTAATAAATAACAATAATAAAAAAAACGAGAAACCTGTTAATAATTATTATGTCTCTAGATGAGAGCTATTTAGTTTGATTCAAATAGTAATCACGAACCTTTCTTTTAAAAGTGAATTTGCTTTCAGCCTTTTTAATGCCAAAGGGTAGCGCGTTCCAGAGCTTTATTGTTGAGACAGCGAATGAATTGGACATAAAACCAGTGCGGTGTGAAGGAATTTGGAGAAGTAGATTTTTGAAAGCTCGAAGGTTACGACTGTGAGAACTGCCCAACACTTTGAAATAAGTTTTTAGATAATCGGGAGCACAAGGATCGTTCATAGTAGTGAAGAGCAAGCAGAGAGATCTAAGGGACCTCCTGAGGCGGATAGGCAGCCATTTAAGCTGAGAACGGTAGGAACGGTAGGAGAGACGTATCTCTCAGCAACTCCTGAGGGACTCCGGCGTTAATACCTAACTGACCCGACGAGTAGCCATCGATAACCACTCGGATGGACCGATTCCTCAGGAAGTCAGCAATCCAGTCACACAGACCACTATGCAGACCGAAGGAAGGAAGTTTACCAATAAGGCTCTCATTTCAGACCCCGTCGAAAGCCTTCGAGATGTCAAGGAAGACAGCAAGCGCATCCCCGTGCCTCTCGATGGCCTCACTCCAGCCGTGAATGGCATACGCTAGAAGATCCCCAGTTGACCGATTTCGGCTGAAGGCGTATTGGTTGTCACTGAGGATGTCGTTGTCTTCTAGGTATGCCAGGAGCTTATTGTTCAGCACATGTTTCATAATCTAGGCTAGACAGATTGATTGATTTCATATCAGTAAACATAATTAAATAATAATTTAATTTAATTCAAACATAGCCTCCGATAATTATTAATCCTATTTTTTTGCCTTTGCCTAGTGTGGCGGACCACACTCGCAGAGAACGCAGTTTAAAAAAAGTCCCGGTAGTTTTTTGGGTCCCTGTCCGACGCTGATTTAAGTTGATGAACTATCAGAGTATCAGCGATCTGTTACACGGCCGACCGACCCCGTAGATCTTTTAAAAAAAAAAATATTTTCTACCAAACCACTTATTTATTCACAAAAACCCACAATTACACTTTTGATCAAAGTTCTATTTAATGGTACACGAAAATACACCAACCGAAATAACGACTTTCTATAATCCCTTGTATCTCTCGAGATAAGTCTAACGAATTTGGGTTTACGCGATGCCTTCCAGAATCTAACTAACTAAATTAATATTAAAATTCCGCTAATGTGCGATAACTGCAATTCAGCATTGGCTTTGCAATGAAAACTGAGACTTAAACTAGAGAATGCAAAAGTCGGCTTTATTGCCTTGTAATAAGGGTTGTAACAGATCGACAAAATAAAAACATATTGCGCGGCACACAGTCGGCAACGAACATGGAGTTGAGTTAAAAGAGTAGGTTCAGCAAACAAATTGTACACAGTTCTAACGTGTTCTCATCCCAGCGCACCCGCGCCGCGCCCCTCGCATATTTTTCGGTACCGAAATCGTTTTAAGGTTAAACCGTTATTTAGCCCAACCTTTATTTATAAAGGTATCGGTATAGCTCTACCTTTATTTTAAACCGGTACCGATATTTTTTTGAGGTATCTTAACCTTTAACCGTAACCGCATTCAGTCCCTGCCTGAGCTCAGGCTGAGCTTGTCACATAGATATGATATGTGTAATTTCCATGATAAATTGATGTCTGTAGTCAAACCCAGGTACCTGTACTCCTCCACCACCTCAATAGTTGCACACGTACACAACGACATCTGTTCACTGTGCGTGGCGGGCACACAATGTTTTTAAGATAAGGAAATCGTATGCACATACATTTGGTTTTTTCTAAATTAATTATAATCCCATTATCATGAGCCCATTTGATAACATTAGTGAAATCCTCTTGAATGTTTCTTTCTATGATATTTAAATCCTTGTCTGCGTATACCAGGCAGGTATCATCAGCGTACATGTATATGCGACAGTTTCGAACCACATTGCACATGCTATTGACATGCATGATGTAACCGACGGGGCCAAACACGGATCCGGTTGGCACACCACAAGTGACGTGTCTGGGTTCTCCAACGACGCCGTCAATAAAAGTTTGCAGCGACCGGTCTGTGAGATAGGCACGAAACCACTTGTTTAGTGGTCCCGCGATCCCACATTCTTCCATAGCTTGTAGCAGCTGATGATGATCCAAAGTTTCAAAAGCTTTTTTGAAATCAATGTAGACCACCACTACCTGCATCCGCTGGTCCAAACACTCATTGGCGTCATCAGTAAACTGCACCAGAGCCGTCGCCGTGCTTTTCCCGCGTCGGAAACTATGTTGTGCATTTGTTAATATATTGTGTTTTTTCCAAGAAAGAACTCACTTGATTCACAACAATTTTTTCTACAATTTTATTTATTACAGATAATAAGGCTATTGGCCTATAATTTGAGTAATCACTGTGCACATCTTTTCTAAAAATAGGTCTTATTAAAGCTGTTTTCAGTTTTTCCGGGTATATTCCGTTTTTAACACATAAGTTAATAAATAAGGCTATTACAGGGCTCAACTTAGATTTTAACAATTTAATTTCCTTAGCTCTGATTTTATCTATTCCTTCACTTTTTTCACAACTGAGCAAATTTATTATTTTATCTATGTCGTCTGGATAAGCTTTTTGAAAGTGTAGTGACATTTCGCTTCCTTTTACATAGCTAGATCTATCCAAAAACGTATGGCTACAGATATGTTTTACATTCAAAACTTCTTCAGTAAATGCTGTAGAAAAATTATTACATATTACACTAACAGAATCTTCTGACCTGCCTAGGTACATTAAAATAACCGAATCCACACTCCTTTTCTTATTTCCTAACCAAGAGTTAATTTTAGCCCAAATCTTTCTAATATTCCTATTACAGTTTTTTATCTCTTCTTGTCGGCATTTATTTTAGCTTTATTTATACATTTATTTACCTTGTTTCTATATCTATTATACAGTATACCCAATGTCATATCTTTTGGATTATTTTTCCAGTTTCTAAACAACCTATCCCTAGTACCTATCATAATCTTTAGCTTTTTAGGAATCCAAGGCTTGCTTTTTCTTTTATTATTCAGTGGCACTTGAATTTTCGCATAATTATACACATCAGTGAAAACTAAACACAATCTTTTATACAAATCTTTCGGACAATTACAATCCAAAAGCTCCACCCATGAAACATTTTCGAGTTTTTCTAAAACCTTTTTATCACAAACAATAGTCTTATAAGCACGCAATACATTTGAAAAATTACTCGAGTCCGATTGATTAGAGAGACACACACCGATTACGTAATGATCCGATATCTTACAAGCTAACACAAACGCAGATAGCACACGTTGAGAACGAACCCACACATGGTCGATGCACGTCCGCGTCACATTGTCGCCGTAAACCTCTTCTCGCGTTACGACACGGATTGCACATTCTAGTCCCAACTCGCTCATATTGTTGGTATATTTACTAATTACACTGTTGGAACCGGTTTTGCACAACAAATCCACGTTTGTGTCACCGATCAAAATGATCTCACAGCTTAAGGGAATCCTGGATAGCAACATATGAATTTCGTCAACAAATCCGTGTTTATTTGTATTAGGCGGCCTATAGATAATCAACACATGTACAGGTTTTCTTCCGTCTTGGAATATTTGCCCATGTATCATCTCATAATAATTTGTTGTACTTATGTTGGCAGTAAAATTTAGCATATTATTTACATACAATAGAATCCCTCCCCCTCTTAGTTTCTCTTGTATTTATGAATGTGTCATATCCATCTATATTGAACAAACATAGCTCCTGTTTTTTTTATATTAATCTCTGTTAGTGCAATAATATCTAGTTTCTCCTTGCAATCGTTTATTAATACTTGTAGTTGACAATTTTTTTTTTTGAGTGATCTTATGTTTAGGTGTATAATGTTCAATTTATATTCAGATTGAAATAGTGTTTTCTGCCACCTATCTATACATTCGTATCTATTGTATTCAATATTAGACGATATATGTGATGCTTGATTATTGAATTTTAATGTATAGAATACTCACACTTATTAGACCGTATTATAATAAACAATACTTTAGATATGCGTAGTGTTTGCGGCGTACATGTTTATGTCGCTTAGTGTACGAATCGGTTTGATCTTGTTATCATTTGGATCATCTTTCCTTATCAATATCTTACCGTTTTGTACCCAGATGTATTTAAATGTTGGTTTTAGCTCATTTTTCGCCGTCCTACCTACTATAGGTTGCGCATATGCCTTGTAAGATCTTCATTTACATAAATTCGCTGCTTGTTTCCACTGCCAAATATGTCATAATTAAAAAGCTGGTGGGTTTTTCTTTTTTTTTTTATATTATTGATAGGCTTGCGTTTGACCACTATCTCACCTGATGGTAAGCGATGATGTGGCCGACGATGAAGCACGCTTGCCTAGAAGAAACCTATTCACTCTTGACTTAAAGACTCCCAGGTTGTAGGTATCAGGAAATACAGACTCCGGCAGGGAATTCCACTCCTTTTCTTGCTGCTAACCATTTGTCGCGGGCAGTACGCGTAGCCAAAGTGATAACTAAAGGTCTTGGCTTTTTCTCACGTTGCGGTTTCTCTGCTTTATTTTCTTCACCTACCCTCTTTACCTCGCAAATCGTGCTGTCTTCTATTCCTAATTTACTTGCAATAACTTTTATTGTATTCTCTAATTTCTCGTTCTGCTGTTCCTCCAAACCAAATATTTCTACATTTTTTTCTTTCTCACGCATCTCCAAGTAAGCTATTCTTTCCCCCAGAGCTTTGTGACTGGTTTCTAAATGCACATTTTTATGCTCCAGTGATTTAATTTTTTTATCCGTTTTTGCCTTCTCTTCAATCAGTTCCTGGTACTTCTCGAAATAAAAATGTATGTCTTCAGCCATTGATTCGAGCGTTTTTTTCATATTGAAGACTATTGTAAGCTACTCATTTACTTCAGCCAAAAGTTTTTCCGGTGTCGTTTTAGCTATGTCGATTTCTATGGATGGCCGATGAGTTTTTGGTGTAGTTTGGCACTCGTCGCATAAACCGGAGTTACTAAGTGTCTTGAATTTTACAGCACACTTTTTATGCCAAACACCCTTACAAGCACCACCACATTTCACAATGCTGTCCCCTTTCACTCGAGCCAGTGACAGTTCACATATCTTGCACTGAGTCATCACGATAGCTCGAAAGTTAGATACTTTGTTATTACTATTCCGGAATCATTAACGAATACAAGCGCATTAGCAGGCGTCACGTTCGCACGGTGGAAGCGCGCGCGCAGACTGAATTGGAGTAGACTGACTTGGACTTAGTCATGGACATTGCTTTGCACAACCTCATTCCATTTGGCAGAGCTTCGATGGAAGTGCAATGCTACCGCCAACTAGTTCTTTTGGAATTGCGTACCGCCGTTTTATACCTCGTCAGCATGCTATGATAGTCAGAGAAATCTTTCCTGGCTTTTGCATCATTAAAGGCCTGTCGTGTTTCCTGACGTATTTTAGCTAGTTCAGGAGTCCACCATGGTACCTTTTTTTCTGGGCAGTTATCTACCCATGCACCGATGGTGCCCACCTTGATTCTATCAGCTTCAAATTCTATATCTAGTATGGAATTAAGCTTACCTTTAGGGCTCCCTAGATTTACTTTTAGGTCCCTCCTGTACGAGTCCCAATTTGTATGTCTTGGGTTTCTCCTTCGTCTAGTTTCGGCTTTTCCCGCCGTCCTAAACCTAAAGCATATATAATTATGGTCAGACGGAGAGATTTCGTCCGATACATGCCAATTTTCAATGTAAGCGCTGGCCTTGTTTGAAGCAAGTGTCAGGTCAATAACTTCAGTTCTCGCCGAGGTCCTGAAAGTAGGTTTATTGCCTGCGTTAAGGATTTGTAAAGAAGAGAAATCTGATCTGAAGAAATCCTCCCCTCGTTTGTTGACATCCGAGCTGCCCCAAACGACATGGTGTGCATTCGCATCGCAGCCAAGTATCAGGTCGAGGTTTTCTTGGTTGCCGTAGTCAACCAGTCTTCTGATTAGTTGTGTTACTGGTTCCTTTTGTTCATATGGGAGGTAGGCAGAGGCAAGGATAATTTTCCTTTTCTCTGTGCCCATCCCCACTTGGATCAAAGTTGTTGTGAGATCCCTGTAACAGAAAGTACGTAAGGGCATTGCCTCTATACCGCCCCTGATATAGATGCAAGTCCTCGCGTCATTAGTTGGACAGTCATAGAGCACCATGCCTCCTGTCCCACCTAAGCCTTTTATAGTCCCCTTATACAGATAAGGTTCCTGTATCAAGGCGACGTCATATGTGTTAAGCTTCAGTTGCCGAGCCAGAAGGGCAGTAGCGGCTCTGCAATAATGCAAATTAATTTGTACACACCTTAGTCCCTCCATCTTGGATGATTTTGATGGGCCCGTGTTAATATAGGAGGGCCTTAGTTTTGAGGCTCCTCCTCCATCGCCTGGCTCTCCTCGAGAGCAATCGGCGACTCAATCCCCAGGGTGTCGAAGTCCCCGAGGATGTCGTCCTCGTGGTCTGCCTCTGACGCCCTGGTCCCAATCTCTGCCTCCTGCGCTGTGCCGTAAGCAGAAATTTTCTCAATGGCCTTCTCACGTCGGTGTAGTCCATCCTCGGAGGGTTCCGCCTCTGATTCCGCAGTGGGTGCCTCTCCCTTATCTTCTTCCAGGAGCTTGAACGAGTACCGTTCAATTCCTCCTGGAAGAGAATAGCCCGCGGCCTGGATGACCCCAGCGGACACCCCGTCCATGAGGACGATACGACGGATCCGGTCTGCTCAGTGAGAGTATTCACGACCTTCCAATCGCTCGTCCTCAAGGCAGGGTTAAGCCGCTGGAGCAGTCGAATGGCCGAGAGCAGTCGCTGAAGCAGTCGAGAGTCCTGCAACGCCAAGTTGCGACTCTTCCATGCCATTTTGACTGGATTTGGAAGGTCCTTGGCGTCAACAACCTTGAGTTTCAAGGAGCCAAGTTCCACATTGTGGATGGCTCCCCGAAACCAGCTAGCTGCATCAGAGTTGTCGCAGGATACATGAACTGCACCTGCGACAACTCCGGGAGCGACCGTTAAAACAGGCAGAGGATCCGGCGCCACTTCCAGTTTCTCAATTATGAGCTCCTGGATTGTTACCAAGTCCTCCGCCCTCAAGTACTCCTCCGGGTACCTGACTGTGACGACAGCGAGTTTCACAGCCGCCACCGCATCCCTAAAGGATCCGGTTGAGGATGATTGCCCTTGGGTCTTCATCCTCTTGGCCGCCATGTCCCCGCTGTCGCCGCTGAGAGCAGCACGCGGTCTCTTTGATGGGCCCTCCGTAGGAGTCCCCTCTAGAGCCGCCTGCTGTCTCAGCCTTTGGCGCTTTTTTCTGCGCGCCCCAGATCGTCCAACCGGAAAACAGCCTGGTTCATGCTGGCCGCCGGTCGACGACGAGGTGCTCTCTTTGCCGGTCGCGTCCGGGGCCCCAAGGTCCGAGGTCATTCGACCTCCGACACAAGGGTCACGTGTCGCGCCAGTTTTGGCAGCACCTTTGTGCCCGGTGGGCTGGTTTGCAGTTCCGCCCTTAGGTGGTCCCGCAGCAGTGCCGGCCCTCGGCAGTGCCGCAACAGTACCATCATTTGACAGTCCCGCCGCAGCCCCACCTCGAGACGACCCCACTGCAGTCTCGCCTACGGGCGTTCCTGCTACGGAAAAAGCAGTCCCGGCTTGCGCCGGTCCCGCCGTCTGGTGTGCAGTTCCACCCTTCAACGTTCCCACAGCAGTGCCGACCCTCGGCAGTGCCGCAGCAGTACCGTCATTTGACAGTCCCGCCGCAGCCCCACCTCGAGACGATCCCACTGCAGTCTCGCCTCTGGACGTTCCTGCTAAGGAAAATGCAGTCCCGGCTTGCGCCGGTCCCACCGTCTGGTGTGCAGTCCCAGCTTTCGCCGGTCCCGCCGTTTGGTGCGCAGTCCCAACTTTCGCCGGTCCTTTCGCCTTGCGGTTTTTTTTTTTAATTTACATCCTTTTAAAACCCCGATATAAATTTCATCCCTCGACTATCCCCACCCTCCATGGAGTGCTCAAGTGGCGATGTTACGGTAGCACCAGGGATTAGCCGAGGGATATAGCCCCCCCCCATTAGTTGCTCACGAGACTGTACGACACCAACTCACACCACTACCACTAGCGATGCGAGCGAGCGCCGCCGTCTGCAAATCCCCAATGGGAGTGAACTCGCCTGGGGGCCGTCTGACCGGACCCCGCAGCCGATTGACCGTAGCTGGCTAGGCTACGGCCACCCGTGTCGGAAGAAATCCGGGCCAAAGTGATGTGTTGTGTGCAACCTGCTCTACTCAATCACCAGGATCCCTTCATCCCTCCATACGGGTCCCCGCGCACGGCACAAACACGCGGGAGGTCATTGCTATCCAACATTTGCCTTGTTCAATGGTGGACACCCAGGGGCATGACCTCGGCACCCCTGTGATACGTCGCCCGGTGATTTCAGTTACGTATATTTCAGAGGGAATTAGATCAATAACAGGGCGGCAACCACGAGAAGGAAAATCACCGCACTTGCCTTGAGATCTACACGACCGTAGCGCTCTCCCTCAAGACCACGCCACCTTGCCGGCTCTGAAGGAGCCAGGCAAGGTAGGACTGCATCGACAAAGCCAAGCCCTACAGGGCTTGTCGCTGACAGCTCAAAGCGTAAGTTTGCTAACACAGACCAGCCCCAAGCTTAAGGGTAGGATCAGAGAGCTTTTTGTTTCTGTCTGTACGACTGGTCTTGAAAAATATACGGACAGCTTCCACGAACCCGTTGCTGTATTCATCCACGGAGCTACCTAGGCACTCGAAACGGTTCTGGAGTTCGAGCTGAAAGCTCTTGAGGTTTTGGACCTGGATCTGTGCTGGACGGAGCGTGGACTTCATCAGTCGAGACCTTTCAAGTTTAATATAAATGTTCAATGTGCCTCTTACCACGCGGTGATCACTTCCGGTTCTTACCGAATTGATCACAGAGACATCAATGAACATTAGCTTCTTGGTTGACATGATGAAGTCAATATCATTTTTTGTTGCCCCACCGAGGCTCTGCCAGGTCCACTTCCTGTGTTCACGCTTTTTGAAGAAGGAGTTCATCATATAGAGGCCCTCCTTCTCCATAAAACTGGCCAGTAGGGGACCCCAGTGGTTCCGTCGTCCAACTCCAAATTGCCCCACTTGCAGCTCATCCTCGTCTCGTTTGCCCAGTTTCGCGTTGAAGTCCCCCATGACAACGGTGAAGTGAGTTTTGAAACCATACATGGCTCTGGAAATATCCTTATACATGGTCTCTACCTCGTCGTCGGGGTGTGCCGAGGTTGGGCGTAGACCTGTATGACCTTCGAATATCTTGAGGATATTCTGAGTATAAGGTATGCCACCCTGGTCGACAAACTCACGATCACCACGTTGTTTACAAGGGACTTGTGGACGATAAACCCAACACCACCCTGGGACTGCCGGTCACCCTCTCGGAAATAGGGCAGGTTACCGGATTTGAGGATTATCGAGTCCTCCAAATATTATTTACTGAGAACCATTTGCTCTAAATTAAATCACATTTTTGTAATACTTTTTGATATTTTTTTAATCGCTCTAAAATATTAGTTCCATTGAATCACTTTTGTACAACAACCCGATTTCCTGCCCCATTGGGCATCAAAACTATATTAAAATCATTAATACGGTGATATTTGGATTGTGTGAAAACACTAGAAAACGTAAAACGCAATATACAACCCAATAGTCATAAGGTTCAAATGTCAACTTTCCCGCCATGACGCTAATTAAATTTTAATCGTCTATGGCATAAAGCCGTTCCGAGAAATGAGGTCGTATTTCTATTCTTATGTTTTTATTGTTATGACTTATTGCTGTCCTAATTATGATTAAAATTTGTTTGTAAATGGATATTGATATTTGGAAAAGACAATAAAGATTTGTTCACTTTTCTTTTAGCTGGGAAAGGGAAACATTATATATTTTATGTAGACCCAATTATTGAAAATTGAATGATAATTCGTGAGGATAATTTGGAACTTCCTTTTATTTTTTTGTCTTAGTTAAAATTTTGAGAAGATGTCCAGACGCCTTGGATGGTTTCCGCAAGGATTAGCAGAATGAGGTGCAGCACCGGGGGACATGGAAGGAATGCAAGGCAATGCAGCCTAGGACAAAAAAAATGTTAAAATATTTATTTTATCCATACCAATAAACAAGACTTAATAGACATGATCTTGTGAGTTATAAAGCTTTCTCGACAGTCAATAGAGACAAAACATTATGGGACACCGTGGCCAAAGAGGGAAATTGGCCATCAGCACCTAAGAAAATATCACCTTCCTGCACTTATTCTATGTTACTTGAGGCTGGCACAAAACGAAGTCTTCTTCCATCCTCCCCTGTGAAGCGCCAGGTTGAAAGTAAAGGTTTAAATCTATCCAGCTCAACAACAAAAAATACACCCGCATTTCCCAGAAATTAAATATTTAAAAGGCACCATTTATAAAAATACCAGGTAATTTACCGTTCGGTTGTCACCGATGGATCCTAAGGGCTGGAATTAATTTATAGTCTTCATTAGAAATGAGTCGTAACCCGTAAAATTGTCGTAAATATTAATTTAGCAGTCAAATGTGGAACGATAATTTTCAAATTATATTATTTATTACGTATCATCAAGGAGTGTAATGGGTACGAGCATGGTACGAGTATCATTGAGTTTTCTCAAATGTATGTTTTAGAGTTCTGGAAATGAGTGTTTTAGAGTTCTGGAAGTCTAGTACCGAGATAATATTGTTATTTAAAAACTTTTTACTCATAAGGGTAAAACGTTTTTAATAACAATCTTGAGAAAAAACAGCGAAGGAGTAATCCTGACTCATTTCGTTGCGGAATCTATGACAATTGTCAAATCGTTTCCCTGGGACTTGTCGATTTTCATTGCCTCGGCACTTTCTTGTGGTCGCCATTTTCAGCATTTCCAGTGGTTCGGTGTGTTCTAAAAAGTGTGTTGAATTTGATTCAAATAAACTCATGATCACCTCAGACTCTGCCCCTGACTCTGCTCAACTTGGATACGTAGAAAAGGTTAGGCATATGGAATCACTTTCTTGGATCTTGACCAATGTTCAAAACGCTGATTATTTAAAATAATAAAACGAATTTAATCAAAATAATGTGAGATATCTATTTGTACCGCTTTTTTAATGTAGTATGCACTTATGAATGGACATTATTTCGTTAGATGTGACCGCCCAAAGAGGCTCATAAATGCGATTCAAGTCAAATAAAATATGTATCGTATATACATATTTTATGCGATAGGTCCAAATAGATATCTCACATTATTTTGATTAAATTCGTTTTATTATTTTAAATAATCAGCGCTTTGAACATTGGTCAAGATCCAAGAAATTGATTTCATATGCCTAACCTTTTCTCAACTATGTTTGGGTAATCGCAGCTGAATTCCAGTATTATACTTAGAGCGGCCATCCACAAACCAGTAGCTGGGTTGTTAGTGTTAACACTTCTTGAATACAAGCAAGAAAGAAAGTTATAAATAAATTTAAAAATATTTTGTCGCATTCAAGGACCTCTATTAATAAGATATTTGGACAATGTATCCTCGGTAAATAAATATTTGGCATCTGACATAGTAACTAAGCAATTAGCTGATTGCTTAAATTACATAGCAATTCTATTATTAAATGACAAAGTTTCTGTAACATAACTTTAAGGCAAACTTGCACGAACATCGGTTTATGTTCGGTAACAAAACTTACATTGGAAACCACAGCGGATCCGATTTTTCGTGACATAAAGTACTTTATAATTTTTATAAAATTAACTGCAAATAGTTGAAGTCAAACTTATAATATTTCATGTAATTTTAAACTTTCAAGGTTTATTTGATCAAATAGCAATTACAAACAAGGCGATTTTTTTTAACTTACATCAAGAAAGCAATGTCTTTCTAAAAGTTTTAGTAAATTAATAGTAGATCATAGGTTTGCAGTGTTTATAAGGAAACTTGTTAATTTAATAGTTGATATAATACCCCATCGGCAGTCAATGTACATTACATTGTCTCAATATAAAAAATACTGAAGACTTGTGAGGGATATTCGTTAGGGTTCTTGGAGATATTATTGACTCAATTGCTCCTGTCCTAACAGGCATATTCAATCAATGTTTGGACAGCGGCACTTTTCCTGACTTAATGAAAGACAGTAAAGTAGCAGGCTGTAAGAGTGATTACTCTAATTATAGACCTATATCCGTGCTTCCAGCATTTAATAAAATCTATGAAAAAATCATGCTGGAACAGATGTTGTCTCACTTCAATTCAAATGGGATCCTGCATAGTCAACAGTTTGGTTTCACGAAAGATAGGTCGACAACGGACGCTGGAGTAAAACTCATCAGCCACATCTTGGAGGCTTGGGAGAGGTCCCAGGATGCCATTGGCATTTTCTGTAATCTCTCGAAAGCTTTCGACTCCGTCGACCACAACACACTGATCTGTAAATTACACCATTACGGAATTCGTGGAAAATCTGCTGATCTCGTGCTTTCCTATTTATCAAACAGACAGCAAAAAGTAAATGTTAATGGGGCAACGTCACGTCCTCTGGGTCTCTTGTCAAGATGGGCGTGCCCCAAGGTTCAATTCTCGGCCCTTTCCTTTTTCTTGTTTACATTAATGATCTCCCTTTTATGATGGCCAAATTATCTGATATAATTCTATTTGCTGATGATACTTCGCTAATTTTAAAATAGATAGGCAAAATACGGATATCTTAAATGTCAACGTAAGTCTAATTGTTCTCTCAAAATGGTTCGCAGCTAACAATCTTTTACTGAATGCGAAAAAAAAAAGTCTTAAGTTCTCTTTACCAAATGTACCACAACATGATGGCATCTTGACGGCAAAAATCTTGAAGTTATAACGGAAACTGTATTCTTAGGGATTAATATCGATTCAAATATAACTTAAATCTTAAAAAAATTAAAAGAGTTTAAGCGGGTTAATGGCACACTGCATTTTGTCAGAATGATTTGTTATCCATTCTGTGTCTTAAAACATTGATGAATTTGAAAATGAGGCCTGGTTGTGCCACAAATCAATAATTGCGTTTTGCGCTTAACTTAATTAGATAAAACCATAATTCTGAACCTGTCATTTTAATCGGATTCACGGAATTAGTTTAGAATTCGCTATCGCACTGCGCAATAGTATTTACAAAAAACTTTTTTGATGATTTATTTGTATTTGAACTTTACGGGCCTTAACTAGTGATATCAAAGTGAAACAAATAAAATGCGTATTAAGATAACAGCTAAATAAAACCGACAGAATATATTTTACTACTACAATCTTCATCATGTTGAATCTATAAATGGAACGAATGTTGAATCAGATAATAGTAAATGATCAATAGTACAGAAAAATGGTTTCTCCCTAATATGATTGAGATGCGTGACATTTTTATGTTTTATTTGTGGGTGAAATAGCAAGGTGGGTTTATATTTCTGTTATGTAATATTTATCCCGTTGATATTGTAATGTCAGTACTTCGATAATAAATATATGTGGGTTGTTTCCAGTTTTAATAAAACAGTTGTTACCAGATCTCTGCCTTTCATTGACGTGTACATAACATTGGCGCAGTTGGTCTAGAAAGTTCGGTACTTACGTTAAATTCTGTTTGCCATAATGCCGATTGGAAAAATAGAGCCATTTAATATCGAAGGCCAAATTGGGACAGTTACATTCGTCGCGTAAAACAATTTATATTGTTAAATAGTATAGATGACAATTTAAAAGTAGCTACGCTTTTGACATTAGTGGGTTCCGAGTGCTATAATCTTATTTGTGATTTATGTTCACCCGCGGAACCGGAGACAAAAAAGTTCGATGAATTAGTTACACTCGTCAAAAATCATTTGGAGCCGGAGATATCTGAAATAGCGGAGCGACACATTTTTCGGCAGCGGACGCAACAGCAGGGAGAAAGTATTCGTGTATACCTACATGGTCTAAAACATTTGGCTAAAACCTGCAACTTCAGTAGTGCCCTGGAAGAAAATCTTCGCGATCAGTTCGTGTCGGGTTTACAGAGCGAAGAGATGCGGTCAAGATTGTTTGCCGAAAAGAGAATTAACTACAAAAGGGCTATGGAGTTGGCCACGGCGCTCGAGGCAGCTGAGCGGCAAGCGAGTACGGCATGCGCATCGGGCGGCGCGAGCGCTGGCGGGGCTGGCGCAGCGGCGGCGGCCGGCGGCGGCGAAGGCCTGCACCGGTTCGGCAATGGTGGAAGGCGCGCGCTGTCTGCAGTGCAGTCTCACCTCTGCCTTTCATTGACGTGTACATAACGATATATTGTAAAAAATATGTAAAATGCAGTCATAAATAAAAACCTTTTACAAAAAATACAACCGACTTCCAAATAAAAACACTACAAAGTAAAAAATTACTTCAATTTCGACTGTCGGTGTTCTTGTTTTCGTTTCTTCGTTTTTTAACACCGACATCCGAAATTGAATTTATTTTTTACTTTGTAATGTTTTTATTCGGAAGTCGGTTGTATTTTTTGTAAAAGTTTTTATTTTCACTTTTATTTGTGGTACTATATAATGGATCAGTTATATAGGCTAGGTAGGTACCAATGCTCAAAGTGAAGCCATAATAGATTAACCCAATAACATGAAACCTAAACAAAACCGGTCGAATAAAAGTATACCAAGGTGAACTGTTTACTTTTGCATACCCCTTTAGAGTGATGTTATGTTATAAAAGGGTCTAAACAATAAACAGAAATGCGATTGCAGCTATTCCAAGTGATTTGCCGTCATTTTTTGAAGAGTTCTGATGTATATCTCCGAAGTTCTTCATCAGATCTTGATCAAAATTTAATGGGACCACATGACAAGGACCAGCTTTCCATTTAAAAAAGAATCATCAAAATATGTTCACCCAGTAACAAGTTCTGTGGTTAAACACATTTAAAAAAATACAGTCGAATTGATAACCTCCTTTTGGGAAATCGGTTAAAAATAAAATCATTCAGCGAGGTACCAATTCTAAAGAGATGTGTCGGCGCGGCAGCGCAATATTAGCACTGAGGCACGCCAAAGCACGTAGCGGTTTGCGCTGGGGTTCAAAGATAGGCTAGACCTTGGGAATCTGACGGGTCGGTATGCTGAGAGAGATGCTGCATTAAACAAACTACGACTAACCTCAGAGGCGGGTGTGCTCGTGCTTAATCCTGGCAGCGCTCCTTCTCTGTTCCACTGGACGTCTTGATTCGAAGTTCCCTGGGTACTGGCACTATTTGCTGACGCGAGAGTGGACTGTATGCGGTGCGGTATAACGGCGAGCCACGTGACGCTGGCTCAAAGTGATGATCAGAGGTGACCACCACGAATCCGGCGGCGACGATAGTCGATCGCAGACGGTGCGGTTTTATAAAGCGGTAATACAGCGGTAGGATCTCACAGCGGGTGAGGAATCCAGGGTGAATAGCCAGGCGGTTGACTTATCACGAGCGTACGTTACTGTCAATTTTCGCTGCATTAAACTACACGTTCGAGAGTCGAACGTGTAGTTTAATGCAGCGAAAATTGACAAGAAGGGTAGATAAAGTATTAAGAAAAATGTGGGTTACTAAACAATGAGCGCACCTACAAGTGGCGCGAACATGCCCCCGGCTTGAAAACCTTCGGTTTTCATAAAAATTAAAACTAAAAGTAAGAGAAAAGCGGTGGAAAACAACGAAGGAATTCAGGGGCAGAGTAAGTTATTGAGAAGGTAGAGTACAGAGGCGGACAACGGGTCTCTTATAGACACCCGTCGTCGTCCTAACTGAAGCGACTCTTACAACGCCGTCCTTACCAGGATAGGTGGCAGTGACGACGCCGAGAGGCCATGAAAGCGGAGACACATTGTCCGTGACAATAACAACAATAGAACCTATAGTAATAGGATTAGAAAACGTATTCCATTTCTTACGAGATTGAAGCAAATGCAGATACTCTAGTTTCCATCGTTTTGCGAACGATTGTACCATTTGGTCTAGCAAAGCATAACGTTTTAGTAAGCTTGGCGCTTCATTATATGCCTCACTAGCAGGTAAATGTTTAAGTGGTGTTGACATTAAAAAATGTGATGGAGTTAAAGCGGTAGGTTCCGATGGATCTTCACTTAGTAGGGTTAGCGGCCGTGAGTTGATTACACACTCTATCTGCGTGAGCACAGTTGTCAGTTCCTCATATGTTAGCAATTGCGAACCAACGACCCTATGAAGATGCGTTTTGAAGGCTTTAACATAGATTTCATAGTGACCCCCAAAGTGAGGGCTACGCGGAGGATTAAATTTCCAAGTAATTTTATTAGCGGTTAATTCATTTCTAAAAGATTCTATATGATCTTCAGAATTAATGAGCGTATAAATATCCGATAGCGCATTTTTTGCACCTATAAAATTTGTAGCGTTGTCTGAGTATAGGACAGACACAGCGCCTCTACGTGATAAGAAGCGTTTAAATGCGGATAGAAATGAGCAAGTGCTCAGGTCACTTACGAGTTCTACGTGAACTGCGCGCACGACCAGACAAACAAAAATACAAAGATACGATTTAATAGAGCGAACGCCGCGTTTGCGATACGGGATAATATTTATTGGACCAGCGTAGTCCACAGCGGTATGAGTGAATGCCTTGGCTTCATTCACTCTACAAGCGGGTAAGTCACCCATTAATGGGAATACTTGATTAGGTTTTGCCATAAAGCAAAAATAACAGTTATGTATAACATGACGAACTATATTTCGGCATGAAAGTATCCAATACTTTTGGCGTAAAATGGACATCAGAGTGAGCGGTCCAGTATGACAGTTCTGACGATGATAATGAGATATAATCATTTCAACGATATGATGTTTACGAGGCAACAGTATTGGATGCTGTTGGTCATAGCTGAGATCGGAGTTGCGTAACCGCCCACCGACTCGTATTAGACCGTTAGCGTCGAGAAACGGCATAAGCTTCTGAATAGCACGAGAACAACCTTTATTAGACTTTAGACTTTTCATTTCGTCAGAAAAATAAGAATATTGTAATGCGAGTAAAACCTTTGCTTCAGCGTAATTAAGATCGTCTGGAGTTATATGATTAGAAGGCTGTAAAATTTTTATAAATCGATAAATGTTTGTGACTGTACGTAGGAGTACCAGCCATTTTGAAATGCGGTTTGATAAGTTAAGAAGCGGGTGACCATTGTCACTTACATTAGTTACAGCGGTTAGAGTCAGTACTTTCTTAATCTCTGGTAAACTATTATGAATTGAATTATCATCAGCAATGAATTTGGCGGGCCACTCATTTGTAGGTTGGCATAGCCAATGAGGCCCAGTGAACCACAGGGGATGGTTTATGATTTGAGCGGGAGTTAATCCTCGTGACAAGCAGTCACTCGGGTTCTGATCACCAGGAATGTGATAAAACTTATTAGCGGGAATGGCGGCTACGGTTTTTGTAATGCGCGTTGCTACGAATGTTTTGAATCGATGCGGTGAGGCGCTAAGCCACTGAAGTGCGACCATAGAGTCTGTAAAACAGTAGACATCATTAATAGAATGCCGTTTTTCGTATGTATCGATAACGCGGCGAACTAGTTTTGCCATCAGTAAGCAAGCGCATAACTCTAGCCGGGCTACAGACACAGTCTTCAGTGGAGCGACTTTAGATTTTGCGCAAACCAATCGAGTAACTGGTGTTGAGTTAGAATCATTTATAATGAGAAGGTAAACAACGCAACCATAAGCCTTTTCACTTGCATCAGAAAATGCAGTTATTGAAATTTTTGAATTTTCATAAACATCTAAATGGCGTTTAAAACGTAAACTTTGAATAGTAGGTAACTCATTTAAATAGTTTTTCCAAATGTTTATCATCTCTAACGGTGGTTGTTCATCCCAACCAAGTTTTAATATATAAAGATTTTGTAACACAAGTTTGGCGTATAAAATAACTGGAGCAATGAGCCCGAGTACATCAAACTGACGAGCAATAACAGATAAAATGTTGCGTTTTGTGATTGGACGATTTTCTAAATGTACAGTAAACATAAATTCGTCACATGTGGGTGACCACTTTAAACCCAGAACCTTTAAATTAGGGTCCTGTTCTTCAAAGTTAATGCTATCAGTGTGAAGCTCAGAGGTGGAAAGCGATTCAAGCAACTCACATGAGTTACTTGCCCACTTGACGAGTTCAAAGCCCCCGGCTTTGAGCAAACCCCGGAGGTCGTCTCTGAGCTGCAAACCCATTGACAGGTTTGGTGTAGAGTAACAAATGTCATCCATATATGTATTATGTTTTATGACAGTAGATGCAAGCGGGAAACGGGTACACTCGTCATTGCAGAGTTGTCTGAGTACTCTCATTGCCAAGAAAGGGCTGCTTCGAAGGCCGAAGCAGACGCGATTAAATTGATAAGTAATTAGCTGGTCGCAAGCGTTAAACCGAAATAAAAACTTTTGATATTTGCGGTCATTTGCATGAGTTAAAATCTGCAAATACATCTGTTTGATGTCTGATATAAAGGCGATTTTATATAAACGGAAATCTAGAAGAATTAAGAAAAAATCATTTTGCAGATTTTCACCCGTATGCAAAACGTCATTGAGAGACAGACCTGAACTGGTTTTAGAGCTAGCATCCATCACCATGCGCCATTTAGTGGTGGTTTTATCTAACCGAGCCGCGGCATGATGAGGTATATAGTAACCAGACATATGGTTATCATTTCTAATGACTGAAATATAACCCTTAGCTATATATTCATTGATGATAGCGTTATATTCAATTCGTAGTTGAGAGGAACAATTTAATTTACGCTCAAGAAACATGAAGCGCTTCTTAGCAGTGGCAAATGACTCACCAAGAGAGTCACGATCGCGGGAGAACGGCAGAGATACCGTATAGCGGCCCGTATTGTCACGGGAAACATTCTCAGTGAAAAAGGTTTCACATTCGAGAGCGGCTGGACTCAACGTAGGTTTATATTCAATCTCCTCGAGGAGCCAGAATTTTTGAAGTACCGAGTCTAAGTGCGGTGGTTCCACGGCGGAACATAAAGAAATACATGCGTGTTCAAAGATATTAATCGGAGCATTACCGATTATCAAGTAACCAAAGATTGTTTCAAAGGCTGTAGGTGTGTCAGGCGATCCAGTGACACGACCTGACAACAAGATTTCAGAGAATAGCGGGGCACCAATCAGAATATCTATTTCTGATGGCGAATAGAAATTGTTGTCTGCAAGGGGCAGATTATTTAAATACGAGAGAGCGGAAACATCAACTTCTGCCGTAGGCAATTTATCAGTGATACGATCAATGACATAAGCATTAAGTAATACAGAAGTATTATTTAGTCGCGAAGATAACTCGAGAGAAGTATCCCCCTTAATAGGGTTAGGCGCAGAACCTATGCCCTTAACTACATAGTGAGATAGTTTATTAAAATGTAAATCTAATTTTTGACAACACGCCGAAGTTATAAAGTTATTTTGAGAACCCGGATCTATTAGTGCACGAACGCATTGTTTATGACCATTAGAATCAGTCGCATAAACTTGCACAGTCCCCAATAGACAGGTATTATTACGCGGTAACATAGATTGAATATTACATAACGAAACATCATCAATGTGCGTTGTAATGCAACCGGACAGCTGGTTATGTGACGTAGCAATCATAGCAGTGGGGAAGCGTGGCGGCGACTGCTGCGCAGGAGCAGGCGTAATGTCACTCGACGACGTCTCCCGGGAGTGATGGCTGTTGTCAGTCGTTTGTTTACGACATAACAATGAATGATGACGCGATTGACAAAATCTACATCTTGAGTTAGATTTACATTCACGATTATTATGAGTGATACTTAAACAATTAGTGCATGCGTTATGCTGTTTAATTAAATTAAATCGTTCATCGATCGTTAACTTGTGAAACTGAGAACATTTATATAAAACTAAGTGATTGTTTTGTTTACAAAGCTTACAGTTTTTATTTACGTTAGAGGACGTTACAAATGAATGAGTGGCTTTAGTTAACTTATTGTTGTTATAACTATGTGCGGAATCGATAACACTTCGTCTATTCGCAGGAGAAGCAGTACGTTCTAATATTTTAGTTTGCTCACGTAAGAACTTAACTAATTGATCATAAGTAGGCATAGATGTGCCTCGCTTATATAATTCGAAAGATCGTGCGGTACTAGGATCGATCTTTTTTAATGCAAGGTGTAGAAGAACGAAATCCAAAAGATTATCTAATTTTAATGAGTTTAAACTTGAAACTGCGGAACCAAATGTATCTAGGAACGTGTCTAAGTTTTTATACGATGCGATATTAAATGGCCTAAATTCCAATATTTGATCTAAATAAGCAGAAGCTAAACTACGCTTATCATCATATTTATCGAGAAGTGACTGCCATATAACACGGTAATTGTCCCCGTTGGGCACGATACCCGAACATACTGACAGTGCCCTACCAGAAAGTTTACTTATCAAATATTGAACGCGGTCGTGATCCGTTAAATCAGGATTTTCGTGAATAGTTCGCTTATACGACTCAAAGAATATAGGCCACCTAACAGGATCGCCACAGAAACTCATTATGTCGAGTTCTGGTAGACGAATAGACTTATGTTGCGGTAAAACATGAGAGTGTTGGACATTCTTCGAGTTGTCTAATTTATCAAAGCTAAACTTACAACGACAATACAAATCTTCAAAGGCGTTAATAGATTGATAATTTACTTTATAAGATGCGTCAATATTTAATTCAACATCAACTAAATCATCAATAATTTCTTTATATTCAGAACGTAAACTGTCTAAAGATGTCATACTACATAAAAACAAATCCTTAGAAATATCGTTATCGAACGCCTTCAAAGATTGATCGTAAACTATTTGTAATCGGGAAAAGATACCATCACGTTTACCTATTAATTTAATACGTTTAATTTGCAAAACATCTAGTGATGTTGCATCTTCAAACTGTTCTTTAGCCTTTGTACGAGACATAGACATTTTGCAAAACGAGTGGTAATCAACTCAAGCGCAAAATAATAAAAGACTGAATTCGCAATAATACCCGTGACATACACGACACGAACAATAACGTGAGCAACGGTGCTACCGGTTCGAGAATGTTCACAGGACGATGAATTTTACTAACACCCTCACTACGAAAATATTAACAAGTTTTATAATTTTACTAGTTAAGTTATTTAACTACGTAGTTATCTCATAAGGAATGGAATAGAATGGTACTTAATATTACAAAGCGTAAGTATACACTTATAGGATAAGCAGACGTACGAGTGTACTATATGAAATAGGCAATATAATATAACTCAATATTAGAGTGAAGCGGGATATTTAGATATGCCTAGGTCAAGTGACTAGGTGTAGGATTAGGAACCAGAACTAATATCCGGCTCGAAGAGACCAGAAATAATGTGTCGGCGCGGCAGCGCAATATTAGCACTGAGGCACGCCAAAGCACGTAGCGGTTTGCGCTGGGGTTCAAAGATAGGCTAGACCTTGGGAATCTGACGGGTCGGTATGCTGAGAGAGATGCTGCATTAAACAAACTACGACTAACCTCAGAGGCGGGTGTGCTCGTGCTTAATCCTGGCAGCGCTCCTTCTCTGTTCCACTGGACGTCTTGATTCGAAGTTCCCTGGGTACTGGCACTATTTGCTGACGCGAGAGTGGACTGTATGCGGTGCGGTATAACGGCGAGCCACGTGACGCTGGCTCAAAGTGATGATCAGAGGTGACCACCACGAATCCGGCGGCGACGATAGTCGATCGCAGACGGTGCGGTTTTATAAAGCGGTAATACAGCGGTAGGATCTCACAGCGGGTGAGGAATCCAGGGTGAATAGCCAGGCGGTTGACTTATCACGAGCGGTGAGGCTACCCTCGACGAGGGCCGAACGTAGACTGTTCGAGAGTCGAACGTGTAGTTTAATGCAGCGAAAATTGACAAGAAGGGTAGATAAAGTATTAAGAAAAATGTGGGTAACTAAACAATGAGCGCACCTACAAGTGGCGCGAACAAGAGACATAATAAAGAACTGCCATATTGCAAAAAAAAACATGATTATTTAAAATCGGGAGAGCCGTTTAAACAAAGTTTCTACATAACGCAGATGTAGTGATGCCGTGGCTATGGTGACATATTCGTATTGCGCCGATAAAATTTAGTTATGCCATCGACACGGAAAAGAAGAGGACAAGTATCCAACTGTTATGGGACTGATCCAAGTCATTAGCTGTTTATCAAAACTTCATGGATTATCCTCTAATATAACATTTTCTTCTAAATGTATTTAGCCCACTCGGTAATACAACCATTCCCTTCCGAAATGAATTCCCTCATTACCATTGTTTTTTTTTAAGACACATGCACATCAGTCTACAGTGCTTCGACTTGTTTCTGCTCTCTACAAATAATGTTTCTCTTTTTAGGGTTCCGTACCCAAAGGGTAAAAACGGGACCTTATTACTAAGACTCCGCGGTCCGTCTTTCTGTCTGTCTGTCTGTCTGTCACCAGGCTGTATCTCATGAACCGTGATAGCTAGACAGTTGAAATATTCACAGATGATGTATTTCTGTTGCCGCTATAACAACAAATATTAAAAACAGAATAAAATAAATATATAAGGGGGGCTCCCATAAAACAAACGTGATTTTTTGGCGTTTTTTTTTGCGATAATGGTACGGAACCCTTTGTGCGCGAGTCCGACTCGCACTTGGCCTGTTTTTCTACCGTTGCAGGCCTTAACAAAGGCTTAAATCTTCATCCATGTGCACGCTCAATGAGATATAGCGACATTAATGCGAGTAGTCACTGCTCCACAATGAGATCGTATAATCATCTCATACATTATTATATCTGCTGCTGAGGTGGAAATGGGGTAAGTTAGAAGTCCCATTTTATGTCGTCCTTTAGATTTGCATCAGTTTGCCGTATGGATAATAAAATTATTTGTTAAAGAAAAGTTTTCCTTTAACAATTTTAGATGTTTTATGAATTTAGAACACGTTAGCTAAGACACGTTATGACCCTGATAAAATAATATGCTTAGGAATTACAGTGTTCCACCAGAGTGTATTTGCCCATTCTAATCCATGTAGGTACTGTGAGGACTCAGCTTAACTAGAAGGCAACCTACTTGCCTAGTAAAATACTGGCAATTGGTATTACTTGAAAGGTAAATGAATTTCGAATAGAAAATAAGTGAATATGTTTTTGTTTGTCAATTCTAGTGTAGCCGCCCAGAAGGCAGGCATATTGTGAAATTCTTACTAAATATATAAACTATAAAAGTAATTTAATTATTTGATTTTGGTAGCCTCTGTCTACGCCTTCTACATTTGGTGGATGCTCCGGGTACAGAATCCCAGAAGATAAGACGTTGAAAGTGTTAAAAGACAGAAGTGCGAGATAAGTTTAACAGAGAGGGTTGTTACCTCTCATTCCCTCCCTTAAGCGGATGGAAATATAAGGAAGAGTCGGAGTAAAGCTAAGTGGTTTTATTATTTAGTGTAATTGAACATAAAGCAAGCATGATGGATAGTTATTACACGGGAACGAACGGGTATTGTCTAGAGGAATTTTTAACCGAATTCAAGTCGGTGGCCGAAATAAATGAATGGAGAGAGAGCGACTACAGCCTCATCTTGGGAGGATTCCTGCAGGGGGCTGCATATTATTTTTACCGTATGATTTTTAAATATGACATGGACTTTGAAGTGTTATGCGATCGCTTGTGGAGTGAATTCTCTATATTTCACCGCAGATGTCGTTATTGCGAACAGCGCATAATAATCGCTGAAATAAAAGCAGATAAAAAACAACCTGATGTATTGTGTGAGGATGTTAATGCGCATTTATTTTCTAGTATCGTAATTAAGGACGAACAAACACAAAACAATATACAGTGCAGTGAAAAAAGCGTTGACCACGTTGACGGAGAAGGCGACGAAATTGATGGCGATGACACCAACGGAGAGAGCTGCATGTTGGAGGACGAAGGTGACCAGACCAGTGGAGATGACGGCCCCGTAGATGTCCAGTTGGAGGTGGAGTCTGTGTTCCAGGACGAGCGTGCGGACGGCCCGGCTGACCACGAGTTGGACTCCCTATCCAACAGCGAGTGCGCGGACGCGGGTATTGTGATGTATCGGTCCAGTCCAATTGACTCCACTAATTCCATTTGTCTTGCAGAGAACAGTGATGAGATTTTGTCGGAACAACTAGTTGTGGTTCCATCGGGACACCAATATGTATCGGATGTTAACATGCACATTAATCCAATTGATTTTAACCATAAAATTGAAAATAATATTGAAATTTCTCAATCTGACTTAAAACAAAATTTTATAAAAGTCATTTTGAAAAGAAAGAAGTTGACAGCCATTAAGAAAAAAAATGCTCGAAATAAACCGAAAGAGATCCATAGGAAATTCAAAAGAGTCTTTTGTAAGATTTCTTATTGCGCCAACATAAATTTAAAGAAGGCGATCAATAAAAAAATGATTCGAATTAAATACAAAAGAATTTTTAATAAAACTTCTTGGGGAGCAAGGTTTGGTTCAAGTAAAATTACTATGATTTTTGCAAGGAAAAATTCACTTCATATTTTCCTTGGATGTAACATTGTACAAAGATTTTTGCATTGCGAATACATAAAGCAATTCGAACTCGTAAAATGCAAATTATGGAAATTTTATAGAAAGAAGATTAGGTTTTATAAATAATGAATTATAATGTGATTAAGTTTTGTAAATAATGTATTTATGCAAATTGATTTATTTAATGTTGTCTTATATTTTTTGCTTTATTAACCAATGTTTTCTTTTCATGTCGTGCAAATGAATACGGTAAGGAATTTGCGATGCGCGCTGGGCATCGAATGAAATTAAATGCGAATGATTGTTTGAATTATTTATCTGTATATGTTTTTATGAAATTAAATATTCCTCTGCCTTGTCTTTATTTACTAAATAGGATAAGCTTTTGAAATTACTGACGAAGTCCAAATACAAATCCATAAGGACTAAATCAGAAACAGTCAAAAATTTATAGAAAAGTCTTATACGCCCCTAAGGCGATTAAATGCTTTGAAAGCATAGATGTCATGGTAAGAAATGGTTTGACACGTAGTCCCACAGATAATACAAAAAAGGACAGTGTCAAAAACTTGTCAAAAGTAAAGCCTAGTTTTCATTATAAGAATTCGTTTGACACATAATGCCATAATAAAGCACAGTGTTCACACCATAATTAAATTTAATTTTACTCTATGCGCCGTATTAGCCACAGATTAGTTAGGCCGAACCATAGTTAGGACTATGTAGAGATATTAAGTCCATTCCACATAGATAGAAATTGGCGAAAAGGAGAGTTAGGCCTAGGATAGATGCATGTAAATAGATAGATAGAAAAACTTTTTAATGTTAGAGTAGGATAAGAGATAGGTTTAAATAGGTTAAGGTTAGTAAGGTTCCATAAAGGAAGAGGCCCGTTGTCAAATAAAAGAAAAAAATATGAATGACAACTATCAAATTTGACATATTGAAGTTAATAGGGATGGGAAAGTAGGAAAAAATGTATCGATAGTTTTCTTATCGATATTCTCAAATAGTATCGATATATATAATTAAATTAGTTCCTTCCGTTGCATGTGCTGACGATGTGCTGATGAGATGTGAGCCGCAGGGGGAAGAAGAGGCTGGCAACGTTGGCCACGCATCGAAGAAATGTTTTTTGGTTATGCGATTAAGGCATAGGCACAAGCCAGGGTAATAGTATATCCCAGTGGGTTTCTTAAAGTAATAGTCATAACTGAAACCGACTTTGCTAACGGGGCATAGCCTTTGCAAAGGATGTCGAGTTGACATCATTGGTCCAGTTTATGTCTGATGTTTAAAAAATAAATGCATTTATAATAATAAACCCTGGTGCAAGCTCTATGAATAGGATTAGAAATTCGATGCGATCCAGCCTTTCCTTCTCTGGCCTGATAAATGCACGAGATCGAAACATTGTATCATATTTGAATTTTTGAGATTAAACCCCATCCGGGTCGATGTGAGTTGACGCATCATTCTTGTGTTGGGAGGACGCCTTGTTCCTTTTTTAGGGTTTTGGTCAAGGAGGTTCAAGCATGACGGCGTTGATTTGTTAGTGCGTATGTGCACGTCAACTGAAGTTAAAAGCACATATCGGGGCGTCCGATAACTCGTTTGTCATGATTAAGCCTTCCCCTTTTAAGGGTCGTACCTCAATTGTAAATGTGATTTCCCTATTAGGTAAATGTTCGGGTTAGGGTAAGGTAGGTTTCATATAACCTTTCAAGACATAGAATAGAAGCACTTCATATGATTCTGCGCGTCTATTCGTAGGGGCGTAGCTCATGTGAGGACTCAGCTTAACTAGAAGGCAACCTACTTGCCTATAAAAATACTGGCAATTGGTATTACTTGAAAGGTAAATGAATTTCGAATAGAAAATAAGTGAATATGTTTTTGTTTGTCAATTCTAGTGTAGCCGCCCAGAAGGCAGGCATATTGTGAAATTCTTACTAAATATATAAACTATAAAAGTAATTTAATTATTTGATTTTGGTAGCCTCTGTCTACGCCTTCTACAGTACTGACATTTTGGAACAGGCAATCCTATTTGTCATATTATATATTTGGCTCTTTATTAATCCCTGGAGGAGAGTTTCCAAAAATATTGCTGGAGAACTGCAATGTGTTAGTGGGTATTCCTATCTGGATTTCAGTTGCTATTGAGAATAGACATAATGCCTGGTGTCCGGATTTGTGCTTGTTTGATGGCATTAGGGTCGCCCTCTATAACATGGGACTTAAACATAACAAGGTTTCAATATGGTCACTAAATGGCTTGCCATAAATCATCTCTCACTAAATACAGATAAAACTAAATTCATACCTTTCTCAATTCGCAACCCCGATTAATCGCGTCAACTGACTCATCACTTAATCGCTCACACTTGTAATACTGATACTGTAAATTGCTCCTGTCCGTCGTTGTTTTCCGTTGAATCTATAAAATACTTAGGTCTTATATTTGACAAAAAATTGAACTTCAAAAATCATATTATTAATCTTGCAAACAGAATTAGAAAACTTATCTATGTATTCAAAAAAATCTGATACTCAGCTAATGCCAACTTAATGAAAGTGATCTACTATTCATTGTGCCAAGCAGTAATAACTTATTGCATCACTATCTGGGGCGGCGCAGCCAAAACGCATAATTTAATTATTGAACGTGCTCAAAGAGCCTTGCTTAAGGTTAGTTACTTTAAGCCCATGTATTTTTCCACCACAGAGCTGTACAGGGTTGGTAATGTACTTACGGTACGTAAACTTTTTGTACTATTATTAATTATGAGACAACATGCCTGTGTCAGGCTAAATACCATGACTGAAAAAGAGAATACGGGTAGAAGGCGGTTAGAATTATTTAAATCTGTTCCTTGTAGAACATCTTTTGCTCAAAGATTTAACCTGTTCCTGGGCCCAAGACTGTATAACATGGCTAACAAACAAAATGAAATTTTCTCCTTGACAAAGAGAGAGTGTAAACAAAAAGTGATCAGCTGGCTCCTATCACTCACATATGACGAAACTGAAAAAATGTTTCATGTCCCTGCATAAATACTTCGTAAGTTGCAAGTGTTTATGTATGTATTGTAAACGCCAAACTCACACATAGACACATCACTTACATAGTCACACCCTTACACACATACACACTCCACACACATCTTCACTATCACCCCCACACTCACATCCACTTGCACGCACACTCACATGAGACACATACTAAAACACACCCACACCCCCACAACACATAATCACAATCATTCTTAAATCCTTTTCCTGTTATCAAATAATTTACTTATTAGTGTTAATTACTTACCTCAAACTTACTTTTTTTTTTCCCCTCTTGCATTGTAAATTTATAAGCATTCAGATTATATTTTGAATTGTTTTTGGGTATAATGAGAAAGAAACATTTTTATTTACCTGGTTATTATTGTACTTAGAATAGTCCTATATCTTGTTAAATTGTTTAAAAGAATTTAAATTATTAATCTTAAAACTGTAATAATCTTTCTGGCTCTAATGTACAACTAATATTATGTGAATACAAGTGAGGGTGGATGCTGATACCTATATTACAAGATATTAAGTTATCTTAGCTTAGGTATTAGTTGAGACTCTAACATGTTAAATATTGGTAACTACCTTTCGGCCTTCTTTATGTAAACCTGTCCCTTTATGTTAATTTTTGAAGGTGCAAATAAACTTTTTTTTTTTTTTTTTTTTTTTTTCATGTAAAAGGCAAGTTTACCATTAGATAAACCTATTCTTATCATTCCGGGGAATACGTATGTAATATTTTTCTTACAGAATGTCTATTATTTACCTTTCATTGATCTTAGGTTTTCTATTTCTCTTACTTATATGGTCAGGCCGCCCTTTACGAAACAGCCATAAATCTCAACTAATTGACGTTATCTCGGGCCGCAGGACTTCTGCGTTTTTCTTAATTTTTCTTCCGCATACACGTGTTGCGGTGCAAATATGAACGTAGGATTTTTTGCTGAATGTCTGTACTTGGAATACAAATAAAAAAAATAAAAAGAAAATACCTTTATTTCCTAAAACAACCTTGCACAATATAAAAAAGCTTCGTAGACAGGCACGTCATAAGGTTGCAACCTTGCACAGTTATTCCACAGATTTACAGTTTGGCACTTATTAAGTTTGCAAGCTTGCACAGTTTTAAACAGTTATGTAGGTAGGCACTAAAAGGTTAAAAAACGGAACTGATTCATCCTGTTCCCCGTACTAGTTTAAACTGTACTACGGTGGAACAGTTTGCCTCGATCACCTCACAGGTTAGAGTTAAACAAGTGATAAAACATATTATTTTAGAAAAAACATTTCGTAGACCAAACAAATTATAGCAGATGTAAAAAATTAGGGTATACGAAAAAAATGGAGTTTATTATTTCTGTCTTTGAAGGTAATTCTTAAAATTGACATAGTATACGTAAAATATTTCGATGCTCTGTTTGTTTACACAAAATATAGTTGTTTGCATTGTAATTTACTTGAAACTAATTTAAAATAGTGAACAATGACTTTTAGGTCGGAAATGTACCGCTTATCTTAAAATACGGAGTGTACTTGTGTGTGGGTGTTTGAGTGTGTGAGTGTGTGTGCGAGTGTGAGGGTGTGTGTGTTTATTTTGTTGTTGTTTGTGTATGTGATGTAATAAGGTAACCATTAAATATCGACTTTTAAAATTGATTCAGTAAAATCATAGTTCATTGATTTTAGAAGTTTAAAGAGTTCGGTTTTAAAATCATTACTATTAAGATGGCGAACTTTTATGGTCTTTGATATTTTATTATAGAGGAATGGTCCAAGGAAACTTACAAATCTTTGCGCAAAAGAAGTTTTACAGCGAGGTACGGAATATACAATATCTTGCGTTCTTCTTGTCGCAAAGTCGGGTTGAATTTTATGCTGACTTAATAATCTGGCCTTAATAAATAGCTGTCTTATTGTAAGGATTGATAGTTCTGAGTACAACAATTGGGTGGGGTACCTAGATCTTTTGTGAGTCATTACCTTAAGAACTGCACGCTGCGCTCGTTCTAAACTAAGAAGAACAGTCTTGGAAGCACCTCCCCATGCTGTTATAGCATAAGTTATAATGGACTGGCATAAGGAAAAATATACTAACAAGGATATGTTTGGTGGACAAAAACTATGTATATTTTTAAAGACGTACTCGTATATAAGTTTCCTAACTCTAAATGTAAGGGTTGAGATATGTTCTTTCCAGTTTAAATGCTGATCAATGCTCACACCTAGGTATTTGATTGCAGATGTTTTGGAGAGTACATGACAAGGGCAGTTCCCCGAGATATTACATGTGTCGGCCTTTATTTGAATAATGTTAGGAGGTGGTTGACTGCTCTTTGTTAAACTAAATGCTATGTATTTAGTTTTGAGTGTATTTAGGGTAAGAAGGTTTGAGTGTAACCAGTCTGAGACAATTCCAATGCCTTCTGCAGCCATTTCATTTGCTTCTCGCCATGTTTTGCGCTAAATAAAAGAGCTGTATCGTCTGCGTACGCGAAGACTTGGCCCTGCCTTAACTTTAAATCACACAAGTCATTCACATATATAAGAAAAAGCGTGGGTCCCATAACACTCCCTTGGGGCACACCGAAAGTTACGCTCTCCAGCTGACTCATGTAGTTGTTTATCCCAATACACTGTGTTCTATTAGACATATAGTCTGTAAAAAGTTTGAAGAGCTATGCCACGGATTCCCAGATGTTCCATTTTTGCAAGGAGCAGGGGAACTGAGACCGTGTCGAATGCTTTTGCTAGATCCAGGAACACCCCTATGGTTTTCTTCCTTGAATCCAGGTCATCAACAATGGCAGAAGTTAGGTTTTTTATACCATCGTTAGTGGACTTGTTTTTTCTGAAACCGAACTGATTGTTTGAGAGTAGTTTCTGAGATTCAAGGTAACGAATTAGCCTACTGTTCATAACCTTCTCAAGAACCTTAGATAAAGAAGGGAGAAGCGATTTTGGCCTGTAATTCGAGACACAGTCTTGGTCCCCCGCCTTATGGATAGGAATTATTAAAGCCTTCTTGAGGGCTTCTTCGGGAAAAACACCCATCGACATGCACTGATTGCATATCATTGTTATGGGCCTAACCAGTGCATCCACGCCTAATTTTAATATTTTAATAGGTATCCCATCACAACCAGTAGCATTGGACTGTTTTAAATTCAGTATGATAGATTTTACTTCATCATTATCCGTTGGCAGAAGGACGAAAGATTTGATATTGGAGGGTCCAATAATGGGTGCCTCAGACAACGTCCGTCCTTTATTTAGTTTGTCATAGGCTAATTGGGATCCTACATTTGCAAAGTATCTGTTTACATGATTAATTGAATTCTGCGGATCAGGTTTGATTTTAAGAGATATTCGTTGTCATTACCCAAGTCCGCAATAATGCAAACATTTTTAATTAATGACCATTGTTTCTTTAGATTATTTTTGTGCTTGTTTTTTGTTTTTGTGTTTTCAGATCTTAAATAGTTGCTTTTAAGTTTTTCAAAAGATTATTGCAGGTGTTGCGATAACTTTTATGTGTTACACTTAAAATTATATTTTCTGATTCCTGCCGAAGCTTTTTATGGAGTTGATCTCTATTTCTAATACATCTGCAGAGACCAAGTGTTATCCATGGTCTAATGGCACGTTTTCTTCGAGAAGGTTTATATATGGTTGTATGCTTATTCAATGCGTCTGTTATAGCCGTCAAAAACACATCAGTCGTTACGTTACAGTCGTCAGCTGTTAGAATAGTAGGCCAGTTAATTTGTTTAGGTCCTCGATTATTGCCTGATAGTCAATTCTTTTGTAAGTTTTAGGTTCACTAGGTTGAGACTTAACTTATTTAGACAGCGAGATCATAACAGAGGAATGGTCTGTGACTGTGGAATCGCAAACGACCGTCTGGGATGAAGACGAGCTTTAAAGAAAGATATGATCCAGGCAATTTTCTTTTCTGGTCGGGAGGGTATGTGAGGGTAATAAACCGTGTGAGGCCAGTATGTTTAAGTATCCTAAAGAATTAGGATTGCTATTATCTAATATATTAATATTTATTTCTCCTATCAAAATTACATTCCTATATATCTTTAAATTACTCAGTATACTATCCAGAGCATTTAGAAAATTATTAATATTTTTAAAAGCGGGTGATCTATATATCGATATTAGTGCGAGTGCTTTTCCAATAGTAGAAACAAGGCAGTTCATTTCATCATCATTACTTAAAAGTTCATCAATTTTAGGTTTCAGATTATTTTTGAAGTAATAATCGATTTAGCGGTAGCGTACGATTTATATGAGTCAATCTTGGGTAGTGCCGCGAGTTTTGAAAGCCAGCACTCAGTCAAAACAATAATATCAAATTCCAAATCTAGCCGACCCAGTAAGACCTGAAAGTCGTCAAAGTTATGTTTCAAGCTTCTTATGTTTTGAGTCAGTATCTCGAATGTGTTACCTTTACTAAATACTTTTTTGCAGTTTTCAGGAATATCTTCGCCTTGTGCCATGCCAACATTTACAGTTTTCTCGATGTCTTCCGAAATATGTGATAAATCAGCCATATTGTTTGTAATAATTGATTATATTATTAATGTCAGCAGCACAAAGCTGATATTCCGTACTATCGTCAGCATAAAGTATCGTGTATGTAAGAAAATTGTGTGTGAGATTAAATTGTAGAGTGTAAATATTGTGATTATTATATGTATGTGAACAGTTTTTTTAGGATAGTTGATAAGCAGTAAAATTAGGACCCTTACATAGTTAATACGTGCCAAATATAAAGCCACCATGGATAACACTTGGTCTCTGCAGATGTATTAGAAATAGAGATCAACTCCATAAAAATGGAATAGAAAAAGTAGCAGTGAATCAGATACAAATGCAACTTAGTTATAATTATTAGTCAAAATTCCGAAGGAAAGAATATTGCAGCAATATTCTTAGCAATACCTTGGATTTGTTCGGTAGACTCAATCAGTATTGCTGGCTGGTCCTCCGATTTCCTTAAAAATATCCTGCCATTAGAAACCCAGCAGAACTTGATGTCGTACTTCGTTTGTAACTCTTTAGATTGCTAGAGAAGTTTTCTGGCAGTTGGTGTAAGAGCTTCTGAGATGTAGACCGGTTGCTTAGCTCCAGCTATTTTAAGTACGTTAGTATTATATTTGTCATCTCTATTGTTCATATTGTAGGACTTGACAGCTTTTAAAGTGTCCGCACGCATTTTTGCAGTTTGGTACTCTATAAGTATGGATTTGTTTTGTCCAGACTTTTTCCTGTACACTTGACGTATATGATTTGGAACATAAGGAACTTTTAGGGAGCTATGTAGTTGGTTCACAACCTCAATTAAATTTTCGTTCTCAGTAACAGGGACATTATTAACTTCTACTGTAGTCTCCAACTGTTTTCGCTGTAGTGCTTCTACTTGTTCTTCAAGGTATTCAATTTTGGTGAGCGCAGCGTTATTATTCAAGAGTAAAGTATCATATTTTTGTCTTAGATCCTTGTACAAACCCGTAGTCTCTTCAAGAGTTTTTTTCAGTATTTCAGTGTTTTCCTTATTTTGCTCTTTAAGCTCACTGAAAATTTTGTTTAAATCAAAGAATTTTGAATCTTGCATTTTATAACTTTCTTGCATGGCCATGCGAAGCTGCGATATTTCCTCCACATCTGGGTGAGTCTTTCTTTTTATTATACTCGAAGAGAGATCAGGTTCCGATCCAAAAGTTGTAGCGGACGGTGAATTCAACATACTTAATAATGCTTCTGACAATTTTGCTTATACTATGACGTGCAGTAAATTGGTGCGTCATTCGCACCGGCAGCAACCCAAACTCAGCTCTAAATCCCTCGCGATAAGATCTAATTTTGTTCCATTTTGTTATATATAGTTTATAATGATTTTACCACGTCTGTTCGCGTTGAGTGCGAGCAAGTGAGTCAGAATGTTTGATTCTGTTTAGTGGTTGATTGTGAAGTCTTTTTAGGCTTTTCAAAAATTATGTTTAGGCGGCGGTAATATTTTATTAATGACTTAACAACACAGTTTGTAAATTATCTTAACTAAAATATCTAGACATATCAAAACTGTTTAGGTATCAAGTACATTTAAACCACAAAAAAATATTCAATTAATTGTAACATCCTATCATCCTATCTAAATATTGCTTGCATCTAGAATGGGTACTAAAATTACTTTTCTGCGAAAGATTTTATAAACTTCAATGTCTTTCAAAACATTCGAACCACAAAATTATTTCATAACAGATCAGTTCTTGTCCTAGTCAGTTACAGTCAATCACATTTCCTTCTTTACAACAACATAGCACGCGCACGTGTTTTATTACATTCAGTGAGGGACGACCGATGTGAATATATGAGGTAACAGATGTTTTTATTTGTATTACTGTTAGTTCTTGTGTTACGAAAGAATTTAGTAGCAGTGTCAGGTTTGTTTGAAGCGTGGGCCTCGCATTGCACTGGGTTGGTAGAAGCAACGGGCATCGAAATAACATGGACCATATGACGCGGCCGACTGTAGAAGCCCTGCACTCCATCTAGGGGACCGATGATATTAAGTCACTCAGGTTTGTTTAAAGTTAACCACAAAATAAAGGCGTCTCCAATCGCACGTCCTTCAGCTCGATCGTTATCTAATTTTAGCCTGATGCTACTGGCAGAGTGATCTATCCAATAATTATCCTGAAAACTGCATAAAATGGAATGTGTTCCATTCTAAGGTGTTAGATTAAAATATGAAGGCGGTTCTGGCTTTTTATATTCTTTAATAAAATATAGCGAGACAATGTACATTATAGTATTGGCAAGTCGGAAGGAAGTTCTAGTGACAAGCAAGCACAGACAACACAGACAATGTTGCTATATCTAATATCTCCCCTTTTTTGGAAGATTAAGAATCCAGGGCCTTAACTAGGTAACTGACTACTTAAATATTATGGCTTATAATAACTAGGATCTAAGGCCATGAAATCTTATTAATAAGGAGAAAGAAAACGTTTCTGTATCGCTGACAGCAATGACATTGACAGCTTATAACTAATCAAAAGTTTGACAGTTGACAGTTCGACTCTTGATCGAACCAAGTATTTAATAAGTGTAACTGTGAAACAAAAAAAAAATGATAACGCGCTGGCTTTTTAACTTCTCTGCCAGAACGCGTCGTTATTGGAAAACTATTAGTGCCATTACTAGTACTTGCGCTAGTAACAGTACCAGTCATAGGAATAGGGGCATTGACATTTCTGTTTACATTATCATTATGACTTTCTTTGTTTTCAGGTACCATCTCGGGCATTGGAGTGACCGGTTTGAGGATATGCTTACGACTTCTACGGAATTCACCCTGCGGCGACTGTATTATGAAGCTACGAGGTTCACTACTGGTATCAGAGATAGTACCTGGAATCCAAACACCTTGAGGCCTATGTTTGAAATACACTTTATCACCCTTATGGACTTTTGGTAAAGATTTAGTATGTTTGTTATAATAAAATGTTGAATAAGACTTTTGTTTTTCAATTTGTTCCTTGAGGTGATCATAATTAACTGAAGTAGGAGACAATTGTGAATGTGTGACTGGAATCTTTGTTCGCAAGTTCCTGGACTTCATTATCTGTGCAGGTGAATACCCTGACTTTTTAGGAGTATTTCTGTACAAAAGTAAAGAGAGGTAAGTGTCATTATTGTCTGCCTTACATTTCTTAAGCATATGTTTGATAGTGCCAATGGTGCGTTCGACCAATCCATTTGACCTGCTCAGATAAGGACTTGAAGTTATATGTTTTATATGCCAATCTTTAGCAAAAGTCTGGAATTCAACAGAAGTGAATGGTGGACATAATTGTCAGATAACATAAACTCAGGTATACCATGTCTTGCAAATATTGACTTTAAGTGGGCAATTATTTTGTTTGCATTGGAGCCTGAATTTAAAAGTGCCAATTCTACATACTTAGAAAAATAGTCCACTACTATTAAGTATTTTTCGTTCTCATATTCAAATATGTCAATACCGACTTTATTCCATGGTAAAAGTTTATATTCATGATGTAGAATTGGCTCTTTATTGTTACATCTTCGGTATGTCATGCAAGTATGGCATTGGTTGACAAATTTCTCAGTATCGTTACTTATATTAGGCCAGTAAATAGTAGATTTAGCTAAGCGTATACAACTATTAATACCTTGGTGTCCCTCATGCACCAGATTCAATACATACTCTCTGAAGGGCTCTGAGATGACAATTTTGTCTGACATAAAAAGTATATTATCAATAACACTTAGTTTATCTTTTAATGAAAAGTAGGGCTTTATAGATTACCAACAGACCTCTCATGTTCGGGCCATCCACTGTGACAGTATTTTATTATTTGAGATAAGATACTATCCTTACGTGTTGTTTCTTTTATTTCCTCAAGTTTTTCAGGACTGACTGATAGATTTGACATTATGTAATTAACATTTAAGTCTATATCCCTCTCTAAGTCTTCAAGTGCATATTCTTTTAATGCTGCTCTAGACATTGTGTCAGCAATGTATAGATAACGACAAGGTTTGTATATGACATGAAGCTCGTATGGCTGAAGACACAGCATAATCCTCTGTAGTCTTGCAGGAACATCATTCAATGCTTTTTTGAACAGAGTAATTAGTGGTTTATGGTCTGTTTCTACTGTGACTGTCCTACCATATATATACTTGGGGAATTTTGAGCAAGCAAATAAAATGGCCATTGCTTCTTTCTCAATTTGAGAGTAGTTTTGTTGACATTTAGTTAGTGAAGCGGAAGCATGTGCTATTGGTTGTTTTCCATGTAACAAGACACAACCAAGAGCATCCCTAGAGGCATCAACTGACATAGTGTTATCTTGGTTTGGGTCATAGTAAGTAAGTACTGCGGCACTGCTAATAAGTCTTTTAATATTATTAAATTTATTCTCATGTTGATCTGACCAAGACCATTCAGTTTGTTTAGACAAGAGAGTTTATAGAAGACTATTTTCCTATGACAAATTAGGAATGAATGGACTAAGATAGTTAACCATACCCATGAACCTTTGTAGGTCATTGATGCATGTAGGTCTGGGCATGTCACAAATGGCTTTCACTTTGGCTGGGTCGACCTGTACTCCATCTTGACCAAAAATATGACCTAGGTATTTCACTTGAGGCTCACAGACTACATATTTGTCTTTATTAAACTTAATATTGATTTCTCGAGCTCTGTCTAGGACTTTTTGTAGAGTCTTGTTGTGATCCTCAAGAGTCTTACCGTAAATGAGAAAGTCATCCATCATGATTTTCACATTGTCAATGTCATTGAACCTTTTAACCATTTCCCGGTGGAATATCTCAGGAGCTGCATTAATACCATAGGGTAAACGGGTAAAACGGAACCTGCCGAAAGGCGAAATGAATGTACAGAGCCTTGATGAGGCGTCAGACTATGGTAGCATCCAAAAACCTTTGTTGGTAATGTGATGTGTGTGTGTAATGTGTGTGTGTGATGTCATCATAGGTTTCCGTGTGTTATGTTTTTTATTTTGGTGTACAATAAAGTATATAATAAATAAATAAATAAATAATGTGGTGAAAAATTTTGCACCAGCCAAGTCTGACTTTATTTTATCCATGGTAGGAAACTGGTAATCAGACCTCATAATGGCCTTATTTAATTTTCTAGGGTCTATGCATAAACGTAACTTACCATTTTTCTTGGTAGTTAGGACAAGTGAGCTTACCCATTCTGTAGGCTCATCGACACGACAGATAATACCAGTTTTCTCAAGGTTATGTAGTTCTTCTTTAAGCAATTTTTATTTGGAATGGGACACGTCGACAAGAATCCACGGTTGGGTTGACATCAGGTTTTAGTCTCAGATCACAGGTGAAATCCCTCAGGAGACCCAAGCCTTGAAAAAGATCTTTATAACTCGATAGTATAATCTCACATGTATTTATGGACACTTTTTGAATTCTTTTGATAAGTTTCATAGTCTTGCAAGAATCTCTGCCTAAGATATCTTGAGCATTCATATCTACTACATGACAAGTGACATTGTAAGACTTATTATCATGACACACTGGTAAGGTACATTTTCCTATCGTTGGTATAGTATCACCACTATGTGTTGACAGTTTATGTATGCTTTTTGTTAACATGTCAGGTGGGAGCCTAAACTTGTTGAAAGAATTTATGGACAGGACATTAGTGTCTGCACCCCAGTCAAGCAAAAAACATACATTGACATCATTGATAGTTAAACTAGCCTTCCAGGAGTCTGATGTAATATTATGGATGTGGATAGAGCCTAGAAAAAGACGGTCAGATTCCTTAGGAATAACAGATATTTGATGTACCTGGGTTGACAAAGAAGCAGTATTACGGCATACAGCTGCAAAGTGGTTGTACTTCCCACATTTCTTACACTGTACACCTTTTGCTGGGCACCTGACTCTGTGCACTTGTCCACAACGGAGCCTCTTGTCTGGAGCTGCTTGGCGTTTGTGGCTTGTGGGAACTGCTGCGTGGCGGTCTTGACTCCGCCTGGACTCTGCCGATGAATGTAGTCGCATCTTCAAGTTTTTAAACCTATAGTTTTGTAGTCTCAATGGATCGGGCAAGTTCAATGGCCTCGGATAGTGTAGATGGTTTTTTCATGAGTATACTCTCCTTGATGTAGTGATTTCTTGAGTGTAGATTCCAGCTGAAGACGTCGCGCAACAGACTGTCTTCCAGTGTCGTAAATTTGCACTGTCTGATTATATTCTTGATGTCAGTGACGTAGTCATCTATTGATTCTTCTTGTCCCTGTCTCCTATTGAAGAGTGTGTGTCTTTCCATTGTAATGTTGATATGAGGAGAGAAGTAGCTGGTGAAGGCTTTGACCAGTTCTGCGAATGTGACTGTGTCGATATCGATGTTGAACGAGTAGAAGATCGTGAGCGCTTCTGTGCCAAAGTGCAACAGTATGGCGACTTTTCTGCTGTCTGCTTCGTTTTCTAAATTGTTGACTCGTAGGTAAATCTTAAGTTGCGTAATCCAGTTTTTCCAAGTGATAATATAATATTGGTATTACGTACATCGAGTGTTTTAAGCGACCCGGACATTTGTTTCGGGCTCTGATTTCCGCCATGGTCTCGCAGCGTTGACGGCGACGGCGTTGTTTTTTTTTTCATCTTCTCCCATCTTAGCAATCTTAATATTTTGGAACTCGTTTTATGAGTTGTTTTTGACTTCTGACACCATGTTAGATTAAAATATGAAGGCGGTTCTGGCTTTCTATATTCTTTAATAAAATATAGCGAGACAATGTACATTATAGTATTGAAAAGTCGGAAGGAAGTTCTAGTGACAAGCAAGCACAGACAACACAGACAATGTTGCTATATCTAATATAAGATAAGGTTCCTTTCAAGAGAACCCATTTCTTCTGATGATTCTCACTTAATGCACTCCAATAAAATTTACCAAGCCAAGTATTACTAACAAATATTTACCTGAAAGCCCGAACAACAAGAAGTGATATCCGTCAGAGTGTGACATCATTCGCGCGTGACGCACGGTAGCGAGCGGACGCTACTTAATAGCTACGTAATTGCGATGTGTTATTTTATAATTCTACCCTCTTCATTTACTACAATTATAAAATATTGAAATGAGTAAAAATATAAAAGAAGTTTGTTTAGCGAGTTTGAACAGTGAAAGTGATATGGAAAGTGAGCAACAAGTAACAGAGGCAATGATATTTAGTAACAAAGATAAGAGGCAAGGTGAGACCCATGTCTCGAAGCAAACAGCTGAGAAAAAGATGAGACAAGAGACTGAGGAATATTCAGATGACGATGATGGAGACTTTAAAACTGTGAGAAAGAACTCAAAAAAGTTACACCGAAGTTATTCAAATATTAATGATAATGGCGGTAAATCACAGTCGAAAAATGTCGAAGCTAAATTTAATGTTTATATCACATCTTAAGATCCTTTGCCCAAACAGATTGGTATGGCCAAACTTTTATAACAAGAAAATATAACAGGGATATCCAAAGTAATATATAAAAATCCATTTAGAGTATGAATACAGTTCGAAAACCGTGAGAATGCTCAGAAATTACTGTTATGCGAGAAAATTAAAGACTTGGATTTTAGATGCCAGTCGGCTCAAGAAGTGACTTTATCATATGGAGTTGTTAAAAATGTCGAGCTAGATATTACAAACGAAGAATTAAATACACTATTTTCTAGCGAATATGATATAATTTCTGCCAAGAGACTAAAACGTTCTACGGATGAAGGCATATGGCAAGATAGCGAGACTATTCGTGTTTGTTTTAAAAGCTCAGTAATACCTAAATATGTTGAAGTATACGGATGTAAGCTTAAGGTCGAGTCTTATACGTTTCCGGTGATGCAGTGTTCAAATTGTTGGCGATTTGGATATCTAAAGAGGCAATGTACCACCAAAAAAATTATATGTTCGAAATGTGGGGAATCACATGCTAACTGTGAAAATACAAAATATAGATGTGTGAACTGCAAAGGAGGGCGCATGTCATTAAACAAAGCGTGTCTCATTTTCTTAAAAGAAAAAGAGATGCGACGAATTATGTCATCAGAAAATTGTACATACAAGAATGCACTTGAAAAATATCTTGAAGAGGCCTGAATAAAAGGAAATAATTTCAGAAATGTCGGTATTACAGAGCATGACGAGGCAATTTCAAATTGTAATAGACAATTTCATATTAATCAATCAAGATATATCGATGATATTCAATCAGGTGCAGAGCAGGCTATAGATCAGGTAACCAAACCCATATATCGCGATATTTTAAAGAAAGATTCGGAAATACATAAAGATAAATATAAATACAGACAGGACAAGAACATTATTACTACAAAAGCACAGAAGGAAAATAAGAAAGGGAACAAAAAATAAAGATTTGGAAATAACGTGGGCATGGAAGAGCAGAACTCAGAGGAAAGTACAGAAATGGAGAGTATTCAGCCACAGGAGTCATTAGTGCAGCGAAAGAAAAACAAAAGTACTTCATTTTGGGAAATATTGAAACGGATTAAAAACACGTTACTTTCAAAAAAGAGTTTAGAAGAGAGGATTACTGATGTTACCAAATTAATTCAAGAAGAGCTAAAAAACTTTTTAATTGAAAAATCCCAGGAGGAGAGTGGTTAAAGTTCATATTAAATAATTTTTATGAATAACACAACCCAACTGCAATGGAATTCGCAAAGTCTGAAACCTAAATTAGCAGAATTTGAATGCCTATTAGTTCAGGAACATGTACATGTTGCAATTGTCAGTGAAACTTGGTTGGAATCTGAAAATCATGCCCACATAAGTGGTTACAATATATATTTATTTATTTCAACCTTATCGCATACATCTTTACTGGATTACACCTAATACGATAAATGCGCTTAACTACAGTAAACCACATAACAGTACACAAGTACAAGTCTATTACATAACAGTAGATATCTAATAGCTATTTATGCAACTGTTACGTTATGGACGGTCTTTTAATACGAGTGACATTTTTCGGTACAAGCGTAGCGCGTACCGAAATAGGTGGGCACGAGTTATTAAAAGACCAATAACGTACAGTTGCATACAAGATTTTATCTACGAAGGAAGGAATAAAACACAGATATAGACAAATAAGTATTTCAGGAAGTGTGTTTAAGTATTTCATTTCTCATATACATGTCTTGATTTTTCTGGTAGTAAATTATTTGTAGCCGCAACTGCTCTATTTGTTATATCTGGTGGAGTATTTTCAATATCACTTGATGTTGAAAACATTTTTAATAAAATTTGTAATAAAATTTCACTCAGAAATTTTTGCCCGCGTCCACTTTTTATTTTATTTCTTTATTTAGTCTTTATTAGGTATAAGGCAAAGATCTTGTAGCCGCAACAGCCAAATAGTATACGATACTTTTGTTCTAAACTTGTTCCATTTTTAAAAACATCATTTACATTGTCTCGATTTCGAAGTAATATTATAGGTACCTGGCTGTATGTTCAGAATGTCTTTGCTTGTGTTTTAGAATTTATGACGATTCGCATAATGCAACCCGGTGTCGTTATGGGTATCATAATGCAACCGCTGTCAATTTTATAATTCGAATATAACTAAACCGAAGTAGATAAACTAATTTTATGTTAAATTGCTTACATAACAAATTTTATATATAACTAATTTTAAACAATGCACTCCTTGTGAATTCACCCAGAGTACAGCAGAATAGGTTCGTCTCAATAGCCACAAGGTTGAGCGTGCGGAGTGCACGCGTCAGCGGCGCCTCTCTTAAAAGGTTGGTTCGACTGCGCGGCTCAACTAGCAAGCTCGGCCGTCGGTGTCGCCAGACGTACCTGTCCGGAACACACAGACACACCTGTCCTAAAACCGTTGCATTATGCACTTTTCCTCTCAATATTTTCAAAATATATGAGGTGAGTGCCAGTTCCCTCCTAACCCTCAGCTCATTGTATGGGATACCTAAAATAAATAAAGTAGGATACATTAAGGGATAAAATGGGTAAGCAACGTAATACCTCATATACAAATATCTAATAAATTTGTTTTGTACTTTCTCCAGCATGAGACTATATTTAGCTTCATGTGGAGACCAGATGACTGCGTTACATTCTAGCTGGCTCCTAACCAATGAATTATATAAAGCTATAATGACTTTCAAATTCGTCAACCCTCGGACCGTACGAAGCATAAAGCCTAAATTTCTGTATGCTCTCTTGCAGCAACGCATAACGTGGTCACGAAATGTCAAGCTGGTGTTAAAGCTTACCCCCAAGTCCTTGACTTCCGTGACCCGTGTCATAGGCAAGCCATCAATATGATAGCCATACACGATGGGATTGTTTGCACGAGAAAAAGTCAGTGTCACACATTTCGAGATATTGAACTGCAACAGATTTTCTCTGCTCCAGCTCACTACCCTGTCAATATCCCTTTGTAGCTTGTCACAGTCTTTGCTCCTCTCCACTGTGAGGGACAATTTGAGGTCGTCGGCAAACAACAAACAGTGAGCGTCTTGGACTACTTCTGGTAGGTTGTTCACCACCAGGAGGAACCCCAAAGGTCCAAGTTTTTTGGTATCTACATCACTAATCGTATGGTGTCGGGCGTAAAGAATTTCACAATCCCATGTTTGCCCGTGGGTGTCGTAAGAGGCGACTAAGGGAAAAACCAGAGAATGGGCAGCAGCTTTCTCTGTGCATTTGTAACAACCATACTGCGATCGCCAACCTGCCTGCAAAGCACTCCCCATGAAAAGCACAAATAAAACATAGCCCCTATTGCCCGGCAGCCTGTATCCTCGACTACGGTAGCGGTCGAGGTTACGGTATGGCAAGGGGTGCTAAAAATCCCGGACGAGATCCGGCTATCCCATCAAATACCATCAAGTACAACACGCGCACACTCCGGACCGACGAAAATATCACCGAACTCGCAAGAGGAATTTAACAGTTTACGATGGAGTATTAAAGGGTTATCTGAAGTTCGAAGAGAGGGGGAGGACTCAATAATCCTCAAATCCCAAGTCTCTTAAAGTTTCATACTTCAAGACCATTATATAGATTGGAACAAAAAGCTCTATGATCCTACTCTCAAGCTCATGAAGGAGAGGCGTTAGATGAAGTCTTCTGACGGTGCTTTGAAATACCGGCAGCTAAATATACCTCAAAGGATCTCTATGATTTCACATATTGTCCAGTTGCGTAGAAAGTTGAGAATCAAATTGCAAATAATATTAACAGCCGCTGAATTTCACTAGAACAAATTCCGCCAAAAAATCCGCAAACCACCATCCTACATTTAGTATTACCAGGCCCAAACATTTAAAAGTACTACTTTTACTCAGTATTAATGAATATTTTTTTAAATACAATGAATTGATTAAATATAGGATCTGTAGAAATATTTATATACTTTTCTAGAAATATTTAAATACGTGTCAAAGTCTATGAATTGTTCGTTTTGGTATAACATAAAAAGAAAAATATACAATTTTCTACCATTTCTACGAAACTCAATGATTAGTTGAGCTAGCAAGAGGTCAGACAAGGACACACTACCAGCGGAAACCCTCTCGCCAGGACCGCTTTTGGTTAGCTACCGCTTATAAGGAAATAGCTTACCTAAGTGTATGATGATAGATTTCATTTTAGCTTAACAAACAATTTTGATACACAGTCTAGTAGTAAGAAATACGTATAAGGTCTTTGGTTATAACTGATAGTTTAAATCTAAGAATAAAACCACCACTACAATTGACAAAAAAGGCAACTATCTACTTCAAAAACACCCAATTTCCCAGAAAGTTTATTTATTTATTTATTCAGGACCTCCAACGAAAGATGTACACAAAAAATACAATGAATCATCAATAAGAAGTAATGACAAGTGCACTCCCTCAATAATAGGAGGCCGCCGCATGCATTTTAAATTATCGACTAAATAGAAACTAATATATAAACTCTTATTATACGGTAATAGTAAATTGTAAAACATATAAAAAAAACTTAATTTAAAAATCAAAAAACCCGACTAAGCAGTCGGGTTTTTTGATTTTAAATTAAGTTTTTTAAAGCGAACTAAAAAGACGTAAACAAGAAGAAAATCATGCTGTGCAGTCGGAGCATACATATTCGCGAGCTGGCTGACCAAAACCAGATGTACCCTCCAACTGCACAGCATGATTTTCTTCTTGTTTACGTCTTTTTAGTTTGCTTTGTAAGCAGTCGGGTTTTTTGATTTTTTTAATTAACTTTTTTTATTTAGATCTTTTTAGTATTTTTTTTATTAGGTACATTTAAACATATAAGTGTTATATATTTTTAAAATCACCTTATAAAACTCTTTATTTTGATACCCCACACGATGGGTTTGGATGAAAAAAATATTCCCCCCCTCCCACAAAATGGCGCCCAAAACGGCGCCCAAAACCCGCCATTTTTTTCTTTTCCAATTTTTATGTAGCCAGTGATACTCGCAGGGTTAAGACGAATCGTCAAAAATTTACGTTAGAATGATCAAAATCGGCCAACGCGTTTGGTCTTTAGAACGCCACATAGGAACAAACATACTTACATACATGCATACATAGACTGATAAACACATTACCCTCCTTCGGCAGTCGGGTAAAAAGAAAAAAAAAAACAAATCAAAACATGTCTTACTTATTAAAAAAAACTCTCCTTTTATATAATTAACCTTGGGATTTATCTACAACTAGTACTACTTACTAGTGACTTTTTAAATTTAGGCAATGGCTCACAAATGTCAATGTCACAAGTTTTCGACAAAGTATTATAATGCCTACAGAGTCTGTTTACAGCGGCATAGTGAGATTGGTTTTTGAGTAAGGTATTTCCAATAGATTAAATACTTTTTTTTCTTGGGATGCGGTTGGGTATGTTTATAGAGTTACGTTAATAATTTTGTGAAGAAATATTAAATCTATTCATTCCTTTCGTCTAGACAATGTTTTAATCTGGTAATGCTTCGTCCTATCTTTGTAACTCCTTATCTGCTTTACTAACTGATCGCCATAACTGAGATGATAAAGAAAACGTCTTTGAACACTCACTAAGCGTTAAATATAGACATGGTAATGTGGGTTCCAAATGACTGAACTGTATTCCAATATCGGGTGAACAAGGGTGTTAAATATCTTAATTTTTGTTGAGGATCGCTTAAATTCTTTGCAATTCCGTATAACAAACCCTAGTATTTTGAAACCCCTTGACACAATGTTTAAGTTATGGATATCAAATTTGAGTGCGCTGTCGAGCTGAATTCCTAGATCACGGACAACACCTATTTTCTATAATTGGATCCTTCAATAAAATATTTGTTAGGTTGTGGATGTTTATTTCGCGTGAATTGGATATAATTACATTTGCTTATATGTAATAACATCGTTTTCTTTACACCAGAGCGTTAGTCGGTTGATGTTTTCTTGTAGCTTATGAGCGTCCTACTTACTCTGAATGGGTTTCAAGATTATAAGGTCATCCGAAAATAAGTAAAATTTTGAATGTTTGAAGCATAGCATTACGTCGTTTATGAAAATATTGAACAGAAAAGGTCCGAAATGTGATCCCTGCGTAATGCCCGACGTGGCTCTATATTCTTTGGAGAAATGACCGTTTGCGAATATCCTAGAATGCCTGTTATATAAATATAATTCAAACCAGTTAATCAATGTACCGTTTAAATTGTGCCAAGTTGACCCAGTTTTTTAACAAGGAGGGTATGGTCGACTTTGTCGAACGCCTTACTAAAATCTGTGTAGACTGTGTCAACTGGGATACTTTTATCGAGACAATCTGATAAAGCAGAAGTAAAGCACAGAAAGCTAGTGGTGGTAGACCTGGATTTAATATAGCCGTGTTGGTACTCAGTAATTTGTAATTTGAGATACCACATGAGATGTTTGCTAATGATTTTTCAAATACCTTGGCAAAAGTTACTTAAATTGAGATAGGCCTAAAGTTGGCAACAAAGTGTTTTTCTCCAGACTTGAAAACAGGTACGACTATAGCTTCCTTCCATATATGTGGAAAAACGCCTTCTTGTAAGGATCTTATAAATATTATATGTAGAGGTTCGACTAAAGCCTTAGCACAGCGTTTGATAAAGACTGGCGGGATACCATCACTGCCAGCACCTGTAGCTTCATCTAATCCTTTTAAGCCTCTATAGATTTCTCTAGAATCAATAGATAATGTACATAATGCAGAGGAGGATACGTTAGGATTAGTGTTTGGCATAGAGTGAGCTGGAACTGCTCTCGGATAGCTGAAAGCTTGAGCAAAACTTTCACCAAACAAATTGCAAATGTCTTCACCAGTATTAGCTTCTTTGTTTTCAAAGGACATTTGAGCCGGGTATGTGCTACTACCTTTCTTCTATTTTTAATAAAGGACCAGAATAATTTTGGGTTCTTAGATATTCATCTTCTAGGCCAGAAATATACTTTTTGTAAGAGGTTGCTCTAAGTGTATTACAGTTATCCCTTAATCTTTCAAATGCTACCAAATCTGTAGCGTTGTGAGGATCACAACTGAAAATAGTCAAATGATACTAAATATCAAAATTCGGCACAACTCGTAATTTGCCGGAATGCCATTGCTCGTTCATTTGGATTCCGCTGGCTACGCTGAAATACCATCTTACAATCCTCACGACTCTGTTGCCCCGAATAAGGGTGAGTTTCACATTAGTTTAATGATTGCCTGAACCTGATTCTCTGTGCCGGACGACCAATATCGACTCCATCACCTATTTAATATTAGTTATGACGCTGTCATGTTGGACGCGTGGCTAAGCGTCGTCCGGTACAAAGGAATTTGCAATGAGTATGTGTTTTTACTGCATCGGGGTGTGCCTCCGTGTTTTATTGTAAGTGATCACGTTTACTTTTTGTTGTTAATAAATGCTAGCGTGTTCATAGTTAACCTAATTTGCATCTGCCAATGTGAAAGAAAAAGAAAGAAAAAATATTTATTTGTGACCCGCACAGGAGACACGAGAAATATGCAAAAAAATTAACAATAATATAAAATAAAAAATTAAAACCCTATGCGAGACCAAAAAGGTTCCTATCTCAGCATGTGCAGCGATATCCAAAAAGAAAATAACGCCGCGCTGATATTCTGATAGGACCCACTGTTGATGCCACGGACACACTTACGGAAACCGAAAATACTTAAATAATTAAATAATATATAAATAACAAACAAAATGGAATAAACACAGAAGGTGGGTCAAAGTATGTATATTATAAATATGTGTAAGTTTGATACAGATCTATAAATAAAATCATATTAAATGTAGGTAGACCTATGTACAAAGTCCGCGATGCTCAATGATCATTTGTCAAAACCATAGACAAATGACAGAGCGCGCGGACCAAAAGGTAATATATTAAATTTCTTAGAAAGGAAGAGAAAAAAAAAGAAAAAGGAAATCTATGGTATGTGCTTGCTATGCTTGCAAGTTCTTGCCTGTAAACCGCTGCGATGTGCTGAGCTTTCACTTACAATGTTTCCCACACCGTTCCTTGGCTTAAAGAGGTAAAGAGGCTAGTGCATCGCATGCGGCTTGCTGCTCATTGCCCGCATCTAACTTGCGCACCCTATGGTGCTTCCAGGGCTCACCGTGTAGGATGTTGCGGCCTGCGCAGCCTACCCTGCGCAGCTCTAACCGCCACAGTCCCTTCGTCCTACCGCGGCCTACCGTCGCGCGTCCCCACGTCTGCCACGTGCCAGGGACGCACTTCACCGTACGGCTGAGGGCTGACCCTTTTTAACTCGCTTCCTGCTGTGCCTGCACGCTACCTACGCACGCTGCCTACGCACGCCTGCCAGGTTTTGGGCCTGCCTACCTGCGGCCTACCGCCACACGAGCTACGCACGGTGCCTACGCACGCCTGCCAGGTTTTGGCCTGCCTACCTGCGGCCTACCGCCACGAGAGCTACGCACGCCTGCCAGGTCTTGGCCAGCCTACCTGTGGCCTACCGCCACGCGAGCCGGTGCCTGCGCAGCCTACCCTGCGAAACCCTAGCCGCTCTAGATCCGCTGGCAAGTCCACGCGACTACCATGAGTGGGTTTTTATATTTTTGAAACGAACATGATATTTGTACTTTTCTTTTAAAAGCCGTATGAGGTCCTGCGGGTAACATAGTGGGTATTTCTTATTCGTCATTTGTTTAATTGGAATCGTCTCAGAGATTGTGTTTCTTAAGATTCGATCGAACGCGCAAGGCAAATGACGTGAGTCAGAAGAAGAGAGCCTTCAACACAGCTGCCAAGTCCTGCAAAAAGGTGATGCGAAGAGCACGGTTTGACCACATTAGCAGAATCGGGCGCAAACTTGCTTCATACCCAGCGGGTAGCAAAGCGTTTTGGTCCCTGGCTAAGTCGGTCGAATCAAACTTTTGTCGCCCCTCACTACCACCACTGCTGAAACCTGACGGGTCACTGGCCCACTCCGCTGAGGAGAAGGCAAACTTGTTTGCCTCCCTTTTTGCGGAATCTTCGCATCTGAATTCTGATGGCGCGCAGCCTCCTCCATCTCCTGATGGATGTGTGACGAGTATGTCGGACATTCGCATCTATCAAAAGGTCGTCCGTAGGGTGCTGCGTAGCCTTGATGTGAACAAAGCGAGTGGCCCCGACGGGATACCAGCAATTGTCCTTAAAACCTGTGCACCTGAATTGTCTCCGATCTTGACACGCCTATATCGCCTTTCGATAGAGACTGGAAAAGTGCCGAAGGCTTGGAAGCAAGCCAATGTTCAACCCGTGCCCAAGAAGGGCAGTCGAGCTGACCCGGTCAACTACAGACCCATATCTATAACGTCCATCCTCTGTAAGAGTATGGAGCGTGTGCTCAACGGTAAGCTCCTGGCATACCTAGAAGCGAACGACATCCTCAGTGACCGCCAATACGGCTTCCGCCGAAATCGGTCCACTGGGGATCTTTTAGCGTATGCCATTCACATCTGGAGTGAGGCCATCGAGAGCCACGGGGAAGCGCTAGCCGTCTCCTTCGACATCTCGAAGGCTTTCGACAGGGTCTGGCACGAAAGCCTCATTGGTAAGCTTCCTTCCTTCGGTCTGCCTAGTGGTCTGTGTGATTGGATTGCGGACTTCCTGAGGGATCGATCCATCCGAGTGCTTATCGACGGCTGCTCGTCCGGTCAGTTAGATATCAACGCCGGAGTCCCTCAGGGGTCAGTGCTCTCGGCAACATTATTCTTGCTGCACATTAATGATCTGCTAAAACCCGGAACCTTTGGGTACGCAGACGACAGCACTGTTGCTGAGAGATACGTGTCCGGCGCACGGGCTACTGGGCCTCAGATTCGGTCTCTCCGGGAGGCCATGGTTGAACGCTTGAACCTGTCCTTGAAGGCGGTCTCCGAATGGGGTGATGCCAATCTGGTCAGCTTCAATGCTGCTAAGACCCAGGCGTGTCTTTTTTCCGCTAAAAAGAGCCAATTCCATCCGGCTCCTTCTTTCCGTGGTGTAACCGTGCCGTTAATGGACCACCTCGAACTTCTTGGTGTTACGGTGACATCTACCCTCAACTTCGGTCCATACATTGAGGCAAAAGCTCAGTTAGCTGCAAAAAAGTTGGGGATTCTTGCAAAGGTGAGACGGTACTTCACGCCTGAACAGCTGCTCAACTTGTATAAAGCACAAGTTCGGTCATGCATGGAGTACTGCTCTCACCTCTGGGATGGATCTGCCAAATACCAGCTTGATGCACTTGAGTCGATTGACAGACGGGCCAAAAGGCTTATTGGCAATGTTGCACTGGTCGCATCAAAGCTCCAGAGCCTCGAACATCGACGCCGAGTCGCCAGTCTGTCGGTCTTTTATCGGTTACATTTCGGGGAGTGTGCGACGGAACTGCACAATTTGATTCCGCCTAGCCCTTTCCATCATCGGACTACAAGGCGTACGGCCATGCGCCATCGGTACATGGTAGACATCCCTCCCATACGCACAAAGCGTTTTGCTAATACTTTCATTGTGCGCACAGCTAAGGAGTGGAATTCCCTTCCGGAGTCTTTGTTCCCTGACAGCTACAACCTAGGGGTCTTTAAATCAAGAGTGAATAGGTTTCTTCTAGGCAAGCGTGCTTCACCGTAGACCACATCATCGCTTAACATCAGGCGAGATGGTGGTCAAACGCTAGCCTATAGATTATAAAAAAATAAGATTCTATAGAAAACATTCACTATTTCATCGACACTAAGACATTGGTCAAATTCTTGTTTCCATATAATAGACATTAAACGACTTTGAACCTTTTCGTAGTCAGCCTTAAAAAAGTTAGGTTTCGATATATTCTTCGGTTCTAGGTGAGAATCTGCTAAAGTTGGCAAAAAGAAATCTATTGGCGGGTGTAGCGGATCCTCCTTGGACTGCGCGATATTGCACCGTATTATTTTCTCCAAATATATGTTACTAAGTATAAGGTCTAAAATTTTTGTTTCTTTTTCTTCTTGATAGGCTCGCGCTTGACCACTATCTCACCTGATGGTAAGCGGTGATGTGGTCGACGGTGTAACACGCTTGCCTAGATGTAACCTATTCACTAACCAACTGTTGATAATAGGGTTGAATTGATTCAAAGCATTGTAAGACACAAATTCGATCAATAAAGCGTTGATTTCAGAGTTTTTACAATCAGGAAATAATAATGTATCTTTTAAAACCCACAAGATTTTACTAAGGTTAAAATCACCTAAGATTAGTGTGTCTACATTTTTATGTAAGACTTTCTGGGCATTGGAGACTCCACAAATGTACAATTTCTTTTTATTTTTTTGCAAAGATTCTACATCAATACTAACCCATAAATCCTCGATTTTGCTTTCAAGATGAGATGCTCGACATGATTTTAAAGTTTTCATAAGGGCTATTAAGACACCGTCACCATCTTTACGAGTTTTATAACTACTAGACTCGCGGTCGCGACGGTAAACATCGTATCTGTCATCAAATAACTCGGCATCATGTACGCCACCGTGAAGCCAAGTCTCAGTGAGTACTACAATGTCATAATTATGTATGGAGATATTATGATATAAATAAATTTTTTTTTGTTTACAAACCTCTGACATTTTGGTAGTAACAGTAACAGTTAATACCATGTAATTTACCAGTCGTTTCGGTAATCGTTTACGGATCGTAAAGGCTGTAATTAATATAACGTCTTCATTAGAAATTACTCGCAGCCTGTAGGTAAAATTCTCGTAAATATGTATTTAGCAGTCAAATGTGGAACGATAATGTTCAGATTATATTTATTATGTATCATCAAGGAGTGTAATATGAATGAGCAGGGTATTATTGAGTTTCGTCAAACGTGTGTTATGGGTGTTGTAGACTTCTGGTAGACTGCTATCGAGTTTGAATTGCTGTCCCAAAAACTATGTTGAATTTTATTTAAAATTATTGTTTCAAGATCACCCAAGACTCTTGTGTACGAATCTTTTCAAGTCGTTCTTAAACGTAGGTTAGATAGTGACTTGATAGTCATTGCTAGCCGGATGCTGAATACCAGTATTTTATATGGACCGATTGCCGGTCTGAGCACAACAACTGGGAATATGATTTCCCTTGGATAGACCAGTTTTCGAAAATTTATGGTTTCTAAAAACCGTAGCGATTGTCAACGATCTACAAATAACAACCGGGAAGAAGGATAACTAAAAAGAAAATTAATCATGTTCCTGAGCCAACGATCCCCATACATATTTGGAACCTATCATAGTAACTAAGCAATTAGCCGATTGCCAAAATTACAA